>OY728162.1:542116154-543366154 GCA_963277665.1 Viscum album
TATCTCCCTTGGAAGCTCCGATAAATGAGCACCATAGGGTACGATCCTACTGGTTGAGCACATCACTTACTTTGTTTGTGTCCATTGAATTTGTTAAAACCTTATATCTGTAATAATCCTGTGATCACTATTAAATTGATATATTTTAAATCATAATTATGATTAACAATCAATTAAATCCTATAGGATATAATGAAACCAAATAAGTACAGGTGTTTTCTACAATCATATTACATTACAAGACATTTAATTAAATCACATGGGGAATTTTATTTATAAAATATTAGGCCATTAAAATAACTTAACTACATTAAATAATAATTATATCATATATATTATATATATTTGTTAAATTCAACCTTATTACCATCTATGTAGAACTGAAATGAAAAACAAATCACATCACTTTGTAGAAGTGGTTACCTACAAGTATGCACGAACGATGTCATCGTTTTCAAATAGCTTGGAAAGTAAGAATGAATATATGATATTATAATTATAGATGCATAGTTAAATCACATATATCATATAAAAATATAAATCCCATAATAATTACAATATGTGAAACATAATGATGTAAAATCAATTGAATCACTATGTAGAGACTCCAAACATTATTTGTGCAAGATCGATATATTCACATATCATTTTATTGAAAGAGGGTGAATAAAGGTAGACTCAAATTAATAATAATTAGGTATATTGAGGTTACTTAGGTTAATATTTTATTAATAATATAATAGTTTGTGAGGAGTTAAAATAATAATTCAAATGAAAGTGACTTGTTATGTTGATTACCTATTCTTCAAAACTACTCATTTGGATATTCACTTATGGGATATAGGGTTGGTCTTTTGGGAAGAATAAAACCTCTATAATGTTTCTATATAATTGGATAATTAAAAGTTCTATATTTTGGTTGAGTTAAAAGGAAAAATGTGGTGTGAAGTAGATAAAGGAGGTGTGCCCTTTTATAATTGAGAGAGGGGTGGACCTCTTGGAATTTATTAAGTGATTAAAATATATTAATTTATTTATAATAAAAAATGGTTCTAGATGATCTATAAATTGGTAAGTGATGATATTTTCAACAATTTATTTAACTAATTGTCACATTATAATATTCTTATTATTTTTATGTAATTTAATGAATTATATTTTTCATAAAATCTCATTATTACCATTTTGAAGTTATTCATTTTATTAGGCTTAAAAGACATAATAAAAATATTGGAATTATAATATAATTATTTAAAATTAAAATAATATGATATATTAATTTAATTATATATGGCACAAATTATCTCACTAAAATTATATTACTTTTAATATTTTTAGAATCAATTATTATATTCATTATTAAGTAGAGAAATGTTGCATTGGTGTTTCAAAAGAATTTAAGGTCATTACATAATTACTCAAAATTAGAAATAAATTTATATCATGAAAATAATTTAATATTGAAAAAAATTTACAGTTATATTAGTTAATGATTTCTTTTACCAAGGTGTACCCATTATTGATTTTTAAAACTAAGAGAGTGGTTTTATGTGTCTTTCTTTGATTTATAAATTATATAATTCATTTTCATGTTATATTGTCCCTTAAAAAATTAAATTTTGAGACTAAGGTGATAAGGGTCTAGTTTGATTAATACAATAACAATAATGGTGATATGTAATGGACTTATCACATTATATTATCCTTAATTAATGAGATTTTACTTTTACCATGGTGATAAATTTTAGAGTGCTTACTGTATATTTTGACCAAAAATAAATGTAAGCTATTTAAAAAATATGGACCAACTGATTAAAAATATTTAATAGATTTTATCTAATTAAATTCATATAATTTGAGTAAATTAATTTTAAAATAAGTGTGAAACAAGCTACAAAAACCGTGTTTTTAGAAAAATGAATTTTTAATTATTAAACTGGAATTTATTCATATTACATGAATAAAAAAATTATTAGACTCATGTTAAAACATTTTATGGGGTATATAATATATAAATATAATCCGAATGTTCCACCATAATTGATAAATTTAATTTATTTTGGTAAAGACACATCGCATACATAGAAGCTATTTTTTTAAAAAAAATGTGTTTTTACTTTTAATAAAATTCTTATGAAAATTTCAACCATAAAATTGATTCCAATTTACCTTATTGAATTATCTAATATATATGATAATATATTTTAATTTTAAACCATTTTAAAACAAAATTTAACTTTCTTCATGAATGAAACAAAAAATATAGTTTTCAATAAAAATTAGTATTTTTAAATATTCATTAGAAAATAAATATTTATGGAATTTTTTAAAAACTTCATCATTAGATAAAGGTAATATTTTTATTTAAAAAATTATTATTATTTTCTAAAATAATATTAATAAATTTTCCATTACATAATTATAATATTTTCTCACAAAAAGAAATAAATATCATTTTTTAAAGAAAATATATATATGAAGAATAAAATTACATTACTAAATTATGTGTGATTATTTAATAGGAAATTATAAATAAATTTATATTGATTAGGATATATATATAATAACTAATTTAATCATATTCATATGTGCCAATTTTATAACAATGTTATAACAAGCATATTAAATAAAAACATATAATGGCTCTCTTGGGTTCAGTGTTGTGTGTAGGGCATGATATAGACTAAATTAAATTTAACCGAATTAAAACATTTTATAAAATCTTAGGGTGTTACATTATTTTATGCTCCCTTTAATAAATTTCATCCTCTAAATTTGAACTTGTGATAAGAAATAAAAGGTTAGACATGTGAAAATTCAATTGTGGAAATGCACATCACAAAAATGATTAATAAAAAATTCCATTGATATGATAAAATGAGAAATATTAAATAAATTTGGAATAATTCAAAACAAGGTTTCAAAATAAAAAAACATTAGTGGTAAATTAAAATATGGATATGGAAGATAAAAGTAATGCCCAAGGAATAAACGTGAGCGGTAGGGAATATGGTCAGGAGAATGTCAAAGACCACAAAACCATAAATTGGAAAAGAGTTAAAAGACCATAAATTTATTGAAATGGAAGGTTGTGGGAAAAGATTTTTGTCTTAATATTATTTTTCAATATTTGAGTATTTCTTTTATAATATAGAAAAACAACATAAGGAAATATATTTACATGATAAGTGTATTTTTTTAAATCTATTTTAACCAAAATCTCATCTTTTATGCTAAATCATAAGTATTAAAGACGAATTATTCCTGAGTCAAGCACTAAAATCAACTTCTAATAGATAGCATAATTTCTAAAAAGTTTACCTAGCCATTATACCTATCTTTAAAAATTATGAAAAAATGGTTAGAACAATTTAATGTATTTAACCAAATGAATAAACCGTATTAAAAATAATTTAATCTCCATAATTCAATAGAAATAATCAATTTTCAAATTAAATAATCCCTTAAATAACTATCCTCAAATTTCATTAATGTACCCTCAACCAATTTTGAAACTGAAAAATCAAATGTATTTTCCACATATTATTTTTCCATTTATCTCCAATCATCATTAGTCACTCATAAATCCATATATAAAAAATATATATGGCCTTGTCACATATTCTACAAGATATTCTTGCAAATTCTATAAATAAAAAAATAACCTAATATCCCAAATAACCTCAATAAAATCAATACTAATGAATATTTTAACCTAAAAGGTTATATCACACCGTTCATTATACATCTGTAAAAGTGTAATAATATTCTTTTGAAATAATAATTCACATTAAAACTAAGGAAAAAATATACATTGAAACAATAATTGTCCCCCAAAATATCATTAATTAACTCAAAATTCCGTAACTTAAAACCTTCAAAAGGGTTTTTTAAGCCACTAAAATTATTATCAACCTCAAACTTGAAAACCCAATATGGTATCCATAACTCATAAATCAATGTCACATGAAAAGATATATTCTTACAAATATTAACATTATATTTATTAATCAATTAAATTCACAAAATATTGAAAATATTCCATAAATCAAAACATACAATAAAAATTATAACTAATGACCTAAATCACTTTGTTATAATGTTACTAATCAATTTCAAGGTCACTAATACTATCCCATTAATGAAAATAATATTTTATCTTGAAAAAGCATTATCAATTTTTTCTTGGTTATTGGTATTATTTAACATATGTTATCTAATCCTTAAAAAATATTAGTGTGTAAAAAAATATGATTTTTCAATATTGTTATATCCAAAATGTAATTGATATAATTATTTAATCCGAACACATAAATATTCAAATACTTTTACTTCAATAATTTTCATAACATTGGAACTTCCTTGGTTTGGGTGTTAACCCTAGTAACAGGTCATTAATTCAAATAATGTCTATATTCCCCACACACAAGACATTAAACTATAATGGGTACATTAGGATGGACTTCATCTTTCTCCATAGAACTACTTATTTTTTATCAGAAATTACTCTCTCTATACCATTTATTTACACAAAGAAAACGTCTTCCCATTCCTTTGAGACATTCCCTTGAGTTCTTATTCACACATTATCAACATGTTTGAAGTTGAATCTCTATTACTTCATAGTATACACCACCTGAGATCTCCCTAAACTCGATACTTATCTTCTTTGGTGAGTCTGAGAGTTGTTTAAGGTTCATTTTTTAATTATATTTCATGATATTTAATTATGAATAATCAAAATGTTTCACATTCTAAAACTATTTTTATTTTGTTTCTCATGATGAAAGTCATGCCATTTTCCATTTAAATTAATAATAAACCTCATGGTCCCATCCATTGAATAAAACCAAAAAGAATTATGTGAGAAACAATAATCATATTGGAAAACAAAATAAATATTAAATGTTAGTTATAATATATCAAAATCCTGAATCATTTTTTTCATTCTATGAAATAATATGTTTAACCTAGGTCATCTATGGTCATTACTAAAACTGTGTGATGTTTTCCTATACATATACTTTTCCCTAGGTTTATCATTAATGTTTTATTATCCTAGTTTTGAATGTTTAACTAAACCTCACTTTAATACCAATTATTTCTACCATTATATTTATAGATAAATATTTCTTCCAATTAGATTAATTTTCATTATATAATTTTTGATTCATTACAATATCATATAGTTATTATATATTTGGAAATATAAACATAAAAAATTTGTATAAAAGAGTATACCATTATGTTATTTATAACATGAACTCTTCTTAGACATATCAAACTTAATATATTTTATCTAAACCAAGGAAATGAAACTGAACAAATGGTGAGCTCAGATGCTTAGTAAGGGTAAATTAGGGAGATATCGATGATCAATAAAACATATTATGATCATGCAATCATAATAACCAGATAGTAATAGTCTAAAACCGCACAGAGTATGAAAATGATCATAATCTTGATTCATTTCATAAAGTATGGTAGTTTATAATAAAATAATCATAAAGGAATCAAAGAACTTGAGCCAAAAGAGAATAACTTTTGGATAAGACATGTAATTTTAGAATACACCTAATAATGGAAAATCATTTACTAGGTAGTCAATGATCATTTCTAGGACTATCATAGTGGATTAGGGTCACTCCCCATTCCATCATAGTAGTCAAGGTTAACTACTATGATTATCATAGTGAACATATACCCATACTAAACTGGGTTAACAACACATTATAGTCTTTTTAATCTCATTATATATAAATCATTTCCCAATTACCATCCAACCTTGGTTATAATGTGGAAATAATCTTGGTTTTAATACAACCACCATAGTTGGTTACAATGTAACCACAATCATTGGTTATAATGTAACCACCTCCCTTGGTTTATAATATGAAAACCTAAAACAAAATGAAAACCATACGTATTTTTTCAACATGATCATAAAACATTCCTCATATCATTACATCATAAACCATGTATGAAAAATGGATTTCCCCAACAATTCATCTATTCATCATAGCCTAACCCCTGGAAAAATAATTGGTTTACAAAAATTATCATCAACATAAACTACAATCATCTAGAGAAATAGTATGAATGGTATCATTTAACCACATCCCTTGTAAATCATAATTAACATAAAAGGATGTAATCATATATTAAAATCTATTTGAAATAGAACTTAAATATTTTTTGAGAAAATTAACCATTTCATTATGATGATCACTTTTAATATAAAAATATTTAAAAATATTATGGAAATATTTTTTATTGAAAATAAAATTGGCATATTATAAAACAATATTCAGAACATTGAGTGGTAATGATTATGGGGAATTCCATTTATTCAATAGAATTTATAAGAACACATACAATTCTCATTTTTGGTAAAAGTCAAAAACTATATCATTCCGAAAAGACCAGAATATTACATTTAATCCATTATATAAAAATTAAAAAATGGGTAAAAATGAATCTAGAAAATCATAGGGTAATAGTAAAAACCATTTTATAACTTTTTTTTAACATTGATATGGATTAAAAAAGAGGTTTCAAGCAAACAGTGAAATAAATTTCAATTTTCATAAATAAAACATTTTCAATATCTTGAGTACTTTTGGAGAGAATAATTAAAGGAAAACTTGTATTTGGATTAAATATCCATATGAGAATACAATTCATGTGTTTATTTAGGTATATATTATAATATTTCATTATTGTATAACTAGTCATAAACAATCCTGATAAATAATGAGATTGTAACCTAAAACCCCGAATACTTTTGTATTTTTGAATTCTAATCCTCATATAACAAGGAAACTTCATTGGATATTTAAATATAATTAAATTTCATAAAAGTTTTCATAAATTAATTTTATTGGTATTACACACACCATAAAATATAAACAATTGGTGAATATGACATGAGTCCCACATAAATAAAAGTGTGATCAACATCCCTTAACTTAGGTTCAAATTCATTCATTAGTGTTTAGAAATACTTTGTAATAAATATATTTTTTATTATAAATATATTATTGAACCATAATCATATTTATCTTACAATATATTATTTACATATAACATTTTATTATCCATTAATTAATAATTATTTATTAAAATCACTATTCCAGATTATAACCGCTTCACTTATTATTTATGTTTTGGTTCTGTAGTTTTTGTACTTATAATTGAGACATGGTTCAATAATATAAATAATGTTAATCATTACATAAATATAATATTTATTTATTTTATAAATATTTATATTTATCTATAATATTTATAGATTGAAAAATGAATTGCACCGCCCTTGGAGATGGAAGGTACGTACGCATGAATGTCATTTTCATTTTTCAATGGATGAAAATAAAAAGAGGTAAATAAAAATTAACCTTTATAGAATCATAATTATATCATACATAAAATATATATTAATTAAATACATCCTTATTACCATCCAATTGAAACTGAATTGAAAAACAAATTACATCGCTTTCCGGAGGTGGTAGCCCACACGTACGCAAGAACGACATTATTGTTTTCCAATGATTTAGAAGATTGGAGGGTAGATATGATATTATAATTCTATATGAATTGTTATGTCATAAAGATAATATATTGAATTTAATAACATTAGAATAACCAATCATGAAATATTGTGATGGAAAATGAATTGTATCGCTATGTGGAGGTGGTAAGTCACACATATTCATAAATGATACTTTCACTTCACATTTTATAGAATGAGGGAGAATAAATTAAGATTTATAATAATAATTAAATTTAATTATATTAATTATAATGAATTTATTATTTAATCAACAATATAACAGATTTAGATGTGGTAAAAAATGAATTAAAAAGAAAGTGATATGTCAAGGAGATTACCTCTTCTTTGAAACGACTCCTTTAGATCTTATTTTAAGGTCTCTAGGGATGGTCTTTAGGGAATAATAGAACATATAGATTTTTTATAGGGACATTTAGAAAATAAAATGAAAGATTTTTTCCAATGTATAAGATTAAAAGTGGTGTGAAGGATAGATAGGTGGGGTGCCACTTTATAAATGAGGGGAGGGGTACTAATTGAATTTCTTAAAAGATTAAAAAAAATTTCATCATTATCAAGAAAAATGGTTCCAAATGAGATTTAAATGGTTAAGGGATGAATATTAAAACAATATATTATCCCCACTTTTCTATTATAAATGTTTATCATTTTTATGTAATTTAATAATATATCATTTTCATAATATATTGTTATTACCAATTAATACACTATTCATTTTTTTATTAAAAGACATAAAGGGAAATTTTTAATTCGAATATAATTTTATAACATAACACTAATAAATAAATTAACATAAGATGTTTTTTCATTGATTAATTCACTGAAACTATGTTACCTTAAATACTTCTAAAATAATTTATTATATTTGTTTATTAATTGGAAAAATACTATAATGATGTTTAATAAGTAATTATGGTCATTATATAATAACTAAATATGAGTAATAAATTTATATCATTAAAATAATTTTATTAAGATGAAAATAAAAACCTATATTCATTCAAAAAACTTATTTTTCTTTACTCGACCACATAAGATATATTTAAAACTAGAGGAGTTAAATTTTGTAACTTTTATCGATTTAAATTTTATATTGGTCATTTTCATGGAAAAGTATATATGTTAAAGAATAAGGTTATTATGATATAATTTAATTCATCATATAATAATTATGATGAAAACGTATTTCCTTTTCACATTGTTTTGAGTTAGATTATCTGGATTTACCTTTTATCGAGGTGATAAATTTTAATTTACTATTCAATTTGAAAAAAAATAAAAGGATTATATTTAAAAAAACTTTATATATTGATTCAAAATATGAAATCAATTTTAACAATTTAAATTAATTTAATTGAAATAAATTAATTTTAAAATTAACATGCAATAAGTTATGATAACTGAATTTTTAAAAAAATACATTTTAAGTATTAAATTGGATTATATGCTTATTTTATCAATAGAAAAATTATTATAAGTATATTGAAAAATTATCTTCAGTAAATAGTATAACCATTTATTTAAAATAATTATATAATAGGTATAAATTTAATTTATTAAGTTAAAAACACATTGCATGCATAAAAATAATTTTTTTCAAAAAAATATGTGTTTCCATGCATATAAATGTTTATATACCAAATTAAAACATAAAATTGAAGTAAAATTACTGTTTGATTTTTTTAAAAGACAATATAATTTATTTTAATTTTAAATAATTTAAAATAATGCAACTTTGTACATTCTAGAAACAGAAATATGTTTTAAATAAAAATCAGTATTTTTTCACTATTCACTCGAGAATAAACATTTTTAAAAAATTCTCAAAAAATCAACCTAAGATAATTTTAATATTATTATATAAAAAATTATTTTCATTTTATAGAATAAAATTTATTAATAATACATAAATTAATTATAATATGTTCTCACAAGATGCTATAAAAATTATTTTTGAAGAAAACATATTTTTTAAGAAGAAAATTACTTTTCAAACAATTTACATATTATTTTCAAAGAATTTATCAATAAATTTATATTGAGGAGGAAAATAATATGTATATATAATTAGTTAATACTATTTAAACCCTATAATTTCATAGAGTGGTTATGATGGTCATATTAAATAATAACATGTCTTATTTTGTTTAGGTTTGGTGTTACATGTAATGAATGTTATGGAAGAAATTAAACTTAATTGAAAACAATATTTCATAAAATATTTGGGTTTTATAGTTTTTCCCATCAACCATTATGGATACGAAGATATGGATAGTTATCCCCCATTTCCCCACTCCCATCAGCTAGTAGTATTAGGTTCTAGTGTGATTAGTGGTTGTCTTTAACATATATGTGATTAGAGGGGTAAAATGCCTTGTAGTTAGTTCACATACAAGAATTTCTAGATATAATATGCTTAGGATTATTAGAGGTATATTTTCATGGGTTGTGATGGATTAAGGAATAATACAATATGGAAGGGTTGTGGTGGCTCCTTGAAATTACTCAATTACTAATTAGAGATTGGATGTTCATGGTGGGATGATTTTTTGAACATGCTAAGAATTGGAGGTCCGTTTTATTGAAATAAAGAAAAGAAAAAAAAGTGGTGCAACATACAAGAAAAAAAAATTTCTATAGAAATACAATAGTAAAAAAGAACATTAAGCTCGAGATTAAGTACTCATATTGTGATGTAGGAGGGATCCACCCCTTACATAGGGATTCTATCCCCTCCTCAATGTCTACACATGATGCCAAGGAACTCCTCCTCGTCAAGAATCTCAAAAATCATGTAAAACCTCATATCATCAACAACAACATAAATTATTTTACCCTCTTCCTCAGTTATTCTTGAAGAAAGTAAATAAAAATAATTATGAATGCTTACCCTAGTCATCAGCACATTACCATGTCTAGCTAGAAAAGTTTTTTCTAGAGAAAGAATATAATTTGGAGAAGATTATGATATCTTCTCAACTGATAAAACTGAGCTCATGGGGTTATTTATACCCACTTGATTTATCCTATCACTATCAAATTCGACCTACCTTAAAGTCGTGGGTGACACAGCTGCAAGAGGTGATACTATTCCAATACCCAGATTGTGTCTTTTTGTAGAGATAGTGGGCAGTTCCCCTCCATTATCTGTAGATTTTTCATGGATAGAATCCTTTCCACTATCTAATGCCTTAACACCTATGTCATGAACAAAATAATACTTACTATAATTAGAAAGGGGATAAGAATATTAACTCTCCCCATTATATATATGAATCAATTTGATGGACATCATAGAATCCAAACCATTTTTCTTGGTATTTTTATAAATATACAGCCTAGAAGCCAAAGGTGAAACAATGATAGGAGAGCTCTCCCAACCCGGAGTCATATTTGCTCAAATATAATGCCTTTTAAAATAAATAAAATTCTTTTCCTGTATAATGTTTACCATGATCCGTAGACATAGATAAATGAGGTCTAATGTGCTGAATGATAATAAGAACCGAGCCATATTTTCTTAATTTCTCTAAACCTTTGAAAATGGAATTCAATGAGTTAGAAACAAAAATATTGTTTTAAATTTAGATCACTTGTTAGATACCATATTATACTCCTCCCACATTTTGAAATCAACATATGCAAGCACAGAAATTTCCAAAGCTATCAGACTATCATCTGATTCCTCATTATCTTCCTCATCTACTAAACCTCTGTACAAAGAATCTATAAAATAAAATCCTTCCTTGAACAGATGGGTATAAACTCCCATGTTATACCAAGACATATTCAGATTATTATGATCTAAAAAATCATTATAGGTCATTAGATCTCCTCATCATGAAGGGAGGAATAAGTAATCATAGTATTAGAGACACCATCATTATTTTTAGAAGAACATCCATAGTTAGTCCTTGTCTTCTTCTATGAAGTTTCATAATTACACATAACCTTTAAGGGGAACATATTTCCTATATCAGGATCTGATGTAGTATTATCTATGATAATATCCTTGGACTGATTATAAATTAAATCATTCCTAGTAATCTTCCTCCTTCGTAAATGAGATAAGTCATGACCTTTCTTGTAAAATTAGAGCAAACAACATTACCTATATAATCATGTTACAAATTTGTTATAATCACACAAGATTCATAGAAGGGGGGATCCCTTTTATACTCAATTTTGGGTCAAATATCATCTTATGGAATATAGAGAACCATATAGTCGACTAAGGTGGAACTTAAATAAATTTCAACCAAAAATCTTGAAAAATGCACAAAACTGACACGTTCTATAGATGTGTCTATCCAAATTAGGATACAAACCATATAGTTTATGTAAAAAAGGATTTATGGATGAAAAAATACCCAATTAAGACCATGCATTTTAACCTATACATGTTTGAAGGTTTCATTAAAATCATTTAGATTGAAATTTAAATTCCAATCATGGATCTGCATAGTTCCCGAACTTAGGTTGACCAAACCCACAATCCATACTATACTTTTCAAATATGAATAGAGGAATAGAAATTGTTAGAATCCTATATCGAGTGAGATTCATTTGAAATCATAGAATCCATAGATTGAGGTTAATAAGAAATTATTCTAACAACTTTCCATGAATTTTATACCTTTTGATAGAGTAATATGATATAGAAACGAGTACCTATAGAGTTCATCCCTCTCTAAAATAGAACCATCTAAGGCCAAGTAATCGTTAGTGATTCTTTTTTCATGATACAATGTGAAAGAATTCTTTATAAATTCAAAGGGGATACTTGGGGAACTAGAAAATACATTCAATACATCCTCATTGTAAACCATGGGGTAGAATGGGGAAAAAATTGGAATATATATTATGATATGAAATATTTTAGCACAATAGAAAAATAGTGGGGATGTGGTAGTGGGATACCTTAATTTGATATTATATTGGGTATTATACTATTATTTGTATGATATTCTTGGTGAGAGATTCTTGGTGATTCATATAGTATTGCATACTTGTTTAAGTGATGAGTTAGATTCATTTTTTATACCTTAGGATTTAGTATGCTATATTAATCTTTTACATGAGAGGATCTAAGGAGGATCCAACTAAGTAGACCTCTCATTCTAACCCTACATATATAAAATATGTTTTTTGGTCCATAGAAGATTGTTGGGTATTGAGTTGTACATTACTGTCTCATTGCATTGCTTTGGAGTTATTTAGCGTTTGAGGCCCCTTTTGAGGGTTTTCTATTGGAAATTATAGTTCCCTTTTTTCACCTGTTTCAATTTTTTAACATTTAATTCATGTATTTAGATATTTTTAACCTTTTTGTGTCAATTATTTGGAGGTGGTTTAATATTATCTATCATTCCTCATAATATCTTAGTGGTATTTCCATCATTTTGTGTGTTTGATATACCCTTAGTCCTTTTCACCAACATGTGGCCTAATAGAGGCAATATTCAGGAGTCATTCTCCCATTCCTATCATTTGTTGACCCAGGAGGGTATCCTTTTGGGGGAGGGGGTCATGAATTTAACTATGATACTCTTAGGATTATTCCAATTTTCACTATAAATCATGGGTTTTTTTTCAGAATAACTAAAAAATAATTAATAAAAAAAATACAAATACAAAAAAATGGAGAAATATTAAAAATAGTTGATAAAAATATCAAATCTGAGACACAAACATCTTGAATACCCCTGGAAACACATTTTTCATCATTATAGGTTGTGATAATTATCCTACTCATGATCAACAACTTTAGATCCTATATTCCTATCTTTGAACTACATTAATCCCCAAAGGAAAACTGAGATATGATTTTATTTTATCATAAAACATCCCAAGATACCCCTAATCCAAGTCCCCAATGTAACCTAAGGCGTGTATTGAAGTTCATTCCTAGTAACCATAAGCTAGATACTAGTGAATGGGAATAAAAAATACATACTTAGGAATCATTTAATCTCATAAAGTGATAACCAAAAATGGTTACATACAACTGTATTTTTGAAATGAATATTCCATAGATCAAAGGATCAATCATAATAATAAAAACCAATTAATGAGTAAAAATGTAAATAACTCATATATAATAAATTAATCTCTATCAACATAAACAATAATTCCCACCATCAATAACTCTAATCATTTAATATAAATACAATTTAGACCAAAAAAATTAAGATTAATTAAATCTACTCACATGGAATTATAAAATAGGGGAAAAAATATAAAAATTAAACATGAAGACATCTACCATGAGTGTATTTACAGAAAATTATCCTTCACTTAGCACCATCACCAAACATATACTTGAATCAATGTTCATCTTCCACATTCAAGTGGAAACATAAATATAATATGTGTCATCAAAATAAGAAGTAGGTATCCTCCCCACCCCACAAGCATAAAATGAATTTAATTCAGGATTATTTAAAATAAACTATAAATACACGATTTTAATTTCTATTAAGAACCAACAAAAAGCTATTACCATTTGAAACTATTTTATTTAGGAACATTGGGGGGTTACACATTTTATAATTAATATTCCCTTTAAGATTTTAATGAAAAATAACCTTTACTAAATGAAATAAATTTAGAAATCTACATTGAAAATACTGATTTTTCTCAAAAAAAAAAGAATCTTAATACATTATATATTTTTTCATTTTAAATAAATAAATAAATATTATTCTATGAAAATGAAAAAAAACTGAAAATAAAAATTAAACAGAATAGAAATGAAAATATTAATAAAGAATCAACATGAAATAATCCTAAGTTAACCACTACATAATAAAAATAATATAATCATGGGAAAACCTATGATCCCTTAATAAAATACAAGATAACACAATTTTTAATCCATATAAGTGAAGACTAATGTTATTAATTACATAACACTTGGTTTTACCCTAATATGGCCTGATCAGGAGGAAAACTCTCTTTAGTGGAAAGCAATCTAAATTCTTGTCCACATGCCATTTTGTTATCATGACCAGTGTAGTAATCTTTCCTAGATTACCAAATAGGTACATGTGGTTTACATGACATGAAATAGTGGTGAGAAATTAATATGTAACTTGAAGAACATATATAAAAATAAAAATAAACTTAACACCCTCTCACACACGAATTCCCTTTAAATAAGAATCCCAATTCTGAAGAAAAACAACACATAAAACAAGTACCCAAAACTTGTGTCAAAAATATGTCATGGAATTTGGAAAATGTATTGTTTATTTTTCATAGTACAATATATTTGTTGATAATGGTAATTTCTATTAACAATTTTTCACTAAAAATAACAAAATACTCTTAAAAACTGATTATATTTTTATATATTTATGTTAATTTTATTTTTATAATGGAAATATATGAATGAAATTTAGTGATAAATTGTAAATAAACATGCATATAAAAATATTAAGACATAATTAATGATTTAATAAGAAATGAGACACTCCCAAGGGAATCATCAAGATTGAAACTTCATTATCTCATGGCCAGTATCATGTCTACTTAATGAAAACATTCCATCATATGTTTATTCATCAATTTCCCCCATTTTTGAGTATAAAGTTCACCGAAATATTTCCATGTACACCTCCCATTTACCTCTTCTATGGCTAGCAAGGTAAATGTATTCTCAACCAAGGTGACCCTCTAACTAACCCTCAAGTTATTTAATCACACCCGTTGAGCACTAGATCTCTAGGAATCCATCATATGCAATGATAATCATCAAATAAAGATAAAAAATCATTGAATAAGAAGCTAAACCAAAGAAAAATGTAATAACGACACACTATTATTGTAAACCACTACTAGTCATCCTCTATATACCACAATGCATATAAGAAACATTAAATATTAATGCATAAATACTTGAGTTTAGTACTGGATTTATCCCTATTGAGATTATTAACATAGTTTGTCATTATGATGAGTATTGGAGACCACATTGAAAAAATGAAACAGAGATAAAGTAAACGTAAGATAGAGAATAATTTTTTAAAAAATAGAATTTGGGACATGTATAAAAAATGAAATGTAAAGAAAATATTTTAAAACAAAAGTAATATATATCACAATATGAATAAAATGAACCAACCAAGAATCTGAGCTTTCTAATCCCTAATTCATTAATTACCTCCTCTAATTTATAGTAAAAATTTTCCTTTTTATTTCTTATAATTATATAATTACCTTCCATGTATGAATCCCACTAGTTGACATGGTAAAACATGCCAAAATATTCTCAAAAAATCTTTGAAAATTATTTTTCAAACCTCTATTTGTTTGAATATTTGTATAATGTCATTAATATATGAATTTGAACCATTATTCTTGAATCTAGTATGTACTAGACATTCATTTTTGCATCCATACAGGACAATGACGGCGTCAATACCAACATTATTGATGGTTCCTATTAGCTGGACTATGTAAGATATCATTATTTCATAGTGGCATCTTGAAGCTCAACTCACTATTGATGATGGACTATGAGATATAAATTGGTCATTTCAATGATTTTATTTCTCATGTTTAAGATATAAATAATGATTTAAGAGTCGTTTTGGAAGCTTACGTCCTTCAAATAGGTGGATTATATCTTTCAGTGATTCTTTCATAGTGGTTTCCAATTGTTGTAGGGACTTTATTGAGATTATTTGTGGCATTAATGGTGGTTTTCAGGTCAATATATATGACATGGGATACTCTGATGAGGTTTCTGAAAATTATGTGAGAAGGATATGATGAGTGGTAGAATGGGGGAACATCATATTGTAAGTTCTTTGTGTATTTTATAAGGATGAATAATGACCCACAATCACACAAAGCATATTTGTTTTCTGATTGAGGGTGATCCATTATGTCATTATCATTTAGCTATATCCAATCATGAAAATATGATGGAGATTACCAACCCATATAGTCCATCATGTCAACCAGCACAATGTTTCAATCATTTAGCTAGTTTCACCCCGCACTAGGTGCACTCCCCTCGAACAAGGTCTAACCTACAGTGGCCTTACTCCTTTCTCACATATTCCTAGAACTATGGTCAATGACTAGTCGAATTCCTCTTGGTATATGGAAAGATATCCTATTGTTCTAGGCTAGGATGAGCCTTATTTTTTTACCAAAATATTAATCCTTATTACGGGAACAATAACCTCTCAAAGTTGTGGAAAAACCTTATAGAAATATGGGAACCTAAAAAAGTTGGAGGCAGTAAGAGTTTCACTTTTTGAAGATACAGTGGATTAATCAACATTAAAAATAGGTAATTTTATTAAATACTGATGTATAGACTCAGTATATTTCCTTATAATAATTTGAAATATTTCAACATTTATTTTTAGAGATAGGATCTAAGACAACATTCAATTAAAATTCATGATGTGATGAAAAATAATTCTATAAAAATTTTATAAAAATTTTATATTACACACAAATATTTTTTTAAGAAAATGGGATAAATCATATTTGGAAGCTCGTATCAGAAACCCAAGACCATAGTTGAGTTTGGAACATGATGTTTACCCAAGGCCTGACCTAAAATAGTTTGGAATAGGGAACAGGAATATCTCGACCATTTATGCATGAATTTAAAGTTAAATTATTTAAAAAAATTAATTTATTATTTTAATACATCCTAAGTTGGTTTTCAATTAATTCCCCATTTTAGAGATTTTCTTAGGGTTCACCTCATAACCATGGAATTATCGAGAAACATTCTTCCACATCTTTTGTTGATGGAATCACCATGAATGATGAAGAAACTCTCGATTATAAAAGATCAGAGTGTAGTGAATGCAACGTCTCTGTTCAATAATTGGAAATTACATTCTAAGATGAAAAAAGATATAATTTATATAGTAGGACTCATCAATTTGTGTATTATACCCATTTTTATTAAATTGATTGAGTATATCAATAACTTTCTTTGATCTTCATCAATTGTGGAATTTAGAAGCACCCATGTTACTTTTTTTAATTATTATTTGGATTTCAAACCTCATATATCCTATTTCTTGGTTTTTAGTCAAGAACGATTGGAAATGATCAATAAAAAATTAATTTTGTTCCTTACCCTACTGGTTGGAATTCATGGTCCCAGTCTGAAATTTTTAGGAAATACCAAGCCCAATCAGACCCTTAGAATCACAATGAATTTATGTGTTATGGAATGGTCGATAAATTAGGGATAGATCTGGGTAGTTTTCGAGTTGTGGGTGATCAATTTGGTGATTCAATGATCTAATCTGGGTTGGAAGATGATAGAGGTGTGTGGATTGAGAGAGGAACCATCATGGTGAAATGATGTCAATTTCCATCCATTGGATGGATGGAAACGACCAATGGTGATAAGATGCTTGGTTTTTGGAAAGAAACATGACCAATTTTGAAGGTGTGATTATCGAATTCTTCTTTTAGTGAATGGATATGGGATTATAAAAAAATCCTAACTACAAACTATGTAGTTTTAATAACACATGGTGTGTTGATACTTTCAATGTAGTGGACAGGTTTTCAGAAATTTATATGGATGGAATGATGTATGGACCTTCTATACGACATTTATCACTTCCTTAGGTGCAAAATCCATGTGAAGGATCACATGGGAAGGTCCCTGTATAAGAGTACATGTCTAGGTAAATTCCATGTGTCATGTACAGATACCTGGCTTAATTTCACAAACATTTCTATAGTACACAGATGCAGGATGGATACACAGGCTCAACCAAGAACACTGGAAGGACCCCAAGTGGAATGGGAACACTGGATATATCATCTAAATGCTATGTATCCCTATATAGTTGGTGAGTTGTGTGCCTATAGGGACACATCCAGGTGATGGAACAAGTCCGCACACCATGTGGGTCCCCTCACATGTCATGTATTACTTGGTTACTTTTGAGAAAACATCAATCTATCATATATACTTTTTTGGAAATCATATTTTAGCATGTGAGTGACCTATACTGAGTTTTTTTTAGCATAGAATGTGATGGTTTTATCCATTGTGAATTTTGGGGTATTATGTTAGATTTTTGTGCATAGAACTTTTTTAGGTGACTCTTGACAATGGCAGGGATCATGCAGGATTTTGAGAGGCTTTTGGAGTGAAACCCCCCTCCTAGGATAGGCCATGGGTCCTCCATGTTTCAGAGTGGAAACCTCCAGCTAGGTCGAGCCTGGTTTCTCTATCGACCATAAAATAGTGGAACCCTCTTATTTGCATGATTCGTGGGTTCTCTATCTAACATCCATCGAAGAGGACCCCTCTTGCTGATATAGGTAATTATTCTACTATGTCTTATGGAGGAACCCTCCCTCAAATCATGGAATGGGTCCTGTATTGTCTATTATATTGGAACCCTCTTACAGAGTCAGGGTATGGGTTCTCTAAAATTTTATTGGAACCCTCTTACTAGGATAGGTCATGGTTACTCCATATTAAAGAGTGGAACTCTCCTACTGAGTATAGCATGGGTCCTTTATCGAATGTCATAGAAGAACCCTCCAGCTGAGTATGACATGGGTCCTCTATCAAATATTATAGTGGAAACCTCATTTTGGAAGAAGTTATGGGTTTTATATCTATTCACTGAGTGGATCCATCATTTTGTACTGGGTCATGGGTTCTCTACCTAGATATGGTTTCCCCTTGACTGTGCATCACATTAATAAGGTGTGGTTTAACTTGGATATTTTCTGCTGGGAGGAGGCACAAGATGTTGGGAATCATTTTTGGAATATTTCAATTGTGGGTGACTCTTTTCCTTAGAGGGGATATGATATTGATATCCCCTTACTCTCTCTTTTGGAATTATTTTTATGAGAATATATATATAAATTTTCATCCATACCTTTGGATTTGGTTACTCAATTTCCATGGGTTTCAAGGACACATAGGGTATGCCACATGTTATCCATGGTTAGCTTCTCATTGTTGGATGAGGTTACCGTACTACTGTGGGTGTCAAAGACTCATCTTGTAGTCTATATACACACCATGTTGAGCACCTTATTATTGTAAAAGGTTACTCTTTCTCTTTATTTGGGTCAAGATGCATCCTGTTTACTATCTAATATCTTTCTATTCTTATTGTATCCCTTACTACACCCACATCATCTTTCTAGGTATCCTAATGTGAATGTATTTATGCACCACTACAAGGTATGTTCTTACATGTGTCATGTCTTATATATAAAATGGATAGGTTGGTGGTGAATTCAGAGAAGATTTAGGATACTTGGTGCTGGGGACCACGTATATTGGTCGTATCTTGGAGATTAGGAGTTGTGATCTCTCAGTAGTTTTATGTCCATTTTTTTCAAGTTGGGACATATTTATATTTGGGAGTTTATTTTTTCCCTTTACTTTTTTGTTTGTGCTATCATACTCTTTTACACCATAGAGGTTTTTCATGTCTGGTTTACTATCTAGATTTTGTATCTTTTAATTCATATTCATCAGCGCTTCTACTTTGAGATGAATGGGTGTGTGTGTATAGGTACCTAAGGTAAAGGACTCACCATATAAATTATGAATTTTGGAACTTTTTTCCAACCGTTGGCCTATGAATATGGGCTCGGGGTAGTTGTGTCTCGAGGCATAGTTAGGGTCAGGTCATGACATATAGGTATAAGAGTAGTTCATTCCTTCAGATGTTGTTTGGAGTAGTCCCCAATTTAGGATTTTTTTGGGATTATTTTATCATTTCAAAGTGTATTGAGTGAGGATCTCAGTATAGGGAATTTGGTGATGGAACGAGAAGCTAACACATCCATTCACCACGACCTTGACTACCTATTTGTCATCTTTTCATACTGAGACATTGTTTTTCGGGATGAATGGTACATACATCATATATGATTGATTTTTTTATTGTTCTTCTTATTTAACCTCCCCATTACACATACAGATATATATCTTCTCAATTGACCATTTTACATCTTGATCACTTTTGAGATGCCTCCATGAATATATCTAAAAAGGTATCAATTTTCAGATCATGATGATGATCCGATGTGTGATGATTCCTTAGTGTAGGGTCTATCTCATGAGATCTTTTCCTTCAATAAGGAATGTAGAAATAACCTCGCCTATCGAGTAGTAGTGTGTACTAGTATAGAAGGTTAATGATGTGTATATAATTAGAGAATGCAATTAGTTCCAGTACTAAAGGACATCAAGGTTCAACAATGACCCAGTTTCCCAAGAAGGAGTGGTTTTTCTGGAGTTGGTGATTTGATTTTTTAGACTTGTATTGATCCTAACCGATCGTGTTGTTTTACTCACAACCCGTTCTATTCATAGATAAGATGTTGTGTTCAATGGTACAATTATATGACATACCCATTTTGAGTACATATTTCTGGTTTTGAAAATAGAGATCACCCAAGTACTATGTTGATACAAACTCCCTTCGCAAGAGTTTGAGGTCAAGCCTGATCCTGTGGTTTGTATATCCTTCTCAGATATGAACCTTTTAAATGGTGATTCTCATGGTGAGAGATATATAGGGAGATACTGGGCATTGGTACAATCCTATGATGGAGATGTTTTGGTGTATCATCAGACATGTAAGGATGAGGGATGATTCCACCATCGAGATGCATCCTTGTGATGTGATTCAAAACCATGAGGGAGAGTTAGCGCTTCCTACAATCAAGGTGTTTTGGATGAGTCCCTTTTAACTAATTGTTTAGGATGTGAAGATGTGATGGGGTTATCTAAGAAGGCCCTAGATAAAGTGATAACGGAAGTAAAGGAAACGAAAAGCTCTCGACATATGGGACTTATGGATGGGAGGATTGACTGTGGTTTCGGGTAAGCCATTTTCAATACTACTGCAATAGAAATTTTTAGCATGGAGTCAGAAACCACATTTCCCCATTTTTTTAGTCCCTGTTTGAGACATCAGAATACCATATGAGGCCCTTTTTCTCAACCCTTGTGTTGGTGTCCGTACAGAGCGGACCAGTGGTTGCATGATCTTATCAATGGGGCCATCTTAATCTGCAAGGAAAGAGTTACTCACACCAAATATTTCAATAGCGCTAGTGAGACCCTCTAATGTTTTCTTTAGAAAAAATTGTTCATAGACCATCCATGCTCAAATAAGTGCTTCTAATGAGTTTGGTAGTTCTTTTTTGTTTATAGAACATTAATATCCTCCGTATAGAGGAGTAATCTGCAGACAGTGTAGGATGAGTTAATTCACAAGATGTTATAGTTGATTTATTATTTGGATATTTTTACACTTGGAACAATAGATTTTATGAGATCTCAGATCCCTCCAATGATGGAGGGGTGAGACGAAATGTCTGGTTCACCTCCCCACCATGACATATACCTATGTATAGACGTGCACAAGGGACAACCAAATGTTTGGATTATCACATCAGATGAACCCATGGGGCTTTGTGATCCAATAGTTTAGTTGGAGGGTCTACAGAGGTAGGGTTTCCTAAAACCCAATGTGTTGACCTAAGTATCCCATTGTTGTTAATGAAAAAGGAAAATGGGATATTCCAGCTTTGCATGAATTATCATCTCTTGAAATAGGCCACGATAAATAAGAAGCACCCCTTGCTGAGGATTGATGACCTCTTAACCAGTTGCGAAGTGAAATATGGTTCTTCAAGATCAATCTCAAGTCCAACTACCAAAAGTTGAGGTTTAATGAGGTAGACATTCCAAAGATGGCATTCAAATGTCGCTATAGACACTTTGAGTTCTTAGAAATTCCCTTTCATGTGATGAATTCCACATGATGTTGATACATTTGATGAACTATATCTTTCAACCATACTTAGAACAGTTTGTGGATTTATTTCTAAATGAAATACTCATATACTCTACATGATAGAAGGAGGATGAAGAGAACATGAGGTTAGTCTTAGACTTGCATTCAGAACACCATTTTTATGTTAAACTCTTGAAGTTCCAGTTCTGGATACATTATGTTCTCTTTCTAGGTTTTTTCATTTATTAGAAAAAGTTATCCATTGACCCAGAAAAGATCTATGTATTTCTTTCTTGAGATCCGCCAAAGAGTGTTTTAGGGAAGTCATTTACCTGGATTGAGTAGTTCTAGAGGGCCTTTAAAGAGGTGAAGATGGGGATGAAAAGTGCTTCTGTTTTGAGAATACCAGATAAATGTGTGAAGTTGTTTGTTTATTATGATGCATTAGGAGCTAGTCTTGGATTTGTGTTGATGCAATGACATAAAGTTACCACAAATATGTCGAGTTAGTTGATACACCATGAGTAAAACTATGCGACTTAATACCTATAGATGTCTTCGATTATCGTCTCCCTGAGGGTGTGGAGGCACTATCTTCTCGGATAGTGCATCATTATTTTCTCATACCATCATAGTAATAAGTAAATCTTCACTCAGAGATACTTGAACCAGATACAAGAACACTGGTTAGAGTTCTTACAGGACTATTAATTTAATATTTTCTACACTTAAGATACAGGAAATATAGTATTAGACTCCCTAGGCAGGAATATTCACGCTCTCTTGGTGTAGGAGGGTTATGAGTAGTTATATTCCTTACATATGACCTTGGTGGAATAAAAGGATACAACTTTACTTCAGTCAATGGTGTTCACGCCTTCACTTCTCGAGCATGTGAGAGTGTTAAAGATGGGATACATTTACTATGATGTATTATAAGACTAGGTATCCCCAGAGGATTCACTGGATGGATATTCTAAAAGAGGTAATTACATTATATTTTTCTAGGGACAAATTACGGTTCCAGTCACAATAGAGGAGGAAGTGATGTGATAGGTCTATAATTCTCCTTTGGTTGTACATCTAGACACGAGGAAGATGTATAGATACCTTCAGTGGTTATTTTGGTGGTTTGGAATGATATAAAGAATTTTTTAGTTCACCCTTAATACCTTAGCTATCAATAGGTGAAGGTTGAGCACCAAGTACCTACAGGTTTGTTGCGACCCCTTGAGATCCCAGAGTGGAAGTGGGATGACATATCCACGGATTTTGTGATTGGGCTTCCACACAATGGGAAGATCCATGATTACATCTGGGTGAGAGTTCAATGACTCATGAATTTATAACACTTCATCACTATATGGGAGTAGAGATTAGTAGAGAGATTGGGGTAGTTGTATGTATGGTAGATTGTCCACATCCCTAGGGTGACCTCGATGATTGTATCCAATCGTGATGTGAGGTTCAAATCATGATTGTGGGGAGGCCTGCAGGGGGAATTCAGGACCTAGATAAGGATCAATAAAACCTTTCATCCCCAAACCGATTGGAAGACTGGAGTCACTATCATGTTTTTAGATATTATTCTAAAGGATTGTGTGTTAGACTTTTTCCAGATCTGGGAGGATCACTTTCCTTTGGTAGATTTTGCATACCAAAAATGCTACCACTCTACTATATACATAGATCATTTTGAGACCCTGCAAGAAAGACCCTATAGGTCACCCTTGTGCTGGATTGAGGTTGGAGAGACATTTCTTTTGGGTCCATAGATGGTGTAGGTGATGATAGATAAGGTATAGGTCATCCATGAGAGAATGTGGATGGCTCAGGTTAGATAGAAATCTTATGAATATCATCATCATACTTAGAGTTTTAACTTGGAGAACACATTTTTTTGAGAGTCTTCCCAAGTTGAGGATTGTGGAGTTTTGGTCCAGGAGGTAAGTTATCCATGAGTTTCATCAGGTTATTTGAGATCAGGAAGAGGGTTGGTGAGGTCCTTTACCACCTCTACCTCCCCTGCAGTTAAAGAAAGTTCACGATGTCATCCATGTGTCTTGGTTGAGGAGTTATGTACATGACACCACACACATCATTGAATGGGTGAGTTGGACATAAAGGATGGATCCACCTCTATAGAGAACAAGGTAGGGGTCAATAATCAATGGTATTATACTATGAGTGGAGGACTAACCCCTTGGTTTTTGTATTATAGGAGCATAAGAATGTGTAAGAGAGAACCCAGGAGAGGGAAAAACAAATATGGTCTAAGTATCTTGATTTGTTTGTTTAGTTTTTCTTTTTGGGGATAAAAATATTGAAGGATGTAATTATTTAGAAACCTAATTTTTTATAAGAAATTAAAATATTTATACATATATTTTCATATCTAGGAACTGAAATGGCATGCGATTCTGGGGCCAGGTGTGCCCAAAATTAATTTTATAAAAATATTAAATATTTTTTATATCACACATACACAGTTTCTTAAATAAAATTGGATAAATATTAAAAAATCATGGATTAGAATCATGAATTCAAATTTGATCCCAAAACATGATTTTTAGCATATTCACGACCTAAAATCGGTTAGCGTGGGGCGTTCAAATATTTCAACCGTTGGTGAGAATATTTTAAGTTAATTAAAATTAATTAATTTAATTATTTAATTTATTATTACCTATGAATTGTTTCCATAAATTACACATTTTATAGATCTCAGGGTTATCCTCATAATCCTAGAATCTCAAAAAGCTGTTCTTTCTCACCTTCTATTAGAAGAATCACCTCAGAAAATGATGAAACTCTGGATCAGAGCCGATAAAAGCGTAGTGAACATAATAACTTCCTTAATTCATTAGGGAATGATTTATTTGGTTATTAAAAATCCAATATACACTATATGACTCATCAATTTTTTTATTAAACACATTTTGATTAAATTGATTGAGTAGTTCGATCCATTTGTTTGAAATACACTAATTGTTGTCTTTTCATGTGCCCGTGTTCTAGTTTATTTAATTAGTATTTGGTATTATAATCCCAAATATATTCATTCTTAATTTTCATCCAAGAAATCTTGAAAAAATCAATAAAAATTATCTTTTGTGCCTTTCCCCTTCAATTCATTCGTGTTCGTCATTGGTTGGATCTCATGGTCCTGTTTCGACATTCTCTGGTGGTACTGAGCCCGATCAGACCCCTGGAATCATGATGAATTCATGTGAAAGTGAAAAATCAATGAATTAGGGATATATGTGGGATACTTTTAGGTTTTGGGTGATTGATTTTGTTAAAGTCTGAATCATGGTTGGTGGATGAAGAAATAATGTGGGTTAAGTGAAAACCCACAATGGTGGATGAATTTTGATTTCTTACTACCAGATGGTAGGGAACAACCATAACTGACTAGTGAATTCATTTTTGAGAAGAAACAAGTCCTAATTCTATGGTAGGATGACCAAATATGACACATAGAGAATGAATAAAAGATTTGAGAAAAATCCCCACTACATGTCATATAGTTTGAGGAACAGATGGCATGTCAGACCCTATAGTGCAGCGACTAGGGTTTTGGAAATTTATAAGGATGAAACAATATGTATCCCTCCTACACACCATGTATCTCTTACCCAGGTGGACAAGCCTTTTGACATATCATATGAGAAGGACCCCATCCGTGAGTACATGGCTAGGTGCATTTTGTGTGTCAAGTAAATAGACATGGATCGAGTGAATAGGAATAGATTGAGTACATAAGCATGAGATGGATTCATGAGAATGAACAAGCGCATAGGTAATACCCTGAGTGGCATGAGAATGTCATTTATATCCCCCACATGCCATGGAACCCTACACTATTGGAAATTCCCGTACCTCTATGGACACATTCAAGTGATAGAGAAGGACCACACATCATGTGGGTCCCTCAAGCCCCATGTACCTCTTAGTTCCTCTTGAAAAAACATTAATCCATTGTATCTCTTTTGTTTGGACTCATATTTTGGTCCGCAATTAGCCTATCCTAAGGGTTTGTTTTTGTAGAACATGATATTTCTCGCTATTGTTGATTCTGATGTAAGATGTGATATTTTTGGGAATGGATATTGTTTAGGTGATTCTCGATGATGGAAGTGATCACGTAGGATCACTAAAGGATTTTGGAGTAGAACCTATTTCTAGGAAAGAGAATGAGTCCTCCATGTTTTAGAGTGGAACCCTCCTATAGAGATAGGGAATGTGTCCTCTATATTTCAAAGCGGAACCCTCTAGCTGGGCTAGACATGGGTCTTATATCAAATATCAGACATTAAATAGCTTGTAATGTCAGATTTTGTGTCCTTTAGAATATGATTTCAACCCTCCTATTTGGATATGGCATGGGTCCTCCATATTATAGAGTGGAACCCTCTTACTGGGTAGGGCATGGTTCCTCCATCGACAATTAGATTGATACCCACCTACTGGGTAGGGAATGAGTCCTCTATAAACTATTAGAGTGAACCCCTACTATTGGAATATGTTATATATCCTCCATTTATCCATAAAGTGGCACCCTCTTATTGTACCAGGGAATGGGTACTCTACCTAGATATAGTTTTCCCTAAACAATGTGATACAGTTATGAAGCAAGTCTTGACTTAGTTTTTTTCTATTGGGAAGATGTGTGAGATGCAGGGCATCATTGTTATACATTCTGAATTATGGGAGAGTCTTTTCTTTGGATGGGATGTGAGATGTTTATCGCATTACTCTCTCATTTGAGATTCTTTTGTTGATCACACACACACACACACACACATCTATATCCATATCATTAGACTTGATTACTCTCAATCCATGGGTGACATATATATATGGGGTATTCCATGTGATTCAAAATTTTTTCTTCTCTTGGTTTGATGAGCCTACTATCCTACTAGGAATATAAATGACTCAACATGTTGTCTATATACCCACTGTGTTTAGCCCCTTGTTCTTGGATGAGGTTACTCTTTCACTTTAATTGGGTCAATTTTCATCCTATTTAATATCTACCATCTTTATATAATTTTCGTATATCTTACTTCAAAAACTTCTCCTTTTAGGTTATACTATTGTGTATCTATGTAGTCATCCCTACATGGGATTTTCCCGTATGTTTCATGTCTTATACAGATGACAGATAGGTCGATAGTGACTTCAATGGTGCTTATGGATATTGGTTGTTGGGGGCCGCGTACAGTGGGCATAGCTTAGAGATCATAAGATCTTCTCTCTCCTTAGTTTATTAAATAGTGTTTTAGGTTGGTATATATTTCTATTTTGGTGTGTAATTTTCACCTTTAATTTTTAGTTTTCACTATCATACTCTTGTACACCCTAGAGGTTTTTCTTTCTTACTTTACATTCAAGCTGTTGAATCTTTTTATTCTTTTTCCTTAGAACTTCTTCTTTGATATGGTTGGTTGTGTGTGTATAGGTATATATGTTAAAGGCCTCCCCCAGTTAGATATACCTTTCGACGCTTGTCAAGATCCCGTGACCAATAGACATGGGCTTGGGGTAGTTGTGCCTCGAGCCATGATTAGGGTCATGTAAAGAAAACTGAGGCTATGAAATCTTATGAAGATAACTAGGGGATGTCTTATGAACTCATCAAAGTCAATAAAATTCATAATATTATTTAGAATCTAGATATAACACCCTAATATTCATGAAGTACATGACATCTAAGATTCTAAAATATATGCCTTTTATTTTTCTTCTTCTCAACAAGAATCACAAAAATTCAAAGATAGTGTTTTTTTATTATATAATAAATTATATTATATTTTTTTTATTATATATATGATTAATTTAATAAATGATCAAGAATTAAACCGTATTTACTATAAATTAAAAAATTCTCTTATAATCTAAATAAGATATTATTACACATAAATAATTTGTATTGGTGTTTTTAAATCAATTAAATGACAAGTGAAGTTAATGAAAAAATGATCCCTATTTCAAAGACATATCCTTCCACCGTAACATTAACAAAAAAAATAAGGGGAAATACTTCACGGATCTATTTACTACTGAAAAACTTCTTTATAAGTTTCAAAACGGTCCTTTTTATCACTCAATAAGATACAATATAATACTATACACTTTGAAAATGAAACACCATTAACAACATCAAGGAATATCAAGTAATCAAAGTAGCATATAGAAAATTTTAAAGGATATGAACACATAAACATATTAAATGTCAATTATTTAAATATATTTTAAATCCAAATCATCCCTCAAAATAGATAATTAATTTTAAAAGATCCAAAAATGAATTTTAGAAAACAATCAAGGTGGATCATTTAATGAAAATATAATTTACCTTTTAATTCATTAAAAACATTTTTTATCTACTATTAACTAAAAGAAAATCCATTTTTCATTGGCAGGAATAAATTATATAAACATAATAATGACTTAAAAACATTATAGAAATGAAATTTAATGGACAAAAACCATGGACTTAAATTAAATATATACTAATGGAGTAACATACCACAACCCATATGCTTAACTAAAAACATCATCAATAAAACCCAACAAGGAAGGAGGATCCATAAGAAGACAATAAAGAACCCTAAAAAATCGAACCCCAGTCAAATTCATGCAATATGAATCCTTAGGACATCATGACCATCTATGGGTTATTAGAGAATAAATAAATTAGGAAAAATAGGCTAGGGAGGAGTTTAGATGACTTTACCTAGGTAAACATTACTCAAAATCAAATAGAAGGCTATGGATCCTAGAAAAAATTGAAGAGAGTCTCTATTCAGGATCTCCTAATAAAGACACATGAATGATGGAAAATGAAGCCTCATTAAGTTTTAACACAACGAGGGTAGAATATGAGATTATGAAAAATTAAAAACTAGGTATATTCATTCAATGACATGAATCTTCCCCCTATAAGACAAGTAGATTCACTGTGAAATTTCCATTTTTTTGTTAGAAAATGACCATATCTTTATGGTTTTTTACCCTTGAGAAAGGAGGCCCTCATGATGTTGCTTTATCCTGCATCACACCTTCATAATGTAGTAAAACTAGGAAGTCATTACATTCCCCTCTATCCAAAATACCAAATTCATAATATTGTCAAACTAAAGTGATCATGTGTTAGAGTAAATTAGTTTACTTGTACATTTGGTACTTTTGAAAACTCAAAATCATAGAAACCAATCATGGAATTACTTCACAAGATGTTTAATGGACTAGTTCCTTTCTAAAAAATCAAAAAATTGATATCCCATGTGGAAAGATAACCCCCAAGTTAATTGTGTGACCTACTCCCAGCCCATAATTTTTATAAAGTTAAAATCCGTATGCATGAGGGTACAATGCATATGGTTTTTATTCAAATTTATGATTTTTGTATCAAAAAACCTTATATTATATAAATATATATTATCTATTAATATATACGACATTTATAGTTCTATATTCTCTAAGGATTAGTCATGGTTTGACTTCCCATGGTCATAACATGAATAAATATAGATATTAAAAAATGAAAAAATGGCATAAAAATAAAGAAACTCATAAATATATATAGAAACTAATAAATTCACAAAGAAACTATGAATATAATGGCATAAGTGTGGAATTATTACCAAAATTTATGTCATTTTCTATTAACATATTCCACATTACATCTTGTCGAAAATATGTTTTATTTGAGTCATGATCCACAAAGGCCTTCTATAGTATTTAGTAATGTGTTCACACTAATTTTATATCTTCAGGTAACTCCTTAATAATTAATTAATTTCATTAATAAATTCTTCATTTTACTTCCACATTATTCATACTATGGATCACTACTTTCTAAAAATAATAATTTGTCTTAATATTATTGTCTTATTTCAGTTGTGTATATTATTTTCAGTATGTATTATATAAAATTTAACATGTAATATTATATCAGAAATTATTTTTTCATTAAAATTTTTAATTACATATTACACTTAGACAAATTATATCCCCATATACAATAAATTTATTTGAATGAATTTTAATTTATTAAAAGACATATTATATCCTAATTTTTTCTTCTATTATTTTTTTATAACCATATCACTTCTAAAAAACCTTATGTTTATTTAAATTTCAATTTAAAATTTATTATATAATTTTAAAGATGCATAAAATACCATAAAACTAGAAAAAAACATCTACAAACGCATGATTTTTTAAGATATTATCCATGTGGTAATGAAATTCATCCACTTGAAAAAATATTCTTAATAGTATAAGTTGTATATATATGTCATGTTTCATAATATATTTTAATTTGATGTTTACAATCATTAAAATATTTTATAATTTTTTAGTCTGTGTATCAACTATGTTATTTACCTTCAAACATTCAACAACCAACCTATTTTAAATAGGTTATAGTTTCATGTACCAAAATGAGTATAAAAATATTTCATATCTTTTCATTGTCAACTTTTAAAATATATGGTTTGGTTTTGATTTTCAATGATTTATCACTTTTTATATCATTATCTTCAGGTCATATAATATTTAATAATGAACTAGTGTAATGTTTATTTATAAAATCAACCAAATTCAAACTATCATAAATTGAGGGAAATTATCAATTCATTCATTTAAATTAAAAAAATGATTAATATGAAATATAGAATGTGTTACCTAAACTAGTATATATCATTACACCTTTTTAGTTATTTATTTTTTAAAACATAAATATTTCATACTCCAAAAATAAGTATTATATTATCATTTGCAGATTCTATGATTTTTTATAACAAGAATTAAAACACTGTTTTTCTATGAAAATAACCCCCAAAACATATTATTATACACATTGAAAAGGATCATTATGAAATTATCCATAACATTAATTTATATAAACCTTATAAAATATTTTTTTAATAAATTATATTCAATAATTACTCAATGTAAAATTTAATTTTCATATTTATTATGTTATCAAATTTTATTAAATCTTCTAATTTAGTATATATGTTGATGATAATTACATTAAATATTAGTTAAAAATTCCATAGATTGATTCTTATTTTATTTTATTTATAATAATATTAAATTTATCATATAATATTTATATCGAAATTTATGTTTTTCAATTTGTTTTAAAATATTTATCTATTTAATTTTTATTTCTTTATAAGTATTATTTTTATAATGACAAAATAACATTTACTCTCAAGGATAAAATCTCACCTCATTCTATACCTAAACATTTATTTATCTATCAAATATTTAATATTTGATAGATTTATCCTATCCAATAGTCAAATCCATGGTTTAGAGGAAGGATCAAGTGAGCATTTTCGGACATTCTTTTATAATTGTGATGACATATATCATTATTATACGTAACTTAAAATTTTATTTAATTATTAGAATTTTTTGGATTATGTTTTCAAAAAAACATGAAAAATTTTTCAAATAAAATTCAATATCCCTTAGTAAGAATTCAGTTTTTAAAAATAAATATCATTTTCATTTAAATATCAATTTTAAGTTTAAAAAAAAATTAATATCCCTCAAAAAAATTATCATTTTCCTTCAAATATTTCAAAATATATTTTTTATTACAAATTACTTTTAAACTAAATTAATTTCTTTCATTTTTTTTATAAATTTTTTTTAAAGAAATTCAATTAATTCATTTTAAAATATCCACATTAATTTATATGAAATTACATTCATTTCATCTTTAGATATATCATATTTTAAAAATAAAATTAGTTTCCCTTTTAAACATATAAAATTATAAATTTATTCCTATTCTAGGGAAAATTAAAATGATTATAATCTTTCATTTGAAGAATAGATGAAACTATTATTTAAAAAATAATAATAAATGTTATTAAAAATTATGATTGAAAATAAAAATTTAATAAATAATTTTCATCCTTTTAATGATAAAAAATATTTATATATTATAATTAAATAAATTTAATTTACCTTCAAACATTCTGAAAAAAGAAAAAAAATCCAAAAGTATTATAATATTGTAAAAAATGGTTCATTTTCTAATTAAAAATCAAATATTGGAAATCTCCTTTTATGTTTTAAAAATAATAAATTTTTTTTTCTAAAAAAAATATTTTTAATATATATATATATATATATATTAGGTGGTTGGAGGTATAATTAAATTCAAATACACACCGAAACCACACACAGAGGGCAGGGAGGCAGGCCATAACCCCCAAGGGGATATCCCACCAATCAAGCCTTATTTATTTAGTACATGGTCCATAGGCCTAGGGGACATTAAGCCCATTACATGGCTTGAAGGCACAACTCATCATCTTGCATGTGTCATACTCCTTGTGTCACCGCCTATATAACACCTACCCCCAACTGGGCTTGATCCAAGGATCTTTTAGATGTCACCTAGGAGCCATTACCACTTGGGTATTGGCTTATTGAAAAATATTTTTATTAAATGTAATGAAAAAAATATATTCAAAATAATTTTAAAACAAACATATATTATTACAAAATAAAACATACTATACATCTTTAAAATATTATAAATTAATATATTTGTCAAAAAGTTAAAAAAAATTTATTTTATATTTAGAAAATAATTTCAGGTTTACAATAACTATTATTTTTTTATTCAGGAATAATCAAAATGTTTAATTTAATTTTATTTGATCAAATATATATTGAGTTTCCTTCAATAATGTTTTTCATAGAAGATAAATTTTGTCTTTATTCATACCAAAACTAAAGTATTCATCTTTTTTAGTCCTTCTATTTGTTATAGTTTATGTTTTATAATAAAAATAAAGCAAAAATGGAAGGGTATGTGACATTTCTTTTTAAAATTAAAATTTCAATGTTGATTGTGTCAAGATTTACTATCAAATATCAAAAATCTATTTTTACACTAATATATTTTTTGATTATGGGAATATTTAAATCAATATTACAATTAATCAAAAATTTTGAAGTTATTATTATGTTTCATACCATATGGGGAGAATGAATAATTTAATCATAATATCAATTCCAAATATTTTGATCAATCTATAATTTGTAAGTGTTTTACTAGAAAAAAATGAGAAATGGGACATTCGGAAAAATAATTACCTCATGGTTTCTTAGGGATGAGAATTTTGTGATAATTTAATTTATTTTTTCACTCTCAATACCTATTTCTTTGTGATATCCTGAACCCATTAAATGAATTGAAATGTATGTTTCTTTGTGATGTGATTAATGTGATATGATTTAACATAGATTTCCTTATATATTGTGATGTGAATGGTTATGAAATATTGTGTTGACATGCTTGTGATAATCTGTGTGTGGGCGGGAGGCATTCTTACCCCATGCCAGATGAATCACCGTGTGTGGGCGGGAGGCATTCTTAGCCCGTGCTAGATGAATCTCCGTGTGTGGGAGGGAAGAATTCATACCCTGGGACAGCTGAATCTTTGTGTAATGGGATGGGAAGCATTCATACCTCATGCCTATATATCCTTTATGGGATGGAGGCATTCTTCCCCACATCAGTTAGAGTGCTTGTGGATGTGAGGCATTTATACCTCAGGCCAGTGATGATTTTTGCATATGTGAGAAGCATGGACGAGAGGCATGTTTACCCTGTGCCAATGATAACCTATATCTATGTACTTATACCCCTAGTGTTTGTATAGAATACCAGCCATGAGCTGAAGCAGGCAGACCCTCTAGGTGTCCCTCCAAAGCCTGAGCGGTAGGGTTGTTTATTACATTAATTACTTGAAGTTGACTACAGACTGTTTATTTTGCGAACACCTATTTGGATTACACGTAGACCCTGTTGGTTGTGGCCTAGTGAGACTTGTCTCACACCCTACAGGGGTGACCTACATGGAACCCTTTTAGACTTTACTGCTGCAGGTACAAGTAGGGGAAATGGCACAGCTTCAGGTTTCTGATACATATGTGTTCTAGCTGGAGATCCAGAGTAGAGGATCGAGCTTGGATAGAGATGCTCGTGGACCACTTTTGTTCTCTTTTTGTATTACTGTATATCATGCTTGCTATCTATTTCCATTGTATCAGCATTCCATGCATCAATTTTTTATTAGAAACTGCCTATGTGGCCTTTGTATGGCTATCAGGGTTTTCCGTACTTCTATTGTTTGGTTTGAATGTTTCACATTTTCTCCTGTTTATCCATTAGTTGTGCTTCGTCTATTTAATCACTTGCTGATATACCACTGTATACACTGACATGGGGGTACAGTCTCCCCACTGAATTACCATTACACCGCCGCTGCTAGTCGGCAGCCCCTGGCCTATGGGGAGATGAGCCAGGGGTCATGTGGCCAACCGGTCTCGGGGCTCGGTTTGAGGGGCAGCAAGGTATGGGACGTAACAAATTGGTATCAGAGGTTTCTTTCTTTCTTTATTTGCTATTTTACGATGATAGACTTGAATACTATGAACTCTTAGGGACTTATCAATGAGCTGTTCTTGGGTATCATGAACCCATGTATGAGGTATAGGCCAAGTTTCCTATTTTATGTTGTTATTTATTTTGCTATTTACTATTGATTCCATTTCACCATGGGTGATTCAAATGTTTTGTGATGTTATTGAGATTTCCAATGTTGGAATTTGGATTTTAGGGTTTGACTCGATGAAATGAAGGTTATGCATTAGAACAAGCATCACGATAGGCACAATATGATTAGTCCATGAATCTTGCCATGCCACATTTATGTTTTTAGCAAGAATTTCTTGTTGTTTATTTCCATGCCTTGTTAATATGTGTGTGACTATGATAACCCTTCTTGCATGTTGTGAATTGAGGAATGATGTGGTTTTGGTGGGTGTCACGCATTGGTTCATAAGGTGTATGGGCCCTTATGGATCAGAAAATGGCATTCCAACTAAACCAATCATTTTCGTTAAAGGAAATTCAACTACTTAATTAGCACATGTAAATTATAAATGAAATCCAAGTGTGTGTCATCTTTCAGTTCATGGGGAGTATGGACCCTTATGGGTTGGGAAATTCCATGTCACTGGATTAAGTGAAGTTTGAACAGTTGCAGGTTTTTCTAAGACATCCTATGGGTGTGGATAGGTGATCTTAGGGGTAGGAATGATTAGAACCTGTCCTAACATCTAGAGTTCTACATTTAATTTTTTTGGGTTCTTCTTTTGAGATGTTCATTTGTCATTTTAGCAATATGGCTCCGAGACGTCCTCGAGTCGCGTGCACTGAAGGCGGTGACGATCACGTTTTTAAGGTGGTGGGCCCTGAGCCGCAAGTTGATCTTCCTGCTAAGCCACCCGTGGATCCTCTTATTATTTTTGAGATGGGCGTCGATGCCCAGTCTCATGATATATTCTTGCGTATGATGTAGAGTATGAAAGGTGTAGTGCGACCTACCCTGTGTATGACAGATTTGACCTGTGAGTTTCAGTCACAACACCCCCTACTTTTACAGGATATGGAATACCACTTGCTACGGAGTCCTGGTTAGAGGCAATTCTGACCGTCTTCGAGCACCTCGAGATGCCTCCAGAGTGGAGGGTCATGCTCATAGCTTATAAGCTACGTGGTTCATCCAGGAGGTGGTGGGTTGTCATTACTCAGTCGGGACATCATAGAGATATGATCTGGACTGATTTCCAGAACGTATTCTATGATTATTTCATTCCCCAGACTTTGAGGGCTGATAGAGCTAGGTAGTTTATGAATCTGTAGCAAGGGACCATGAACGTCATGGAATATTCATCTCGTTTCACTGAGTTACAGCGTTTTGCTCCTACAATAGCTGCTGATGATCTCACGGCTGCTAGACGTTTTGAGGATGGGCTGTGTTATTCCATCCGGTTGCATGTTAACATATTCAGGTTGATGACCATTTCAGAGATTGTCAATCAGGCTTTGATCACAGAGAGGAATTTGAGAGAATTAGATAGTGTGAACCAGGGTGGTTCAGCACCTAAGGGTTCCAGTGGATCTGCTTCTGGGAAGAAGTGGTGTTTTGAGGACTCTCGTGGTGTTAGTGGTGGTCAGACCCTTTTCTCATGTGGTACTCCTATCTATCACCAATGTGGGGTGGCAGGACATATGCGGATGCTATGTACGCAAAATCCAGTGGAGTGCAGAGGTTGTGGTAGGTTGGGTCATCTCCACTGTTTCTGCAGGACTTTTCCGCCAGGGCCTAGTGAGCAGGGATCAGTACCTACTCCACGATCTGGTGCTCGATCGGTAGGATCACATCAGTCAGGAGGCTAGAATTTTCCAGCCTATTAGGTCGTGGCGGCAGTCGAGGCAGAGGTAATTAGGCGTATGACTCTCAGCTCCATCAGGGCAGGTCTGCTCAGGTTAGACAGGCTGTGACTCAGGGCCGTGGTACTGAAGAGTTGTTTATAGTCGAGCCTACACCACAGGTGCAGTACGCCCACTACTGGAAAAACAGGTATTTGCGACGGGCTATTTGCGACGCGATCCCGTCGCAAATAGCCATTTGCGACGGGGTCCCGTCGCAAATAGCCCGTTGCGGAAAACGCCGTCGCAACTAAACTTATTTGCGACGGGACCGTCGCTAAAGCCTTTTTTTGCGACGGGCATTCTCCCCGTCGCAAATAGTATTCCGTATTTTTGTAAAAAACTTTTTAAACAGTTATTGCGACGGGCCCGTCGCAATAACGTTTTTTTTAAAAAATAAAAAAATTAATAATACTAGTATTTGCGACGGGAACCGGGACCCGTCGCAAATACTATTCATAGTAATTGCGACGGGACCCGTCGCAAATACTCTTTTTAAAAAAAAATAAAAAATTATTAATAATACTAGTATTTGCGACGGGCATAGTATCCCGTCGCAAATACTATAAAAAAAATAAAAAAAATAAATTATTAATAAATTATTTTAATTAATATAATAATAGAATTATAATTTACAAATGAAAATAATAAATTATTTTAATTACTATAATAATAGTAGAATTATAATTCAAAAATAAAAATAATAGAATATTAATAAATAATTTAATTAATATAATAATATTATAAATATAATTCATAAATAAAAAAAATATTAATAAGTTATTTTAATTAATATAAAAATAATAGAATTATTTTACATTCAAATATTAAAATAATTCAAGTATTACAAAAAAATAATTAAATTATAATATTATAAAATTTTAATATATATATAAAATTTTATTATATAAATAAAATTTTAATATATATATAAAATTTAATATTATAAAATATAAATATTATTATTATTCATATTAATATTGTTATTTAAAAATATAATATTATTAATATTTTATAATGAGACAGAAACTACGAATAGAAAAAAAAATATTTTGATTTCACAAATTTTATAACAGAAATACAAACTCTAATCTGTAGGAGGGGGGGAGGTGGGGGATCTGCAGATGGTGGTGGAGGAAACTCCATCCCTAAAGCATGAGTGAGTCGGCGCATGTACTCCATCTGCTCCTGATGCTGCTGCTGCCACCGACTCGTCTGCTCCTCGTACAGCTGCTGCTGGCGTCGACGCTCCTCCTCATGCTGCTGACGTATCTGCTCCTGCTCCTGTCGGAGACTCTCTATCTGTGCAGTCTGAGATCGCAACTGCTCCTCATACTGTGTAGAAGAAGATGCACGAGCTCCCCTCGAGCTGGACGCCGACATCGCAACACTGCCATAATAATCTCCGAGAGTCAGTCGAGAGCCGATACCAACTACCCGGCCCTTCTCGAAGGCATACTGGGTGGCCTGCATCCATGCCGCCTCATCAAACTGACGGGCAGTGGTCTGATCTGATGACTCGGCCTGACTCTCAGGTCGGGCCTGTGCCGCTGCGGCCTCATATGACTCCTATAGTTGCAATTTAAAATTAAAATTGTGAATATATTATATGCAGTTAATTTTTAAACTTGAAAACAAATAATACTGACCACGATGTGATGCTGACGATCACCTCTGAGCTCCCCAGTAGTAGGATCACTATACATCCTTCGATATACGTCGTACTCTGTAATATCGGGGTGCTCGACAGCCTATAAGAATAAAAAATAAACTGTTAATATTTATAGTTATATAAAATATTTATAAATAATGTACGTACCAGATGCTGTCTATGAGTACTGAAAGAACGACTCCCAGCTCGATGAGTCACCTCCTGCCTCCCCCGATTCTGCCTCCCCACCGATGATCTCCTCTGAAAGGCACCACTCAACCAGTGCGCACATAATCCATCCCATACATGGGATGAAATGTACTCTGGTCGGTGTGCTCTACATGACTCCTCAAAATCTGACACTCCTGCTTTCTTCATCGCAGCTTTTCTTAAATTGTGCAAAAACTGACGAAGGCGATCACGCATGGCCACCTCCCATGCCTCGTGGATGGCGTCACGCATGGTATCCTCGATCGGATACCATAAACCCTACAAATAAATCAAAATATCAAGTTAGAAATGAAATAATTTTCAAAATAAAAATTATTTATTTACGTACGTACCAACCAATGGCCGAACATGGCCTGCTGCACATCAATGGGAATCTGCTCCCATGTGGTCCACGGCTGAGAGAAATAGTTGCGCAAAATAGCGCTGCCCTGTCCGACTGCTATATGCGAAAAACTGAAAAAATAATAAACATTTATTATGTGAATAGATTAATGAAATCTTAGTCAAATTCACAGGTTATTACACAGGTTATCACACCTCCGGGTGCGCGGATCAAACCCAAGACGTGGACGTCGCTCGGGGATGGGGTCAGGAATCATCAATCGTGCAAGACCGCGCCCCCTCCGCGTACTCCCTGGAGCGCCTGCAGGCTGAGGGTCATCTGCCAGCAACTCATCCGCATCGAAAGGCAGGTCAGCCTCCGTCAACTCACGAAATGTGTCCTCGTCCATCTGAAACAGAAAATGTTAATATTAGCAAATAATTGATAATTACTATTATATATACATATATATACATATTATGATTGTATATAAATACCATGGAATTCTATAAGTGTTCATCTTCATCATCATCTTCATATATGTCAATGTCATCTTCATATTCCTCCTCAACATCATCGATATCCATTCGAGTTGCAGTTGCTTCATCTCTTACCATTTCAAATTCATGTGTGACATCATTAACATCATCGTCATCACCGACTCTTAAATGTGGGGTGTCGTCATCGATACTCATATCTCTTTGTAAAAAAGACTGATTTTGAGTACTCTCTTGAAAAACTTCAATTCTTTGCACATCAGTGAAAGCACATTCACTTTGACTAAACTGATTGTCTCGAATTTTGATTTTTATTACACTCCACCAATCAGTCAAGTCTCTTGATGTTTCACAGTACTTTTCATAATAAACTTGATATGCCTGTTGAGCCAATAAGAATGGTTCATTTACTGCGAGAACACTTTTACATTTAATATCGATGATTCCATGAGTCGGATGAACACGCACGCCTCTCTCTGTATCCAACCACCGACATTTGAACATGGTTATGTAATGTTGTCCAAGATAACAGAGTTCAATGATTTCATCAAGTATGCCATAAAAGTCAACTTCATTTTCTCGATGATGAGATCCTCTCAAGCTAACTCCACTGTTCATTGTTTTTTTCGATTCCCCATATGCATGCGTGTGGAATCAAAATCCATTCACCACATATGCATTATAAGTTTTAACAAGTTTGGAAGGTGGGTTACTCAATACACACAGCCATTTGTCAATTTTATCAGCATGTCGAGACACCTGAAGATTTGTGAAATAATTATCAATATAGTAAACTATACATTGAATGAGTTGCTAAATGAAAAAGAATTTATGTTACCAGTTTTTGAAACCACTGAGAGAAATTTTTCAGTCGCCGTTCTTCGAGAGCAGCTGCTGTAATTTGTGGAATTTGTTTCTTGATATGATTATCATACAACCTATAAAAACCAAAGTTATTTACTGTAACATAAATGATAGAATAAGTGATATAAACACTTACAGTACAACTGATGTCATCTCTTCACAGTTGAGCAGAACATACGTATGAGCTCTATGATGTTCATTATCTGAAAGCCAGCGTTCAGAAACTCCACCAAAACCAAGCTCTGACTGGTTGAAAACAGATAATTGATTGTCGATTTCATCAATATTCCTCTCATTCCGTCCCATTTGGTTGTGTTTTGAAGGATACTCAGATTCAAAATAATGGGAGCAGAAAAAGATATTTCCTGAGTATTCGTGATTATTCGTGAGTATTCGTGAGTATTCGTGAGTATTCGTGAGTATTCGTGAGTATTCGTGAGTATTCCTGAGTATTCCTGAGTATTGCTAATTATTCCTAATTATTGGTAATTATTGGCAATTATTGGTCATTATTGGTAATTATTACTAATTATTGGCAATTATTACTAATTATTGGTAATTATTACTAATTATTGGTAATTATTCCTAATTATTCCTAATTATTCCTAATTATTACTAATTATTACTAATTATTACTAATTATTCCTAATTATTCCTAATTATTCCTAATTATTCCTAATTATTCCTAATTATTCCTAATTATTCCTAATTATTCCTAATTATTCCTAATTATTCCTAATTATTCCTAATTATTCCTAATTATTCCTAATTATTCCTAATTATTCCTAATTATTCCTAATTATTCCTAATTATTCCTAATTATTCCTAATTATTCCTAATTATTCCTAATTATTCCTAATTATTCCTAATTATTCCTAATTATTCCTAATTATTCCTAATTATTCCTAATTATTCCTAATTATTCCTAATTATTCCTAATTATTCCTAATTATTCCTAATTATTGGTAATTATTCCTAATTATTGGTAATTATTGGTAATTATTGGTAATTATTGGTAATTATTACTAATTATTCCTAATTATTACTAATTATTACTAATTATTACTAATTATTCCTAATTATTACTAATTATTACTAATTATTCCGAATTATTACTAATTATTCCTAATTATTACTAATTATTCCTAATTATTCCTAATTATTACTAATTATTCCTAATTATTCCTAATTATTACTAATTATTCCTAATTATTCCTAATTATTTGCAATTATTTGCAATTATTGGTAATTATTACCAATTATTGGTAATTATTCCTAATTATTGGTAATTATTACTAATTATTCCTAATTATTTGCAATTAATCCTAATTATTTGCAATTATTGGTAATTATTTGCAATTATTGGTAATTATTGGTAATTATTGGTAATTATTCCTAATTATTACTAATTATTCCTAATTATTACTAATTATTACTAATTATTCCTAATTATTACAAATTAGTGGTAATTATTACTAATTATTCCTAATTATTACAAATTAGTGGTAATTATTACAAATTATTGGTAATTATTCCATATTATTGGTAATTATTCCAAATTATAGCTAATTATTCCTAATTATTGCTAATTATTGCTAATTATTGCTAATTATTCCTAATTATTGCTAATTATTCCAAATTATTGCTAATTATTCCTAATTATTGCTAATTATTCCTAATTATTCCTAATTATTCCTAATTATTCCTAATTATTCCTAATTATTCCTAATTATTCATAATTATTACAAATTATTCCTAATTATTACTAATTATTCCTAATTATTACTAATTATTCCTAATTATTACTAATTATTTCTAATTATTCCTAATTATTACTAATTATTCCTAATTATTTGCAATTATTTGCAATTATTGATAATTATTGGTAATTATTGGTAATTATTCCTAATTATTCCTAATTATTACTAATTATTACTAATTATTCCTAATTATTTGCAATTATTCCTAATTATTTGCAATTATTCCTAATTATTTGCAATTATTCCTAATTATTTGAAATTATTCCTAATTATTTGCAATTATTGAGAAATATTACTAATTATTGGCAATTATTGGTAATTATTGGTAATTATTGGTAATTATTGGTAATTATTACAAATTATTGGTAATTATTACAAATTATTGTTAATTATTGCAAATTATTGGTAATTATTGCAAATTATTGGTAATTATTGCAAATTATTGGTAATTATTGCAAATTATTGGTAATTAATACTAATTATTGGTAATTATTAATAATTAATACTAATTATTGGTAATTATTAATAATTAATACTAATTATTGGTAATTATTAATAATTAATACTAATTATTGGTAATTAATACTAATTATTGGTAATTATTAATAATTAATACTAATTGTTGGTAATTAATACTAATTATTGGTAATTAATACTAATTATTGGTAATTAATACTAATTATTCTTAATTAATACTAATTATTCCTAATTAATACTAATTATTGGTAATTAATACTAATTATTGGTAATTAATACTAATTATTCCTAATTAATACTAATTATTCCTAATTAATACTAATTATTCCTAATTATTGTTAATTATTCCTAATTATTGTTAATTATTGGTAATTAATACTAATTATTGGTAATTAATACTAATTATTGGTAATTAATACTAATTATAGGTAATTAATACTAATTATTGGTAATTAATACAAATTATTGGTAATTAATACTAATTATATGTAATTAATACTAATTATAGGTAATTAATACTAATTATTGGTAATTATTACTAATTATTGGTAATTATTACTAATTATTACTAATTATTCTTAATTATTGATAATTATTGATAATTGTTTCTAATTATTAGTAATTAAATGAATAATTATCAATAATTAGAAATAATTACCAATAATTATAAATAATAACATTATTAATATATTTTATTATTAATATTAAAATAATATAATTTTCTAATTTATATACAATTCTTCTTTCATCTGTGCGTTTTTTATCTCCACATACAAATAATACATGTGAAGACAGCAAACACACAGATGAAAAAAGAATTGTATATATATAAAAAATTATATTTTTTAATATTAATAATAAAATAAACTAATAATGTAATAATGTTCTTATTCCTAATTATTGGTATTTATAACTAATTATTAATATTTATTCTTAATTATTAAAAATTATTACTAATTATTCCTAATTACCAAACAATACTAATAATTTAAATTTATTAAATAATAAAACAATGTAAACATAATTAAATTACAACTAATTAATAATAATTGAAACTAATAAAAAATTAAAAATAAATAAAAAATTAAAAATACCTTGAAAAATGATCTGTTCTGATCGTTCTTGAAAACTTTAATATCAGCTCCGGAGAAACAAATTAAACTGAAGAAAAACTCAACTCTAGAAATAGAATTTTCAGAGAAGGAGAAGATAAGGAATGAGAATGAAATGAAAAAAACGGATGGGGGTATTTATAGGTTAGATTATTTGCGACGGGACCATTTGCGACGGGATTCCCGTCGCAAATATTATTATTTGCGACGGTACCCGTCGCAAATACCTTAGCCAACATTTATTACGGTCAACCGGTAAATAGTTATTTGCGACGGGTCCCGTCGCAAATAACCCCTGCCGACATAGTATTTGCGACGGGGGGATATTCCCGTCGCAAATACCTTTTACCGCCGCCGGTTATTTGCGACGGGGAAAGCAATCCCGTCGCAAATAGTTTTCCCGCGATTTGGCGCGCATCGCGGGAAAACTATTTGCGACGGGGAAAGAAATCCCGTCGCAAAAGCCTCCTTATTTGCGACGGGGAAATACCCCCGTCGCAAATAAGTTTTTAACATGACTATTTGCGACGGGAATAAATCCCGTCGCAAATAACCCGTCGCAATTGCTCATTTTTCCCGTAGTGGCCAGACCATCTACTGTACGAGGTACAATTCCAGTTTCCTCTATGTTAGTATCTGTTTTGTTTGACAAATGTGCTTCTCACTACTTTATATCAGAGGTGATTATTGGAAGTTTGGGCCTCGACGTTGAGTCATATCATGGTATGATCATGTTAGATACCACATTAGGTATCCTTTCAAGGGGAATTCATCGTTGTCAGAATTTTCCCCTCGATTTCGGTGTTTACCTTTTCGTGTGGAACCTGTTTGTTCTGGATATGGAAAGTTTTCATATAATAATCGAGATGGACTGGTTAGTTCCCTATTGGGCCCGGATTTACTGCTATCATCAGAGGGTGGTGTTTACATCACTGGAGGGCAACAAACATATGCATAAGGGAGAATGGGATCTTAGTGCGACACGAGCGGGACCGAAACACCAAAGTTTAGGTGGTGTCATGGAACAGGTTTCCAGTCTTTATCTCGATGACCAAGGGTTAAAACCCACTGTTTATGCTCCCGTGGTGGATAATTTTAGTGATGTATTTCCTGATGATTTCTCTGGTCTACCTCTAGTACGAGAGGTGGAGTTTACTATCAAGCTTATACTAGGAGCAGAACCAGTGACCATTCCTCCTTATAGGATGGTACCTAAGGAACTTATGGAGCTCAAAAGTCAACTGGAGGACCTGGAACCAAAGAGATTTATACGTCCCAGTATATATCCTTGGGGATCATTGGTTCTCTTTGTTAGGAATACAGATGGTACCCTTCGTATTTACATGGATTATCATAAGTTAAATCAGCTTACTATTAAGAATTGGTATCCTTTACCTCAAATTGATGACCTCTAAGACCAAATTCAAGAAGTGAAGGTGTTTTAAAAGATAGATTTGAGGTCAGGCTATCACTAGGTGTGTGTCAAGACTTCAGACATACCTCGCACAACGTTCATGAGCAGGTATGGTCTATATGAGTACGTTGTCTTGCCGTTTGGGCTTACGAATGCACCTATAGTGTTTATGGATCTTATGAATCTGATTTTTTACCCTTACCTCGATTCTTTTGTGGTTATATTTGTGGAAGATATCTTATTCTATTGACGCTCGAGACACGACCATGAAACCCATCTTGAGATCATGATGAATACACTAAGAGAGCATCACCTTTCTTCTAAGCTTAGTAAATTCCACTTTTGGATAAATAAGGTTCACTTCCTTGGTCACATTATTCCTGAGTCTAGAGTTTCAGTTGACCCTGAGAAGGTGTGTGCTGTAATTTCTTGGGATCAGCCCAAGAAGATCTTTGATATCAAGAGTTTCTTGGGGATTGATGGATATTATAGGCAGTTCATTCAAGGATTTCCATTAATAAAAGAACCGCTTACAGCTTTGACCAAAAAGGGGGTGAGATTCTATTGGTTTGAACCTTGTGAAGTAGCTTCTCAAGAACTAAAGGGCATACTAACATCAGCACCGATACTGATTTTTCCAAAGCCAGGCAGAGCTTATATGGGCTTTTGTGAAGAATCAAGTATCGGGATTGGAGCTGTCTTGATGCAGGAAGAGAAAGTCATTGTGTATGGTTCTCGTTAGTTAAAGGCTCATGAATAGAATTATCTGACACATGACCTAGAGCTTGTAGCGGTTATACATGCCTTACGCTGTTGGAGACACTATTTGTTGGGAGATAATTTTGTGGTATTCACTAACCATAAAATCCTCCAATATATCTTCACTCAGTGGGATCTAAATCTCCGGCAATGTAGGTGGGTTGAGTACTTGCAATCCTTTGATTTCTAACTAGCCTAAAATCATAGGAATGGAAATTTAGTAGCTGATGCGCTGAGTCGGGAAACTCAGTCACAAGTGGTTTGGGAATCTAATGAGGAGTGGAAGCTAATGGACCTATTTTTGGAGATGCACATTGAGGTTTAGGAGGGTCTGTAACACCCGAGACTTTTATGTTATATAAATCATCAAAGGAATCTTTTTCTACACAACACTTGCTTGGCTTGCTTTACACGCGATCGCGACCTTCCTCGATAGCTTGCGTCGTACGCAATACCGAGTTTCACTAAACAACAATATGCTATTAAAACTAGCCGTTATGAATAGTAATAACCACTTTTTGAAATTTTATAAATTTTATTTTTCAAAATGGACTTCATTTTTGGACTCAGAATATCGAAATTAGCCTAGGGTGAAATTTTGGTATTTTTCTGAAAACTTTCAATTTTTGATGAATAGTGAAACCACTAAGTGGTAGGTTAAAAACTGAATTTTGCATAAAACTTAATTTTACCGCTTCTGTGAATGGAATTTCGAAAATCCGAAAGACACGGTTGATATCAGTAAGTAAAATGTGGTTCAATGAGATAAAAATAATTTTTTGGTGAATAGTAACTTTTTACGATTTTTACCGCGGTTAATAGTAAATAGGGTAACTAAGGGTAAATATGATATTAATATTACCCTAACACATGTCCTAATTCTATTGGACAAGTGTAATTCGACCAAAAACAAACTTAGGAATAAAATATGACCATTTAGGCCCACTTGGATTAGATTAGGACATTTATTATTAATTTATTTAAAGAAGGGTTAAAATAGTTAAAATCAAAGTTTAATAAGTAAATAATTTTTAATATGGGGTTATACATAAGATAAATTCTATTTTAAATATTAATTAGAAAGATAAAAAGATTTCCTACATGATGGTATTTTATTTGTAATTTTTAGACATCAAATAATTTAATTTATTTATGACACAAAGATGATGCAGTAATTATCTTATTAATGAAATATTGACAAAATTGATAATATAAATACCAAAATAAATGTAATTTAAGACTTTTTATGAATTCCACTACTTTTCTAGGTTACTATGATATATTAATGTTGATTTAATCAACTTGGTTTGAACATATAAGTCTGTTATGACTTTCACAAAAATCATATATCAAATAGTGTCAAAATTGACACAAAATAGTTTTTAAATCAAATATTATATTATTAATTGTTATTTTATTCCTAAAAATCTAAGGTTCGGCCACATGACTTGGATAAGGATATATATATTAATAATAAACAATTTGGGGTTCGTTTGGCATGTTATAGTAAGTGTATTAACCATATAGTGAAAGAAAACAAAAAGACATGGTAAAAGTTAAATTAATTAACTTAGAGTTAAATCTAATTGATAAGGTTAAAATAATACCCTAAACTTGTCTAAATCCTATTGGTTGATAGGATTTTGACCCATCCCCACTTTAGCTTCGAAATAAGACCCTTTGGAACCATTATAAACCGATTTTGAATTTAATATAAAATAATATTTTGAGATATTCCTAAGGTGCCCCTCTCCTCCCTTATAAAAGGGCACCTCCTCCCCCTCCTCCTCACACCAATTTGAGCACTCAAGCTCGGACAACCCCTGCCATTTTCTCCTCTCCACTTCCCTAGAATAATCCTAGAGGTCCTGGTCTTCTCCAAAGACCAATCTTAGTTCCTTAAGTGGAGGATTCAAAGAGGCGTTCCAAAGAAGAGGTAATATCCATTACCGATCTTTTCAATTTCTTTCTTCTTAAACTTCTTCTTATTTAGTTGTTTCATGATAAAGTAATAACATCAGTATTACATACATACTGATATGTTATTATAAATATGAAACAACCCTAATTCACCTTCTATCCATCCTACGGAAAAATGAAATCACCGCGCGTGCGTACGTACGGAATACCGTCTCCACGCCGTGGTGTAATCTATTTTTCCACCATCACCTTACAAGGATGGGTATAATGGTGTAATGAGTAACTATATATGATTATTATGAAGTAATATTGATACTGAAATAATATATATATATACTCCAATACAATTCCACGATCATAGGAACGATATCATCACTCGTGCGTACGTACGGAATACCGTCTCCACGATGTGATGCGACTCGTTCTACATGATCTTCTTTTCATAATGATTATATAAATGAATTAAATGAATGAATATGGTATATACTACACTAATAATATTCTGAAAATGAATTATCTATAACCTAAAGATAAGAATAAGAATTTATTCAACAAAACACGCATAAGAACAAAAAGTTATAAAGACCTGAGTAACAAGTAACAATGAAATATTACTAACAAGAAGCTAATAATATGACCATATATGATATAATATCAATATGTATGATTCTGGAATAAGTCAATAGCATTATTTAAACTATTATACAGGATCTTCGGACACGAACAAAGCAAATAGGACCTAAGGTAATGGAAATATCACAATCTCATTTTTATCTGAGATTGTTTATTCGTAAGTATTCACTGGGGTGCATTTTATCATCCACATCCATGTTTCATCAATATGTAATATTATTTCCATCCACCTACAATTGTTTAAATCCATTTTTACCCTTCGTTGAGTTTTTAGTAATATGTATGAAAGGAATCTTTTGTCGTACGAGGCACTTTTTGACTTTTCCGACAAAAGTACGAAGAATGTTTTTTTTAACTTATACGACATGAATGGATTTTTAAAACATTGTTTCCAAGAAGCTTCCTTTACAAGTTTTCAAGTTTATTTTTAATCAACTTCTTTTATTTTAAAGTTGTATGACATGTTATGAAAGGAAAAATGTTTTTGAAGAAGAAAGGATATTTTCCTCAAGAATGGAGTTCAAGTGTTTTATCAAAATTATTTTTCATCTAAGATAATAAAGGGTTTTGTTTTTATCCCTATTATTAAATTGATTTGTTCATGTTGTGATGGAATTATTTTTATGAATTCCTTTATCTTATATGAATTGTTTTATAATGTCATGTTGTTTAAGAATCCCATTTTTATTACATGGGTTATGCGATGAAGTATGATTTATGATTATGTGGCACACATAAGAAAGGATTCATTATAAGATGGGTGGGACCTATATCTCCCTCCAATGCATTGGGTAAAGATTTTATATCTCATGAGATAGACATGGCTGGAACGGAAGGTTATTTCGGTTCAGTGATACAGGACTGAAATGAGGAGTGAACTCAGTTCAGAAAGGGACTTTGTCCACTAAGATATTCTTGGAAATGAGTCATGACTAACAAGAAATGATTTTCCATGATTATGTGTGCATGCCACAAAGTTTCAAGTTTTATGTTATGATTATGGGGATCTCATTTTCACTTCTATGATTTATTCCATGATAAGATATTATGATCTCTTTTGCAGGTTTTGATCTTCATAAAGATATGATATGATTTTTATTTCCTTTATTTTCCCTTGCTGAGCATTTGAGCTCACCCTTTTATGTTTTCTTTTCCCCAGGTCAGGAAGATGGATATTAAGTAGAATATGCTAAAAGGGACCCTAGATATGATGAAATAAATGGGAGACACTGTAGAAGATTTATGAACCAGTTGTTTATGTTTCCCAGTTTCTAAAGACACTATACCTATACGGTCCTTTGTGGTTTTGTCATATGTTGTAATAAGTGTGCTTCAATTTCGAAGTATTAACAATGTATGTAAAGTATGGGTCGTTATAGTTGGTATCAGAGGAAAGGTATAGTCAACCTTTGGAAACTAGGATGTGAAAGCCTTAGTAAGAACCCTAAGGATAAGTCTAAGCATAGAACACAATCTTAGTGTTTTAGAAATGGCCTTGAATAACCTAGGATAAGACCATAAGCATGAAAATTTTTTTTCTTGAATTATGTGGTTTCCTATTATAATTAGTGTTGCTCACACTATTCTTCTTGGTTTTAGTCAATGGCTGGAACCCGAAGGAACCGTGTTAATGCGGAATGCGATGGGCAATGCAATGATTGTCCCCCTGAGCAACCAAACGATATGGGAACTGGAATGGAAAATCTTGTAGCCATACTCACACAACTTTCTCAAGCTATGAATCATGCAGGATTTCCAAACGAGCAAAGGAGGGAGCAACATTCTGTTGAATCCTTCATGAGGCAACGCCCACCTTCTTTCAGCGGGTCTATCGATCCATTAGTTGCTGAACAATGGATTAGTACTACTGAAAAGATATTTTCAGTTCTTCAATGTTCTGAACATGATAAAGTCATCCTAGCAGTGTATCGTTTGGAAGGAGATGCTGATCAATGGTGGAATCTTGTTAAGAATACGAGGCAAAGGGATGAAATTGAGTCTATGGAATGGGACGAGTTCAAGAACTTATTTTTCAATAAGTACTTCCCTCGTATTCTCCGAACAAAGATGGAGAAAGAGTTTCTTGAACTGAAGCAAAGGGATGATGAATCTGTTGGTACCTATGAAGCAAATTTTACAAGACTTGCAAGGTACGCTTCTGGTATTATTATCCAACCTGAGAGTAAGATCGATCGATTCTTTAGTGGCTTAAAACCAAGTCTTCGAAGGGCGTTAGCCATAAGGGACTTCAATAGCTACGAGGAAATCGTTCGATGTGCTCTCAAAGTCGAGATGGAGATTGGAGTAACCCATCAGTCACATGGGTTTGATAAGAAGAGGAAGATGGAATTCAAAGAAAAATCTAAAGAGCACACTGAAAAGAAGATGAACTTTCCCTTATGCTCAAAGTGTGGAAAGAAACATGGAGGGAGTTGTCTTAAAGGGACAAGTAAATGTTTTAAATGTGGAAAAGAAGGTCATCGGGCATTTGAATGCCGTGATAATGGGAAGAAGATGTCTAATGACGCAAACAAAGGAAGGGATACACAGAATGAACCTACTACACTTCAATGTTTCAAGTGCAAGGAGATGGGGCATTATGCCAATCAATGCCCAAATCCAAGGGTTGATGATGATGGTCGACGTCAACAAACTCTTAAGGCTAAAGACAAAGGAAAGTCACATGCAATTTCTATCAGTGATGTGGAGTACGATAACGATGTGGTGAAAGGTACACTTACCATCCACTCTAAAGTAGCAAATGTTTTATTTGATTCTGGATCCACCCACTCTTTTATTTCTGAAGACTTTTCTAAGGGTATCACCGTATTACCTCAACAATTAGATGTTGAGTTAGCTGTGACAACACCTAATGGCACATCAATCGCATCAAAAGTTTATAATTCTTCTCCGATCGAAGTTTGTGGGAAAGTGCTTCCTGCAAATCTTGTGATCCTTCCTTTAGTGGAATTTGATGTGATTCTTGGCATGGATTGGCTTTCTCTACATGGAGCTCATATCGATTGCCAAAGAAGGGAAGTCACATTTCATATTCCAGATCAATCTACGATCGTCTATCAATGCAAGGATGAACATAAGCTTCCAGTGGAAATTTATTCCATCTTATGGGTATTGATTCCACTAAATGAAGGTTATTTATCTCAAATGGTTGGTGAGAAACTCACGATTAAGAATATGCCCATTGTACGGGAGTTTGATGATGTCTTTCCGGAGGAATTGCCGGGTCTTCCACCAAATCGTGAAGTTGAGTTTTCAATAGAACTCTTACCGGGTGCTTTGCCTATTTCAAAGACACCTTATAGAATGGCCCCAATTGAGTTGCAGGAATTGAAGAAGCAACTCCAAGAGAATCTTGATAAGGGATTCATACGCCCTAGTGCGTCACCTTGGGGAGCACCTGTTCTATTTGTTAAGAAGAAAGATGGATCAATGAGACTTTGCATTGATTATCGAGAACTTAACAAGATCACTATCAAGAACAAATATCCTCTCCCACGCATTGATGACTTATTTGACCAACTACGCGGAGCTCAATACTTTTCCAAGATTGATCTTTGTTCAGGGTATCATCAATTAAGGGTCAAAAGGGAGGATATACCAAAGACGGCTTTCCGTACAAGGTATGGACACTATGAATTTATAGTGATGCCATTTGGTCTTACTAATGCCCCTGCTATCTTCATGGATCTAATGAATAGAGTCTTTAGAGACTATCTTGATCAATTTTTGGTAGTCTTTATAGACGATATTCTTGTCTATTCAAAGAGCAAGGAAGAGCATGAAGATCACTTGAGAATTATATTGAAGACCCTGAGAAAGGAGAAGCTTTATGCCAAATTTACCAAGTGTGAATTTTGGCTTCAAAAAGTTGCATTTTTGGGTCATATAATCTCAAAAGAGGGGATATCTGTGGATCCAGCAAAAACAGAGGTTATCGAAAGATGGTCAAGACCAACAACAGTAACTGAGATCCGAAGTTTTCTTGGTTTGGCTGGATATTATCGACGTTTTGTAAAAGATTTTTCATGATTATCTAATCCACTCACCAAGTTGACTCGGAAAGGAGTTAAGTTTGTCTAGACAGAGGCATGTGAAGAGAATTTCAAGGAGTTGAAAAGAAGGTTATTCAGTGCACCTGTGCTCACACTTCCTTGTAGTGGAGAAAGGTTTGTGATCTACAGTGATGCATCCCAGAAGGGATTGGGGTGTGTTCTTATGAAAAATGATATGGTGATAGCTTATGCCTCACGACAGTTGAAAATCCATGAGCAAAATTACCCAACACATGATTTGGAGTTGGCTGCGGTAATCTTTGCATTAAAGATTTGGAGGCATTACCTTTATGGTGAAAGGTGTGATATTTATACTGATCATAAAAGTTTAAAGTATATTTTCACAAAAAAGGAGTTGAATATGCGTCAAAGAAGATGGTTGGAGCTGATTAAGGATTACGACTGCTCAATCCATTACCACCCTGGGAAAGCAAACAAGGTGGCAGATGCATTAAGTCGACAAGACCATGCTAGTTTATCCATGATGAGGATCACAAAAGATCCAATATTTATGGATTTACAAAGGATGGATCTTGGAATTATAATGGAAGGGGAAAAATCTTATCTTTCTCAAATGAATGTTCAACCATCTATACATGTGAAGATTAAAGAGGCACAGAAAGAAGATGTCGAGTTACAAAAGAAGGTGAGAAATGTTCCTGAATTCAACCTTGATTGTGATGGGATAATAAAGTTCAGGAATCGGGTTTGCGTTCCTCCCATCCCCGAATTAAAGAATGAGCTGCTGGATGAGGCTCATAGTTCATCATTCTCTATTCATCCTGGAAGCACGAAGATGTATAGGGACCTGAAAGAGTACTTCTGGTGGGATGGCATGAAAAGAGATGTTGCTGAATATGTCTCTCGATGCTTGGTTTGTCAATAAGTTAAAGCTGAGAGACAGAAGTCTAAGGGGATGTTACAACCATTACCCATACCCGAATGGAAATGGGAAAACATCACTATGGACTTTGTCACAGGACTTCCTAAAACATCCAAAGGCAATAATGCTATCTGGGTCATAGTTGACCGTCTTACAAAGTCTGCACACTTCATTACTATTAGAGAGGATTTCTCTCTAGATCAGCTTGCCAGGATATATGTAAAGGAAGTGGTAAGATTGCATGGAGTACCACTTTCTATTATATCTGATCGAGATCCGAGATTTACCTCGAAGTTCTGGCGAAGTCTTCAGCATACTCTGGATACAGAGTTGAGTTTCAGCACTGATTATCATCCCCAGACAGACGGTCAGTCTGAGAGAACAATTCAAACCCTAGAAGATATGTTGAGAGCTTGCTCTATGGATTTCAAAGGAGGTTGGGATCAACACCTACCTTTGGTGGAATTTTCTTATAATAATAGCTTTCACTCCAGTATTCAGATGGCTCCTTATGAAGCTCTCTATGGAAAGAAATGCAGGACTCCAACTTGCTGGGATGAAGTTGGGGAAAGAAAGCTATTAGGACCTGATCTCGTTGATGAAATGGAAGAAAATGTCAGATCTATTCAACAACACATAAGAGCAGCTCAGAGTCGACAGAAAAGTTATGCCGACAACCGAAGAAAAGACCTAGAGTTTGAAGTGGGCGATAAAGTGTTCTTACGAATATCTCCCTGGAAGAGGGTTATGAGATTTGGAAAGAAGGGGAAGTTGAGCCCTAGATATATCGGTCCTTTTGAAATACTGGATCGTGTTGGGAAGGTACCTTACCGATTGGCGCTTCCACCGAATCTCTCTCAAGTTCACGATGTGTTCCATGTATCTCTCCTGAGAAAGTACATACCAGATCCTTCACATGTACTCAGCTCAGAAGTTGTACCGCTGGAGCAAGATCTTTCTTATGAAGAACAGCCGATAGAGATTCTGGATCGTAGTGAAAAAGTCCTACGAAACAAGACCACTCGCTTGGTGAAAGTTTTATGGAGAAACCACCAACTTGAAGAAGCTACATGGGAGCTTGAGGATATGATGAGGGAGAAGTATCCTCATTTGTTTGTTGCAAAGTGACGAATTTCGAGGGCGAAATTCTTTTTAAGGGGGGTAGAATGTAACACCCGAGACTTTTATGTTATATAAATCATCAAAGGAATCTTTTTCTACACAACACTTGCTTGGCTTGCTTTACATGCGATCGCGACCTTCCTCGATAGCTTGCGTCGTACGCAATACCGAGTTTCACTAAACAACAATATGCTATTAAAACTAGCCGTTATGAATAGTAATAACCACTTTTTGAAATTTTATAAATTTTATTTTTCAAAATGGACTTCATTTTTGGACTCAGAATATCGAAATTAGCCTAGGGTGAAATTTTGGTATTTTTCTGAAAACATTCAATTTTTGATGAATTGTGAAACCACTAAGTGGTAGGTTAAAAACTGAATTTTGCATAAAACTTAATTTTACCGCTTCTGTGAATGGAATTTCGAAAATCCGACAGACACGGTTGATATCAGTAAGTAAAATGTGGTTCAATGAGATAAAAATAATTTTTTGGTGAATAGTAACTTTTTACGATTTTTACCGCGGTTAATAGTAAATAGGGTAACTAAGGGTAAATATGATATTAATATTACCCTAGCACATGTCCTAATTCTATTGGACAAGTGTAATTCGACCAAAAACAAACTTAGGAATAAAATATGACCATTTAGGCCCACTTGGATTAGATTAGGACATTTATTATTAATTTATTTAAAGAAGGGTTAAAATAGTTAAAATCAAAGTTTAATAAGTAAATCATTTTTAATATGGGGTTATACATAAGATAAATTCGATTGTAAATATTCATTAGAAAGCTAAAAAGATTTCCTACATGATGGTATTTTATTTGTAATTTTTAGACATCAAATAATTTAATTTATTTATGACACAAAGATGATGCAGTAATTATCTTATTAATGAAATATTGACACAATTGATAATATAAATACCAAACTAAATGTAATTTAATACTTTTTATGAATTCCACTAATTTTATAGGTTACTATGATATATTAATGTTGATTTAATCAACTTTTTTCGAACATATAAGTCTGTTATGACTTTCACAAAAATCATATATCAAATAGTGTCAAAATTGACACAAAATAGTTTTTAAATCAAATATTATATTATTAATTGTTATTTTATTCCTAAAAATCTAAGGATCGGCCAAATGACTTGGATAAGGATATATATATTAATAATAAACAATTTGGGGTTCGTTTGGCATGTTATAGTAAGTGTATTAACCATATAGTGAAAGAAAACAAAAAGACACGGTAAAAGTTAAATTAATTAACTTAGAGTTAAATCTAATTGATAAGGTTAAAATAATACCCTAAACTTGTCTAAATCCTATTGGTTGATAGGATTTCGACCCATCCCCATTTTAGCTTCGAAATAATACCCTTTTGGAACCATTATAAACCGATTTTGACTTTAATATAAAATAATATTTTGAGATATTCTTAAGGTGCCCCTCTCCTCCCTTATAAAAGGGCACCTCCTCCCCCTCCTCCTCACACCAATTTGAGCACTCAAGCTCGGCCAACCCCTGCCATTTTCTCCTCTCCACTTCCCTAGAATAATCCTAGAGGTCCTGGTCTTCTCCAAAGACCAATCTTAGTTCCTTAAGTGGAGGATTCAAAGAGGCGTTCCAAAGAAGAGGTAATATCCATTACCGATCTTTTCAATTTCTTTCTTCTTCAACTTCTTCTTCTTTAGTTGTTTCATGATAAAGTAATAACATCAGTATTACATACATACTGATATGTTATTATAAATATGAAACAACCCTAATTCACCTTCTATCCATCCTACGGAAAAATGAAATCACCGCGCGTGCGTACGTACAGAATACCGTCTCCACGCCGTGGTGTAATCTATTTTTCCACCATCACCTTACAAGGATGGGTATAATGGTGTAATGAGTAACTATATATGATTATTATGAAGTAATATTGATACTGAAACAATATATATATATACTCCAATACAATTCCACGATCATAGGAACGATATCATCACTCGTGCGTACGTACGGAATACCGTCTCCACGATGTGATGCGACTCGTTCTACAAGATCTTCATTTCATAATAATTATATAAATGAATTGAATGAATGAATATGGTATATAATACACTAATACCATTCTGAAAATGAATTATCTATAACCTAAAGATAAGAATAAGAATTTATTCAACAAAACACGCATAAGAACAAAAAGTTATAAAGACCCGAGTAACAAGTAACAATGAAATATTACTAACAAGAAGATAATAATATGACCATATATGATATCATATCAATATGTATGATTCTGGAATAAGTCAATAACATTATTTAAACCATTATACAGGATCTTCGGACACGAACAAAGCAAATCGGACCTAAGGTAAGGGAAATATCACAATCTCATTTTTATCCGAGATTGTTTATTCGTAAGTATTCACTGGGGTGTATTTTATCATCCACATCCATGTTTCATCAATATGTAATATTATTTCCATCCACCTACAATTGTTTAAATCCATTTTTACCCTTCGGTGAGTTTTTAGTAATATGTATGAAATGAATCTTTTGTCGTACGAGGTACTTTTTGACTTTTCCGACAAAAGTACGAAGAATGTTTTTTTTAACTTATACGGCATGAATGGATTTTTAAAACATTGTTTCCAAGAAGCTTCCTTTATAAGTTTTCAAGTTTATTTTTAATCAACTTCTTTTATTTTAAAGTTTTATGACATGTTATGAAAGGAAAAATGTTTTTGAAGAAGAAAGGATATTTTCCTCAAGAATGGAGTTCAAGTGTTTTATCAAAATTATTTTTCATCTAAGATAATAAAGGGTTCTGTTTTTATCCCTATTATTAAATTGATTTGTTCATGTTGTGATGGAATTATTTTTATGAATTCCTTTATCTTATATGAATTGTTTTATGATGTCATGTTGTTTAAGAATCCCATTTTTATTACATGGGTTATGCGATGAAGTATGATTTATGATTATGTGGCACACATAAGAAAGGATTCATTATAAGATGGGTGGGACCTATATCTCCCTCCAATGCATTGGGTAAAGATTTTATATCTCATGAGATAGACATGGCTGGAACGTAAGGTTATTTCGGTTCAGTGATACAGGACTGAAACGAGGAGTGAACTCGGTTCAGAAAGGGACTTTGTCCACTAAGATAGTCTTGGCAATGAGTCATGACTAAAAAGAAATGATTTTCCATGATTATGTGTGCATTCCACAAAGTTTCAAGTTTTATGTTATGATTATGGGGATCTCATTTTCACTTCTATGATTTATTCCATGATAAGATATTATGATCTCTTTTGCAAGTTTTGATCTTCATAAAGATATGATATGATTTTTATTTCCTTTATTTGCCCTTGCTGAGCATTTGAGCTCACCCTTTTATGTTTTCTTTTCCCCAGGTCAGGAAGATGGATATTAAGTAGAATATGCTAAAAGGGACCCTAGATATGATGAAATAAATGGGAGACACTGTAGAAGATTTATGAACCAGTTGTTTATGTTTCCCAGTTTCTAAAGACACTATACCTATACGGTCCTTTTTGGTTTTGTCATATGTTGTAATAAGTGTGCTTCAATTTCGAAGTATTAACAATGTATGTAAAGTATGGGTCGTTATAGGGTCAGGGACAAACTATTCTTTCAACCTTAGCGGTGAAATCTACTATTTTCGAACGGGTTAGGACAAGAAAGTTATCAGACCCGGAAGGCCTTGTTCGATGAGAAACTGTCGCTAATGATGCCTCTACGGATTGGACCGTGGATGAAGGTGATACTTTATTGTTTTGTGGGCACGTATGGGTCCCAGGAGACATCAGAGAGGAGCTGATGAGGGATTTACATGCCTCAGCATGGGAAGTTCACCCAGGCATCACCCAAATGTATCGTGATTTGCGAGGACAGTACTGGTGGCCTAACGTGAAGCGGGAGATAGTCGGTTTTATCATGTGTTGTTCCACCTTTCAGCAGGTGAAGGCAGAACATCAGCGTCCGGTAGGGCTTTTTTAGCCGTTGTCCATTCCAAAGTGGAAATGGGACAATGTTTCTATGGACTTTGTAACCGGTTTACTGAGGTCACCTCATAGTAATGATGCAGTATGGGTTATCATAGACTTTCTAACGAAGGTCACACATTTCTTACCTGTGCAGGAGACCTTCATGGTTAATGAGTTGGGAAGACTTTATGTCAAGGAAATAGTGTGCCTTCATGGAGAACCATGTTCTGTTTTCTCGGAAAGAGATCCTCATTTTACATCTCTGTTCTAGATGGGTTTACAGAAGGCCTTGGGTACGAAGGTACTTTTGAGCACGACCTATCACCCACAGACTGACGGACAGACCGAGCAGACTATATAGGTACTAGAGGATATGTTACGTGCCTGTGTTCTCAATTTTGGAGGTTCATGGGAGAAACACATTCCTCTTGTCGAGTTCATTTATAAAAATAGCTTCCAGACTACCATTGAGATGGCTCCCTAAGAAGCCTTATATGGTAGGCCTTGTCGCTCACCTTTGTGTTGGCTTGAAGTAGGGGAGGCAGCTATTCTAGGACCACATCTTATGTAGGAGAATACAGAGATGATACATCTTATTAGGAACTATATGCAGACAGCTCAGTCTAGACAGTAGTACAACGCTAACAAGCACCAACGACCTCTTGAGTTCGAGGTTGGGAACCAGGTTTTCTTGAAGGTCTCATCCAGGATGGGGCAAAGACACATATAGAAGCAGGGTAAGTTTTCACTGAGGTTCATAGGACCCTTTGAGGTGATGAAGCGGATCATACCAGTAGCTTACTAGCTTTCTCTTCCATAGAGATATCACTCCATGCATGATGTTTTTCATGTATCTCAACTATGCTGGTACATTTCATATCTAAATCATGTTTTTCAGCCTGATGATGTTGAACAGGATATGGCTGATTCCTTTGAGGAGTATCCAATGTGAATTGTTGACCGGAGTGTGAAGAAACTCCGTGGAAGGTCCGTTCCTCTTGTATGGGAGTTATGGTAATACAGCCGAGTACAAGACGATACCTGGGAGAAAGAGGCTGATATGAATTCTCAATGGCCAGAGATTTTCATTGATGACACCTCAGTAACCTCGTAAGGCCAACTCGGGGATGAGTTGCTTTAATGAGGAGAGGTTGTAACAACCCGACTCTTTGGGAAAGGTATGGATTGTTAGTTTTTTTCGTTAAATATTTCTTTTAAGCTTTTTTAATGTGTGTAACATCCTAAGGAATGTCCGGGGAGTGTCTGGGGTCAGTTCGAAGCCCGGGAGTTTGAGAAATGGGCTTGTAGAAAATGGCGCACGACCAGTTCACGACCTGCACATGGTTTCAGATAAACCATGCGGCCTTTGGTCTGGAGGTAGGGTGGTATGCACGGGTTTCACACATTTTGGGTAAACCGTGTACCTAAACCATGCGCCCCTTGGTCGGGAGGCAGTGAGGTGTGCACTGTTTGCGCACAGTTTGGTAAACCGTGCGCCTAAACAGTGCGACCTTGTTCTGGGTAAAAATTACCGTTTTGCCATAAATTCTATTTAAGCCTAACCTCCTTTCATTTCCTCTTTCCCATGGAAAGAATAGAGGGGAGCCCTCTTTGAGCTCAAAAAATATGTCTCTCACTCTTTCTCTTGTGGATTTTTCATCCAGCGACCGTTCTTCGATTCGTCGAAGGCGTTGGATCACCCTTGGGTATTGCACTGAAACTCAGATCTCTTCAAACCTACCACGAATCTGAGGTCTATATCAAGAAATCTTATGCCTACATCCCTAAGGTAGGAGGTCACATGGTTTCCATTTTGGGTTTTCACCTTTTTGAGTTATTATCATCGTGTCTTGGTTTTTCTTTCGCCAAACCCCTTATTTATATTGACTGCTTTATATCTAAATGACCCCTGTGGTATGAAATTGATTAATCTAACCTTGTTAGGGTGTTTAGATGAGGTGTGGACCGGGAGTGGTCAACCATAGGTGTTATGCCTTAAGATATGTCCCTTTTTCACCTTTGGACCTTAACGTATGTCTTGAAAGGCATTTTCCATGTTAGGCAAATGAGATGACTTGGTTTGAGGTTGGCTGGGATGAGAGAGTTTGAACCCATTAAATGAATTGAAATGTATGTTTCTTTGTGATGTGATTAATGTGATATGATATAATATGGATTTAATTATATATTTTGATGTGAATGGTTATACCATACTATGTTGACATGCTTGTGATAACCCGTGTGTGGGCGGGAGGCATTCTTACCCCGTGCCAGATGAATTCCCATGTGTGGGCAGGAGGAATTCTTACCCCATGCCAGATGAATCTCTGTGTGTGGGAAGGAAGCATTCATACCCCGTGCCAATTGAATCTTTCTGTAATGGGATGGGAAGCATTCGTACCTAATACCTATATATCCTTTATGGGTGGTAGGAAATCTTCCCCATGCCAGTTACAGTTCTTGTGGATGAGAGACATTCATACCTTGGGCCAGTGATGATTTTAGCATATATGAGAAGCATGGATGAGAGGCATGTTTAACTCATTCCAGTGATAACCTACAATTATGTACTTATACCCCTGGTGATTGTACAAAATACCAATCATGAGCTGAAGCAGGTAGCCCCTCCAGGTGTCTCGCCAGAGCCTGGGCGGGAGGGTTGTTTATTACATTGATTTACTTATATGTATTTGACTACACACTATTTATTTTGCGAACATCTATTTGGATTACACGTAGACACCATTGGTGGTGGCCTACTGAGACTTGTATCACACCCTACCCGGGCGGCATCTTTGGAACCTGTGTAGACTTTACTACTGCAGGTTCTAGTAATTGCAATGTCCCAGCTTCAGGTTGTTGATACATGTATGTTCTAACAGGAGATCCAGAGCAGAGGATCGATCTAGGATAGAGATGGTCGTGGACCACTTTTTTTCTTTTTGTATTACTGTATAGCATGATTTCTAACTATTTCCATTGTATAAGCATGGTATGCATCCATTTTGTATCAGACACCTTCTATGTGAATTTTGTATATTTATCAGGGTTTTCCTTACTTTGGTTGTTTGGTTTGTATGTTTCCCTTTTTCTACTGTTTATCCATTAGTTGTGCTTCCGCTATTTAATCACTGGCTACTATACTGCTGTGTACTCTGACATGGGGGTATAATATCCCCATTGACTTACCATTACACCCCCACTGCTAGTCGATGGCCCCCGGCCTATGGGGAGACGAGCCAGGGATCATGTGGCCAACCGGGCTCGGGGCTCGGGTTGAGGGGTATCCGGGTCCAGGACGTCACATTTATATTTTATGTAAAATTATTACTGCTATTTAATAGATTACACGGCCTAATTTTCATATACGATTAGATTTAAATCTTAGGGGATGACAACATAATATTCTAAGTTTAATTGTATATATCATGTTTTGTAATACAATTTTTGTTATTATTGATTTCACTATTATATTTTTATTTATAATTACCTTTTCCTTCTATGAGGATTAAGGTATTAAATTTTGAGAGTGTTATTGGTAGTCCATAGCACCATAAAAACGTTATAATCATAAGGATAATGAATTTTATTTAGATTTCATTATAAATGAATTAAGAAACATATTAACCATTCACTCTGATTGTAGAATGATTGAGATAGAACAGTGGAAAACTCAAGGGAAGTTTACCTACATATTTTTTGTTTCAAAAAGTAATTTTTATAATTTTTAAATGTTTATAGGTGTTACACTTATTAGATATATAAACTATAATTTCATATTCAGTTAAAAAATTAAGCATCGACATCCATCTTAATTAACATTCACTTTTGTTGAAAATGGTAGAAAATAATCATTATGGAGGGATATAACATATGAAATGAGAACCAAAAACATGAAAAAATTAGTTCAAAGGATTAATTAATTAAATAAAATGAACACTAATTCAATGAATTCTGTAAAACCAATCATTTTATCAATGCCTTATGATAATGAATGAATTTAAATTTCAATAAAAGTCAAATTTATTTTCCTTTTACATATTTCCTTATTTTTTTCTAAATTAAAGAATATTATTTAAATTAATTTTTTATTATATATTTTCAATGGGACTTTGTTTCATAGGGATATTGATGATGAAATGTTCACACAAGTGACTGGATCTATAAATCATCTTTAAAATCAATACTTAATAAAAAAATTATTTTCTTCATCTTTTATAAATTCAATAACAATTGATAATATCTAAAATACTTGAAATAAAGGATTTCCACGGATGATCACTATTCTATGGATTTATTCAAAGGAAAAATATTCACATAATAAATATGTAATAATAGACTAAATATGAAATATTTCTATGAATATTACTAGAGATGGACCCAAAAAATGTAATTTTAATAAACTTTTAAATTTAATATTTTAAAACTCCCTTCATTTATCGATGTATAATGCATTTTGTTTATCAATTAATTTTTAACTTCATTTTAAACTAAATATTGTCACAGAATTAATTTGTTTTTAATAATTTATTGATGCGTAATGCACTAATTTTATTTGTTTCATGATACCCTCTCCCAAAATTTAAATTAAAATATACTAAATATATAATATTATTTTAATGAATAAGAAACATGTAGATATAAAATTTAATATAAGAAATGATACTATAATGCTAAATGTTATATATATAATCTAAAATCTATGATATACATACAATTATTAGAGTATTAATATTCTGATTATGTAAACATGAGTAATAATATGAAATATGTATTTAATTCTCAATGTAATAATCATGTAATTGATATGTAACGTGTGTATAATTAATAACTTTTTTAAATATAATAAATATTTTTTATCGATTCTATATACTTATATATGAAAAATAAATATACTTAGTACACAATTTCCATAATTTTAATATGAAATACACATATATAAAATTCTTACTTCATATTCATAAATTCATAATTAGAATATATAGGTGTTTTCCCAAAATATATGAATTATATATTCAGTAATGATTTTCTAAAATATATAAGAACTATAAAATAAACATTTCATTTAATATTTGACTATTATTATTATTATTATTCATTATAAATACATATTTATTTTCCATAGTTTTCTAGAATATATTATAACATCTGTAATTCTTTTATATATTTATAAAAAATTTGAGTTAATTATTCAAGTATATGAATTAAATTTCTAAAATATATTCATCAATATTGAAAAGTATGTAATTATGTAATATGTCTCCTTATTAAATTCATAGTTTTTAATTTTGAAATATGATCATATTATTTGTGTACCAACTTTTCTTTAAGGAAAATATGTATAACATATTTATCAGTAGTTGACTTTTTATATCAAAACTATAAAATATTATTGTAAAATAATATCAAGATTATTTTATAGAGACACAAACCTACTAAACTAAATCAATGTTATAATTCTTGTAATAGGTATGATAAAACGAAACTGGAAGAGAAAGAAAGAAAAAGAATAAAAAACTAGAATATTAATATCTTCTTCTAATATAATGACTCTACCTTAAACATTACATAATCTAGTAATTGAAACTTGAATACAACTATTATATTCCTAATGATATTTTTGGTTTAGTGTTTTAGAGAATTAGTTCATAATCCATACATAAAAACCCATAATAATACAAATTAGATTATACTAAAATAGTATCCATTTCTTCCATAATACAAACGTTTATAACAAAACATGACTTCTTTTCATGAAAATTATTTTGAACATTCATATTGGATTCTTATTTTCTATAAAAAAATCTTTATACCCTATTAACGTTTTCTCTAAAACATGGGATGGACATAAAAATCCCAGTAAGGTACATAAAAATACGGAAATAAACCATTAGTTCATTCAAACATATAAACATATGAAATCATTTTCACAAAGATATACTTGTCACCCTTAAAGTATCATATACATATTTTGTGAAAATATTAGATTTACACAAAACATAGAAAATATAAATAAAACATTTAGTTAAATTGGTGAAACATATTCTTACCATACTTAAACTTGATTTTGACCCTCTCTATTACCTTTTGATTTGTAACCTTCAAAATTACCTTATAATTCAACCATCATGGACACCCTATGAGGTAACTATCATAGTTACAATTAGAGTCACAATTAAGGTAAAATTAAAACATAAAAATAACTAATTAATTGGAGGTATATCAAAAACCCAACCATCATCATAAAAAATTACTATTAACTATAACACAATTATTAAATAAGAATACACGTGTCATAAAAATAATTCCTTGAGAAAAATCACTTTTTAAATGAATACATTGCACATATTAAAACATTTTCATTAAATATAAACATTTAAACTTCTATGGAAAACATAAAAAAAATTTATTCATCATGAAATTAGTAAATACTCTCATGTTGTATATGTAAAAAACCATTCCTTTTGAATTTTGTAAAAACAATAACTTAAAAAATGATTTTTTAAAGAAAAGTCCCTTACCTTAGGTTATACATCCTTTAAACATGTTCAATACTCCTGTATAATGGTTTAAATAGTTTTATTAATTTATTACGAAACAAAATTCATATTTATAATACCTTATATTATCCTTTTATAACATATATCCACCCATTTATTAATAATATTTTGACATTTTCATTGTTTTGTGTGTGTTTATTTCATTGTTTCTACGGTTGTTCCACACAGATTTTAGTTTAAAAAATAAGGAAAGCTAAATAAGTGGAATAAAATGGTTTTAATATGTTTCTATAATTTTAAATAATAATTTATATCATTTTTTCTAATATGGGGATGAATCATTAGATAAAACATTAACATTTTGGTTTTCTTTTGGTGGGTTTTTCCGACCATCACAAACAAGATTATTTTATTTAATGTTATACATATAAATTAGTTCCATAACATTTAAAAAGTTATAATATAAATCATAAAATATTTTTCAACCATATTAATTGTTTTATGACCATTTTTTAAGGATTTAGAGAAAAATTAAAAATTTTCTACCACGATGTTAATGAACTGATACATCACGAACAATGCTTTTATTTTCTAGAATAAGTGGAGAAGTTTAGAGGTTTGATGATAGATATTTCATTAAAAAAATTATAGTATATGTAATATAATGGAATTATAATTACACTTGGAATATGGATGTGAGGAGAGAATAATAAATGAAAAGAAATTGAAAATAAATAAAATAAAATAAAATAAAAGAGGATTTTACCTCTTGAATTCTTCTCCTTGAGAACCTCCTTAAAGAAATTTAATTTCATTTGTTTTTGAGAAAAAATTCCCTTAGAAGTGGGGAATAGTATTGGGAAGAGTATTAGGTAGAATTTGGATATTATTCAAGTATTTGGAGGTGTGAGGATAGGTGGCGGTCAGAGGTTGTATTTATAGGGGAGAATAGGGGTGTTTTCTCATTATTTTATTCATTAGTTTATTCTTTTGGATCAAGACAATGAATAGTAAATAATTATCACAAAATATATTAAAATAATGGATGTGAGTTTGAGATTATGGTGGTTACATGATAAATTAATCAAGTTAGAATGTATTTAACTTATAATGTATATATACCGTAAATTATGGTATTTTATGATTGACTAAAAAATCAAGTATTTTAGAAAAATACCATAAAATTACCCTAAAATTTTTTCAACATGTAGAATTTAAAAATGAACTCTATTTTATGAAAGTAAATTTCTAAATATGAGAAATTTACTTTTTAATTAAAATCATCATTTATTTGAAAAATACCGATTTTAAAATTAGAACACATTTTATGATATTTTAAAAAATTAATTAATTTCTTAGAAAATTATCATATAATCATAATACAACAAAATATAAAATTATGAATCTATTTTATGAAGTTAAATTTTATTTTAATACATTACATTAATAATAAAATTGTAAATAAATATTTATATTTCATAAAAATACCAACACTTAATTTATTATTTTCAAAACATTTATTTACGTATCCCATGATATAAATATATCTGATTTGCACTTATAAGATACATAAATTTTATTTTTACTCTCATAGATGAGGTTACTATTATATTTGTATATATTCATTAATTTATATAAATACAATTTATTTTATTTTACATTTATGATGGATTTAACTATTTAATTCCAAAATGGAAAAAAATTTACAAGTACCGAGGATGTTACATTCTCCCCATATTCTAAAAATTTCATCCTCACAATTTTTATTTACTTATTAAACAAGTGAGGATACCTTTCCATAATTTAATTTTCATATTTCCATGTTTTTTCTTTAACCATATGGTTTTTCTACAAAACCTTAACCTGGTGAATTACCTTATTCTGTAATACTTTCTCTCTATAGTCAAGAATCTGCACATTATTTTCTTTTGGTGGGTTTTTCCGACCATCACAAACAAGATTATTTTATTTAATGTTATACATATAAATTAGTTCCATAACATTTAAAAAGTTATAATATAAATCATAAAATATTTTTCAACCATATTAATTGTTTTATGACCATTTTTTTAAGGATTTAGAGAAAAATTAAAAATTTTCTACCACGATGTTAATGAACTGATACATCACGAACAATGCTTTTATTTTCTAGAATAAGTGGAGAAGTTTAGAGGTTTGATGATATATATTTCATTAAAAAAATTATAGTATATGTAATATAATGGAATTATAATTACACTTGGAATATGGATGTGAGGAGAGAATAATAAATGAAAAGAAATTGAAAATAAATAAAATAAAATAAAATAAAAGAGGATTTTACCTCTTGAATTCTTCTCCTTGAGAACCTCCTTAAAGAAATTTAATTTCATTTGTTTTTGAGAAAAAATTCCCTTAGAAGTGGGGAATAGTATTGGGAAGAGTATTAGGTAGAATTTGGATATTATTCAAGTATTTGGAGGTGTGAGGATAGGTGGCGGTCAGAGGTTGTATTTATAGGGGAGAATAGGGGTGTTTTCTCATTATTTTATTCATTAGTTTATTCTTTTGGATCAAGACAATGAATAGTAAATAATTATCACAAAATATATTAAAATAATGGATGTGAGTTTGAGATTATGGTGGTTACATGATAAATTAATCAAGTTAGAATGTATTTAACTTATAATGTATATATACCGTAAATTATGGTATTTTATGATTGACTAAAAAATCAAGTATTTTAGAAAAATACCATAAAATTACCCTAAAATTTTTTCAACATGTAGAATTTAAAAATGAACTCTATTTTATGAAAGTAAATTTCTAAATATGAGAAATTTAATTTTTAATTAAAATCATCATTTATTTGAAAAATACCGATTTTAAAATTAGAACACATTTTATGATATTTTAAAAAATTAATTAATTTCTTAGAAAATTATCATATAATCATAATACAACAAAATATAAAATTATGAATCTATTTTATGAAGTTAAATTTTATTTTAATACATTACATTAATAATAAAATTGTAAATAAATATTTATATTTCATAAAAATACCAACACTTAATTTATTATTTTCAAAACATTTATTTACGTATCCCATGATATAAATATATCTGATTTGCACTTATAAGATACATAAATTTTATTTTTACTCTCATAGATGAGGTTACTATTATATTTGTATATATTCATTAATTTATATAAATACAATTTATTTTATTTTACATTTATGATGGATTTAACTATTTAATTCCAAAATGGAAAAAAATTTACAAGTACCGAGGATGTTACATTCTCCCCATATTCTAAAAATTTCATCCTCACAATTTTTATTTACTTATTAAACAAGTGAGGATACCTTTCCATAATTTAATTTTCATATTTCCATGTTTTTTCTTTAACCATATGGTTTTTCTACAAAACCTTAACCTGGTGAATTACCTTATTCCGTAATACTTTCTCTCTATAGTCAAGAATCTGCACATTATTTTCTTCATATGAATTTTTATCTTCTAACTAAATAATATTTGTTCTTAGAACATGAGATTAATTTGAAACACATATTCATAACATTGAAACATGAAAAATATTACATACCTTGGACAAAATCTGAGGAAAATCCACATGGTAGACAACTGATCCAAATTTCTCTAGGATTTCAGTGGGTACAGTAAACTATAGACTAAGGATCCATTTCATATCAAAACATATCACACTTTTTCATGGAGAAAATTTGAGAAAGACATGAGCACCGACCTCTAAATAAATATCCCTCCTCTGTTTATCCATATAACTTTTCTTCCTAGTCATAACTGTCCTCGTTTATTTTTGGAACATCGTTACTTTCTCAGCCACTTCCTCTACTAATTAGCGTCCCATCAACTTCTATTACCAAAATACAACCCAAAATGATGGATTTTAAAACTAATTTCCACATAATTCCTCAAAAGGTTCCATTTTTACACTTGATTAAAAACTATTATTATAAGAAAACTCAAATAAAGAAATATGTTGATCCCAAGTTTCTTGGTAATCCATTGAACAAACATATAGAATATATTCCAAGGATAGAATTGTTTGCTCGATTTCTAAACATAGTGGGGATGAAGGGCTATGTTAAAATTTTATTTCATTCTTAAAAACTCTTGAAGGACTTTCCAAAATATTAAATGGAACCTATGATCACTGTTAGATACAATAGGGAGAGGAACTCCTTATAACCAGACAGTCTCATTATGATATAACTAGGAAAGTTGATCTACAGATATAATATCTAAAATTGGAAGAAAATGTACACATTTAGTCAACCAATCGACAATAACCCAAAATAAGTTTCAACCTAGATAATTCATTGGTAGTCCTGTCATTAAATTCATGGATATATTTTCCCATTTCCACTCTAACAAAAGAAAAAGTTAAAAAACGCCTTTGTTGTTCTCACTATACTTTATCCTTTTGAAAAGTCAAAAATCTCATGGTAAAATCAAAAATATCTCTTTTCATTCCATCCCACCGGTAATACTCCTAATGGTCTCTTCACATCTAAGTGCTTCCAAGATGAACTAAAAATAGAGAACTATGAGCTTTAATTAATGACTTTTTCTTAAACTCTCAATCATAATGAACACATAATATCCTCCCATGTCTCAAAATACAATATTTATTAATGATAAATTCTATAAATGTACACTTTTTAACAAATTCTACCTATTTTTGCAACTCAATGTCTTACTTTCGTGCTTTAGTAATTCTGTCTAATAGTGTTTATTAGATAAACACCTAAAAAATAGATTAATTTCTAGAAACAATAGCTTCCAATCCAAAATTCATCAAATCATTAACCACATGTTCAGGTTTTAAATGTAACATTGTTAATTAATTGTGATTTTTAGACTTAAGGAATATTCTATTTTGTTTTCCTTCCCCATGATGGTAATTTATAGTGAATTTATAATCCTTTATCACTTCAAGCCATATTCTTTTCCACATTTTCTATAGATTCTGGGTGTATATGTACTTAAACATTTTGTGGTTAGTATATGTCTCACATTTGAACACATATAAATGATTTATCAAATTTTTTAAAATGAAACAATCGATACTAACTCCAGATCATTTGTGGGAAAATTTAACTCATGAGATTTTCTTTCTAGAATCATACACAATTACCTAATCATTATGAATTAGAGTGCAACCGTGCCCCTTCAATGAAACATCACAGTACATGAAAAAATCTCTATTTTTAGAAGGTAGAGCCAAAAATGGAGCATTCACCAATCTTCTTTTCATTTCTTGAAAACAAATATCAAATTATTCTATTCAAATAAATTTAACCCTATTTTTTTATCTTAGTTAGTATGATAGATAACCATACAATATTTTTTTATATCTATTGGTAACAGTAAGGTAATCAAAAACAAAACTATGAATTTCAGAAACATTTGTAGGTACTTTATTTTCACAAACCAATTTTTTTTGTGGGATCAATTATTATTCCATCCTTATTTAAAATTTTCCCATGAATAGAAACCTTCATTCAACTAAAAATCACATTTTCCAAATTTCCCCAATAACTTATTTTTAAGGGTTTTCAGAACAATTAGTTGTTTTTCTTAATCCTCATAAATTTATCAATAAACTAAAATATCATAAATAAAAAACCAACAAACTTATCCAAATATTTGTATAAGATTCCATTCATAAGATCCAAAAATAATTTAGGGGATTTTTCAAAACAAAGGTTATAACAACAAAATCATAATGCCCATATCTTGTATAAAAAGGTATTTTTGGGATGCCATCCTCCTTCAACATTAACTGATGATACCCAGATCCCAGGTCAATCTTGGAAAAAATACTAAGATCCATGAAGCTTATAAAAAAAATAATCGATATGAGGTAATGTATACATATTATTAACATGAATTTTATTCAAATCTCTATAATCAATTAAAATTATCATTGAATCATATTTGTTTTTAATCAAAAAAATAGGATCACCCCATGGTGAAGTGAAATGGTGAATGAATCCTTTATCAAAAAACTATAGCAACTTATTTTTCAATTCTAGAAGTTACACTTAATCCATTTTATAAGGTTATTTTGAAATTGGATTATCATCAGGAACTAAGTAAATAATAAATTCAACATCCTGAATAGGTATTACACTAGGAAACTCATCGGAAAAAACATCAGTTATTCTTTTTCCACTAAAACATCATTTATCTGAGAAGTTCCCTTATTTACAACAATATGCACAATATAACTTTCATTTCCATATTTTAATAGTTTCTTACTTTCTAGATATGTTATCAATGATATGGGTTCTTTCTTGTATACAAACCAAATCCCATTAAAAAACTTCTTTAAATCTAAAATCAATCTTAGCATGATAAAGAGAAAGAAAATCCATACCTAGAATAAAATAAAACTCTAAAAAGGGAATAATAACATTGTTTTAAGGACATTTATTTACATAGAGAATAATCGGAAAATTATTATAATGTATTTTTTCATTAATATTTTCCCCTGGTGTTTTTACCATAAGTTTTGTTTTCATTTCTTGTGTTGGGCTTTTCAATTAAACATAAAATTTTTTAGAAATAAAGGAATGTGTTGACCACATATCAAACAAGATATCATTAAAATCTGAGTAAAAAACAATATACCTAATAACAATTTAATGGATGACCCCACATCAGCTGAATTAATCACAAAGGATTTCACTACACCCATTTTCATATGTTCCAGTTTCATCCCCTCATTCAGATCCTTTTCTGGCTAGGTAGGTGCATGATGTTCTTTCTCAACACTTTTAAAATAATTTTAAATTTTTTATCAGAATTAAAAATACTAGCACTAAGTTCTTTTTCATTAAAATATCTATATATATTTCTGAACTTACCACATTTAAGACACTTTCAACATTTGTTAAGGAATTCACAAGGGTTATTTTTACCACACATTCCACAAAATAGAAACTAGAAATTATTAACTTCAAATATATTTTACTGATTCTTACTCATTTCAGTCAATCTGGACCTTATATTTTGATTATTTTCAAAGTACTTGTGATCATCAACAAACTACATTTATACCCTCTCAGTATATTAGAAAAGTTTCCCATAAATTTTGAATTAACAAGATGCCGATGCCCTTTGGTATCTTGGCATTAGTGCTGAGTAAAAACAATAGATTTTATTATTAATATTTTTAATATGACGTGGATATTATCATGAAAATTGAGTGAAGTTTTATTCATATACGACCACAAAATATTCCTCACTCTATTTCAATTCAAGGAATTGATTTTCTATATTTTGTCGAACTGTCACGAACTGAATCTGGTCGCCACCAATACTGGCACCAAATCTAGATCATGAAAAGGTTTGATGGGAATTCCATATCCCCACGGGCATGCATAAGTTCTCGAGTATCATTAATTTAGGTTTGGTAATGATTTACCTGAGTATGAAAGCATAAAACATTAGAACCAATCCATAACATAAATCTGAAAATTTTAAGCCAAACAAGTCTTAAGAAAAACCTAAACTGAATAAATTGGTTTAAATATAATAAAAGTGATCTAGATATAAATAAAGACAACATCAAGACAACCCCCAGTACTCCACCTGAGAAGGGGTCATCACCCACAAGACATATCCACAACTCCACCCAAGGATGTGAACTAACACCACAAACCGCCACCACCCAAAGCCTTTCCTTTACCTGATTCAAACATAACCAAGTCAACATACACCCAAGGTTTGTATGTAGGGTGTGATTATAAACCCAACAGGATACCACCCAATGATTCCAAAGAGCCTAAAAACGAATGTGAAAAAGAAAGTAGTTTTAATACACAAATAAAAGATGTGATAAATTCCATGAAATGCAACATTCAATTGATAATAGTTTTCAAGCCAAAATTTTCAGAACATTCACAAATTTAAATAGAAATGTTAGATACTATAAATTACATCCAAAATCACACCATGAAAATGGATAATACCACAAATACAATGATCAACAAAATTGGGAACACCCCTAGGAACTAGATAGTCTCGGGCCCCACATACTTCATACCATGCTGTAAAGTAACTATAGTAAAATCTATTCTCATGCATGAGGCACTAGTAGGAAATATACCCATAACCTATTGGTCCCCAATCATCATCCACATAGTTTAGTTAGAGTTGTCACTATCCAAATTCTAGGTGAAATATGGACAAAACCCATCCGGTCTACTAGTCGTACTAGTACACATCCGCCCCACCTTGGTATCGAGGATTCCCCCTTTGTGCTCAAACAATTTAAGCATGCAGCACATATCCATTTTAATGTTAAAAAATAGTACCGGTAACATACACCCAGTACATTAGCTTTTTCATTTTATACAACTTAAAACACACAACAAACACTTTGATTTTTAATGAAACAATTCCTCAAAATCCTGTGTTGTTTTGCACACAAAAACCCCTTAAGAACCCAACATGTACACCATCTGAACACTTTTAAGATACAAAAATATTAAAGTAAGCACAATAAATTTCAATTAAAATAGAAAATCAATTTTAGGGTAGCCCCATGTTAAAAAAGAAGTGATAACTCTATAAAACATCCATTTTCACACAAAAGTGGCACTAAAACATCACTTTCTTTACAAACAACATCAAAAATCATTTTTTCAGCAACAAAAAAAGGGGATAAACAATATAAAAAATATTTTCCTCCAAAATAATGATCAATTAACAAATATAAGTATTAATAGGTAATCCCTTAATGAACCAATAAAATTTTTATATGAAAAACACCCAATTTCACCAAAAATTGGCACTTAAAATTCATTTGCATTATAATTTCCACTAAAACCAATTTTTACAGAAAAATTCAAATTCCATAGACATGAAAATACTATAAAACAGTATATAGGTTACAAATATTTCATACCAAAAGGAATCTCCAACCAAATCAAATGAAACCCTTGAATCACCATGTGGAAATCAAGTTGCACCACCGTCACACCAAGTGGGACATAGATCAAACCTAAAACCACAATAATTGACCAATAAACCCCAAGTTTAAACCCTAAGTTCGGAACCCTACTATCTAGTAATTTTGGACTTCAAGGAAAATGAATGAAACTTCATGGAATGTAGATGAACTAAGGAGGAGAGACACTTAATTGAGATTCTTTGAAGTTCCTCCACCAACCCCCCTTAAAAATGGGGATCAAAATAGGTTTGAGAAACTTTGTGAGCTTCCATAGATTTTAGGTTATATTAGGAGGAGGAATGGACAAATTAGGAGATGGAATGGAGGAAGACGAGTAAGAATTGAGAGGGTTATGAAGGAAAGACCGTATATCCTCAAATCTGGATGATTTAAGACATCCAATGAATTTATGCACTAAATTGTGATAATACTAGATCCAAAGAAGGTGGGAGGATATTAGGAGTGCATCCATGTTCAATGGTATTGGGTGAGACTTGGAATCATAGATAAGTACTTTAAATTTAATAAGTTATTAAATAAAAAAAATCCATTTTTAAAACATGAAATGAGCTTCCTGGTAGGCCCGATCCCTTAAATAAAAACCCAAATACACATTGGTTATGGATTTATAGAGGGTGAAAATTGATATGGTGGTGTTAATAGGTCATGGTATGCCAATTAGGAATTGTAATGGATGAAAAATGTTAAAAAATTAACAAGATATAAGAGAAACACAAATTATTTTTAAATATGGAATTAGACTCACGGTTTAGCCCAATTCATGAAAACTCACCCATTCCTCCATAAAAGCTTCATAAACCCACAAAATAATGCGTGAATGGAAATTAAATGAAAACTACCTTTAAAATACGTCATGTATGTGACACCAACTACCTTAGGAAAATATTTTTCAAGGAAAATATTTTTAAATTTCTCCCATTTCAAGGCATCGATCTCTTTTCTTTCCTTTATATTATTGACCATTAACCTCCACTGATCATATTAACCATCAAAATGATTAATTGAAAGACTAAAATTTTTATTATATGAAGACCCCATGAACTAGAAAATATCTCTTTATAGAATTGAACCCACCCTTCAACCACTACTGGCTCAAAAGAACCACTAAAAGCGGGAGGGTGTTGCCTCATAAAATCTTCTACTATCATCATGATCGTCTGTAGTATCTCATGATATTATCTTACATGGATGAAAACTATATTTATATCCTTATTAAACTGATCAATTATTTTCATAAACTGCTCAATACCAATTACCTACATTCCAGGTTGCCGATTCAGAAGGATATCATCCCTTCAAAGCCATCCAACTTCAGCTTCTATGTTTCTTCTATGGGAAACCTTTCAGAACTGATATATCTTGGATGATGTAACATATTAATATTAAAATTCTATATCATTTAAAATTAACCATAAAGTAAAAATCATTTATGGTATTATATTAACATTATCCTAACCCATAAACTTATCTAAATTGTTCTCTGATGCCAACTACAAGGACCCAGCCTTAAACATTTCATAATCTCACTACTGAAAAAATGAACTATACCCACAGTTCAGAACCGGGGTTATATCCCCCAAAACACTGGGTATAGGCTATACCCCTGTTTTTGGGAACCATGGAAAAATTAGGCATCAGGATAGCTCCCTAGTCTATACCCACGGTTTACAAACCGTGGGTATAACTATTTTCCACTGTGTCATAGACTTATACCCACGGTTCTAAACCTTGGGTATAAATATCACTAAAATTCCTATACCCACAATTAACTGTGGTTATAAAATATCATGAAAACAAATAAAAAATCTATAAAATGGAGCTGATCAATATTGATCCCTCGACTTATATCTTGAAATTCTACAGCCTAACCAAATGAGCCTCTTAGCATTTATATATGCATGTCTACATCTCCTAATATATATTAATATACATAGTCTGTCATAGAAAAAAATCATTCAACGATTTTTGATCCCATGACCTTCTTCTTGAAACTAAGCCATCTCACTAACTCATTTGTGTTAATTATTTTTATGTTTATATATATCTTCCTAATAATATTAATTTAAATTTCTTGTAGAAAAAAATCATCCGCGTGTTTCAAACCCACGCTACTGCTATGCCGCTGAAGTCCAGTACCACTAAGCCAATTAAAGTTCATTTAATATTTAGATATTTGTTGTTATATATGTATATTTGAAAAACTGGATTGAATAAAATTACATGCGAAAGTTTAGAACCAGTGTTTCTCTTACAAGGCAGAGTTGGATTACCACTACACTAATCATAATAACAATTGTATATACATTTATTATTATTATATATATTTTTCTGCACTATACCCATGGTTTAGTAAAACTATGGGTATAGGTCCAAGCTATACCCATGGTTTTCATAAACTGTGGGTATAAGATCTAACACCAAAGGTTATACCCACAGTTCATAGAAATCATGGGTATAGGTGGCTGTTATACCCACGATTTATGAAAACCATGGGTATAGGCTTATATACTGAAGGCTATAACCGTGCTTCATGAAAACCATGGTTATAGATGCTACCTATACCTACAGTTTACATTGAAACATGGGTATAGGTTTTCCCACAGTTTTCCCACAAGGGATATAAAAACGAGGAAATAAATTGTGATTTACAAATATAAACTATCAGTCCATAAATATATAAAATATATGAAATAATTTTCAAAAAGATATACTTCCCACCCTTAAATTATCATATAATTACTTTGTGAAAACCTAAGATTTACATAAAACATAAATAAACATAAATAAACCATTTAGGTAACTTGGAAATAATTATCTCAGTTTAATTACCTTTTATTTTTACCCCCATAACCACCTTTTAATTTTAACCCTCACAACTACCATATAATGTAACCCTCACGACTACCTTATGAGGTAACCATAGTAGTTACACTTGGAATAACCATTAAGGTAAACTTACAACATAAAAATACCCTATGCATTAGAGGGATATCATGGAACCATCCATCATCATTAACAATACCCAATAACTATATCATAATCATTAAATAAGAATACTTTCATCATAAAAACCATTCCGTGAGAAAAATCACTTATTAAAGGAATATTACACACATATAAATGAAAAAAAGTTTCCTTGAAAATAAACATGTAATATTTTAATGAAAAAAACATTAAAGAATCATGAATGCATGAAATCTTCTCATTCAGTATATGTAAAAAATACTTCATTTTAGTTTTTGAAAAATAGAAATTGAAAGAAAAATTTTAAAGAAAATTCTCTTACCTTAGGTTCGAATTCCTTGAAACTTGTTCAAACCTCTTGTATATTTGTTTAAAGAAGGATACTAATTTATTAAATAAAAATAATAATATTTATTATGCATAATATTATCCTTTGATAACATCTTTCCATCCATTTATTAATATTGTTTTATTATTTTCATTGTTTTGGGTGTGTTTATTTTGTGGTTTCCATGGTTGGATCATTATGGATTTTCTTGTAAAATGAAAGAAAAACTCAAAAACTGGAATGATATAGTGTTAATATTATTCAACAAATTTAAATGATTTCATATATCACTATTGTTTTAAAATGAGGATGATTGACTAGATAAAACATTAAAAAGTTTCTTTATTTTGGTGGGTTTTCTAACAATTACAAACTAGTTTTGTTTTATTTATTGTTATGTCTATAAATTAGTTCCAGAATATTAAAAATGTTATAATATACATATTAAATTGTTTTTACCAAAATAATGGTTTTATTACCAGTGTTTAAGGTGGTAAAGAAATATGAATATATGTCTCCCATAAATGTGGAGAATAGAGACGTCACGAACAATGTTGTTATTTTCTTAAATAAGTGGAGAAGAGGAGAGGTGTGATGATGGATATTCTATTAACACAAAAAAATTACAGTATGTTTATGATACTTGATTTTACATGTAAATTGTATGAGGGGTGGTTAAGAGAGAATAATAATAGGAAAAAATGGAAAAGAAAATAAAAGAAAATGAAAGAGGATTTTAACTCTTGAATTATTCTCCTTGAGAAACTCCTTAGAGAAATTGAATTTTGTATTTTGTTGAGAAAAAGGTCTCTTGTACATAAAGGAGAGGATATGTAATTATATTGGGTATAATTTGGACAACCATTAAGGATTTGTAGGTGTGAGGAAAATAGGTGGTGAAGGGTTCTATTTAAAGGGTATGAGAGAGGTGTTTTTCATTATTTTATTTATTAGAATATTATTTTTGCTCCGTACTAAGAATATTTAAATCATTACCACTAATTTTTTTAAATTTAGGAATGATAGTTTGATATTATGTTTATCAAATTATAAATGACTCAAGGAGAAATGTATTTAACATATAATGTATATATACCATAAATTATGATATTTTAATATTCCGAAAAATTCATGTATTCTAAAAAAATCCCAAAAATTCACCCTAACCATTTTTCAAAATGTAGAATACAAAAATAAAAACCATTTAAAAAAATAATTTTCCAAATATTAGAAATTTAATTTTTATTTAAAATCATCAATTTTTTTCAAAAAATACTTATTTTAAAATTATAACTTATTTTTTAACACTTTGAAAAATTAATTAAGGTCTCATAAAGTTATCTTTCATTCACAAGAAAACAAAATATTAATTTATGAATATATTTTGTGAAGATAAATTACCTTTTATGTAATTATTTTAATTATAAAATTTTAAAATAAACATTATTGTTTCACAAAAACACCAACACTTAATTTTTCATTTTCAAAAGATTTATTTACTTATTCCATTATATAAATATATCATATTTTCTCTTATAATATACATAAATTTTATTTATAATATCATAGGGGAGGTTAGTATTATATTAATATAGATTCCTTAATTTCATTAAATATAACTTATTTCATTATAAATTTATAATGAATTTAACTATTTAATTCCATAATGAAAACAATTTATTCTATAAGAACCAGAGTTGTTTTTACTGAAGAATCAATGATGAAATAAATTACAATATATTGGAGTTGGTTCCCTAAAACAATATATTTATTTAATTTAGATTACAAGAATATTCATAGTCATGGATATTTTTTAATTTCTTATCATATATTTACTATTCATCAACAAAACATTATTTTGATAATATTATTAAGTATATTTCAACTTGAAAATGTCATATATGTTTTAATTTATTATTATAATCTTAAAATAATATAATTATATAGTTAAAATATAAGTTATAAGGTCATATGTTGTAATAGGATTGGGTATAAATGACTCATTCTATTAGGTTAGAGTACTCATAAGTGGATAAGACATCATCTCATGAGATTTGAACATGATAATATCTATGATGGGAAATTATGAAGAAAAACCAACCAATAATAAATACACCCCTAGGTATTTAATTGGATATTCCAATATGTGAGTATGATTAATGATCCTCAGAAATTAAGATTGTAATTAATGCAGATCATGAGTTGTATACTAAGATGAATTTTCCTAAATTGTAGTGAAATATATTCACAATGAAGCTAGGTAAATTCGATCCGTCACATGTGGTAATAATTTCGAAATATGTTGAAGAATTATTTTTACATACCATATTTATTAAAATTTTATCTATACACTTTTATTAATATTAATCCACCTAACAAAATTTCATTGTCGTGGTGCATATATGGGTTCAATTAATGAAGTTAAGGAAAATCATATCATGTATATTAGATGATAACATGAGTATATAACCAGAATGATGAGATATAGAGGAAAAGATATTATATTGCACAATGAGTGTTCATATGTGGTGGTTGTTATTGTGAAATTAACATTTTCCTCACTGGTGCCTCTATGTGCGTTTTAGACATTGACATTGGACTTTAATCTGATTCAAATAATAAAACTAAAGAACAATCCTTGATGCTCACACAACTATTATTCACATTAATCAAAAATAAATTATACATGAATTAAATTATTGGAATAATTAATATTATCTAGATTATGGAATAATATTTATTTGTGATTTACTAATAAAATTATTTTAGTCAATATTTTTGTCTGAGTTCAATGTAACAAAAATATTTAATTTCCGAAGAGTGAGGATAATATAATCATTTATTTATCAAATGAATAATATTTATTATTTTTGGCCAGAAACTACAGAGAAGGAAATGTGGAATGTGTTAATGTGTCTTAAAGAAATTATATATTAAAAATAATTTAAATAAATATTAACTAAGTTAATGAAATGATATATATGTTATACATAAGACACACATGCATCAATGAAATAATAAGAATAACAACAAAAAAAACAAAAAAAAACCATAATAATAATAATAATATTATTATTATATGATGGGTTTACTTAGGATTATGTGAATAATTAAGGGCATATGTAAAATTATTTGTTCTCTAACCTAACACAATAAAAAACTAATTATATTCTGTCCTTGGATTTGATGAAACTAATGCACAATGATTTCCACTCAAGATAATTCCATCCATAATGAAACCCTGCATGTTTTTCTATGAAGAATGGGAGAAACTCTTACACCTCCATCTATCTCTCAATAATGACAGAATACGAATCAATCCTTCAAACATTATTGATTGAGTTGTAATCAAATTTGAGTTGTGCAAGATGGTAGAGAAAACCACACTACCACTAGGTGTATCATCGACAATTCTAAGACAACATAAAAGATTGTGTGGATCACTGTTTGAGGTATTTTATCATTGGATCTGTATGAAAAATGAGAGTTAGATCCAAATGGTGTTTTTAAGAACACTATATTCTTTAATGAATATATCTTAAAGATAATGTAATGTATACTTTTAAATGAATTATAAATTTATCATGAAAAGTTCTTCTCATTGGGTTCTGATTTTCTATTTAAATTTAAATGAACAATTTGGTAGTTTTGGCATATATTATCATGTATATTATAGTTTATTTATTGAATTTGAAAAAAATGGAGTTTTCTAGGATCAAAATTAATGCTTCTTTTGTGAAAGGATATTTCAATGGGCACCAAAGAGGTCATTTTTAGATTTATTATTATTTATTAATCATAGGTTTTTATACACAGTTACCTTAAGTTTTTCAATTTTGAGAATTTAGATAATTTAAAACAAACATCATGATCTGTTTTTCTTTTTTTTACCTCTATATAACAAGTAATTTTCACGACCCGTCCTCGGGGCCCGTGCTGTGACTACCCCAAGTCCACCTTCCATAGGCGATGGGCTGGAGACTAGCACCAAAGGTGTAAATCCCGATAAAAATGGAAGGCATTGCCATTATAAAAGTAAACTAACACTATAGAGTATGCAACATCAGAAAGAAATAAGTAAAACTGAGTACAAAAGTATGTGCTGAAAGTAAAAGGGCTCGAAATACAAGCCCAACTGTAAAGTACCGTACAACCAAAAAGCTAGTACAACTGTAGTAAAGTAAAACAGAAACCACTGAGTTGTCATTCGGGAACCCCACTTGAAGGGTGGGTATAGATGGTCTCCTCAGTGCTCCACACCCATCCGTCTCCTCTGGGTACCGTCTTGTCATGAGGTCCACCTCCGGGTACCGTCTAGTCCTCGTACACTCAGACTCGGTCAGCGCTGTCCATCGTCTGTATCCAACACAATGAGGTGTGACAATAGCTCGTGTAGGGGAGAGTATAATGATACTCAGTAGGGACCCTAATACCCTCAAGGTCTCATAAAATCCAACAAGTATAAACCACAAAAGTATGATTTCAATGGATAACCATTACTTAGGTATATGCCCAAACATATACCTATGTTATCAAGTAACCCATCTCAATCATGATAAAAACACAAAGGTCATTGACTCAGCTCAAACCAGGATTTTATTCATTAATGAAATGACGACTACTGGAGAACTCCTCCTATGTCGAGTAAAGTGGTCCTGTCGTGACTCCAAGGTGCTACTCACTAACCTTAGACTGCTGAGGTACTCCTTCTATCGAGTATCGCGGGTCTGCCGCCTCACACAGTAGCGCTCCCCTCCATGGGTATACCGCCTCAAATAGTAGTGCTCCCCCTAATAGCCTACAAAGGTACTCCTCCTATCAAGTACCGCAGGTCTATCTACTCACACAGTAGCACTCTTCTGACATGGGTCTGCCACCTCACATAGTAGCGCTCCCCACTGGGCTAGTCGAGTCACACCGAAATGAATCACACAAGCAACCATCAGGTCTCAGCCAGCTTCTAGGTCTCTGTACTCTACTTGCTCATCTCCGGGAGGGTCCTCTCCATGAGCTACAAGCCGATACTCCAAGTGTCACAAAGTCCCATGAAGAAGTATCTCAAAGGTCCGCCATGTCAAAGTGGTCTCAACGCATTAGATGACACGTCAATCGGACGCCCGGTCTATGAGTTATTGGCCTTTTTGTCTTGGGGGCTCGGTTGGTTTCGTGTATGAACCAACCCAACCTTATCTCAACTGTACCCCGAACTACCATGGGGTATACTCAAACGGACCGGTTCTCAACAAACTTACCGACGCTGCTGATGGTTTGTCAAAAGGACGTTCGGTCTGAGAGTTATTAGCTTTTCCGTTCCAGGGGCCCGATTGGTTTTTAAGCTAAAACCAACCCGACCGTACTCCAAAAACGTCTTATCCTCAAGTGGAGTATTCTAAAAGAACTGTATCCTTAAAAGGAAACCAATGTAGATGATGACACACGATTTAGACGTTTGATCCTTAAGTTATAAGCGTTTCGGCTCCGAAGGCCCGGTTGGTTTTGAGTCTGAACCAACCCGACAGTTTTCCAAAGTCATCCAAAACTCACTTAGAGTGTCGCAAAAGGACATCCTTATCATGATAATCCTAGTGCGGTAGAAAGCGTCTTGATTGGATGCCTAGTCTTGATGTTATTCCCGTTTAAGTTAAATGGGCCCAACCCGTCAAGCCTAGTGGGCTGGCGGGTCAGCCCGAACTGATCCGGAAGAGGGTCAGACCAGCTCGATGAAGTGTGGCCCATCCCGACCCGGTGCGGCGCAACGTGGATGGCCGAGCGGCTTGGCCCGCTGGACGAGCGCTGAGGGGGGGGGGGGGGGGGGGTTTCCCGAACCGGCGGCGCCGCCCTCCTGTTCGGCCAGAAGAAGTCGGCCGGTCTTCCTGGCGCGAGCGGCCCGTGTGGGCCGCTCCCCTCCTGCACGGCACCTGTGGGTGTTGTGGCCTTCTCCAACCCGGCTGGCTGACGAGCCATCCCGTTCGCCCATCGAAGAGGCCTGCAGAGTGTGGGCATTGGTTCTCTGCAGCGCGGGGCCATGGGGTGCCGTGGTTCCACCAGCCAGGCCGACTACGGCCGACCGGTTCTTCTTCAGCTAAGCGGTCCACAGATGCGGGCTGCGGTTCCTCTCCACGCGGCCAGCATATGGCCACCACTTTCTCTGGTTTCCTCCACTCCTTCCGTCACTGTTGCCATAAAAATATAAAAAGGATCAACAGAGGGTCGCCGGGCCATGTTTGTTTGGCCCATGCCCTCCGCGTTATGGGATATCATATGGCCGAAGATAAAACATGGTTCCAATGAAGAACGAAGAACAATATATTTTATCCACATAGAATTATACAAAAACCCTTCCTCGTAATTGACGTCACACATCATCGAGCCATGGAAGACGAGCGTCATGGTAGTCGGGCATCGTAGAAGAATGGTGTTGTCCTGTCAACGTTGGAGAAAGATTCGTTTAAGTAGGTGACGCTTCTCGTGAGCGGTGTCTTTTCCCTTGACGTGGAAAAAAAAGTAGCTAGGATAAGTCATGGAGCGTTCTTCACCGAGGGAGAATTATGTTCTTTATGGAAGAATGAAACTCCTCTAATTCTCCAATGTTTCCCCCCTCCCAAAATATTTTCCAGGGAAAATATTATATTAAACCTCTCAATTTTTAAAAGAATTTCCATACAATTCAAATTGTTTCAAAAGAGAGATGTGCCAATTAACTAATGAAGTAATTAATTGGTTGGGGTGGAATAATCATTGTTTGTGAGGTGGAAGGCTCCACCATAATGAGGGGAGGAGTTAATTAATTAAAGTGGGGTTTAAGGGAGTTAAGGGAAGATGAAAGGATTAGTTCTCGTGTGGGCCCCACCACACTAAATCCTATAATAAGAGGATATGTGGGTGCGGTACCCACCTATAAATCCTGTTGGGAGGAAATCACCGCCACTAAATAATAAAATTTTGTACCAATTTTTTTTTTAATTTAGTATGAATTACTCAAAATATATCTTTCAACTCGCATAAAACACAACAGTGGTGAAGGTCCCCTTAAGCGAATACTGACACTCTGAGTTCATCGGTGCCCTAAGATTTCAATTCTGAGCACCGATTCAAATGATAGAAAACCCGCACGTACGTTTACTAAATGTACTCGAAAAATACTTCAGAAATTTATTCCGGGCACACCGGGCCTCGAAATCAGGCGCCGTCAGAAACGGCCAACCCGTAAAATTAAAAATTATTTAAGAAAAAAAATTCCTTCGAATTTATGGGTTTTTACATTACCCCCACCTCTGGGATTTACTTCCCCATAAAGATATAACTCACACTAGGGGAACAAATGAGGGAATTGAGAATGCATATGAGCCTCCCACTCCCATGTGCTCTCCTGGAGGTTCCCGTGCCGCCAGAGAATGCGCACTAGAGGAATCGACCGTCCACGTAGGACACGCTCCTGTTGATCCTCAATATCCACCAGGACCTCCATGAATTTTCCCCGAAATCGATGTATATCTCCCCATGGTCGATGATGTGGGATGGGCCATGCACGTATCTCCTCAGCTGATATATGTGGAGGACATCATGCACCTAGTGCAACTAAGGTGGAAGGGCCAGGCGGTAATCTACCTCGCCTACTCTGCTGAGGACCTGGAAAGGTCCGAAGAATTGTGGAGATAACTTGCCGCCCCAGGCAAATCTCTATAGACCACATCGAGGTGAGACCCGTAGGAAAACGTGGTCGCCATCCTCGAACTCCCGTGGTCTCCGTCTTCTATCAGCATAGGAATTCTATCTGCTCTGTGCAGTCTTCATCCACTCCTAGATGATCTGCACCTTCTCCGGTAGCCTCAATATGGGCATATTGGCCAACCTCTGCCTCAGCTCCGGAAAGCTCTACTGGCATCTCTTTGTCCACACAAAGGGTTTCCCACTCTTCATCAAAGCTAAATGCGGTGTAGCAACTCTAGAGAAGTCTGGAACAAATCTACATCTAGCCAACTCATGAGTGATCAACTGTACCCACTTATTCATGATTCTCTCTTGTGATTCCTTGGGTTTTTCTTTTCTCTGACCAAGGAAAAATCATCCCAATGTTGTATGTAAACCATTACATTTTTTCCTAATATAGTCAATTTGTGTATGAACTATGGTTTCCCAGTCCATACCCAAACTAACGTTGTAAGGCCTTGACGCTGCCACCAAGTGGTTCCAACCGAAATCACCTCAAGGGTCTGATCACTCCATTGGTGTAAGTGTGATTATCGAGTCTCCCCCCAAAGGTATCTCTAGATGTGAGGGTCAAGTCAATGGTTTAACTAGAAACTCTGGGTCTGAGACAAGATCTGTGGTAGGAAGGAATGATTCATATCAATATATCTCGATTCAGAAGCTAGTAATAGACACAGACCGTACCTCAAATCATTCCTAGAGCCCTTGGGTTACACTCCTTGACCGAATGCATCTACTCTCTTCTCCTTCCCTCCTGCTCCCTAATCCTAGCGGGGACTAAAAAGGCATTTGTTTGTAACATGTCGAAATGTACATCACCACATGCTGCCCTCCTAGCTCTGCTTCCGCGTTTGCTTCTCTGAAACTTCATCTATCCTTAACACTTCCTCTTCTTAAAACATTTTACACGCCCAAGTCTCTGAGACTATCGTTAGTTCACTGCTTTCCCACTTCTAACATTCAATAGCTATATCCGTTCACCCAAAGAAAATTCAACCACAAAGGTTCTCTCTAGCACCCTAGTTGGAATGAATTGAGGAAAAGTGCTACCTCTGATATCCTTTAAACACACCTCGTTCGTTAGTACGAGCCCCAAATCATTGTTCCTATCATATTCATCGAGTACCTAGAACTATTGGTATGGCTCGATGAATACTTTTCTACTGACATGTCATCCTGACGAAGCTGTATAAGTTCTAGAGAACTCTCATCCACCTCCTAAAGCGAGTCCTTGGCTGCCTATGAGTCGAGCTCACCTAGAAACCTGAGGGGTATCTAATGCTGAAACACATGTAAGGCACTAAGCCTACAAGTGTCCTCTATCGGTACAACCGATCGTAACTATTGATCAACGGGTTGTGATATAGCTGTCACACTACCCGAAGGTAATATCTCATGCATCGGTCCACGTACCGAAGCCACATCACTATGTGGACCAACCTCGTGGTCACACATGGAAAAAGTATAGTATCTAAGATCACCATCTACTATAATGGTGTCTCAACTAGGAGGAAAACTCTAGCAAACACCTCTATCTAGTCCTATACTACCTGGAAATCTGTCTCGCCTCACAACCTCAGAGGCCTCTACCACTGGAACTTGTGAAACGTGCCCAGTCGGCTTGCACTGTTCGCCATTGCGGCTGGTGGTATCTACTGCACAGTGGGTGGTTGTGCTACTGGTACACCACCTGAAGGTTCCAACATAGAAATAGGGCCCTGCACCGGAGCCTCATCGCTCGGTGGGTTGTCATAGGGTACTCTCCCAAAACTCCAACTGACTGTCTACATGGAAACATCATGAACAGATGTGACACAGTCAAAAGACTATACCGGGTGAGTTGAACTGTTTGAGCTGACTTAAAGAAAACTTTTGAAGACACACACACAATCAGTGTATTTGTGCACTGAGTCAGAAATCAGAAGTCAGGGTCTTGGTGTATGGATACGTCGACCACTGTACCTAAACTGGACTCCTTGAACCGAAAACCACACTCGGTACCCTTAACACTATTGCTTCAAAAAAAGGAAATATCAGAGTCCCACGTTTCTACAGTAGAACCGACTCCTCTGATACCAATTGTCATGACCCATCATCAGGGTTTCCAGTCGTGACTACCCTAAGCCCGCCTTCCATAGGACAGGGGTTGGCGACTAGCACCAAAGGCATAAATCCCAATAAAAAGGGAAGGCATTACCTTTATAAAAGAAAACTATGACAACATAGTACGCAACAGAATAATACACTAAGTAAAACTGAGTACAAAAGTATGTGATGAAAGTAAAGGGTCAGAAATACAAGCCCAATAGTAAAGTACAATACAACTGCAGTAAAGTAAAACATCAACCATTGAGTTGTCCTCTGGGAACCCCACCTGAAGGGTGGGTACATATGGTCTCCTCAGTTCTCGACACCCATCCGTCTCCTCCAAGTACTCTCTAGTCGTGAGGTCCACCTCCGGGTACTATCTAGTCCTCGTACACTCAGCCTCAGTCAGCGCTGTCCGTCGTCTGCATCCAACACAATGAGGTGCGGGCATTGCCCGTGTAGGGGTGAGTATAACGATACTCAGTTGGGACCCTGAGACCCTCAATGTCTCACAAAATACAAAAAGGATAAACAAAAAATGTATGATTTCAATGGATAACCATTAAATAGGTATATGCACAAATGAATACCAAAGTTATCAAGTAACCCTTCTCAATCATGAGGAAAACCGAAAGGTCACCGACTCAGCTCAACCCAGAATTTTATTCATTAACAAAACCACAGATGATGGAGAAATCCTCCTTTTTCAAGTACAGTGGTCCTATTGTGACTTTGAGGTTCTACTCACTAACCTTAGAGTGCCGAGGTACTCCTCTTGTCGAGTACCACGGGTCTGCCACCTCACACAGTAGCGCTCCCTGCCATGGGTCTACTGCCTCACATAGTAGAACTCCCCCTAATAGAATATAGAGGTACTCCTCCTGTCGAGTAATGCAGGTCTTCCGCCTAACATAGTAGTGCTCCTACACCATGGGTCTGCTGCCTCACACAGTAGCACTCCACACTAGGCTAGTCAAGTCACTTCGAAATGAATCAGACAACCATTCATCTGGTCTCAGCCAGCTTCTAGGTCTCCTTACTTTGCTTGATAGTCTCCAAGAGGGTCCTCTCCATGAGCTACAAGCCAATACTCCAAGTGTCATGAAGTCCCACGAAAAAGTATCTCAAAGGTCCACCATGTCAGAGGGTTCTCAACGCATCAGACGACGCATCAATTAGACACCCAATCTGTGAGTTATTAGCCTTTTTTTCCTGGGGCCCGGTTAGTTTCGTGTACGAACCAACCCGACTGTATCTCAACTGTACCCTGAAATCCCATGGGGTATACTTAAAGGGACCGATTCTCAACGATCTTACCAATACTGCCGATGGTTCGTCAAACAGACGTCCGGTCTGAGAGTTATTAGTTTTTTGATTCCTGGGGCCCGGCTGTTTTTTAAGCTAAAACCGACCCGAAAATACTCCAAAAATGTCTAATCCTCAAGTGGAGTATGCCAAAAGAACCACCTCATCAAAAGGAAATCAATGTAGTTGACGACACGTCAATCAGACATCCGGTCCTTAAGTTTTAAGCGTTTCTTCTCCGAAGGCCCGGTTGGTTTCGAGTCTGAACCAACCCGGCCATTTTCAAAAGTCATCCAAAACTCACTAATAGTATCGTAAAAGGACTTCCATGTCACGAGAATTATAGTGCTGTAGACGGCGTGTCGATTAGACGTGTGATCTTGATTTTATTCCCGTTTATGTGAAACGGGCCCGACCCGTCAAACCCGGTGGGATGGTGGGTCGGACCGGCCCGATGAAGCGCGGACCGATATGGCGAGCTACGGCTTAGCCCGACTCGCCGAGTCCTGCGGGGGGGGGGGGGGGGGGGGGTAGCCCCGGTTTTCCGAACTGGCAGTGCCGCCCTCCTATCCTGCCAGCCAAAGTCGACCAGTCTTCCCGGTGCGAGCGGCCCGTGCAGGCCGCTCTCCTCTCGTGGGGCACCTGCGGGTGCCGCGGTCTTCACCAACCCGACCGACTGACGAGCCGGCCCGTTCGTCCACCGAAGTGTCCTGTGAAATGCGGGCCATGGTTCTCCACAACGTGGCACCATAGGGCGTCGCAGTTCCACCAGCCCGGCCGGCAACGGCTGGACGATTATTCTTCGGTTGAGGGGCCCATGGATGCGGGCCACGGTTCCTCTCCACACGACCAAAATATGGACTCTTCTTTCTACGGTCGCTGCCAGTCCTTCGATCACCATTTCCATAAAAACAGAACAAGGATCAACAGATGGTCGCCGGGCCGTGTTCGTTCGGCCTGTGCCCTCCGTGTTAGGCAGTAGCATATATCCGAAGATAAAACTTGGTTCCAATGAAGAACGAAGAACAAGATAATTTATTCACGTAGAATAATACAAAACCACTACCTCGCAATTGACATCCCACATCATCGAGCCCCGGAAGATGTGCATTGTGGTAGTTGGGCATCACAGAAGAATGGTGTCGTCCCGTCAACGTTGGAGAAAGAATCGTTGAAGTAGGTGACGCTTCTCGTGAGGAGTGTCTTCTCCCTTGATGCGCAGGAAGAAGAAGTCAGGAGAAGTCATGGAGCATTATTCACTGGGAGAGGATGATGTTCTTCATGGATGAATTAAGTTCCTCTATTTCTCCAAAGTTCCCCCCCAAAATATTTTCCAAGGAAAATATTATATTAAGCCTCTCAATTTTTAAAATAATTCCCATGAAATTCAAATTGTTTCAAAAGAGATATGTGCCAGTTAATTAATGAAGTAATTAATTGGTTGGGGTGGCATAATCAACGTTTGGGAGGTGGAGAGGCTCCACCATAACGATGGGATCAGTTAATTAATTAAGGGGGGGGGGGGGGGTTTAGGGGAGTTAAGGGAAGATGAAAGGATTAGTTATTTTGTGGGACCTACCACAATAAATCCTCTCATGGGAGGTTATGTCGGCGTGGGCCCCACATCTAACTCCTCTTGGGAGGAAATAACCACCACTAAATAATAAAATTGTGTACCAACAATTTTATTAATTTAGTATGAATTCCTCAAAATATAACTTTCAACCCGCATAAAACGCAACTACGGTGAAGGCCCCCTTAAACAAATTCCAGAAATGCGAGTTCATCGGTGCCCTCAGATTTCAATTATGAGCATCAGTTCAAAAGATAGAAAAACCTTCACGTACGTTTACTGAACGTACCTAAACAAAACTTCAGAAATTTATTTCTGGCATACCGGGCTTCGGAATCATGCGGCGTCAGAAACCGCGGACTTGTAAAATTCCAAAGTATTTAATAAAAAATTTTCCTTCAAATTTATGGGTCTTTACACAATTGGTTAATAATATATGAATAACATATGATGTTTTTATTCATAGGTTCTTATTACTATGTTCGAATAACAGAAGACAACAAGAAATAGAAAGTAAAGGTACATGCTATATATCCTAGTTCATAGAACCCAGATGAGTCAAAAAAGTATTTTGATTTGTTTTATAATAAATGGAAGATGATATCATTATATCTATTTGTTAACCATGATAGGTGTGGACATGTCTTACCATATTGCATGACATGTAGCTTGTTTACACACTATGTAGTCAACTTGTTTTCAATGTGGAGATCTCATAGTGGAAAATGAAATAAATATTTATTACACAACAAGTAATACTAGAAAATATGTAATATTGAAGACACACAATGTGTAAATAGATTATACACAATGTATTTCATTAATTTTTACAGCTTACATACATGAAAAGTTACAAGTTTTGTGTCACAATCATCGGATGAATCCATTAAATGACATGTATCCATTAGTACACACCAGGTAACCCATAAATATTAAAATGAAATAGATTCCATGTCCAGTTATACAAAATGTAATTTATTTGATAGAGAATAAAAATTAATTATACCACTAATCCGGATGAGCATGTATTAGTTTTTCAATATTTTAAAGTGCGTGATATGTGATAGGTTGTTAATAATATTAAATGTTAACTTATTTTTTGTATTAAATTCATAATTACACACTATGTATGTTTGTTTCACATTCTTTACACTATTTATATTAAATAAATTACATGCCACATAATTTACATGGGTATGAGAATCAGTTATTGATATTCAATGTTATGTAATCTTGTGGCATTACGTGTGTCAAACATTTTGGTTGAGTGCACAATACATTATGATGACCATACAAGGTTGTCTGGATGTGTATATTCTATGTTTCCTCCATGTAAATTACCTATTAGTTATTAAATTTAAATAAAAAAAATTTGTTTAATTTGTTTAATGTATAGTTCATGGGAATTATATGAAAATTTTTAGATGGATATTTAGATAAATAAATGAATTAATTAATAAATATGCATAATAAATTAGAGTATATTTTATCGTAATTATGAATGATTGAGATGATAGTTGGATTATTAAATGTTTATTTGTTGCATACATGTATGATTATGAGATCAACTAACTAGTTTATTGTTTGGATTTAATTTAATATGGCTATTAAATGCGAGTTTTCAAAAGTTTTTATTCAATTAAAATGGTGGAATGTGAGTCAATCCCCTTTATTATAATGTAAGTACCTACATGTCAATGGTTTCCTTGTACATGCCTCGTAGCCATTCCATAGATTCCACTCACACGCATGTGAGTAAACTCATATGTAATGATGGAGCTCCTAAGAGATTTTTGGTGGTTTAACATTGATTTAGAATGAAACCAACCAATGTGACACACATGATATAGGTATATTTCTATAACTAAATCCAAAACTGGATCCTAATGTTTTTCCCCTATAGATAACGCCTTATTTATTTTCCACTTAATAAAAATACTGATAGGTAATTGTTATAATATTTTTACATATTTTATTATCTATTTATTTTTGTTGTTTATTTTTTTATATTTTTTCATGATCACATAAATAAATTAGTCAAATTACAATAATTATCTTATAGAATAACTTAAAAAAGAATTATGTGAAAAATATTTTATCAAAATTGGGTCAGAAACATAATAAATACAGACATAATATTGAGAAGTCTTGTAAATAGTTTATATAAAATAATTTATGCATAATGAAAAAATTGATAAAATATTTATTTTAGACTATGACATAAATTATCTAAATTCAAGATGAACCTATAGTTAAAGTGTCAATTCTTTCATGACCCACCCCATACCAGGGCTTGAACTGCAACTACCCCAATCCCGCCTCTATAGGCTAGGGGCTGGAGACTAGCGACGAAGGCACAAAAAACTCAGTGAGGCCTTTCCCTAAGAGCCTGCACACACACACATAGCTAACTCAATGTAAAAGTGCAGAGAAAATGATGAAAGAAAGGTTCCAAACTACTATAAAAAGGGAACAAAAAAAATGCATCTACCTCTAACAGTACAAGTATAGGAAAATTAAATCCGAAAGGGAAAGGGGAAAAAATACACACCCAACTAGAAAAGTGCCACAACCCGGTAACAGGTGAAAAAGTAAAGCAGCTGGAAGAGTCCCACTCCTGAATCCAAAGCTATGACCACAACACATAGTCCATGCACCACGTATCCCAAGGCTTCTTTGATGTCACGATCAACCTGTCCGTCGTCTACAAGGGCAATCAAAATGCGGGAAAATACCATGTTGGGGTGAGTATAAGAATACTCTGTTGGATTCCCCAAAGGCTCGAGGGACCAGCAAGAGATATACAGAATAGAAGAGCAGTAAGAGAGAACAAGGTATACAAAGAGTGAACAAAAAGAGTACAACTACACCCAATAATAGATATGATCACTCAATGAAATCCAAACGAGAGAGTAATGGGATCTTCATCTCACAGCTCACACCAGGTATATGCCCATACATATACCCCGGGAAACCAGATACACTCATAAATCAGAACTGTAGTCCAGAGAAAAGTTACACAACCACATACCCACACTAGGGATCCAGTTCGAAGACTCCACAAAGCACTCGTCCGGGAGAACTCACTCTATGAGTCTGATAGCTCTGATGATGTCCATCCAAGAAGAATTACTCATCGCAAAAATCCACGAGAGATAGCCACACTTATTACGTTAGACACACTCTTGAGTGGAAAAGACCACGATAGATAGATACACTCATTATGGGAGACACACTCTTGAGTGGGAAAGATCACGATAGGTAGATACACTAATTACAAGAGACACACTACTGAGTGGGAAAGATCATGATACACATATACACTCATTACGAGAGACACACTCCCGAGTGGGAAAGATCACGATATAGAGATATACTCATTACAGGAGACACACTCCTGAGTGGGAAAATTCACGGTACACAGATACACTCATTATAGGAGTGTGTCTCTAGTAATGAGTGTATCTATTTATCTTGATCTTTCCCACCCAGGAGTGTGTCTCCAGTAATGAGTGTATCTGTGTATCGTGATCTTTCCCACTCAGGAGTATGTCTCCCGTAATGAGTGTATCTATCTATCGTGATCTTTTCCACTCAGGAGTGTGTCTCCTATAATGAGTGTATCTATCTATCATGATCTTTTCCACTCAAGAGTGTGTCTCCTGTAATCATTGTGGCTATCTCTCATGGATTTTCCCGTCAAAAAACACTTCTTGGACGGGCGTTATCAGAGATATCAGACTCGTGCAGTGAGTTCTACCGGATGAGTGCTTTGTGGAATCTTCAAACTGGATCCCTAGAATGGTTATGTGGTTGTGTAACTTGTATCTAGACTACAGGTCTGAGTTACGAGTATATCTGGTTCCCTAGGTATATTTATGGGAATATACCTGTTGTGAGATGTGAGAAGAAGATCCCCTTACTCTCTCTTTTGGGTTTCTTGGAGTGATCACATCTATTATTAGGTGGAGTTGTACTCTTTTTGTTCACTCTTGTTGTACCATGTTCTCTCTTAATGCTCTCCTCATCAGTACATATCTTGCTACTCCCTCAAGCCTTCAAGACATTCTAATGAGTATTCTTATACTCACACCTTCTTGTGCTTTGCCTGCATTTTGTGTGCTCTTTCAGATGAAGGAAAGGTTGATCGTGACATCAGAGGAGCTTCGAGATATGGGGTTCTTGGACCATGTGGGTGGTCATAGCTTGGGATTCAAGAGTGATACTTTTCCAGCTGTTTTAATTTTTCACCAATTGCCGGGTTGTGGCACTTTTCTAGTTGGGTGGGTATTTTTTCTCCTTTCCCTTTCAGCTTTACTTTTCTAGTACTTGTACTGTTAGAGGTAGATTCATTATTGTTTGATTCAATTTTTATAGTAGTATGGAACCTTGATTTCTTATTTTTCTCTGCACTTTTTCATTGAGTTAGCTACGTGTGTGTGTATAGGTTCTTAGGAAAAGGCCTCCTTGAGTTTGTTGTGCCTTCGGTGCTGGTCACCAGCCCCTGGCCTATAGAGGTGGGCTTGGGGTAGTTGCGGTTCGAACCCTGGTATGGGTCGGGTTGTGATAAATTGGTATTAGAGGATTGAAAATTAAGTATTTATCATGCTTCAATAATGTCAAATTCAAGATAAAGAAGAATAAAATCAATTCAATCAATTATTTATCAATCTGGGAATTAATTTATTTAATTCGCGTTCATTATGAGAAATTTAAACCGGGGTAAGGAATTCAAAAATATAAATCCTACCTCAGGTTTGGATCGATTATTGGAGAAGATCACATTCATCAGGATCCGTTTTGTGTTGATGAGTACCATACTTGCACAAATATTAGAGGAAGTTGTTGCATTTGTCGATCTTCGAATTGCTTGGATCCAAGGCTTCATCGTCATTTTTCAATGGAGAGGATATGATAGAAGAGGAGAAGGTGTCGTTGGAAAAAAGGGTTGTGAGGCCAAGATCTCATAATCATGAATTTATAACCTCCAATCTGGTTAAAGGAAAATTTATTAATTCTTTAAATAAACAATTATGAAATTATTTAATTATTCTCCCATGATGGCGTATAAGCCGAACACCCAATGCTAACAAAGGTTACACCCTATTTAGGGTAAAGCCTACGTTATGAGCTCATAGGTGGCCACATAATTTTCATCCGAGTCCCAGTTTGAGAGATATTCAGCTTTGAGATATTAAATGAATAAATTAATAATTTAATTTATCCATTTAATACATTTCCAAGGAGTGAGGGGTTCGAACATCCTGTGCCAACTTATTTTATATCGCACCTAGGGGAAACACTACGTTCTAGACCAACCCGTGGTCTTAGATTTCTGATATGATCAACCATTTAAGAGATATCCCACTTTATTTTTTTAATTGTGCATGGGTAATATATAAACACATAACATTTTTATAAAATTAATTCCAGGAACACCGGGTCTTGGAATTTCATGCCGTCTTAGCGCCCAACTCTAGAAATATTCTTAGAAATATTTCAAAGTCTTATTAGGCCAAAAAATTTGTCTCTACATTATTCCCACCTTTACGATTTTCGTCCTCAAAAAGCAAAACCAGGGAAACCACTTAGGATACCGAGCCCGCACTTAGCTCTCCCATAATGATCCTATCTATCTATCGTGATCTTTCTCACTAAGGAGAGTTTCCCGTAATGAGTGTATCTGTGTATCATGATATTTCTCACTCAAGAGTGTGTCTTCTGTAATGAGTGTATCTATCTATCATGATCATTCCCACTCAAGATTGTGTCTCCCATAATGAGTGTATCCGTATATCAAAATCTTTCCCACTCAAGAGTGTGTCTCCTGTAATGAGTGTGGCTATCTCTCGTGGCTTTTCCCAACGAACAAATCTTCTTAGAAAAATTTCATCAGAGCTATTATACTCGTCTAGTGAGTTCTCACGAATGAGTGCTTTGTGGAATCTTAGAACTGGACCCCTAGCATGGTTATGTGTTTTTATAACTTGTCTCTAGACTAAAGGTCTGAGTTACTAGTATATCTGGTTGCCCTGGGTATATGTGTTGGCATATACCTAGTGTGAGATATTAGATGAATCTCCCCTTACTCTCTCGTTTGGGTTTCATTGAGAGATCATATCTATTATTGTGTGGAGCTGTACTCTTTTTGTTCACTCTTGTTTTACCTTGTTCTCTCTTACTACTCTCCTCTTCCATACATCTCTTGCTGCTCCCCTGAGCCTTCGGGGAATCCTACTGAGTATTGTTATACTCACCCATGCTTAGGCTTTTCCCACATTTGGCGTGCCATTGCAGACGATAGACAGGTAGATCGTGAAATTAAAGGAGCTTCAGGATACAGGGTGCTTGGACCGCGTGCGGTGGTATAGCTTGGGATTTAGGAGTGGGACTCTTCCAGCTATTTTATCTTTTCACCTGTTTCTAGGTTGTGGCACTTTTCTAGTTGGGTGTGTATTTTTCCCATTCCCTTTCATCTTTACTATTGTTGTACTTGTAATACAAGAGGTTGATGAATTTTTGTTTGGTTCCCTTTTTATAGTAGTGTGGAACGTTGATTTCTTTTTTTATGTGCACTTTTGCATTGTTTTAGCTATGTGTGTGTTTACATGTTCTTAGGTAATTGCCTCCCTGATTTTGTTGTGCCTTCGACGCTAGTCGCTAGCCCCTGGCATACAGAGGTGAGCTTGGGGTAGTTACGGTTTAAGTCCTGGTACGGGTCGGGTCGTGAGAAAGTGGTATCATAGGATTGAAAATTAAATATTTATCATTATTCAGGAATCTCAAATTCAAGATAAACAAGAAGAAAATTAATTCAATCAATTGTTTATCGATCCACAAATTAATTTATTTAATTTTCGTTCATCATGAGAAATTTAAACTGGGGTAAATAATTCACAAAGACAAATCCTACCTATGGTATGGATTGATCGTTGGATAAGATCGCATTCATCTAGATCCATTTGGTGTTGACAAGGATTGAACTTGCACAATGATTAGAAGAAGATGTTGTGTTTTTCGATCTTTGAATTGTGTGGATCCAAGGCTTCATCATCATTCCTCAACAGAGAGGATTGGAGAGGAGAGGAAAAGGAGTCATTGGCAAAAAGGGGTTTGAGGCCAGGATCTCATAACCATGAATTTATAACCTCCCATTAGGTTAAAGTTAAATTAATTATATAATTAAATAATCAATTATTTAATTATTTAATTATTCTCCCATGATGGCACATAATCCCAACATCCAACACCAATAAAGGTTACACCCTATTTAGGGTAAATCTTACGTTCTGAGTTCATCGGTGGCCTCATATTTTTCATATGAGTCCCTGTTCGAGAGATATTCAGGTTTGAGATATTAAATCAATAAATTAATAATTAAATTTATCCATTTAATACATCTCCAATGAGGTTTGGGTTCTAACATCCCATGACAACTTATTTTATATCGTGCCAATGGGAAACACTGCGTTCTGGACCCGACAATGTTCTCAGATTTCCGATTTGATCAATTGTTTAATATATCTCCTGTTTTCTTTAATTAATCATGTGTGAATAATATAAAAACACTTAAATGTTTTATAAAATTAATTATAGGGACACCGGGTCTTGGAATTGCACGCCGTCTTAGCGCCCAGCTCTTGAAATATTCTTAGAAATATTTCAATGTCTTATTAGGCTAAAAACTGGGTCTGTACAAATTCAGTACATAGTTGATGGAAGAATTAATTATTAGGATGTCTAAGAAGGTGTAATAAGTCAATTTTAACTAAAATGTATGGAATTTAGTGACCATAGTATATTTAATAAATATATAAAGGCATGTTTTAATGAAATAATAGATAAGGATTTTAGGATTAGGGAGAGAACTCAATAGATTCTGGAGATTCATTCCACCAGGTAGAGTAATCTTATACCTAAATATATTATTAGGTTTTCAAGGCCATATTCTGGATTAGATAATACATCATTTTCAAAAGAACCACTATGTTATAAGTCATTATGAGTCCAATGTTGAGGATCATTAATATGTTATAAAATTGTGTGAGATAAATAAGATAATTAAATTATTCTATGATAGTGTAGAGATTTTGTATGGAAAAATCCAAGAGGGCATTATAACTGATATCACCTGGAATTTGACATTCTAGGAAAATGTGTCCTCATACATATGATAAGATAAATAGAATGAAAAGGATATCCTATGAAACTATGATAGGATCAATCATCTTTATCATTTTATATACATAGATAGAGGTAACCATAGCCATATTTGTTGTACGAAGATATCAAGATGATCTAGGAGACTATTATTAGATAGACGTTAAGATTACTTAAATGTTTTTATGGATACTAAATATATATTTCATGTTTGTAGAGGAGATGATGATCTATTCATCATGATATATAAAAATTACTTTTTACAAATATTTCAGGGAGATTTAAAATCAAAATTGGGATATATATTCACTCTTAAAGTGGGTTTTTTGAACTTATAAAGCTCAAAGAAATACTTCGTCTCTACTTCCACAATAGTTTCTGTAAATATTATAAATTATAATGAATCCAAAGATGTGTTTTGGATATTAAACATGGTTTATGAGCCTGAAATGTTCCCTAAAATTAAATAACTTATCACACTATACTGTGATTATACTGCACCATTGGCTCATGGAATGGATTTGAGGTTACATTAGTAGAAAATGCATAAAATCTGAAAATTTTATCTATTGAGAGAATTTTATTAGAGAAATGATATCGTAGAATGAATATTTTACATAAAATACAACATTGTATACAAATTTACTAAAACCCTATCTCAAAATAAGTATGAACATTTTTTGAGATCATGTGGACATAGTGTCATTAGAAATTGGATCTAGTTTAAGTGGGAGTTTATTTGAGTTAATTTCATAGAAGAACTAAATATTTACTTTATATTACCTTTATATTAATATAATTAAATCATTACAAATTTCTTATCGGATATTTATTTTTATTACATGTGATATAAATGGAATAATTTCTTATATTATCATCCACATAGAAAATGTCAGAGATGTTTCTCGATATGTTCAGAACATTGAGATATTACGATCATATTTTTACACTGTACATCCCATGGTTGTATAATGTCTATTAATGTGATAATGAGGATGAATACTATCATTTAAGAGTACTTAATTGTATATGACATCATGTCATATGGGGTTATCACATGGTAATCTGTAATATGGGAGGCTATGAGGACATACACACTAGTAGAAAATCCACTTGTATGCATGTCGTTGGATATTAAAATATTCAAGTTTATGTAATGACAATTAAACCTTATTATTATCAATTATAATCATGATTCCAATACATATATGTTATTTTATAAACCATTGTGATATATGATGTTTCACCATGAATTTTTAATATATGTTTACATTTAAATAAGAAATGAGTTTGATAGCTTTCTTCACACACAGCACCGACATAAAATGAAACCACAATATATTCATACTATTAAAACCTATCTATTTAATTAGTGAGAAATAATAGGTGAAACCTCTTTTTGAACTATTTATAAAGAAAATGAAGAAAAATTTAAATATCAATGAAATTCAATTATTAAGGCTAAAATGAGTAATACGATCATATTATATTTAGAAATTTATTTTTAAAAAATATTTTCCTCCTGTGAGGTATGAATTTTCCATTTCAAGAAACTTGTGATTAATTATGATAAAATATATACATGAATAATTTTTAAATACAAATTTAATTAGTATGTAATATGAAAAATTAATGAGAATGTTTAATATTCTAAAAAAATCTATTTTCCGATAAAAATAGTTTCCATTATATCACACCATTTTATTTCAAAGTAAAATTTTCAAAATTATAATTTTTATTGTACAAATATCTAAATTAAATCTTGATTATTCATAGTAAAATTTTATTAAGACTAATTTTTTGAATTTTATAATAATATTTTTTTTAATTTGAATAATGAAAAATTTCATTTTTAAAAATAACCTAACCTTTATGAAATCATTTTATATGTATGAATTTTAACTTCATGATTTTTTTTTCAAAAACCATATATTAATTTTATCTAGCACTATAATTTTAAATATTATGGTTTATTTTACAAACTCACATTTAACATTTTTTAACATGAGTTATATTTTTAAAAAAAATCTATGTTAATGCATTTTTCAATTAGAATTATGAAAATTATTTGTATCAATATTAAAAGCATAAAAAAATAAAATGGATTTAAAAATTGGAATAAAAAATTCCATGTTATATAATATGAAATACTATATTTTTAGGCGCAAATATTATGTTACCTAACTTTAAAACTATTCACCGTATTAAAAGCTGAAAAGGGGCATTTAGTAATACATGGTTTAAATAGGTTGTAATATGTTAAAGACATGTCTTTAATTAGATTATTAATATATTTCTGATCATTTCTCAACCCCTTCGAATTATTTTCTATTTTTGATCTACATGATGTTTTTTTCCAATTATACATTTATATTATGGTGAAATACTTACTAAAATGAAATTCTCCCCACTTATAAAAGGTACCTTTCACCACCCCTATAATACAAATAAAAAAATATGGTTTTCTCCTTAAAACCAAACTTTTTTCCTTCACTTATAATAAAATTTGTGTCTTTTTTTATTATCATAACAACACATTAACTATGTTCTCCATTTTCAAGGGATACTCTAAGGAAATATCAAATTCCCCAATTTGAGTAATCATTTTCATATATCTTATTTCTTTTATATATTTATTTTACAATTATAATTTTAAATCCCATATTAAATGAAATAATTATTAGTTATATTCTTAATTTTATTATTTTATGGTTTTAATTATTAATAATCTTTTCCATTTTTCCTCTAAGAAAAAAGGAAATAGCATTCATGTGTGGTCGTGTGGACTACAACCTCGACAAAATGTCATTTTTATTTTTCAGCAACCACTATACATGGATTTTAAAACTTATGACTATAATAAATATGTATGATATTAAAAAAAATCATAAATTATAAAACATATTATACATTTTTTCAAATCTATAGAAAATGAAATAGTCTATCATACGTATATGCAGACTACCATATCCATTGAATGATTGATTTTAGTTTTTATTTTCCTCAATGCCCTACATGGATGTTCATGAAAAGTATTGAAAAAGATAAATATGTTGATTATTATATAACTAGGTTCTTTTATAATGAAATAAAAGAACCTATTAATTATATGATCTATAAATGATCATATTTAATCTAATAATTTCAAATGAGCTTATTAAGAGGAAAATATGCCCTTATTTCTAAAAATGACATTATCTAAATATATCATATTTTTAATTTATTTATATTATGATATATCACACTAATAAGAATAAAATAAAATCCTCATACTTTTGGTATAAGGATATTACAACTAAAACACCTTATAATCATCCATTAATCATTCTATGCACATGTTTGCATCTGTTTAATGACATACTTGTTAAATATTCTAAATATAAATCATGTATTACTATGATAAACTATTTAATAGTATACTTTTATATAAATATTTTTTATTTCGGTCATGGATATTTCATATCATCATTTAACTCATTAATTAAAAAATCACCCTTCATTCATTAATAATCATTTAATCATGCTTTTTGTTGATTAAATCCTTATGGATAAGAAAACAAATATGATGAAATGAAATTATATCTTAATAAAATTTCTTATAACATATATTCTTATAACATATATTATGTAATATTTTTGGAATTTAGAAAAATAATTTATACTAACACCACTTTTACGAAACTAGCTTAGAGCAATAAAAATTGCTTAGAACCTATGTTGAAAATAGTTAAAAAATAAATTATATATAAATTAATATTTATATAGGTATTGATTGATTATAAAATATGAGTATAAATTCTTATATTTATGTACAAGTTTCTTTGGTTTTTATTTAGTGATCTTTTTTAATTATACATGTCATTTTTTGCAAGTGTAGAATGAATTAGGTTAAAAGTGAGGGTTTTCATCATAAATCCCTTTCATTGAGATCTGTTTTTCATTATTCACATAATATAATTTAATTTTTTATATAATACCTATTTTATATTTAATACCATGAATTATATTTTAATCATGGTATTTCATGTTCCTTTACAATCCCACTCTTTCAATGCGTTTTTATTAAAATATTACCTGAACTTTAGTAGATCATTATCACACACTCTAATTACTTGATATATGTTTATATTTTTGAAATTTTTTCCATTAAATGGATAATTAAACATCCAGGTATTTATCTTTGTCATATATATTTTTTATTAATTTGAAATTGTAATCTAAATGAGATTATTTTCAATAAATGGAATTTTGATCAATTGTTACCCTAGTTGTAAAGTTCTTTGGTAAATAAATTTTCATACTTTGAGTTATTCTCATAGTCATGGAAATAATATTAGTGTAAATTCTACCAATAACATACTATATTGTTTATTCTATTTTTATGAATTTACATTAATACCACATAATACACATTTCTGAAATATTTCTTACTTCGATGAGTGTTTTCCCCAGTAAGGATTTTGAAAACTCAAAAATCATTTCTAGAGTTACATTATATAATCATGAATTTATTTATTTTTTATTAGGTTATCCAAACCTAATATATTATAATACTGTAATGTCTCTACGAATATAGAGAAAAATATATTATTATACAAAATAATTTTTTTATTGTCTTTATAATATGAATTTTGAACAAAGGTATTTTGAAATTAATTAAAAGGGATTTCCCTTTAATTTCCTTTGTTTTGTATTCCTCACTTCATTTATCCAAAATAAACATTATATGTTTTCTAGGATATATTATTGGATATTGTATTTAAACTGGTAATGTTCTTAACATTAGTCACATCACTTGTCCAAAATTAACCTCTTAATGTGACATGTAAATTTTTATTTAACATCAATGTTAAAATTGTTTTCCAAGAAGTATTTTTAGTTTTCCATTCCATTACCCTTATTATTTTAAATTAATTTACCATAATGGTGTTTATGTTTCATGATATATCCTCTAAACTTTATATATATCATTTTGGGGATTGGAAAATCTATAATAAAAAATTGGATTCGTGATCTATTATTTTGTGATATTGTTTAAAGAATTCCTTTTGTGGGTTTGTTTTCCATTTGTTTTGACTCCCTTAAATATTTCATTTGTTTCATTTTGGAAATTTTGGTTTAATTTCATCATCCATTTTATTGGATTTATGAGGAATATTTTATTCTATAATTTACTTAACCATATACTCATCGCCCCATATAGTGTTAACATCATATTTAACAACATTAAGATGAGAGGATGTCCAACTGGAAAGAATATTTAGTTATTGTTTGGGGAATTATTTATATTCTTCATGATTATTGACTACCAATACAGGTTTATTATGTATTAATATTCCATATTTTTTATTATATATATATATATATTTATTTATTCTGGAAGAGTTTCCTTATGTAATGATATGAAATTTATTATTGAATCACATAGAAAATGAATTAAACTTATTCAAGCGATGGGTGGGGTAAAAATTATGCAACAACTAAATACATCAATATCTATCATGTGAAATTAAAAATTGGGTTATGGTTTATAACACTTCCCATATTTATTTAATGTATTGGTACAAGGCCTTCATAATATATTTTGGATGTCTAACATTATACTTTCCCTAAATATGATACAAATAATTATTTTTATCCACATTTTATTTTATTATCATTGAAATATCATTCTCCTGGTTTCATTTGATTTTGGAATCATATTTTTTGCTTATTCCTTCCATAATATTTATTCCCTATTTACTCCATGAACAACTGATTTTTATTTTTACCTTAGTGCTCATTTGAGCTCACCCATTATTTTGATTCCATATTTTAATGTTATTTTGAAAATTATTAATCATGATATTATTAATAAGATTTCTTATGTAGAGAATTTTTTGTAGATGTAGAAGATTTTTTGGAATGAAGTGTTTTCTTATATAAAAAAATGTCAAATTATTGAGAAATACGCAGGCTTTGATAGTTTAAAATTTCTCCATATTATCTAATGATTTTAACAAAAAAGGTATTGATAATGTACTGAATAAAATATTTTTTTATGTCATGTAATTACCTAATGATTGATTCCAAGAATCTGTAGTTGTTATCCCGGACATCATTCAATGTATGTGTTGCTGGTACATTATCCTAGAGTGGAGGTTTAGGGTATCATAGTTTGTATCATAGTAGTGTTTAGATAACATTGAATATTATGATGTTTTCTGAGGATAACTTGAGGGTTGATATGTTAATGTTAATCAATATTTGAAAGGTATAGATAATCCTTTGAGATATTATATTGTTTAATGATAAGTAATAATGAACATTTATTTGGGAATTATGATAAAATAAATTTAGTGAAAACACTAGTTATAAAATTATGTGGTAATTCTATATATATGATAACATACTAAAATTTTGATAAAGAAAATATTATGATGTTCTATGAGAATTATATCCTTATCTAGATACTAAAAGTTGATGTAGGTGCTTGAAAAGATAAACCTTAGGGTACTAAGCCTGAAAAGGGATGTTTGGGTTTAACTCGATCATCACCTAATGTACTATAAAGAGGCCTAACTAATGATCTAGTTGGATTATATCAGGTTTTATAATTTTGTTTATCATATATTAATTATGTAACACCCTGGGATTTTAAAATAGGATTATCATGTTCAGTACCATATATGTCACACATCACCAATCAAAGAATATAATGTAATATCCCAATATTTTATAATATATTTATTTTTAATTTATTCAATCTCTTTAATATCTTTTTATTCACATAACACAAGTCTTAAATGAAATGCAACATTTTATTAAAATATTATTATTTAAAATGTGATCATTATAACCTAGATGCTAAGTTGGTGGGTATAAATAAGAATAAATAATATATGAAATTATATGGGTGACATAGTTTCATTGGTTATACACTGATAAAAAATAAAAATGTTTATAATTTGAAATAAAAATAGAAATTTTTTCAAAAGAACATTATTTTTTCTAAAAGGCGGTTAAGTCATGATTTCGGTATATAATTTAATTTTTTTTATGAATTTTATAAAATTTATTTTAAAAAATTAACACAATTTTCGAAATCATCCTATCATAATGATTTTATGGAGAGTTTTTTTTATTTTTCTAAAACGTTTTATTTTTTGATTAACAGAGAATGATACGGATTTTCGTTAACAAATACCTTTTCATTTAATGAATTAACAAGTCAAATTATCTTAAAATTTTCTTGAAAAGAATAATTAGTTCAATTATATCATAATTAATCTAATTTATGTTATTTTAATAAATTATATGACAAATTTAGATATAAATTGTTTTTATACTTTTGAATGATTCTCTTGGGAAAACTGTTTTTTCAATGCATCTATTAGTTTAATTTTAAATTTAATTATACCACTTATGTGAATTATATTTTTAAAACCCAGTTATGTATTTGGAATAATAATAACTTATACTATATTATATGTTTAACAAATTTTTTACCATAATTAATAGTGATGTGAGTGAAAATTAATTATGCTGGTTAAGGTGAAAATGAGTTTACCGAGGGCTAATATAAGAAGATAAGGGTTTAAAATGATATAAAAAACTTCTAAAACCGATTTTATATCCATATATAGACTATATAACCTATAATGTTATATAATTATACTTTTTAAGGATTATGTCTTGGAAAATGTGTATACATTTTATTCATTTTGAAAACTCTATTATGTCCCCTACCCTAGCTATAAAAGGACACTCCCTCCCCTCACTTCTTAACGAATATAAAGAAATTTGACGTGATCGATCCATAAAAAAATCTTCCCCAAAAATTATTAATCACATTATAGAGATTCCATTCAACCCAATGGACCAACCCTACTGTCCTTTAGAGGAGAGGAAAAGGAATTTTCTCTGGGTATGAAGGACTATCGCTTTGCGAAAATATGTAACTCATTTTACTTCAACACATCTCAAAACTATATATCATGGTACAATTAATATATATATATATATATTATTTATGATATTGTTATGATTTTTTAATTATAATATCACATATACCTTCTTAAATTTCATTTCCTTTATAATATGATATTATTGCTTTTGTGTTTGGCAGACTACCACATAACAAAGCAATATGATTTATTTTTGTTATACAATTTATATAGAAATTAATAAGGGTAAATTTAATGATTATAAGTAATATATATGAAATTATATTGATTATTATAAATTAATATATCAACCAATCTCTTACCATTTCACTTGTTAATAGAATGATATCATCGATCGTGCGTATATATGACCTACCATCAACATGAAGCGACGTGTTTCGTTTTCCATGACCAACTATCAAGAATGATTCTAAAAATTTATCGATTGATTAAATATGATATTTTTAACATTAATATAATTTTGGATATGATGTAAATATATCTTATACATAATAACTAGAATATTAATGAGAAAATAGGAATGAGAAAACATGGAAATTAACTCTTGAAATAATGAAAATAGTGAATTAACATTAAAAAACAGGTTTTATAATGTTATGAGAGGGTAATATATGATATTTTAAATATGAATATGGTTATATTATAAATTAATAATTTTATTAAACTCATTATACAAATGTTTAAATCATGCTCAAACAAAAGAAAGCATGAGGTAGGCGTTTTCATCTCAATTTCCTTTCGTTGAGGCATATTTTAATGTTATGAACCTAATTTATTTTATATAGTGTATGTACTACCAATTTTTGAAGTTATTTCATGAATAATTCACAATTCATTGTATTTTATATTTCAAATATTATTATTATATATAGAGATATTTGATATTAAAATTACCATGTGGTAAATAATTTCATAACTCAATTCCTTTTCATTGGGTTATATTTCTTCTTCATTATCTTTAACATTTTAAGAAAATATCTATAAAGACATTGTAATGTATTATATTTTATTTAAAATTTTTTATTTTTACTTACAATTAATATACATAATCGATTCATTTATTAACTCTCACTTTAACGTTATGATCTTTGTAGGGGTTTATTTCACAATCTCATTTTAATTGGGATTATTTATGCATGAATTTCCATTAATGGAAATTATTTTATATTTGTATAAAAAACCCATTTAATTATCTAATCATCTGGTTGTTGATTAAATTTTCATGAAACATTAAAATTTTCTTCTTTTTATTACATAATATTTTTGAGATGATATTTTTAAGAATATCCAAATTTATTTCTCACTTCGGTCAAAAATATTTTTTCATCCAAATTCATGTATTATAAACAAAAAATTCATTTTTCTAAATAATAAAAATGATTCATTATAGGAAATTTTACCTATGTTTAAATTTTTATAGAATAGTTTAAAGGAATATTCTTATTATGACCCAAATTAGAACATTGTCACATTTTTACAACAGTTTTAAATAAATGTTTCTTTATATTATATGGCATGTATGAAATTTCCCTCCATCATGAACACTTAATTTTCTAAATATTATTTTATATGTTTCAAATTTTATTTTCAAATAAAATGATTTTAAAACATATTTGTGATTTTTTAGTTTTAAAAAATTATTTTCAAATTGAAAAGGTTATTTTCCTCAGAAATATATTCAATGATATTTTTATGTTATTTATATTTATCAATGAAATCAACCCTTAATTTTAGTTATGATATATTTAGTATATATTGTAGTGATATCGTCCTTATTATTTCTCTAGATGGGTTAAAATCAGTTTGACTAGGGAAAGTACAGACATTCTCTTTCATGATTAATATTTGTAAACATTTAAATTCCCTTGAAATATTAACCTTCTTGTTACCATTTGAAATTAAATTTAACCAAAATATCTTTATAATTTATCATGGATATAATTATTACTTAAAATAAGTATCATTTATAAATATATTATTTACATTGATAGTTATATTATTGAATAGGGATATTATTTTTATTTCTTATTCTTTACTAAACATAGACTTTTTTGATGAGGAATATTGTTCACAAATTAAATAAATATTTTTATATATAAGGAATTCATTAGACATGAAGATATAGGTGGTTTATCATTATAGATATCCTATAAATGAATCAATATTCCCATGAGATGGATCAGTTAGTTATCCTTGGTTAAATTGGTTTTTAATAAATACCTACCCATCAATTTTAAACTTTCTTGTAAAAGATGTTGATATTAGAGGTATCATTAATCCTGAGATCAAAAAATCCAATAATTAAGAATTTCCTTTATTAAGAATTAAATTATTACTATATATTATTTTTTTTCAATGATATTATCTTTTGATTTATTTCATTTTAAATTTATTGATTAAATGGAATATGTTTTCATTTATTAACCTTTCTATATTGAGTATCCCATATATAATCATGATAGTCATTTTGTTGGTTAAATTTAATGTGAGATCAGATATTTACCATGTTGTACCTCTCGTACCCCTCGTGGTTTAATTTTCATGATCACAATCACTCTCTTGTTTATCTAATATTGTTTTAAGTGTTTGTGGTTGATAGGCAAAAGGTTGCCAAGGAATTGGGCCAAGAAGGACTGAAAGTGGACTGATTTCCAGTCCACCGGCCAACCGGTGGATGACCACCGGCCAGCCGGTGGAGTCTTGACAGAAGGCTGAGCCACTGCCTCAGCACCGGCTAGCCGGTGGCACCTACACAGAAGGCTGAGCCACTACCTCAGCACCGGCCAACCGGTGGCCTACTCACCGGCCAGTCGGTGGAACCCAGACAGAATAGTGTTTGCTACTGTCTCATCACCGGCCAACCGGTGGCCTCAGCACCGGCCAGCCGGTGGAGCCAGTCAAACTAGCCGTTGGGCTTTGACCAGGCTTGTCCACTTGACTCCCAACGGCTCCGAAGACCTCTCCAACGGCTCCGAAGCCTTCCAAAGGCCATATGAGGGTTCCCCCTCTATAAATAAAGGACAAGGAATCCCTGGAAACTCATGGAAGCCCACAGACACATTTTTGATCATTTGGCGAACCTCCGGCGCATTCCTCCAAGGAACCTCACTTTGCTCCAACTCATTTCCACATCCAAGGAGCACCACCATAGAAGCTTGGGAGCACTCTTCATCAACTCCAATCAACCTTTGGCGCCCAAGGCTTCTCCACATTACGGTTTTTATTGTTTTATTTATTTTAAGCATCATTTTGGGTTTGTGCCTACAAACCCCCATCTCTTTCTCTCATCCTCTCTTTTGGGTTTTCACATCACCTTTAAGGCGTGGAGAGGTTAGTCAAGCCTTCCCTTTTAAAAGGCTTGAGTTTTAGGTGAGCTAGCCTTCACCCGTAAAAAGGCTAGTGGGCTCTTGCTCAACCATTGAAAGCAACTGGGTTCTTGCATAACCATTAAAAGAAAGCTGTAATAGGTTCTAGACTAACCTTAAAGTCTAGTTGGTTTCTTGATAAAACCATTAAAAAGCAAGCGGTAGTAAATCTCTCAACGGTTGAGTTGGGAGTGGAGACGTAGGCTTTGGTTTAAGCCGAACTCCGTTATCAATTTTGTGTCTTGCCTCATTTATTTCCGCTGCATTCTTTACTTTGATTTTAAATGGTTAATTAATTTTTAAAAGGCAATTCACCCCCCCTCTTTCCATCACTCCTTTCTTTTCCGTCCTACAATTGGTATCAGAGGCAAAATTTGAGTAATACCTTCACCGGTTTCAAATTCAAGATCCATTGTGATGGCTTCAACTTCTTTCGCCCTCGATGGATATTCCTTGGGTCGTGCTCCATTCTTTGATGGAAACGACTACACTTATTGGAAAACCCGCATGACTACTTTTCTTAGAAGTATAGGTTATCCCATTTATAAAATTGTCATGCCTGGTTATTCACTTTCTTCTCCCGATGAATCCAAATGGACGCAAGCCGATATTAGAAATTTCGAGCTTGATGGAAAAGCCATGAACGCTCTTCATTGCGGCCTTGATCGTAATGAATTTAATAGAGTTTCCACATGCAACTCATCACATGAAATCTGGAAACTATTGGAGGTTACCCATGAGGGGACCAACAAAGTCAAGGATACTCGATTGGATATGTTCCGTCAAGATTTTGAGTCTTTCACCATGCACCCACATGAATCAATTTCTGAAATGTTTACTCGTTTTACTGACGTTTGCAATGGGAGAAAGTCCCTTGGTGATGATGTGTCTGCAGAAACTATGGTCAAGAAGATCCTTTGGATCCTACCAAGCACCTGGGCACCGAAAGTCATGACAATCCAAGAAGAAAAAGTCATCAAGAATATGCCGGTCAAAGAGCTCATCGGATCCCTCATGACCTACGAGATCACCATGAGGAGGCAAGCTGAAAAGGAAGGCAAACCAATCAAAATTCCAAAGAACATCGCCTTCAAAGTTCAAAAAGAAGAAAGCTCCTCCTCCTCATCATCTTCCTCTTGAAGCGGCGATTCAGAAATGGAGAATCTTGCCCGAAAAATGCACAAATTCATGAAGAAGAAGCACAAGAAGAAGAAATCCCACAAGGCTCAATCCAACGAAAAATCCGAGCCCGAGGTAACATGCTATGGGTGTGGCAAGAAAGGCTACTACAGGCCCGATTGTCCACTCAACAAGAAAAAGGCCAAGCAAAAGGAAAAGAAGAAGTCATTCAAGGCCACATGGAGTAATAGCTCCACATCCTCCTCCTCCTCCTCCTCAAGTGACGACGGTAAAAAATGTCTAATGGCATTTCATGAGGTAACCTCTCCCGACTCCTCATCCTCTAGTTCTTCAAATTCATTTAATAATTTATCTTATGAGGATCTCCAACATGCTAGAGATCAATTGGAGGAAGGTTTTCGAGAACTTTCTTCCAAATTCATTGCTTTAAAAAAGAATTTCAAAAAACTTTCTTCCGAATAGGAACAACTTCTCAAAGAGAAGGAGGAGTTGTCCCTCAAGGTCCAAAACCTTCCAAATGTTGATTCTATGGAATCAACAATCAAGGATTTAAGGGAATCTCTAGCTAAGTTCACCGAAGGTGAACAAAATTTGACCAAACTCCTTGGTTCCCAACGCATATCTAGAACCACCGAAGGGCTTGGCTATTCCAACCAAGCTTCCTCTTCCCATGCTCCAACTATTTTTGTAAGGGGGAGCTCCCAATTTAAATTTTGTAACTATTGTAAAAAACCTGGGCACATAATTTATGAGTGCGATTGCAAAAATGCCCGGTATGGAAGACCCAAAACTTTTTTCTTTAATGATGAATTTTTTAGGAGAAGACCCGCCACTAGTCAAGTGTGGATTGAAAAATCCCTTTTAGCGAGTCTCACCGGACTAAAATTTGTCTCGGTTTCAAAATCCTCTCCCTGGTGATTTGTTGTTTTTATTTAGGGGGAGTTAAGATCGTTTAAGACTTTTTACTTTCAATTCAAATTTTCGATTCAAGACATTCAATTCAAATTTTCAATTCAAAACTTTCAATTCAAACTTTCATTTCAATCTTTTAATTTCATCACTTGGTATCAAAACATTCATTTCAAAATTTTCAATTCAAATTTTCATTTCAAACTTTACTTTCAAAACTTCGATTCGAAACTTTCAATTCAAATTTCAAAAATATCAATTGGTTTAAAATCTCTCTTTCCCTCAATCAAGTTTTATTCCCCGTGCTATTTTGATAATCACAAAGGGGGAGAAATTCTTGGTTGATTGGGGGAGAAATCTTTCTCTCATTCTTTGCTATACTTTTCAATTTATCCTTTAAAACATGTCTTTTATTTCGTATTTTACATTGCTTGTTTTGGCGATTGTGATCATCAAAATAGGGGGAGATTGTTGTACCTCTCGTACCCCTCGTGGTTTAATTTTCATGATCACAATCACTCTCTTGTTTATATAATCTTGTTTTAAGTGTTTGTGGTTGATAGGCAAAAGGTTGCCAAGGAATTGGGCCAAGAAGGACTGAAAGTGGACTGATTTTCAGTCCACCGGCCAACCGGTGGATGACCACCGGCCAGCCGGTGGAGTCTTGACAGAAGGCTGAGCCACTGCCTCAGCACCGGCCAACCGGTGGCCTCAGCACCGGCCAGCCGGTGGCACCTGCACAGAAGGCTGAGCCACTGCCTCAGCACCGGCCAACCGGTGGCCTACTCACCGGCCAGCCGGTGGAACCCAGACAGAATAGTGTTTGCTACTTTCTCATCACCGGCCAACCGGTGGCCTCAGCACCGGCCAGCCGGTGGCACCTGGGAAGAAGACCTTTCCATTTTTCACACACCAGCCAACCGGTATCCAAGCACCGGTCAGCCGGTGGAGCCAGTCAAACTAGCCGTTGGGCTTTGACCAGGCTTGTCCACTTGACTCCCAACGGCTCCGAAGACCTCTCAAACGGCTCCGAAGCCTCACAAAGGCCATATGAGGGTTCCCCCTCTATAAATAAAGGACAAGGAAGCCCCGAAAACTCATGTAAGCCCACGAACACATTTTTGATCATTTGGCGAACCTCCGGCGCATTTCTCCAAGGAACCTCACTTTGCTCCAACTCATTTCCACATCCAAGGAGCACCACCATAGAAGCTTGGGAGCGCTCTTCATCAACTCCAATCAACCTTTGGCGCCCAAGGCTTCTCCACATTACGTTTTTTATTGTTTTATTTATTTTAAGCATCATTTTGGGTTTGTGCCTACAAACCCCCATCTCTTTCTCTCATCCTCTCTTTTGGGTTTTCACATCACCTTTAAGGTGTGAAGAGGTTAGTCAAGCCTTCCCTTTTAAAAGGCTTGAGTTTTAGGTGAGCTAGCCTTCACCCGTAAAAAGGCTAGTGGGTTCTTGCTCAACCATTGAAAGCAAGTGGGTTCTTGCATAACCATTAAAAGCAAGCTGTAATAGGTTCTAGACTAACCTTAAAGTCTAGTGGGTTTCTTGCTAAAACCATTAAAAAGCAAGCGGTAGTAAATATCTAAACGGTTGAGTTGGGAGAGGAGACGTAGGCTTTGGTTTAAGCCGAACTCCGTTATCAATTTTGTGTCTTGCCTCATTTATTTCCGCTGCATTCTTTACTTTGATTTTAAATTGTTAATTAATTTTTAAAAGGCAATTCACCCCCCCTCTTGCCATCACTCCTTTCTTTTCCGCCCAACATACCATTCCCAATTGATTTTTCTTTATTTATTATTATTTATTTATTCATGATTCCTTCTAATTTATTTTATTTTTAATGATTAATTTGGATCACACTTATTTTTTTACTTTCCAAATAATCTGGGAAGAGTACAATGAATACTATGTCAGGATTTTTTAGATGGAATAATGATATTCACTAAATATTTATGTTGTAATTTTTGTATTAAAATGTAACATGGGAATAATGTATGTATCTTTTTTTCCAATACTACAAAACTATTCAATCATTTAGGATGTGATAACTTGTATCTTATTACAATTTAGTAAAGTAGTCATTGGTTTTAGGCTACTGAGGTTGGGGTCCTTACACATTACAAATCACTATAAAGGATTGATTTCCTAGTTACTTCAAGGGATTTAGTTAAGGAGTATGAGAAAAACCAAATAAAGGGTAAAAAAGGTTGAACCAATATTGATATAGGTTGATCTATGAAAGATATATGTTGAACTATGAGTGATATAGATTGAACTAAAAGAACTGTAGGCTAACAAGGATGATAAAAATTAGTATCATTTAAGATAGCGAAAACATGGGAATGTATATTGTACTCATACTACTAGAATTTTTCCATGAAAAGGAGGGAATGAGGAATACTAATCCTCCACTCAAGAGTTTTTGATACCTTATTGGAATGTAATTATATCCAACCGAATATATCTAAGTAGTTTTCAGTGAGTATTAAATCACTAACATGATTATTTTATTATCGAAGGAAACTTTTAGTCGCAAGATTATTTTATCCCATGTTTTTGATTACATTAATATGTTTATTTTTTTCTTATATTAGATGGAATTGATGTATTATTGGAAATGGATTAACTATTTCATCATAAACTACATATTCACTAAATCATGGTCATATTACCCATGAAATATTCACTGTTGAAAAACAGATATGGAAGAGAAAACATCGAATTTCTCCAATTGAGATATCTTAATGTCACTACAATAGAATAAGACAATAAAATATCTTCTTCATCATCATCTAGAAATACAAAATTGCCACATATAGTCCCTAATGTTTCCAATGAAAATAAATGATTCATTCATTTGTTGAAAGTAGAATAAAAATCCCCCCACCATTGTTAGAGAAACTAGACACGACAGTTAGGTGGAAAATAGGGGGCATGGTGACACAAGGGATGGTAACAGCTAAAGAATTATGTTGAATTCCATAAATCACAAAATCCCTTTCAACATGTGTGAGATAAATTTCTAGTAATGGACTCCCCTATTTGAGAACATAAATATATACCTAGATTTGAATTGATGGAGAATATATCCCTCACAGACCTTCAAATGTGAGGTCATAATGGAATTGGAAGTATAGGTACTGGGGCATCATCTGGATAAATAGATGGATGGTTATCTATTGAGGCTGTAAATGCAGGAAAGCATATTTTGGTGGGGGTGAGATCTATTTTGGTTTGGGTGGATACTACAGAAATGGTCATAGGGTGTCAAAACATGTATCATAAAGAGGCTTATGAGAAGGTGGATCATTATTTATTGACATCATCATTTTTTATAAACGTCCAGCTTGCACAACAATATTGTGGAAGCATAGGTCATGGGATTGTGTTATGTGTGGTATATCTACAGATATATAAGTATAATAATTATCAAAATAGGGAATGATATTTCTAACATCCCTTGGATAATTTTTCACTAAAAATCTAGATATAAAACCAAGAATAATTAAAATATATCTAATCACCCAACCATGAGAGATTTTTTATTTAAATGGTTAGAAAAAACTCAATACGGAGATATTACTATTTGAGAGTATTCTAGTCTTTCATATGTTAGTAATGTTTTTATACCATATATTTATACCTTATAGATATCCTAGTTATATTTGAGGTGAAAATTAAAATTTTTGGAAGGCATTTTTTTAAAATGGGGATATTGTAACATGCATAAATTTTAAAATTTGGTTACCTTTAAATAATACAGTCTATTTAATAGATTTCTCCACATGTAACATCATACTAAAAATAAATAATTATATATTTATACCATTAAAACCTAGCCACAAAATAAGTATGAATTAATAACATTAACTACTTTATTAAATATTTATAAAGGAAATAAAGGTTACATTTAATGCGAATGAAATTTAACTGATATATCAAAAATGACTGATATGGCCATTTTATGTTTTGGATAATTTATTTTTCTAAATATCTCATTTTTATGTGATATAAATTTCCATTTCATGAAACTCTTTATTAATGAAGATAATTCTTATTTGATATGAATAATTAGTTTTTGAAAATTTAATTAATAAATAATTGAACATATTAATGAGAATGGATAATATTATAATTTTTTCCAATAAACAAATATCATTATTATATCTCCCCAATTATTTAAATGATAAATTTCTAAAATTTTTAATTTCAATTTTATAAAATTAATATTCTTTAGGGTTTATCTTAGAATTTATTTTTCTTCATATGATTTTGGGGGATTTTTCAAAACAGAATGATTTTTAGTTGAATTGTGAAAAATCACATTTTTACTAATAACATGACTCTTATGAGATTATTAGTATATAATAATGAATTAGAAATTCATGAATAATTTTTTTAAAACTATATAAGAATTTTTTATGTGAATTGATAATTTTTAAAATTTTGAAGCTACTTTAAAAATCCATTTTTTACATTTTAGATTATGAGGTATATTTTCAAAAAAAAAATTATAATTTTTTTATTTTAAAATTAGAATTTAACACTATTTGAAAATAAAACAAATGAAATTTATTTAAAATTTGAAATAATTAGTTACATTTAATTTAATAATTAACACATTATTTTTAATAATAAAAAGTAAGTTACCTTAGTAAAATATTTTTGCCGTATGAAAAGGTTAAATGGAAAAAACATTCTATGTGTATAGGGATTGAAATATGAATAAAACAAGTAATTGATTGAGTGGTTGATATATTTTTGACCTTATCTCACCCTAAAATCAATTATTTTATTTTTTGGATCTATCTATCAAATTCAACATGTGCTCCCTTTAAATTAGGTAAAAATATTGAGAAAAATGTTATTCTTTCCAATTATATGGGGGGTCTTTCACCACCCCTTTAATACCTATCCTAAAATTTTGTTTCCTAATAAAAATATTTCCTTTTTCTAACCCATATAGTATTATTTATCCCTCTTATTATTATTTTACAACATATTATCCAATCCTATTCATTTCCAAGGGATATTCCATAGAAATATGAGAGTGCTCAAAATGAGTTATCACTTTTAATTAACTTCATTATTTTCAATTATTATTTTCTAATAATAATATTGGAATCCATATTTAATGAAATAAATATTGGTCATATAATTAATTTTATTATACCATGGTAATAATAATTTGTCACCTTTTCTATTTTTATCTTAAGAAACCTAAAAAGGACATTTGTGTGTGCATGCACAGACCACGACCTACACAGAACATTACAATTCATTTTACATAACAACCATACACATATGATAATAATTATGAATTTAATAGATAATTATGATATATGGAATATTTTATATTCTTAAATGACAAAACATATTATAAATTTATATCATTCTATGAAAGAAGAAATATTTAACCATGCATCCACGTAAACTAATGCCTTTATTGAATGACTTATTTGAGGTATTACATTTACCACCTACATACATATATGATACAAGGAATAGTTTTAATGGATAAATTTTCTATTTATAATAACATGAAGTTTTTTATTTCAAATCATTGAACCTACTAATGATAAGATCAATAAATGACCATCATTTATTCAATTTTTGTAAATAAGCATACTAAGAGGAAAAAGATCACTTATTTATATTTAATAATTTATATAAATTATATAATCTTCATAATTATTTAAAATTAGCATATAACTCATGTAAATGAACCTAATTTTACCTTTATACTTCTATTATAATTATATTACAACCAAACCACTTCATAGTCATCTTTTAATCATAATAGGTTCATGTTTGTAAACATTTTATCACCAACTTGAACAATGTTACAAAATTATATCATGGATGAAAATGTTAAAATATTTACTAGTATAATGTGATATATATATTTATGTAATGTTTTTTTTGTTTTGATAAGTTTATATACCAATTTAGCTCATTAATCAAGATATCACCCTTTAATATTTAAGAATCACTAAAACCTGTTCCTCGCTGATTTCATCCTCATGAATCATATCCAAAATATACATGTAATTAAATTATAGCTTTATAATATATATTAGATAATAAATTATAGTTAAATGTAGGAATTATTATTTATTTAATTTTAAAATATAATAGATAATGACACCGCCTTTACGAAACTAGTTCGAAGTGATAAATATTTCTTACGTCGGTGTTGAAGATGGGTAAATAAAAACTAATATATCAATATAAAATGTTGAGAAATTATTAGTATAAATGGTTATGGTTATTATTATGGTTCTTGGGAATGGATTTAATTTACCTAGTTTAATTTTTTAATACATTTGGTTAAAGGTAAAATTGAATTAGGAAATAGGTAAATGTTTTCATATAAAATTCCTCTCTTTGAGACATGTTTGGTATTATAAACCTAATTTAATTTATGTGGTGTATATAATATCTATTTAAAATATAATATTTTGAATTATATTTTAAACATGGATTTTTATGTTTAATTACAGTCCATATCATTCATTTGTTTTTAGTATAATGTTACTCAAGCTGCACGGGTTCTTTATTTGAAACACTAATTACTTGAGACATGTTAATGTTATGAACCATATTTACCTTTTAATGGTTTATTAATTTAAAATTTTTGTATCATTATAATATATATCTTCATGATTTTTAAATTGTTACCCAAATATATTCATCTTTATAATATGGATTTTTACTCAATTGTGACCCCGTTTGTAATTCTTTTTGTAACTCAATTTTCACTCATTGAGTTATGATCAACCTATTTGACTTAAAATATCGGTATAGTCTATAAACTATTTATATTATGTGGTAATATATATTTTTCAATAAATTTACCTTTATACAACATAATAATACATTTTAAATATTTCTTACCTCAAGGATTATGTTTACTATAAGGGATAATAATGAATCAAATCTCTTTTAATAGAGTAATATTTTTTCATTTTGACTTCTTTATTCCATTATTGGGTTATCTCACCCTAATATTTTATTATATTGTTTTCTTTAGACCTTAAAAGGTATAAATATATTTACATAAAAAATGAATTTTTGTTACACTTTTTACAGTGTGAGTTTTAAATAACGGTATTTTGAGAAAAATTTAAAGGCCTTCCCATTTCACATTCTTAAGTTTTATCTAAAGTTCTATAAACATACAAGACAAAATTTATAACATTTTAGGGAAAAATTATTTGAGATAATATTAAAAAGTAAAATTTTTCAAAATATTTCATGAAACCTTTTAAAAAGTTACCTTTGTAGGAAACAAATAAACTTATATTTAACATCAATGTTTAAAATGACTTCCAAAATTATTTTAAAGATTTCTCTTCTATTTAAAATATAATTTTTAAAAGGTTATACCCTAATTAGGGTTTTGATTCATGATTTATCCTATAACAAATATGTTTATATAAATTTATCATTTAGGGTATTTTAATCATGATATCGATCATTTTTATTCCCGATCCCTTATTTTGTGATACAATTTGAAGAGTTATTTTTTCAAGGGTGTTTTTAATTTATGTAAAAACCCCTATATGTTTTGTTGGTGACAATATGATATATTCTTTCAAAACATTACAACTTATTTTTCTATATGACTAGGATCCTATTATTCCAACACTGACTTAAACTATATATTGATTACCATATATGTTGTGTGTAACAACCAAATGTTTTATCAGAGAAATACTCAACATATAATTATTCCTTATAGTATAATAACATTAGGAAAAAAAATTTCATATCATGATACTAAATAGCATGTGATCATTACACATAATGTTTCCACTTGTATGATTAAAATTTAAAAAATCTGACATACATGGTTATGTTCGAGGTGATTATTGGAATCTAATAAAACAAACATAATTTTTAGTGAGTAGTATCTTAACCATAAGAATAGTAACATAAATTTATGAATAGTTATATGGCCCTTATGAATAATAATTCATCCAAAATAATAGTAACCTCACCCATGAATCTTTAAATAATATTTAGGTTTCTTATAAGTTATAATATGACCATAGTAAAAGTAGTGGTATTTTTTTTGTAAGTCACAAATAAATAATTATAATTAATTAATTATAATTAATTAATTAATTTAATAGAAATTATTATCCTAAAATATATTCATAAAGTATCAATTCTTTGTCTTTTGGTTTTGAGATAAATTTTTAAGAACTTATGTAATTTTGGAAAGCATTATGAAACCAGTTTTAATTTTAAAATCAGCATTTTCCAAGTAAATTATGTTTTTAATTAAAAATTAAATTAATCATATTTATAAATTTTATTTTTAAGAAAATTAATTTCATTTTTGGATTATAAACATCAAAAAAATGGTTAGGGTGAATTTTTGGGATTTTTATGAAATACTTGAATTTTCAGTTGAATAGTAAAAATACAGTTTTTCACGTTATTAGTATATCTTAAATTGCATCATTCATGATGTAATGATAACATAAACATTATAGAACTTTATATTCGGCCATGTTATGTTTAAATTCAAAAATAGTTCCTTAAAATACAATAAACTTAATTTCCAAACCTAAAATGAACTTTCCAAAACCAAAAGTCAAAAGTGATTCTTTAGAATATCATTCTCTCCTTCTTTTTAATTTCCTTTTAATAAATTAATGAATTATAATTATAAAGATGATTTAAAGTCTAAAAATATTTATATAATATTAATATATTATTTATTTTTTCAAAAAACTATTATTACAAGTCTATCCTTTGATGTATTATTTTATTTAATATTTTATTTAAAAAACACCCCATCCTCATATATAAATAACCCCCGGTCAAACAACACCTCAAAAGATTCAAGAGTTGCCTAAAATCTATCCAAACATCTTCCCTATCCACTCCCCCATTACCAAGATCCTCTCTTATCATCAAATGACCAATCCTAGGTTCCTTTAGGAGGATCTCAAGAGGAGGATTCATGAGATAATCCCCTATCTCTTTTCCTTTATTTTCCTTTTCAATTTGAAGTTATTTTCTGAATCTATCCACACCTATACTCATCCAAAAGGCATGGTAACCCCAGTATATCACTTATAATATAATATTATGATATTAATGGGAACCAAACCCATTATCCTCTTTTGTTAATTTTTGAATAGAAAATGTTGTTCATGAGGTGTTAATTTATCATCTTCAAGAACAACATGTTTTAATTATCCTTTACAACCTTTAGATCTGGTCATGAAACCATTTTTAAAGTTGAAATAGATTATGTTATATGTATTATATCCTATTTAATCTTATGTAACTAACTTATGTACATATTACTATATGATTAAACAATAAAATTCGTTTCAGATGAAAAACCGCCAGAATTAAGCCAAACAATCATCATTAAATTCTTATCTAATGAATCATTCTGATGGTACATAAAAAAATTATTTATAAGATCATTTCAAGTTATGTAAAATTATAAATACCATATAACTTCAATTATGGATGTCTTATCTGTGTTTTAAATGAACTTCCATTCATGAATACATATGAACTGTTCAAGAAAACAATAAAAATTAATATTCTCAAAAAATGGATTTAGACCCTATAACTCATACAAAGGCCCATAAAATTACCTAATGAAACCATAATGAACCATATTCATATACACAAGGTTATGTATTTGTTGATTAATTAATCTAATGTGGTTATACATGACTTTAAATTGAAGAAAGCATTCTGATACAAGGTAAGGTGAAATTCTTAAACCCAAATTTCTTTCCTCAGGTTCTCCAACATTCACTCCATTTTTGGTATGGACTCTCCCTAAAAATAATTTTCTCATAATTATATTACCTTTTATTAGATACACATGTTTTACACTATAGTTTATGTGAAAAAAATGTTTTTTAAAACAACTCTTCTTCTAAAAACACACCTTTTACTTCTCACTCCAGGTTGATGGTTCTTGTAACAAGCATGTTATTCGCTATTTATTTTAAGAACCCAATGTTTATTAATGTGTTCTTATGAGATGAAAAAAAATTAATTTCCATGGGTGATTTATGTTCGTTTTTGTTTTATTATCTATGTGGCATGCATGATAAAGACAATGATATGATGTGACGGGTGTGCCCAAAATTATATAAAGCTCCAATGCATTGGGTAATGTGACAAATCTCATGAGTAAAATGGAAATGATGCATGAAAATGATGCTATAATTGTTGAAAACTATTTGTGGTAGATTAAAACTAAGACATGGTGTTTCAATTTTATTCCTTGCCACATTTCATGTTTTTATTAATGTTTCCTCTATGTATTTTGATGATGATGTCATCATTATGCTCACCCTGGGCTATATTGTTCTTATATATCTTATAAATGGGATTTTCGACCTAATATTTTTTATGTATATCCTCAGGTGACTACATGTACTAATGGGAGTTCAATTTCCAAAAAGAATCTAGAGAATAATGAATTAAATAAATAGTAATGCTTGATGTTGTAAATTTTATGTTTGGTCCTAGTTTTCCCAAGACACTAAACCTCTGGATCCTAGGGGTGTGATACTATTATGTTTTTTATCTTTATAATGATGTAATATAAATGTATAAAACTTTAGGGTTTTTATAGTTGGTATCAGAGTCGAGGTTTAGTAAAATTGAGAATTAGGATTAGTGAACCCTAGGGAAAACCTCTAGCATAAGAGTAAGTACATATATGAACACAAGAATATTTACATAGGGATACCATAAGTTAATCTTTTATTGTGAATCATACAAATTAATAAGCTATTTATGACTTAAAGGCTTATATTTTTCTAAACCTATTATATTTTAGAAAAATGGTGTGAACTTAGAGAAACTGGGCCAACAACTCGTGCGAGTGCCAATGCAATGATTTCCCAAATTACATCCCCATTGCTTAGGAGGTGGAGTTCAAAACTTCATAGAGATGATTACCCAAATATATCAGGTTATGAAAAATAAACTGAAAAATGTTGAACACCCTCCTTCACCAAAGAGGGAGAAACTGGATATCAAGTGTTTTATGCTGCAACGACCTCTGATTTTTAGTGGATCTTCTGATCCCCTAGTTTCAGAACAACGAGTCAACTCTATGGAGAAGATATTTTCTATGCTACATTGTTCTGAGATGGAGGAGGTGATTATAACCATTTATCATCTATATGGATAGGTTGATCAATGGTAGGATTTTATTAAGAACACCAAGCCAAGAGAAGAAATTAAAGAGACAGAATGGGAAGGCATTAAGATCGTGTTTCATAATAGGTATTTCCAATGAACACTTCGTACAAAGATAGAGAATGAATTCATAGAGCTAAGGAAAAAGGAAGGATAACCTATCACAACCTACAAAGAGAGTTTCAAAAGGCATTCAAGGTACACTTTAGGTTTTGTTATCAACAATGATAGAAAAATTGATAGATTATTTAGTGTATTAAAACAACACCTTTGAAAGTCTATTGCAATTCGTGACTTTGGGAGTTATGAAGAAGTTGTTTGATGTTACCTCAAAGTGGATATTAGGTTTGGAGAATGGTACCATGGATATGGTGATAAGAAATTAAAGATGGATTTTCAAGATCGAGGATCTAATGATAAATGTAAAGACCTATAAATTTCAAGGAATTTTTTTCTTAAATACTTTGGAATTATAAGAGTCTGTTGCTTCTGAAGACACTTGATTCTGAGTCCCAGTGTTCTCGGAATCAATTTTCAAAGTGTATCTCAGGTATATATAGTAAACGAATGAGTTGGTTTTTCTATCTTTTGAACCGGTGCTTGGAATTGAAATCCGAGGGCACTGATGAATTCACAATGCCAGTAATTTTTTAAGGGGACCTTTACTGTAGTTGTGTTTGTGAGGGAGGAGAAGTTAAAAATCTTGGATTAAATTGGAAGTGGTAAAAAATGTGGAACAATTTTATTCTATATCCTAAGTGGTTATATCCTACATGGGGGAGTTGGGATGGGACCCACAAGCTCCTAACTACCCATGTAAGGATAATTGAGAGGTGGGGCCCACATGAGCCCCAACCATTCACATTCCCTAAACCACTTAAACCTCCCATTAAACTCCCTTGTTTAATATTGACACCTCACTTGGATTTAATAGAGTAACTCTTCCTCTCCCCTCTCTCCCGCTTTAAAACTTGCCAACCTATCACTTAATTAATTAGAAATCTCATGGTTTAATTAATTAAGTGAATTAGAATTTGAATTTTGTAAATTTGAATGCATGGTATGATTCAATAAAACAAGGAGAAGCCTTATTTTATTTTGGGTTGGCTTGTTGTGTGGGGATTTGGGGAGGGAACTCTTCTGAAGGAGAGGAGGATTTATCCTTTGTCTAAGAATGCCAACTCTCTGATGAAGAACGAAAATGCACCTCCATTATCTTCTCCACGACAAGTGAGGAGACGCTGCATACTCCTCGGACGCACTCCGAGGATGTCTACGAATCCTCACCCCGCGATGCTGTCTTCCGCGATGCCCGATATTCGACATCATTTGTTGAGGTAGGGGTGTGTTTTGATTAGATCAATGATTGAATCCTCTCTTCTTATTGTTTTGTTCTCTTTAACTGCATACTACCAAACTAATGTGGAGAGACCAAGCCAAACTAACACAGTCCGAATCCTCCGCCAATTTTGTGGTTGTTGGTGGTTCTTCATGTTCTTCATGGGTGAAAAATAACGGATCGTTATGAGTTCGTTAAGCGACAAAATGATCCAAAATTTAAGTCACATCATCACAACAACCTAGAGGAGGTGCGACGATAATAGGGGGTGACGGTTCGGACTGGAACGGGATGGATAGTTCCTCGACCGTTCTTCGAGCGAGAATTAAAAACGTGTTTTTAGAGCTGATCGGAATCCCAGAAATTCTGGATTGGACTTCAGGACAATGGGGTGACCTAGAGTCTGAAGTTTCATGATAAAAGAACGATTGGAATAAAGAACTGACATCAAGGGAGGTGCACTGGCCAAAGGCGCTATTTCTGGAAAATTCCATACTACATGGTGTGTACTCCTGGAGAACACGCTGTGTAGTGCGGGCATTCTATGTCTAGGGTTTCAGACGTCAGATGACTAACACATGTCGTGTGACCTCTGCCACATAGTGTGTACTCTCCACACAACAACGAGGTGGCGGCTACGCGAGACTCGGCGTGTAACCCGGGAATACACGGACACATTGTGGAGTACATGGGAATGTACTCTACCACGTGGCCAGACATGGCCAATGGTGCAGTCTAACTCGTGTACTAAATACACGGGTTGGAGAACACAGGTTGAGGCCATGTACATGCACATAGCCAGCATACATAGAGCCGACCCCAGATGTTTGGGCACAGTGTGTAACCATACCACACACCGTGTACTTTCATTTTACACGAACAGCCCTTCAACATGGGCTGTGGTACGTGGACAGTACTAAGGGAATTATGACACGACGTGTAACCATACCACATGCAGTGTACTTACTTTTTACACAAACAGCCCTTTGACATGAGTCGTAGTACACGAGTAGTACCCGAGGTCTCAAGACACGGCATGTAACCATACCAACACGCCGTGTACTTTTTGGAAAATGGCTTGGTCATGTTGTACTCAGTGTCTTGGACATGTTGTTTGGTTTATCCCCCTATGACATTGCAGACCTTCAGGATACATCAACCCTGGACTTCGTGACAGTTGATGTATCGATCCCCCCTTTACTCATGGAGCAGACCCTCCCGGAATCAAGAACGCTGTGTGTGGGAACCCTAGAGCTGTCTGCGACTGAGATGACTACTGTGCCAGGATCCTCCATGGGTTCGACGATGAAGATGACTATACATGGATCCTATGTGGGTTCGGCAGCGAGGATGAATATACTATGATCCTCCGTGGGTTCGGCAGCGATGGTTACTATACATGGATCCTACGTGGGTTCGACAATGATGACTTCTGTACATGGATCCTACATGGGTTTGGCCGGGGATATGATTTAGAGGCTACATCTATTATCTCCACCCCTCTTTGTGAGTAGAATACATGTGTGAGGTGAGTCTTGACTTTTAATCAATATCATCGATGTGATTGACTTCTTTCCTATGTGGACTGGGTTGTGCATTCATGTGTGGAATGGGTTGTACATGGGCTCTTGATTTGGATCCGAACAGGAATTGATGACTTAGGTATATGTATGAGAATATATCTAAGTAGAGTTGGTTGAAACTTTGTGTTTGTATATTTCCTTTGTGGTTTATCCTTTGTGGACTGTGGGAGACCTTCGGGGGTCACAAGGTCCCGACTGAGTATCATATACTCACCCCTACACGGGCTATTCCCGCACTATGTTGTGTTTGTTGCAGACGATAGACAACACTGATCGTGGTCGAGGCTTGTGGAGTGAGAAGGTATCCCGACATGGACTATCAGGCGGTACGTACACGTAGAAGAAGGATAGATTCGAGGAGCTGAGGAGACATCTCTACCCACCCTTCAGGTGGGAATCCCAGAGGATGACTTGGTGGTTGCTGCTTTATTTTTCAGTTGTTGTACGTTCTTTCTATGTTGTACGGTACTTTCAGTTGGGTTTGTATATTGGCCCGTTTAGTTTCCATAACTTACTTTTTTACTCAGTTTACTTAGTGTTTACTTGAGCTTGTGTACTCTGTTGTGTTTGTTTACTTATATAAAGTCAATTCCTACCCTTTTTATCAGGATTTAGGCCTTTGGTGCTAGTCGCCAGCCCCTGGCCTATGGAAGGTGGGCTTGGGGTAGTCACAACACAGGCCTCGATGATAGGTCATGACAAATTGGTGTTAGAGGAGTCAATTCTACTGCAGAACTTAGGACTCTAATAATTTCTTTCTGTAAATCAATAGTGTTAAGCGTATTGAGTGCGGTTATTAGTACAAGGATTCCAGTGCGGTGGTGACATATCCATACACCAGAACCCTGACTTATGAATTCCGACTCAGTGCATGAAACCATTGATTGCATGCGTGTTTCAAAAGTTTTCTTAGTGATTACTTTGTGCCTTTTCACCAGGCGTACTGTATTAACCATGGGGCACCTGTTCCTTTTCAGGATGGCCTGACGACAGCAGCCAGCTAGAGTTCTCAGTTACGTGTGAGATGGCAGCCCACCGAGCGACAAGGTATCGGTGCAGGGCCCCATTATAGTAGAGGCACCAGCGGTACCTCTACCTGGTGGGCCACCGATACCACCAGACCTAGAAGCGGAGAGTGCATGCCTCCTGAGTGCACTGAACGAGTTTCATTGACAGAGGCAGCCTAGGTTCCACGGAGAGATGGACCCTTAGACAGCTGGGGATTGGCTGGAGGCTATCGTCTAAGTCTTCAGATTGGTTGGAACCCATCAGATCTTATGGCGATCCTTGTTTTGAGTCTCCTGCACGCAGCAGCAGGTAGATGGTGGAGCCTGATTCTCCAGGTGCACGACAAGGCATTTCTACATCGGACGGACTTTGAGAGTCTCTTCTTCTTGGAGTTCGCTTCAGCCACCCTCCATGTGCTGCGCGTCCAAGAGTTACTACAGCTGCGGCAGGGCAGCAAGACAGTATCCCAGTACTCGGAGAGGTTTACCGACCTCTCGCGCTACTCCACGAACATGGTGCGGGACCCATTCTTCCAGGCACGAACCATCGAGCAGGGAAAGAGGCATGAGATCAGAGCTTCGATGATCTCCCCCAGCTGTCTAATGCAGGCAAGAGTACTGGAGCAAGCCCTTCTTCTGGAGAGCTTCCTCACTGAGCCTATGCCAACAGCGAGGCCTACCGCAGGGCGACATGTAGCGGAGTCTTCTGTAGCCGACAGTAGACAGATTCCACAGAGGTCCAAGCGGACTAGGCCATCAGGTGGGCGACCTCAGGATACTGGTTTGGAGGTGTGGGGCACACGCAGTAGAGTCAGTCATACGAGAGGCAGGCAGTGCTACGCATAAGGCGGGCAGGGCCACATGGCTTGTGACTGCCCGACCCACCATGCAGAGGAGCACCAGACGGTTGAGGGACCACCCAGGTAGAGGTAGAGATTCCACTGTGGCAGTCCGCAGGGAGCATGTGGATAAGGAAGAGGAGCTGGACGAGCAGTGGGTGGTGGGAGACTCTTTGAGGCTCTGCCACCACCACCACCAGGAGGTCCACCCTGACTATAGGGAGCTGGAGGACAGAGGCAGGCTCAGCTTCAGGCAGTGGAGGATTACGACCACGACACACCTGAGATGATTCGAGGTAATATTTGTGTCTCCTCCACCCATTCTGCAGTTCTTATAGACACAAAAGCAAGTCATTCTTTTATTTGCGCTGCCCTTGTTCAGAGCTCGGAGATTCCGATGGAGCCGTTAGCTCGATCCTTACGGCTAGAGACTCATACGGGAGCAGACTCGATGATTACACACTGGTGTCAGTAGTGTGAGCTTACTCTTGGAGGTGAGAGCTTCAGCTGGGATCCTCTTGTAGCGGCGTCGAGACCTTACGACGTCATCTTGGGCATGGGTTTTTTATCTACAGTTCATGCTCAGATCGACTTTATTAGGCGCAAAGTGCAGTGTGTTCGCATAGATGGGAGAAGGGTCACCTTTACCGGCGATAAGGGAGCCTCTGTAGCTCAAGATGGAATTACACAGAGGAGAGGGCAGCTGATCACACATCAGTTGACTAGTCTCATTCTCGGAGTGGTTGATGTGCGGAGTCCGAGTTTTCCTGTTATGGTGGATCAGTTTGTAGAAGTTTTTCCGGACAATGTTCCAAGACTACCTCCTCGTAGAGAGGTATACTTCTACATTGACCTATACCCCGTGACAACCTCGATATCTACACCAGAATATCGGATGGCTCCTACTGAGCTTCATGAGGTACGATTACAGCTGGAGGACTTGCAGGGAAAGGGATTCATCTGACCCAGTGTTTCACCCTGGGCTTCTCCGATTTTATTTGCCATGAATGCGGAAGGGAGCTTACGACTTTGTGTCGACTACCGTTGCCTGAATCTGGTGACTGTAAAGAACAAGTATCCACTCCCGATGATAGAAAACCTCTTTGATCAGCTCAAGGGAGAACGATGGTTCTCGAAGATCGACCTTAGGTCAGGCTATCATCAGCTTAGAGTTCGAGACGAGGATGTGCATAAGACGACCTTCTGGTGTCGGTATTCCCAATATGAGTTCTTGGTTATGCCTTTCGGTATGAAAAACACTCCAGCAGTGTTCATGAGTCTCATGAATAGGATATTCCAGCCTTTCCTTGATCGATTTGTCATAGTCTTCATCAAAGACATATTGATTTACGCGACCACCGAGGAGGAGCAAGCCTACCACTTACGGTTTGTACGGGACACACATTGAGAGCACCATATTTATGGTAAGCTCTCGATGTGTCAGTTCTGGATTCAAGAGGTCCACTTATTGGGGCACGTCATCTCTGAGGCGAGAGTTGCGGTGGATCCTGCGAAGATCAAGATAGTACTTGCTTGGGAGCCACCCAGAAGTGTGACTGAGGTGCGGAGTTTCCTAGGTCTGGATGGGTACTATTAGAGATTTGTTCCAGACTTCTCCAGAGTTGCATCCCCACTTTTGGATTTGATGATGAAGGGGAAACCCTTCATGTGGTCAGATAGATGTTAGTAGAGATTCCAGGAGCTGAGACAAAGATTGACTAGTGAAACCATCTTGAGGATACTGGAGGATGGTGTAGGGTACGTAGTTTACTGCGATACATCAGGGACCAGACTCGGGTGTGTCTTGATGCAAGAGCAAGCAGTGGTTGCTTATTGTTCATAATAGTTGAGGAAACACGAGCAGAACTATGCTACCCATGACTATGAGTTAGCAGTAGTGGTCTTCACCTTGAATATGTGGTGGCACTATCTGATGGGTGAGCGCTTTACAGTCTACTCTGACCACCAGATTCTTAGGTACATCTTCTCACAGAAGGACCTGAACTTGAGATAGCATCGATGGCTTGAGTTCCTCTAGGATTATGACTATGAAATAGTCTATAATCATGGGAAGGGGAACGTGGTAGATGATGCTCTTAGCAGGAGATCAGGCATTCAACTACTTAGAGAGGCGATGGAGCAACTAGCCGCATTGCAGATATCCTTCATGGATAGAGATGGAGCATCCTTTCTACAGTCACTCATAGTCACTCCTCCACTACTTCAGTGGGTCATAGAGGCACAACATGGGGACGTTGACTATGAGACATGAAATGCACAAATATCCACAGGACAGGAACCTGATGGATTTTATATAGGAGGAGAGCACGTTATACTCTTCAGGGGGATGTACCATGGTATCGGTTGAATTACAGGAGGAGATGCTGAGGGAGATTCACACTTCCCCTTTGGCGGTACATCCAGGAGTGGCGAAGATGTACCGAGATCTCAGATGACAACACTGGTGGCCGGGTATGAAGAAGGCTGTGGCAGAGTTCGTTTCACAAGGCCTCACCTGCCAGTAGGTGAAGGCATGGCACCAGGTATGGGAAGGCTTGGTGCAGCCCTTAGAGGTCCCAGAGTGGAAGTGGGATGGGATATCCATGGATTTCGTGGCGGGGATCCCTCATACTTCTAGAGGACACGACTCCATCTGGGTGATTGTCGACCGACTCACCAAGTCATCCCTCTTCCTATCTATTAGAGAGCAGGGCTCAGTGGAGATCTTGGGATGCCTCTACGTTTAGGAGATCGTATAGCTTCATGGTGTCTCATCATCTATCATCTCTGATAGAGACGCTTTCTTTACTTCCCAGCTTTGGAAGGGGTTACAAGAGGCTTTTGGGATGCAGCTACATCTAAGAACCGCCTTTCATCCTCAGATGGATTCCCATATGTAGAGGACCATTCAAACACTCGAGGACATGCTTCGTGCATGTGTCCTTGACTTTGGTCGCAGTTGGGAGGATGACTTAACCTTGGTGGAGTTTGTGTACAACAACATATACCACTCCCCCATCGGGATGTCACCATATTAGGCACTGTACGACCAACCATTCAGATCACCTCTATGCTGGACTGACCCAGGGGAGTCAGCACTCGTAGGACCAGAGATGGTTCAGGCTACGACAGAGAAGCTATAGATCATCTAGGAGTGAATGAAGACTGCATAGAGGAGACCGAAGTCCTATACGGATAGGAGGCAGAGATCACTGGAGTTCGAGGATGGTGACCAGATTTTCTTATGGGTCTCACCTCGACGTGGATTACAGAGATTTGTCTGGGGTAAAAAGTTATCTCCATTCTTCATCAGACCATTCCAGGTCCTCAATAGGGTAGGCGAGGTGGCTTACTGCCTACCCCTTTCACCTCAATTGCACCGGGTGCACAAAGTCTTCCACGTATCTCAGCTGAGGAGATATGTGCATGACCTGACACATATCATTGATCATGGGGATCTGGACATCAATGAGAGGGAGACTTTTGCGGAGGTCCCGATGGAGATTGAGGATCTATAGGAGCAGGTCCTACGTGGATGGTCGATTCCTCTGGTGCACATTTTTTGGCTGCATGGGAACCTCCAGGAGAGAACATGGGAGGGGGTGGCTGAAATTCGTGCATAGTACCCTCATTTTTTTCCCTAGTTTATGATGTAGCTTTACGGGGATATAAAGCACTGAGGTTGGAGTAATATAAATCCCTATAAATTTGAAGGAAATTTTTTTTCCTAAATAATTTCAAATTTTATTAGTCTGTGGCTTCTGACGGCACATGATTCTGAGGCCTGGTGTGCTCGGAATCAATTTTCCAAGTTTAGATTGGGTACGTTTAGTAAACGAACTAGTGGATTGTTCTATCTTTTGAGCCGGTGCTCGGAATTGAAACGCGATGGCACAGATGAATTCATAATGCCAGTAATTTCTTAAGGGGACATTTACCGTAGTTGCGTTTGTGTGGGAGGAGAAGTTAAAAAATGTGGATTAAATAAGAAGTGGATAAAATGTGGAAATTTTTTTATTCTATATCCTAAGTGGTTATATCCTACATGGGGGAGTTGGGATGGGACCCACAAGCTCTTAACTACCCATGTGAGGATAATTGTGATGTGGGGCCCACACAAGCCCGAACCATTAAAATTCCCTAAACCCCTTAAACATCCCATCAAACACCCTTGTTTAATGTTGACACCTCCCTTGGATTTAAGAGAGTAACTCTTCCTCTCCCCTCTCTCCCTGTTTAAAACTTTCCAGCCTATCACTTAATTTATTAGAAAACTCATGGTTTAATTAATTAAGTGAATTGGAATTTGAATTTTGTAAATATGAATGCATGTCATGATTTAATAAAATAAGGAGAAGCCTTATTTTATTTTGGGTTAGCTTTTTTTGTGGGGATTTGGGGAGAGAACTCTTGTGAATGAGAGGAGGATTTATCCTTTGTCAAAGAATGCCAACTCTCTAATGAAGAATGAAAATTCACCTCCATTCTATTCTCCACGACAAGTGAGGAGACGCCGCATCCTCCTCAGACACACTCCGACGACATCTACGAATCCTCACCCCGCGACGTCGTCTTCCGTGACGCTCGATGTTTTACATCATTTGTTGAGTTAGGGGTGTGTTTTTATTGGATCAATGATTGAATCTTCTTTACTTCTTGTTTGGTTCTCTTTAACCTCCTGCTACCGAACTAATGCGGAGAGACTGGGCCAAACTAATATGGTCAGAATCCTCCGCCAATTTTGAGATTGTTGGCGGTTCTTCATGTTCATCATGGGTGAAGAAAAATGGATCATTACGAGTTTTTTAAGTGACAAAACAATCCAAAATTGAAGACTCATCATCATGGCAACCTAGTGGAGGTGCGACGACAATAGCGGGCGACAGTTCGGACTGGAACTGGATGGACTGTTCTTCGAACGTTCTTCGAGTGAGAATTCAAAACATATTTTCGGAGCTGATCGGAAGCCCGGGAATGCCAGAATCAACTTCGGGACAGTGGGGAGACCTATAGTCTAATGTTTCATGATGAACGAATGATCGGAATGAAGAACCGACATCAAGGGAGGCACTCTAGCCAAATGTGTCATTTCAGGATATTCCAGACTACACAGCGTGTACCCCTGGAGAACACACCGTGTAGTGTGGGCATTCTATGGCTAGGGTTTCGGATGACAGACGACTAACACATGGCGTGTGACCTCTGTCACATGGCGTGTACTCTCCACACAGCAAGGAGGTAGTAGCTACACTAGACTCAGCGTGTAACTCGGGAATACATGGACACGGTGTGGAGTACATGGGTATGTACTCTACCACACGGCCAGCCATGGCCAAGGGTGTGGGCTAACCCGTGTACCAATTACACAAGTTGCAGAACATGGGTTGAGGCCATGTATGGGCACATGTCCAGCGTACACGAAGCCGTCCCAGAAGTTTGGACATGGTGTGTAACCATACCACACGTTGTGTACTTACTTTTTACACCAACAACCCTTCGACATTTGATGTGGTACACAGACCGTACCTAAGGACTAAAGACACGGCGTGTAACCATACCACATGCCATGTAATTTCTTTTTACACAAACATCCCTTCGACACAGGCTATAGTACACAGGCAGTACCCGAGGTCTGAAGACATGGTGTGTAACCATACCAAAACGCCGTGTAATTTTTGGAAAATGGCTTGGTCATCTTATACTCAGTGTCTTGGACATGTTTTTTGGTTTATCCCCCTATGACATGGAAGGCCTTAAGGATATATCAACTCTGGACTTCGTGAAAGTTGATGTATCAACCCCTCTTTACTCATGGAGCAAACCCTCCTAGAATCGAAAACATTGTGTTCGGGAACCCTAGAGCTGGCTGCGACTGCGATGACTACCGTGCCGGGATTTTCCATGGGTTCGATGACGAAGATGACTGTACTTGAATCCTACGTGGGTCTGGTAGCAATGATGACTATACTAGGATCCTCTGTTGGTTTGGAAGTAATGGTTACTATACTTGGATCCTATGTGGGTTCAGTAGTGATGACTTCTGTACTTGGATCCTACGTGGGTTCGACAGGGGAGATGATTCAGAGGCTACATCTATCATCTCCACCCCTCTTCATGAGTAGAATACCTGTGTGAGCTGAGTCTTGACTTTCAATTAATATCATCAATGTGATTGACTTCTTTCCTATGTGGACTGGGTTGTGCTTTCCTATGTGTACGGGGTTGTGCTTGGGCTCGTGATTTGGAGCCGAACTGGAATTGATGAATTAGGTATACGTATGGTAATATACCTAAGTAGAGTTGGTTGAGCTTCGTGTTTGTATTTTTCTTTTGTGGTTTATCCTTTGTTGATTCTGGGAGACCATCAGGGGTCTCAGGGTCCCTACTGAGTATCATATACTCACCCATGCACAGGCTATGCCCTCACTACGTTGTGTTGGTTTCAGACGATGGACATCGCTGATCGTGGTTGAGGCTTGTGGAGCGGGATGGTATCCAAAGGTGAACTATCAGGCGAGACGTAGACGGAGCGGACATACAGATTCGAGGAGCCGAGGAGACATCTGTACCCACCCATTAGGTGGTAATTCCGGAGGATGACTTGGTGGTTGCTGCTTTACTTTTCAGTTCTTGTACTTTCTTTCTCAGTTGTACAATACTTTCAGTTGGGTTTGTATACTGGCCCATTTACTTTCCAGCACTTACTTTTTTACTCAGTTTACTTAGTGTTTACTTCATCTTGCATACTCTGTTGTGTCTGTATACTTATATAAAGGCAATGCCTTACCTTTTTATCAGGATTTATGACTTTGGTGCTAGTCGCCAGCCCCTGGCCTATGGAGGGCGGGCTTGGAGTAATCACGACACGAGCCCCGAGGATGGGTCGTGACAATAAAGATGGAATGAAAACTCAATGAACCACATGAAACAAATGTGGGATGTTATATCATGGGGATTTTCTCAAAGGTATGGATAAATGATTCAAGTGTGGGAAATAAGGACACCATGATCAAGAGTATCGAAAATACATGAGAAGGAAGGATAATGTGGTGGAAGAGAGGATAAAACCACCAATGGTTCAATGCTATAACTATAGGGAGAAAGGTAACTATGCAATCTGGTGCACTAAACCTCGAGTCCTTGAGGGTAATCAGCATTAGAACCCACCAAAACCAAAGTAACAAAGGAAGGCTTATACCATCACTACTGGGGAGGTGGAGAAAGATATTGAATTCGTACAAGGTAGACTTCCTATTTAGTGAATAATGTAAAAAGTATTATTTGATCCTTGTTCTACGCATTCCATTATATCTTTCATGTTTTTTTGAACTCTAGAATCGAAGCCCCAAATCCTTGAAGTATAAATATCTGTAAATACATAAAGTGGAGTAATCATTGCAACACAAGTGTTTTAGTCTTCTCCTTTTGGTGTATGTGGGAAGATTCTTCAAGAAAATATCATAATAATTCCCTTGGTGGAATTAGACACTATAATGGGAATGGATTGACTCTCATTTTATAGAGCACATATCAACTGTTAGGAAAAGGAAATATATTTTCATATTCCGAACCATCCCATGCTCCTCTATAAATGTAAGGAAGTTCATGAATCTCCTTTAAAATATCCTTCAACGGTGTGGGTGTTTATACACTATGAATAACCAAACCTCGCCTAAATGGTTGAATCAAAGGAAAGTGTCAAACTTGTAAAAATGACCATCATGAGGGAATATGATGATGTAGTTACTGAAGAGTAACCCGAACATCCGAACATCCCCCAAAACTTGAGGGAGAGTTCTCAATAGAACTCTTACCCAGAGAGAATACTATGTCAAAGTGTCCCTATAGAATGGATCCTATCAAACTAGAGGAGTTTAAGAAGAAACTACAAGAAGATTTGTACAAAAGGGTGCATCACCTTCGGGTGTTCTAGTGCTCTTTGTGAAGAAGAAGGATGGAACAATGCAGTTTTGTATTAATTACTAGGAACTCAATAAGATCACCATAAATAATGAGTATCATCTTCCAAGGATTGATGACTTGTTCGATCATTTAAGCAGTGCTCAATACATATCAAAGGTGGATATTAATTATAGATATCACCAGCAAATGGTGAATAAGGAAGATATTCAGAAGACTGCCTTCTGTATAAGGTATGTGCACTATTAGTTTCTAGTGATTCCATTTGGACTCACTAATGTCTCTAAAATCTTCTTGGATTTGATGAATATAGTCTTTAGAGATTACCTCAAAATATTTTTTGTAGTGTTTATTGATGATATTCTCATATACTCCATGATAAAGTAGGAACATAAAGAACATATAAGACTTGTGTTGGTGACATTGAGAAAGGAGAATTTGTACACCAAGTTTAGCAAGTGTGACTTTTGGATGAAGCAAGTCATGTTCTTGGGACATGTGGTCACTAGTGGGGTAATTTTTGTGGACCCTTAAAAAACAAAGTCGATTGAGGAAAGGACCAAACACTTAAGTGTCATAGAAATCCGTATTTTTCTTGGAGTATCTGGGTACTACCGACGTCTTTTGAGAAATTTCTCATGATTACGAAGCTTAAAACCTAAGTTAACACGGAAAGTGGTAAAGTATTTCTAAATGGAAGAATGTGATGGAATCATCGAGGATTTAAATGGAATATGATCACTGAAACTGTACTCGCAGTTCTAAAAAGTGAAGAATGTTTTGTGATATACAACAATGATTCAAAGAAATACATGGGTTTCTTACTCATACAAAATTATAATGTGATTGACTACGCCTCACGATAGTTGAAGATCCAAGAGAAAAACTACCAGAAAAGGTAGCTGATGCTCTAAGAAAGTAGCTGATGCTCTGAGAAGAAAATAACCTGCTACTCTATCCTTGTTACAGATTGAGAAAGAACCTATATTCTTGGATATGCAAATGATGGATTTGGAAATCATAAGGTTAGGGAATACATCCAACCTTGCCCAAATTAGTTTTCAACTATCTATCAAAGATATGGTTATGGAGGCATAAATGGATGATTTGGAGTTGCAAAAGAAGATGAATGTAGTAATGTAAGGGAAGTTGGAAAAGTTACATATCAATGATAATGCTTTGATTCAGTTTGGAATGAGGATTTTTGTTCCTTCATCACCCAGGATAAAGAAAGATCTATTGGAAAATGCACATAGCTCAAAATTATCTATCTGTCCGGGTAGCACCAAGATGTAGCGAAATCTCATAGAACAATTTTTGTTTGGTAACATGAAGAGAGATATTGTGGAATATATATCAAGGTTCTTGTTATGTTAGTATGTTAAATTATAGTGACAAAATTCCAAAGGGGTGATACATCCATTACCTATACCCATGTGGAAATGGGAGAATTTCACTATATACTTTGTCACAGGTCTCCTGAAGGCGTCTAAGGGAAATAATGCGATATGGGTTGTGGTTGACCGAATCACCAAGACTTACCATTTTACCACTATTTGGGAAGTTTTGTCACTTGAAAAACTTGAAAAGATATTTTTTAAGGAAGTCGTGAGATTTCATGGTGTTCTAGTTTCGATTGTCTTTGATAATGATCCAAGGTTCACATCTAAATTCAGGGGTATCTTTCAACAAGATTTGAGTACTGAATTAAATTTCATTATGACCTATCTCCCAAAAACTAATGAATAATCTGAAAAGAATATTTAGACACTTGAATAAGTGATAAGAGAATATTATTTATAATTCAATGGTGGATGGGATCAGCATCTCCCATTAGTTGAGTTCTCAGACAACAATAGCTTCAACTCAAATATTCAAATGTCTCCATATGAATCTTTGTACGAAAGGAGATGTATAACTCCAACCTTTTGGAATGAAGTTGGTGAAAGAAAGATACTAGGACCTGATATTGTACGAGAGATGAAATAGAAGGTTCAAGTCATCCAGAAACATATCAAAACTTCTTATAGTCGAAAAAGAGCTATTCTGACAACCGTCAAAGGGACTTGGTGTTAGACGTTGGAGATAATATTTTCACTCGAATATAACCATGGAAGAGAGTCATGTGTTTTGGAAAGAAAGCGAAGCTAAGATAAAGTTACATCGGACTTTTTGGGATCCTTGACCTCATAGAATCCATGGCCTATCAGCTTTCGGTTCCACAAAATATGCCTCAAGTTCATGATGTGCTTCACGTATAACTTCTGAGGATGTACATACCAGATCCCTAACCTGTACCGAACATAGAGGTGGTACAGTTGGATGATGATCTATCTTATGAGGAGTATCCAGTAACGATTCTGGACTAGAGAGATAAGGTTCTAAGGAACAAGATAACCCACATCATCAAAGTGTTATGTAGGAACCAAAATTTTGAAGAAGAAACTTGGGAACCAGATGAGGCTATTAAAGATAAGTACCCTCACCTTTTTGTGTAAAACAAAATTTCATGGGTGAAATTTCATAAGGGGTAAAATGTAACGACCCGATGTTTTATCAATGAAATACCATTCTTATAATTATACCGTATAGTATAATCACATTAGGAATCACAATGACACATCATGATACTAAAAACTATGTGATAATTAAATAAAATTTTTCCACTTATATGTTTTGAATTTTAGAAATATGACATACACAGTTGCAGTCAGGGTGATTTTTAGAGTCTAATAAAACAAAAATAAACTTTTTTGTGAATAGTAACCTACCCTTATGAATAGTTACATACCCTTATGAATAGTTATATGACCATTATGAATTGTAAATCATCCAAAATAATAGTAACCTTACTCATAAATGATTAAATAAAATTTAAGCATCTTATAAGTGATAATAAGACCATAGTAAATGTATTGGTATTTTTTTGTAATTCATAAATAAAAAAATAAATAAATAAAATTAATTAATTTAATATCTATTAATCTCATAAAATATGTTCATAAATTAAGAATTTGATGCATTATAGTTTTAAGATAATTTTATAAGAACTTACATAATTTTTGAAAGCATTATGAAATCAGATTTAATTTTAGATTAAGTATTTTCCAAGTAAATTGTGATTTTAATTAAAAAATAAATTAATAATATTTAGATTTTTTTTTTAAAAAATGGAATTCCTTTTTTGATTCTACATTAAAAAAAAATTTATGTTGATTTTTCTGGATTTTTCTAAAATACATTAATTTTCTGGTGAATAGTAAATGTACATTTTTTCAAATAACCGGCATATCTTAAATTGAATCATTCATGATGTAATGATAAAATAAAAATTATGGAACATTATATTCTTCAATTTTCTATTAATTTTCATAAATGGTTCCTTAAAATACAATAAAATTTATTTCCAAAACTTAAAAGAACTTTCCAAATCCTAGAGTCAAAAAGCGATTCCTTACAATATCATTTTCTCTTTCTTTTCACATTCCTTTTCAAAAATTAATAAATTTAAATTCTAAAGATGATTTAAATTATAAAAAAAGTTATATTATATTAATATATGATTTATTTTGTAAAAAATTTAATATTACAAGACAAAATTTTGATATACTATTTTATTTAATATTTTTTTTTTCAAAAAACATTCCTCCTCATGTATAAATAACCACTCTCCCTCCCCTTCTCAAACCACACTTCTCAAGCTTCAAGAAATATCTAAAATATATCCAAAAATCATCGCTAGGCCCTCCCCACATCCAGGAGCATCTGGTCTCATCACGAGACCTAGCCTAGGTTCTTTATGGAGGATCTCAAGAGGAGGATTCAAGAGGTAATTCTTCTCTCTCTCTCTCTCTCTTTTTCTTTAATTTCCTTTAAATATCAAGTTCTTTTCTTAATATCTCCCCACCTGTCCTCATTAAGATGATATTTTATCTCTATTATCTTAAATATACTATAATTACATGATACTAATGGGATAATATATCCAATAACCCCCTTCTCCTCTTATTTTTATTTTAGAAAATAAAACATTTTTCATGGGGTATTAATTTATCATCTTCAAGAACGATTTGTTTTCATTTTCCTTTACTGCCTTCAGATCGGGTAATGAAACCATTTTATGGTTGAACCAGATTATGTTATATTTATTATATCCTATTTAATGTTCTATAACTAACTTATGTACGTATTTCTAACTGATTAAATACAATAAATTCATTGTGGATGAAAAACCGCCCGAATTAACCCAAACAATCATCATTAAATTATTATCTAATGATTCATTCTCAGGGTATATAAAAAAATTATTTTTAAGATCATTTAAAGTTATATAACATTATAAATAACATATAATTACATTTTTTATGTTTATCCATGTTTTAAATGAACTTCTATTCATGAATATAGGTGAAACATTGAAGAAAACTATAAAAAGAAACATTCCCAAACAATGGAGTTAAACACTATAAATCATCCAAAGGCCCATAAAAAACCCAATTAAACCATAATGAATCATATTAATTAAAAAAAAGTTCTATATTTGTTAATTAATGGATATAATGTTGTTATACATAACTTTAATGGGAAGAATGTTTTCAGATACAAAGTAAGGGGAAATTCTTGAACCCAACTTTCTTTCTCCAGGTTCTTCCTATTTAAATCCTATTTTTGGAATGGTTACACCTTAAATTTTTTTCATAATTACATTACCTTTTATGGGATATAAATGTTTTATAATAGAGTTTATTTCAAATAAATGTTTTCTAAAAGAACTCTTCTTCCAAAAACACACCTTTTACCTCTCACTCAAGGTTGATGGTTCTTATATCAAGTTTGTCATTCCCTCTTTCTTATGGGAACCCAAAGTTTATGAACATATTCTTATGTTATTAAACCCATTCATTTACATGGGTTATTTATGTTCATTATTTATATATTATCTATGTGTCATACTTGATAATGACAATGTTATGATGTGTTATGTGTACCCAGAATTATATTGTGCAAAATGATTGTTATGATGTGATGGGTGTACCTGGAATTATAAAATTTTCCAATGAATTGGGTAAAGTGAATAATCTCATGAGTAAAAGAGAAATTATGCGTGAACATGATTGTAGATTTTTTTACAACTATGTGTGGTAGATTACTACTAAGACATGATTTTTAATTTTTATGAATTTCTATATTTCAAGCCTTTTATTAATGATTCCTCTAATGATTTTGATGATGATGTAATTATTATTATCCGCCATTGATATATTGTTCTTATATATCCTATTAATGGTAGTTTATCTCAACCCTTCTTTATGTATATCCTCAAGAGACTACTTTTACTAAGGAGATGTTAAGTTCAAATAAGAAGCTAGAGAAGAAGGAATTAAATAAATGTTTATGGTTGATCTCATAAATGTTGTGTTTGGTCCTTTTTTCCCAAGAAAATTAACCTCAGGATCCTCATGGTGTAATAATATTATGTTTTCATCTTTATAATAATGTAATAGTAATGTAAGAAAAGGCAGGGTCATTATTGTGTGAAGATATCATTTTATAAAATTCATATTGGAGGATGTTCACATAGTAAGATCTTATTTTTTCCATGGGGTACTATGGACTTTCTTGATAATAATTCATGGTTAATATGTTAATTATGTAATGAGATTTTTTGTTTTTTATTATATGCATCGACATGTTTTTATTCAACCAGAGTTTCCTTTGGGAAGGATATGGAATTTATTTTACACTCTTATTGTCAATGAATTTGACTTAATGAACTTTCTAATGGGGGCTAGTAGTATATATCCCCTCAATGAATCAATAGGTTTGATGAGACAAAAATGTGGTTTTGGTGAATACCACATCCCATACCAATATAATTGTTTGGAAGAAGCCCTTGAATTTGTTTTGTTGACTGTCATTATGCATTCCATCAGTGTGATATAATTAAATACCATTATTAATTTTTGCACTTATTTTAAAGAATATTTATTGATCTATATTTTAACTGATTATGGATTCATTTGGTTTACTTATTCCTACCATATTATTTATGCCATGTGTTTTCAAGGATTACTTCAATTGTATGTTTTCTATTACTATTCTTTTCAACATACCCATTCTTATGTTTCCATTTTCCCAGGTTATAAAGAGATGTATTGCTCATGATATGACCAAAAGGAAAACCTTTGTGAAGAATTTTGGGGATATGTTTTAGACATATTTTGAATTATGTAGTTTATTATATAGTAAAAAATGTCCAATAGTTAAAAAATACATTAACTTTATTAGTTTTTTATTTTTAATATTTCTCAAATTCTCAAAACCTAAAAGGTATGGGAATTTATGTAATGCATTGTTTGATTTATGTTTTTTAATTCATGAAAGGTTTCCATTGAGAATCTAAAGTTGTTATCACAACCAATATGAGAATTATGTGTTCATGGAACTTGATCTGGGAGTGTGGGTATAGGTTTCACATATATTCATATTGATGTTGGTTAAGTTTGATAAATTATAAGTGATATATTGTTATTGATTAATTTGAGAAAATATTTCTTACTTAAGTATTTATAGAAGTTTATATCTCAACACTTTAATTTAAATGAATCATTTGAACTAAATTTAATGGCTATGGGGTATGGATGCATTTATTTTAGATTATCAAGGAAAGATATATATATTGAATATAGTTTGGTGAAATGAGTACAAAAAATTCTTTATTTGATATCAGTATAAAGGGATTATATTACATAGTGAGTGTTCATATGCGGTTTTCATTATTGTTACATTAACCTTTTCCTCTTTGGTGCCTTCATGTTTTTCTATATGTTAGTATTGGCCTTTATGTGAAACATTTAAATTACACTATGTATGAATACTACGGGGTCACAAACTTAATCTTTCCATTTATTTCATTTAAATTTAATTTAAATTTAATTATTATAATAACTATAATTATCAATGATAGGGAATTATATTTATTTTGGATTTTTTGATATCATTTATTCATTTACTATTTATTATTTATGTTGAATGTGTAAATAAATATTTACTTAAAACACCATGAATATAATATATATATATTTTTTAATTGAATTATTAATATATTTTATTCAGGTTTTGGAAAATATAATGGAGGAAATGAAAACCACATTAACATGTTTAGTGGAAATGGTAAATTAAATTTCATTGGAATGAATATTAATTTCTATAATGAAATTATTTTTATATTATCAATGATTCATGTGCATATCTAATAATAATAATAATTATTTTTGTTTTTATTTTTGTTATTATTATTATTTTTATTTTTATTATATATGGGGTTCACAAAGTACTAACAGAGTAACTAAGATATTATGTGTAATTATTTATTCCCTAAAATATATCTATAAAAACTTAGTTATATAATAGATATGGTTTAAATGAATTTCATGCACAAATATTTTCTTAAGGGATTTATCTGAATCTTGGGAAAATCTCTTTTGAATCACTCCCCTATATAAATAATAATGAAAAATAAATTTATCATTCAAAAATTAAGGATTATGTTGTGGTGAATGTTGAGTGGTGTAAGATGATCAATGATGCCATGATTTCTCCCAAATTATCATCGAAGATTTTTTGAGATCATAAGAGAAGGTGTGGATCATCGCTAGTGGGATCCCTTACTTGGATCTACTTGGGAGTTTTTTTGAATCAATGATTCACTTTATTATTCATTTCTTAAGTCACATTAAACCCTATATGAAAATGATCTAGATTTTGATTATACTCAAGTTGTTATACCTATATATAATTAACATCTCATAAATGATATAATATAAAAAAACTGATTTTAAAAGATATTGTGATCTAAATAAAGAATTTCATATTACCTTATTATAATGAAAAACACTCTAGTGGTGCACATATAAACCATCGATAAATGAAGATAAATATTGATTTCATCGTTAGAGGAGGAATTTGGAACTGATGTTGTTGCAACCGATCATGAGTTTTTTGGAATTAAACTATTGTATTTTGTAACAATGTTTCCTTTATATGAATATGGACATAAAGAATTAAAAGTAATAATTTTCAATAATCTATCACTTTTAATGTTTTTTACATTTTCATGCTTTAAAATTTATTTTTGGTTAGAGTGTATCAAACCAATGTAACTTTTTATAAGTGTTTCAACTAAGATATACCTTTTTGTATGGTTTTCCTTATAAGAACATTAGTTTTTTCATTTATAATCATTTTATTTCTAGTCATTTTTTATCAAGGGATTATAAGTAAAATAATACAAAGGAAAATCTGATCATATAATCAAGGGCTTCTAGGGTTAGTAAGATAGTGATCTTGTACTGCTATTATTTAAAGTGAGCTACTACCAACCTGTATAATCGATGGATTCTTGGGCTAAAAATAAAGAACATATCATAGGATTAAAATTAGGGATAACATAAGATTGTTTTAGAGTAATATATACCTTAGAGAATATTTACAAATCAGCCATTCAATTTGTTTTAAAAGTGTAGTTTAGTCTCATAACTATCACTCAAGGATTTTTTCTCAATATATAGTTTCATTACTATCAAAATTTTAGTTTGGTAATTTTTTAATTTTTTTTTCAAAACTATATTTTTAATATTTTTTTTGTATTAACACTTTCATCAGTTGTTTAAAATATTGGAAATGTTTTTTCTACTATGGTAACTATATTTTAATATAGAATATAATACTACTAGTCTGATATTTAACATAATAAATATTTCAAAAATCAGATCAATCATTGAACTAATCTATATATTTAAGAAAAAATAATTTTATTACATTAAGGATATGAAAATTTTATGTTTATTTTTAAATAATAATTCACCCCCTCCTGTATTATATTCACAGACTTACATTCTTATTGCATGATCCTCATAACACAATGATAGTATGGCCTAGAAAATTTTCATAAAATTACATTGTTGTTTAAATAAATTACCTAAAGAACAATTTAATTTATTACTTTACAATTATTATAAATTAATGTGAAAAACTTTTCCCTCCTAGTTTCAAAATTCTATGTGAATTTGATCATATAATTGTTTTGGTCAATAATATAGCCAATTTCTTAATTAAACATTAATTAATGATTTATTAAATAATGATTTAATTCATAAAAACCAAAATATCAATAGGATTGGTGTATTTTGGAAATTATGTACATAAAATATCATCATAAAATAGGTATACAAATACTATATTGAAAAATATCTTAATATGATCTTAAATTTTCACCACTCTTCTAAAACTGAACGAGATAACCTGAGGAAATACACAAGAAAGGGGTGGGAAATATATCCCATTAATGGAATAAATAAAACATGAAATAGGGTAAATCATTACATGTGATCCAATAGGAATAACAATGTAACATAATATTTGAGAACCATAATCATGAATAATGAGGAAGGATATAACATGGTAGAATAAAGGAAACATGGGAATGTGGAAACAACTTAAAACATGGCTTCATAAGAATATGAAAATTTTGAACAACAATAATTCATAACATAGTTTTCTTAAGATATACTCCCATTCACCTTATATGGAATCTCATGAGATTAAAACATTACCTAATTCAATCAAGAAACATATGGGAATACCGATCATAATTATATCATATACATGCATAAGTTTTCCAAATAGATCACATGAAATAAGAAATTATTTCATCACATTTAAACCCATGATTAAGGATTGTGGGTTATAAAAATGGAATCACACAATAAATTATGTATAGGTACCACTAGGTTAATAACATTGGGTAGAAATATGTATGGGTATATACTTCACAAGTTTTTGGCATTTATCATCACAGGACAATTTCGGAAGCATTAGAAGGGAATATAAATGATCATTGGAGAGATTAATGATAGTAAAAGGGGTTTATAATCATCTGTAAATCATAAGGTAATAATTAGGGATATTTAATAAAATATTACAACATGAAAAATTGGTAATTTAATGGAATAATACAAAAAAGTGTGCTTGAATAAAAGTTTGGCATAGAAAAGGTGTATGATAATTTATGCATCATAATACTGGTACATAATGAATCATGGGAGGGATTAATGATTTTTAAAGGGGTATCTAATCACTAGGAAATAATAATGGAATTAAAAGGGATGATTTATAACACATCACAATGTGAACAAATGAAAAAAACATAACACCAAGGAGGAGCTTGACTATAGAGGAGAAGGAGAGGAACTATTACCTCGAGAGAGTGAGTCCAAAATCCTGCAAGGAGCGAATGAGAACTTTGGGGAACCATTGGAGTGCTATATATGGGTAAGGTAAAAGTAAGGACGTGATGCAAGGCCTTTTAAAGAATAAAAATCAGATCATTTGTGGGTTTATATTCTTAAGTAGAGGCGGTTCTTTAATATTTTACAAAAAAGGTATTCAACTATATTAAACAAATTAATGAAAAACCCAAAACATCCCATTGTTTTCAAATTGATTCTGATAAACAGAAGTGGTTTTAATTTTTTTATAATTCTATATTATTAACTCATTAAAATATTACCCATGGTGATTCACAAGTCTTGTTTATAAATAAGTGGTTATAAAACCTTAAAAATATAATATAGGTCTTGGAGGATTCATAAAGTCTTTATAAAATAATTAAAATAACCTCACAAACTCAATATTTTAAATTTAATGTATATATTCCTTCCTTCATACATTTAATGAAATATATTTAATCACTTTTGGGTCATTATGATTTTATAATACATATCATATATTTATACCATATTTATTTTTTACCTGAAAATTGAACACTAAATAATTATGAAAAATTCACTATTAGATAATTACAACATGAAGAATAAAAAAATAAAATTTATTTCATCTTAATTAAATTCTGATTATTATAATTTTAATTTTTAAATAAAAATATGGATTTATTTAAAAATACTGTTTTTTTAAATTAACAGTTTTCTCATATTTACAAAAATTATTTTTTACTTCATAAAATTATATTATCAAATATAAAAAAATATTATTCATTAATAATATTTTATTAATATATTATTTATTTTTAAAATTCATGTATTATTCAAAAAGAATATATCAATTAAAATTCCATATTACCCAAAAATACAATTTGAATTTTTTTATATTGAAATCTAATTTTTATCAAACTCCTTCTATAATAAATTATAAAGTAAAATAAATAAATAATAAATATAATCTTTATTTTAGAGAAAATTAAAATTAAATATTCATTATGTAAGTTTTGAGATACACAACTCTTTATTAACCAACGAACATAATAAGGGAAAGGTGTGATATGTAAGGTTTTTTTGGGGTGGTGTGACAAACATGATTTGGGCCATGATCATGATGAGCTTGAAATTTTATAATAAATGGTTTCAATCATGCTTTAGTTGTTTAATCTTATCTTGGTTTTGGTCAATGGAAAATTCCAGACATTATATATCCCTTAAAAGCTCCGATAAATGGAATTCATACGGTATAATTCTACTGGTTGAGGCACTCACTTCCTTTATCTGTCTCAATTGAATTTTTCATAACCCTTGATATATACTAATCATATGATCACCATTAAAGAGGCTATATTATTTATTATTATGATAATTATTTGTGTTTTACATATGGTAGGATATGATATTCATAAGAAACCAAACAAATTAGTGTGCTTTATATGACCATATTACATAAGAAGGAATTTATTTCAGTCACAAAAGGAATTTTATTTATAAACTTTTGGGTCTATACATTATTCCACCAATCAGAAATTTCACACTTGAAATTTTAATTTTGTATAGGAGAATAGATTATGGTATTTATGTTTTATTACCTCTTCCATTTACCATGTTTATTCCTCAAACTTATGGTTTTGCCACAATATTTTGACCATGTTAGTTGTCTTTTTTCATTGAATTTTTCTTCTAAGATCTAATACATTCATGGGTTTCTATTCATTTGAATGATTTTTCTCCAATGGTAATACCTATATATTTAGTACATGTTAGGGGTTTGGTATGTTGTTTTAGAAGAAGGACACATGGAACACATCATTTATTTGATATAGGTTTGGTGAGAGTTTTAATCAATATGACACAAATCTAATGAGGTCAAGGATATCAAAGGGGATAATATAGTTTGGACTAAACTTTCCATTCTTCCCAAACCTCATGAATTTATTTCATGGAGATATATAATGGAACAATTTTTCACCAACCTAAAACTCTAGATATCATTAATGAATATCTGCATAGATTTTATTTTAATTATTTTGGATTTCATATGATGATGAATTGTTTTGAATATTTTCTTTCATATATTGGACAAGATTATGTCCCATAAATTTCCACTCTCCAACTTTATCACAACATTTCAGATTCCAATATATATTAAAATACTATGCCTCATATTGTTTAATTTGAATGGTAAAATGGAAGTTTTTTTGATATGAGAACTCCAATAGGGGAAGGCGTTGATCCCATAATTCTTGTAAATCCATTGAAAATGATCTCAAAATATTGTCTAGTGTTTTACTGGTCATTTATAACTAACAATCCTTATGAGGGTCATAAGTAGTTCTAAAGATTAGTTTTGTGTTCAAATATCACAAACTAATTCTCCAAAACCTTGAGGTAAATGTTGGGTCTCTATCAAAAACAATAAATATTATCACACCATGTGGTATTAACAATTATCACATATATATATATATATATAGTGGAGAGTTTTTTTATAAGGACCCAACCTTAAACATTACTTAATCTTGAGTTATTACAAGATTACACATTGAGGAGCTTTTCAGGTTTAGAGTTTTAGAGGATTAGATTATAAATCATGAATTACATTCCACATTTAAACAAAGTGGTTACATAAAAGATTGTATTCATTTTTTCCCCATTAACGTAAAAATATTTATAATAAAACATGGATTCTTTCATGAGACTTCCTTGACCCTATCATCACATCATGTACCTTTCCCTTGACCTGTGAAAAACATTTTAAAAACTTCAGATGAGCATAAAAAGCTCAGTAAGGGATATAAAAGAATGAAATGAAAACATTAGTCCATGTATGAAATCATACTTTACTCATAAAAAATAATAATTTTAACATACATCATCAAATCAGGAATAAATTATAGAAATCATAAGACATAAAGTTAACTTGAGGCATTCATAACATTCTTATGCAGGGAGTAACCCTCATGGTAAAATTTGGAATACCTATCACAGCATATTCCCGAAATCTCTTCGGGGAAACCTTAACGTCTAACCCCTTCGCATTACCCAATAAATTGGAGAACTATATCGGGCTCACCCGCCCTTAGTTTATCACAGAACCGCCCGTCTTCATAAACAATGCCCACGAACCATAACATAATCGTATCACATAAAACAAGCGTAAAGGAAACATAGCATTTTGACATTTTAATCCCAAGATATCAATAAAACAAATGGATATAATAAAAACATTATGAAAACCATTTTCAATACCAAAATAAATGAAAAGTAATACATGGTACTTATTTTTCATTTTTTTAAAAAAAGGGTATGGCTTATAGAGGAATCCGAAACTCAAATAATGGTCACGACTGCGAAGAAGTTTTTGTCGCCGCATACGTACGACAAAAAAAACACTCCCTTTTGTATTTTAGTAAACACTTCGTATAAAAAATATTCCTTTTGAATAAACATAAAACTCTAAGGGGTTTATACACCGTATAAAAGAAAGTTGTGTATAAAACAAAATATTCCTCAATGAAAGGAGATTGAGACGAAGTCCCTTACCTCATATCCGACTTGACTCAATCGTTCTTTAATCTCAGGAATAATAAACTTTAGTTAATTTATACTTTCTTAAGAACCTTTCTTAAGTTAATTATTCCTTTTATATCACTTATTACCATGTCATGAACACTATGTAATTATTTAAGTTAATAACAGTTGTTCTAACGATCATTAGTACTTGAGTAAAAATAAACTCTTTTTAATTACAATTTGTTCATGTATTCATTATATCTAGAGTTAAATTCATGATTTAGATATCATATATATCATATATATCCAGTATATACAAGCATTTATAATATTACATAACATTTAGAGGTAAGAAATGAAATGCACCGTTCATGGAGATGGTAAACCGTACGTACGCATGAACGCTACTTTCATTTATATTTCATATTTTATGGAATGGAATCATAATGATATAAAGGTATATTATAATTACAGTATAATATCATGTAACTCCCCGACCCCAGTTACCCAGAGTCGTGCATTATCACATAACATTGGCATGATCACAAGAAAGATCAAGTCTTGAAAGACCGATTAGTTTAGTAGCCTTGGAAACACTAGATACAATCATAATGTTTTACATTATATAAAAAAACATCTTGTCTTCATATCCCCTCATACTATCCCTATAGGTCATTCATAAATTACTTATTCATAATCCTGGGAAAAATAAAACATTGAAAGGGGTGAGATCAGATGCTAAGTAAGGATAACATTATAGCAGAAGCTTTCATAGATAAGCATAAACACTTAAGACAATTTGTAATTAAAACAAAAGCCTTTTAAACTTGAACTTCAGCATAATATGGCAAAGTTACAATGAAATAATGTCATTTAATTATTCACATGGATATTCTACTAGTCTAACAATCACATGCAATATCAATAACCACTTTCATAATGATGGAATGAATAATTCCAGACTATCATAACCACGTAGCCATGGCCTCGTGCAAAGACTAAAAATAAGATTTTATCGAGGCCTTGGGCCAAGACACTAGTTTGTCTGATGAGACCTACCGATGCATCGAGGAGCTATATCGGGCTCCACCCATCACTTAGTAAGTCCAATGCATTCCTCATATGAAAAGTTTTAAACATAACAAAAACATTCGTATTAAAACTAGCATACGAAGTGTCAATACTTAATCCACAAACCATGAATGGTATAAAAATATCACATCCACAGTCAAACATAACTCATTCGATACAATGTGGAAGATTGTATTGTAACATATTAACCTCAATAGAGAATTATGAAGGATATTTACATAGATGAAAATAATCATCAAAACTATTTGAGAGAAATATCCCCCTTTTTCTTGAAATAATCTAAAAGTCACACTATTTGTCAAGAAGCCATTTAAAAAAAGATTTTTTAATCAAAGTGTTCCATACCACTTTGAAAATTTTAAAAGGAGTTTTAATTTTAAAACTTTAATGTCCATATAAATAAATCCATAAAACAATTTTTAAAACATGGACATTAATGAGAAATATTTAGAAGAATAAGTCTTTAAAACATTTAAAAAATGGTATTTTAGTTAGAGTTTCTAACCAAAAGAGAGAAACTTGAATACAAATAATTGAGGTAATAAAAAAATTGTAATATCATGAGAATAAAAAAATTGATGATATACTATGTCAAAGTACATTATATACACCACATAAAAGTGATTTGGTGTATAACAACAAAGAAGTCTCAATGGAATGTAAATTGAGATGAAATCTGTCATAAAGGCCGTATCCTTTGGTTAAGGATATATCAATGACATAATTATGTGTGGAAAATATAAATAGAATAAATATGATTGGATATTCAGTGTAAAACAATCAAAGGACATTCACACATATTCTTGTAAAACAACACCAACAAATTGGATGTTTAACTCAACAAATGGAGAATGAGTTAAAATTACTCTTATCAAATTCATATCAATGACTTGAGAAATTATCAATGGAGTGATCTTGTGTATAAAAAGTATATACACAGGAAGGGGAGTGGAAATTATGACATAATCAAATGAATAGTGAGTCCACACATAATCTTGGGGTAATATAATCAATGAAATATGCGTAAAGCCAAATGAGTGGAAATTGAAATTTCAAATTCCCTTATCGATTAGGTAACTTACAAAACATACACCCATGAAAGAAGGATCATACCATGATGATTTAAATATCCATAAATTAAAGTATATTACACAATGAATACAATCATGGGCAGTACGCACACCACATGCAATAAATAAGTGGTGAACAATGGAATTATCACGGAATTAAAAATGGGATAAGAAACCCCTTACATTGTACATTTTCCTTGGTTGACGGTAGGTTAACCTCCTGTATAACGGTTAAATAATTTTTATTTAATTATAAAAGAATCATATTCATTAATATGATATCATATATGATCTTTCATCATTGATTTGTTAATAATATCTTAGAATTATCGTCATTTCGGGTGTTAACGGGTTCATTTTACTTTATATTCTTTATTATGTGAGACATATTTTTTATTAATGGGATGTATATTATTAATATCCAGAATGATATCAAGTCCTTAAATATTATTTTTAATCATCAAATTAGAATTATACTTGAATGGATACGATGGAGAATGAATCACATCGCATTCATGGAGACGGTAGTACGTACGTACGCACGAGCGACAATATGATTCTTTTGATATTAAAATAATATATAATTGGATGGTATATCATATATACAGAATAATTATCATGTTATATTTATTATTTACATGAGTTACACATCATTATTATACCCATCCAAATAATAATATATTGAATAACAATTACACCACGACGTGGAGACGGCAAGCCATACGTACGCACGCATGGTGACATGTTATTCAAAGGGTGGATAGAATACTGAATATGGTTGTACCATATTTATAATAACATCACAGAATATATATGATACTAGAGTTATTATTTTAGAATGGTAATAACAAATAAATAAGAAGTTGAAGAAGAAAGGAACTTGAAAAGGGGTTGTGAAAACATTACCTCTTCTTCGGGTTCTACCTATTGATTTGATCATAAGGGCTCCTTAGGATGGCTTTCTGATCAAACTAAGGTCTCTAGGTTGTATTGAGGGAAGTTGGGAGAGTATTTGGGCAGGGTTTGGCCGAACCAAAAGGCTTTTAAGGTGTGGAGAAAAGAGAAGGAGGAGTGCCCTTTTATAAGAGGGGTGAGGGGCACCTTTGGAAAAGCTAGAAATATTAATTTATAATAAATTCATAATTAGTTTCTAATGGCTCCAAAGTTGATTATTCAAAGGTTAAGGTGGGGATAGGTCTAAAACCAGTCAACCAATAGAATTTAGACTGGCGTGGGTCACTATATTAACCTTATCTATTATTTTTAACTCTTAGTTAATTAGTTTGACATTCACCATGTCACTTTGTATTTTTATATTATATGGTTAATAAACATACCATATACATCCAAGAGAACCCCAAGTGGTACATTAATGATATAGATATCATTATATAAGTCTCTTGACCGATCCTTATATTTTTAGGAATTTAATATCTATTAATAATATAATATTTGTTTTAAAAACTGTTTTATGTCACTTTTGACACTATTCAATAGTTGATTTTTGTGAAACTCATAACAGAAAGATTACTTCGAAAAAAATTAATTTAATAAATAGTAATATGTAATATTAACCTATAAATGTTTTTTAATTCAATAAAAGTCTAATATTATATTTATTTTTGTATTTATAATATCAATTATTCTAATTTTTCTCTATTATGGTAATTACTACATCACCATTGTGTCATAAATAAATTAAATTATTTAATGTCTAAAAATTATAAATAAAATATCATTATTTATAAAATATGTTTATATTTCTAATGAATATATATAGTCTAAAATAAAACATATATATCCATATGTAACAATTGTTTTTCTAAAAGATATATGCTTGTGTCATTTTTGTATTCATTTTAACTTAATTAAAATAAAGTGTCCCTATCACTTACAAGTGGATCCATTGGGTCCCAAAATTGACCCAAAGACTCCATTGGTCGACCATGTAACAACCAATAGGGTTAAACCACGTTTTAGGGTAATTTATTATTATTATAATATTATTTTTTTAACCCTTGTTTACCGGATTTACCCTTTAACCATGGTAAATAAAGTATTTACTAAAGTAAATATCCAAAATGTCTAAAAATAAAAGTTACCTATTTACACAATTTTAATATCCTGATTCCAAATATGGAATCCATTTTTCCAAATTCAAAACATAGAAGTGGCAGAAATTAATTTAAAATTAATTCCCGTTGTTAAAACAAAAAGCGTGTTTTTAAGAGATAATAACTATCAAAAGATTGGCACTTGTTTATGTCTGGTTTAAATGTCAAATTATGTTAAATGACCCACATTGTATTACATGGTAAAATTATATTTTAAATATAATTTAAAACCACTCAAATTCATAATTTATCACTATTAATTATTTTGATTAAAAAAGTTGTTTTTAATTAAAATTTAGTAATTTTTTACTATTCATCAAAATATAAAAGTTATCCGAAAAGTACCAAAATTTTACCCTAGTCTAATTTCGTTATTACAAATCCAAAAATGAAGTATATTTTACCAAATTAAAAACATAAAAGTTGCATTTATTAATTTAAAATGGATTCCTGCTTTCGAAACCAAAAGGCGTATTTTTAAGAAATAATAACTATCAAAAGTTTGACACTTGTTTATATCCAATTTAAAGGTGAAATTACTTAAAATGACCATCATTGGATTAAATAAAAAAAATATAATCTATATATACTTCCAAACCATTAAAATGTATAATTTAACAATATAAATTATTTTGATTAAAAAAGTTGTTTTCAGTTAAAATTTAGTAATTTTTCACTATTCACCCAAATATGAAAATTATCAGAAAGACACCAAAGCATTATTGATACTAAATTATTATGTCCCGATTCTAAAGAAGAATTTCATTTTCTAAAATTTAATATATAAAAGTTTCAAATATTGGTTTTAAAAAGGATTCTCCATTAAAAGGTGGTAAAATTTCATTTTTTGAAAAATACATCTTTTATTTGAAAAAAATGAATTTTTCATAAATCATGTCTTAGAAACTCATAATATGGATTAAAATTATTAGGATAATATAATATTTAAAATTTAGTTAATACTATTCATAACCTCTTTTAAACGGCTATTTTGGTAAGTCGTGGTGTACTTGAACTCAGTGTTGCATACAACACACGCTATTGTATTATTCAAAGTGAAGTGTACTGTGGAAGATTGGGGTGTTACATTCACCCCTCCTTCAGTAAATTGCATCCTCACAATTTTAAAAATTGGGCCTGAGAATGGAAAGTCCCACATCAGAAAAATATTCAATAAAACTATCACTTTAAAAGAAAGAAAGAGAGGTATAAAGGTCACCCTAGATAACCCATACTAAGATTCCAGGTAGGAAAACATGGATATGGATGATAAAAAAAGTGTCATGTTCTGATGGAGAGGGATAGAAATCATGATCAAGATAAAGTTAACAATAAGAAAACCACAAACTTGTGTTGGGACAAACGATCATTAGTCTCCTAGTAGGTAAAGTAAACAGAAAACATTTTTTGTTTTAAGTTACATTACATAAGGAGGAGGAATTAATTTATGTTATTGACTAAGAATATAAAGATATATACTTACTTTTTAAGTAGAGTTTCATTATTTACTAAATTTACACCACTAACTCAATTTTTTTAAATGATGAGTATTCAAGAAGACTTGGTCACACTGGAAGAGCTAGAATAAACTTCTATACAATCACATGATCCATGCAGGATAAACTATATATTTACATTGTCCTTAAAGATTAATCAAAACCAAAATGGTTAGTACAAGATCTAATGATCCCCCAAAAGGATATTCCTTGAGAGAAATAAACACTTATATTAATTTCTAAAATTAAACCAATAATACCCCAAAGATAAATAAATACCATTCAATAATCAATATTCCTTAAAATCCTTCAATATAATCCAAAATAATATTGAAACCCAAAAACATAGAATAATTTGATTATGTAGTCTCCCATGTTAAATTGTATCTCCAAATGACATCAAATACTCTTAAAGTCACATACATAAAAGTAATTAACCTCATCACATATTCTCTATCAAAGGTTAATCATTTCCATAAATAACCCAAATCACTATAAATCCACAATAAAAACGTAGATAAAAATCTACCATTACTCCACAAATGAAACCCCATAGTATTCTATTTTCCTTGGGCATATAGTGTTCCCAACAAAGAGAACATCTTCCAAAATAACATTTATCACTTAATCACCAAATCATTTTCCTATACCAAGGGTATTCATTTGATAAGACATAAGAACCCAAATCAACATATTATTGATCAATAAAATCAGTTAACTAAAAATAATTAGTCACACTATCCAGGGACTTCACGTAGTCCAGTGTTAGGCGATAAATCCCAATCGCAATTTGGTTGTAGGTTTGATTCCCACACCTTTGTCTGACGTGATGGGTTGTCACGTAGTCTGCATGTTGTCCTTTTCAAAAACTATGTTTTATAACATTACCAAAATGAGATAAATTCCTCAAAATAACCATAACATAATTTAACCACAAATCTTATCTCATACCTTGAATTTTCATCCCAAATTATAATAACATATAAATCTCAAACCCCAATGATCATATAAAACCAAATGGCTATTTATACCTATATCCTCAAGAGAAGAGATAATTATTCCTCAAATATCATTCTCACATGGAAAACTGCGGGGTTATAAATACAAGAGAAAATTATTCCAAAGTAAACCCATCAATAAAGAGCACTAATACTTTTTAAACATTTATCTAACCATTTATTTCCACATAGCTTCTTCTTTGACCAAGAAAATATCCTATAGAATAGGGCATTCACTCGGGTAATGGATTGGTCCCCTACATTTACAACAAATGACTGTAAATGGATTCTTGGGAACGTTTTTATCTTCTTCCATTGTACTCTTCATTTTTCTTCAGCAATTCTTCACTTTATGTCCTTTCTTCCCGCACGTAAAGAATTTCTTTGTCCCATTGAGACACTTTCCTGGGTGTCTCCTTCCACATTTCTTGCATCATGGAAATTGTGGATTCATTTATCCATGGTCTCCACTGCTGGAGCTCTTATCATTCATCACCTTTCTCTTCCTTGTTGAGTCTGGGAGTTGGTTAATATATATGTTGTTGATCATATTTTTGCAAAAATGATTTGGAATAAAGACGACACCTTTTACGCCTATCAACATTCCATTTTTTTTTCTCATTGCCACCACCGGTCCCACCTTGTACATCATTCTCAAAGTGACTATGACTTCATTGGAATCCAGCCATTGACTAAAACCAGAAATCATTGTGTGAGTAACAGTTGTCATAAAATCATTTAGAGATTAACATGTCACCATATTATCAATTTGAAACACATTAGTATTAACCAAGGTCATTTACTCTCATTTTATATGTATAGTACTTTAAATGGGTTTGTAAGGAAAATGTGAATTATCCTAAGCATATCCCCCAGGAGTGTCGTAACCAAGAGTGCAACAAGGAACATTGTCGTGCACCAGTTCACGTTCGAGTCTAGCTCAAAGCGGTGTTTTTGGGTTTTACCCCTAGGTACATCTGTGCCAGAGCCGCCTCTACCTACTCGTATCCAGACATGGATGTATTGCTCAGAAAACTCACAAAATCTCTACAATATCAAAATTTAGGAAGTTATTCTATAATAATCCTCAAAGATCATCTTAGGTCTACGTGCTCTATTCAGATTTTATCTAAATCTAGCTTCCAAGGTTTGTACTAAACTTCCTCTGATACCAATTGTAACGCCCCGACCCCAGTTACCCAGAGTTGGGGCATTATTATATAACATTGGCATGATCACAAGAAAGATCAATTCTCGAAATACCGATTAGTTTAGTAGCCTTGTAAACATTAGATACAATCATAATGTTTTATATTACATAAAAAAACATCTTGTCTTCATATCCCCTCATACTATCCCTACAGGTCATTCATAAATTAATTCTTCATAATCCTGGGAAAAATAAAACATTGAAAGGGGTGAGCTCAGATGCACAGTAAGGACAACATTATAGCAGAAGATTTCATAGATAAGCATAAACACTTATGAAAATTTATAATTAAAACAAAAGCCTTTTAAACATGAACTTAAGCATAATATGGCAAAGATACAATGAAATAATTTCATTTACTTATTCACATGGATATTCTACTAGTCGAACAATGACATGCAATATCAATAACCATTTTCATAATGATGGAATGCATAATTCCAGACTATCATAACCACATAGCCAAAGCCTCGTGCCAAGACTACAAATAAGATTTTGTCAAGGCCTTGTGCCAAGACACTAGTTTGTCTCATGAGATCTACCGATGCATTGAGGAGCTATAGCGGGCTCCACCCATCACTTACTAAGTCCAATGCATTCCTCATATGAAAAGTTTTAAACATACCATAAACATTCGTATTAAAACTAGCATACGAAATGTCAATACTTTATACACAAAACATGAATGGTATAAAAATAGTACATCCACAGTCAAACATAACTCATTTGATACAATATGGAAGATTTTATTGTATCATATTAACCTCAATCGAGAATAATGAAGGATATTGACATAGATGAAAATAATCATCAAAACTATTTGAGAGAAATATCCCCCTTTTTCTTGAAATCATTTAAAAGTCACACTATTTGTCAAGAAGACATTTAAAAAAAGATTTTTGAATCAATGTGTCCCATACCACTATTAAAATTTTAAAAGGAGTTTTAAATTTAAAACTTTGATGTCCATATAAATAAATCCTTAAAACAATTTTTAAAACATGGACATTAATGAGCAGGATTTAGAAGAATAAGTCTTTAAAACATTTAAAAAAAATGGTATTTTAGTTAGAGTTTCTAACCAAAAGAGAGAAACTTGAATACAAATAATTGAGGTAATAAAAAAATTGTAATATCATGAGAATAAAATAATTCACGATATACTATTTCAAAGTACATTATATACACCATATAAAAGTGATTTTGTGTATAACAACAAAGAAGTCTCAATGGAATGTAAATTGAGATGAAATATCTCATAAAGGCCGTATCCTTAAGTTAAGGATAAATCAACGATATAATCATGTGTTAAAAATATAAATACACTAAATATGATTGGATATTCAATGTAAAACAATCAAAGGACATTCACACATATTCTTGTAAAAACAACACCAACGAATTGGATGTTTAACTCAACAAATGGAGAATGAGTTAAAATTACTCTTATCAAATTCATATCAATGACTTGAGAAATTATAAATGGAGTGATTATGTGTAAAAAAATATATCCACAGGAAGGGGAGTGGAAATTATGACATAATAATATGAATAGTGATTCCACACATAATCTTGGGGTAATATAATCAATGAAATATGCGTAAAGCCAAATGAGTGGAAATTGAAATTTCAAATTCCCTTATCGATTAGGTAACTTACGAAACATACACACATGAAAGAAGGATCATACCATGATGATTTAAATATCCATAAATTAATGTATATTACACAATGAATACAATCATGGGCAGTACACACACCACATGCAATAAATAAGTGGTGAAAAATGGAATTCTCATGGAATTAAAAGTGAGATAAGAAACCCCTTAGTTTGTACATTTTCCTTAGTCGACGGTAGGTTAACCTCCTGTATAATGGTGAAATAATTTGTTATTTAATTATAAAATAATCATATGAATTAATATGATATCATATATGATCTTTTAACATTGATTTGTTAATAATATCTTAGAATTATCGTCATTTTGGGTGTTAACGGGTTCATTTTACTTTATATTCTTTATTATGTGAGCCATATTTGTTAATAATGGGATGTATATTATTAATATACATAATTATATAAAGTCCATAAATATTATTTTTAATCATCAAATGAGAATTATATTTGAATGGATACGATGGAGAATGAATCGCATCACGTTCGTGGAGACGGTAGTCCGTACATACACACGAGCGACAATATCATTCTTTTGATATTAAAATAATATATAATTGGATGGTATATCATATATAAATAAGCATTATCATGTTATATTTATTATTTACATTAGTTACACATCATTATTATACCCATGAAAATAATAATATATTGAATAACAATTACACCACGACGTGGAGATGGTAAACCGTACGTACGCACATATAGTGACAAGTTATTCAAAGGGTGGATAGAATACTGAATATGGTTGTACCATATTTATAATAACATCACAACATATATATGATACTGGAGTTATTATTTTAGAATGGTAATAACAAAGAAAGAATAAGTGGAATAAGAAAGGAACTTGAAAAGGGGTGCTGAAAACATTACCTCTTCTTCGGGTTCTTCCTTTTGATTTGATCAAAAGGGCTCCATAGGATGGATTTCAGATAAAAATAAGGTCTCTATGTTTTAGTGAGGGAAGTTGAGAGAGTATTTGGGCAGGGTTTGGCCGAACTAAAAGGCTTTGAAGCTGTGAAGAAAAGAGAAGGAGGAGTGCCCTTTTATAAGAGGGGTGAGGGGCACCTTTGGAAAAGCTAGATATATTAATTTATAATAAATTCATATTTGGTTTCTAATGGCTACAAAGTTGATTATTCAAAGGTTAAGGTGGGTATAGGTCGAAAAACAATCAACCAATATAATTTATACAGGTTTGGGTTACTATATTAACCTTATCATTTATTTTTAACTCTTAGTTAATTAGTTTGACATTTACCATGTCACTTTGTATTTTTATATTATATGGTTAATAAACATACCATATACATCCAAGAGACTCCCAAGTGGTCCATTAATGATATACCTATCATGATATTAGTCTCTTGGCCGATACTTAGATTTTTAGGAATTTAATATCAATTAATAATATAATATTTGTTTTAAAAACGTTTTTATGTCAATTTTGACACTATTCAATAGTTGATTTTTGTGAAACTCATAACAGAATGATTACTTCGATAAAAATTAATTAAACCAATCCTAATATGTCATATTAACCTATAAAATTATTTTAATTCAATAAAAGTATAAAATTATATTTATTTTTATATTTATAATATCAATTATTCTAATTTTTCACTATTATGGTAATTACTGCATCGCCATTGTGTCATAAATAAAATAAATTATTTAATGTCTAAAAATTATAAATAAAATATTATTATGTAGAAAATCGGTTTAGATTTCTAATGAATTTTTATAGTCTAAAATCAAACATATATAACCAAATGTAACAATTTGTTTTCTAAAAGATATATGCTTGTGTCATTTTTGTTTTCATTTTAACTTAATTAAAATAAAGTGTCCTTATCACTTACAAGTGGATCCATGGGGTCCCAAAATGGACCCAAAGATGCCCATGGTCGACCATGTATCAACCAATAGGGTTAAGACACGTTTTAGGGTAATTTATTATTATTATAATATTATTTTTAACCCTTGTTTACCGGATTTACCCTTTAACCATGGTAAATAAAATATTTACCGAAGTAATTATCCAAAATGTCTAAAAATAAAAGTTACCTATATACACAATTTTAGAATCTTGATTCCAAATATTGAATCCATTTTTCCAAATTCAAAACACATATGTGGCAGAAATTAATTTAAAATTAATTCCCGTTGTTAAAACAAAAAGCGTGTTTTTAAGAGATAATAACTATCAAAAGATAGGCACTTGTCTATGTCTGGTTTAAATGTGAAATAATGTTCAATGACCCAAATTTTATTACATGGTAAAAATATATTTTAAATATAATTTAAAACCACTCAAATTCATAATTTATCACTATTAATTATTTCGATTAAAAAAGTTGTTTTTAATTAAAATTTAGTAATTTTTTACTTTTCATCAAAATATAAAAGTTATCCGAAAAGTACCAAAATTTCACCCTAGGATAATTTCATTATTCAGAATCTAAAAATGAAGTATATTTCACCAAATTCAAAACATAAAAGTTTCATTTATTAATTTAAAATTGATTCCTGCTTTCGAAACCAAAAGACGTATTTTTAAGAAATAATAACTATCAAAAGATTGACACTTGTTTATGTCCAATTTCAAGGTGAAATTACTTAAAATTACCATCATTGGATTAAATAGAAAAAATATAATCTATATATACTTTCAAACCATTAAAATGTATAATTTAACAATATAAATTATATTGATTACAAATGTTTTTTTTTCAGTTAAAATTTAGTAATTTTTCACTATTCATCAAAATATGAAAGTTATTAGAAAGACACCAAAACATTATTGATACTAAATTCTTATGTCCCGATTATAAAGAAGAATTTCATTTTGTCAAATTGAATATATAAAAGTTTCAAATATTGGTTTTAAATAGGATTCTCCATTAAAAGGAGGTAAACTTTAATTTTTTGAAAAATACTTCTTTTATCTGAAAAAATGAATTTGTTCATAAATAATGTCTTAGAAACTCATAATATGGATTAAAATTATAAGGAAAATATAATATTTAAATTTCAGTTAATACTATTCATAACCTCTTTTAAACGGCTAGTTTGATAAGTCGTGGTGTACTTGAACTCAGTGTTGTGTACAACACATGCTCTTGTATTATTCAAAGTGAAGTGTACCGTGGAAGATTGGGGTGTTACATATCATATATAATATCATTTAATCCATCCTTTATACTTCCCACATATGGCATTAAGGAATCAAATCACTTTAAGGGGGCGGTAGTCCGCACTTCCTAAAATGAAGATATTGCGTTTATCCATAATGGAAACCATAAAGGTATGAAAAAAATGAAAAATACAGAAGATTAATAAAAAAATAAACATATTATATATCATATATAAATATAGTGTCATCTTAATGGCCATTTCTGAAGGTGTTAGAAGAATATTGAACAATCATCGTTTTGTGAGGTAGAAATTCGCCATCCATGGAAACAGTATGCTCTATAACCATTAGATGAAGGTGTGTGTAAGTTTAGCTCAAATAATTCTTATAAAAAATCCTATTATATTTAAGATACTGGTTTTGTTACAAAATAAATTAATAAAAAGAGTTTAGGGGTTTGGAGAAGGAAAATAAAACAAAAGAGCATTAGAGAAAACTTTACCTTTAAATCGGGTAGCTATTCTTGGTTTGAACCAAAATGGTTTCTCGAAGAGTTTTATGCCTAAGTCAAGGCTTCTAGGATTAAGAGAGGGATGTGGAGATATAAAATGAGCAGGTTTTGGCTGAGACAAAGGTTTGAGAAGTGTGGGTACGGAGTTAGAGGTGGGGGCTTTTATAAGAGGAGCGGAGGGCACTCTTAGAAAGTTACAAATTGTTACTTTATATTGAAATGTTTTTCAGATTTAAAAGGACCCAAATTGATGTATTTCAAGGATGAGGTGATAAGGGTTCTAAATATACTCATCCAATATGTCTTTGACAAGTGTAAGTCTTATATTTTACATTATCATTTCATTTTCTTTAAATCATTCATTAATGAGGTAATCGCTGCATCCTCAGGATGTCATATATAATTTATTTTATTTAATGTATAAAAATTATAAAAAAATAATATGATGTAGGAAATATTTTTAGATTTCCAATGACTATTTATAGTCTAATAGATCATTTATGTAGACAAAAGTAAATTTTTTTTACTCAGGTGATACATTCTTTGTTATATTTAACTTTCTTTAAAAATAAAAAGATAAAAAGTCATTATCACACAAAAGTGATTCCATGGGGTCCCCAAGTTTGGCACAATGAATAAAATGGTAGGCCATGACAGAAAAATTAGCATTAGGACACATGTTGGGGTAATTTTTTATTATTATGATATTATTTTATTATCCTTAACTACTCGATTACTAAGTAATGAAGATAATTAAAGTTAATTACCGTCGTTACTATTCATAATGTCAAAAAAAAGAGTCTTGATTACATAATTTGGACCTTATGATTCCAAATATGTAATCCATTTTACCAAATTCCAATCACATAAATTGCAATAATTAATTTAAAAATAATTCCCGTCGTCAAAACAAATAGCGGGTTTTTTTAGAAACAATATCTATGAAAATATTGGCACTTGTTTATGCCCAATTCCAAAGTGAAATTAATCCCAATGACCAACATTGGATTACATGGTAAAAATATATTCTATTTAAACTTTAATACCAATTAAAAAGATAATATAACCATAAAATTAAATTAGATGAAAATGCAGTTTTGATGTAAAATGCAGTATTTTTCACTATTCATTAAAAAATGAACATTGTCGAAAAAATACCAAAACATCATCCAAAGTAAATTTCAATGTCCCAATCAAAAAGAATAAGTTTATTATGACAAATAGAGCTTATAAAATTTTCAAAAGATATATTAAAAAATGGTTTTCCATCAAATGGCGGTAAAACAATCCTTTAAAAATTTTAGTGTATTCCATGTTTAAGATTGGATTTATTCTCATTTTAAGCCTCTAAAACACTATCTAATTCATAAATATACATAGATAAAAATATCTATTATTCATTACTTACTTGGGATGTTACATCCTTCCCCCCTTTATAAAATTGCGTCCCCACAATTTATTTACTTAACTAATAAGTGAGGGTTTTTATCCCTCATTGAATTTTCAGATTCCCATGTTGCCTCTTCAATTATGTGGTTTTTCCACAAAACCTTTACTTGATGAATCACCTTATTCCGAAACACATGCTCCCTATGGTCAAGAATCTAGATAGGTTTTTCCTCATAAGATTGGTTCCCTTCCAACTGAACAACCTCTGGACTCAAAACATGAGATGGATCTGGCATGTACTTCCTTAACATTGAAACATGAAAAACATTGTGTACCTGAGATAAAATCGGAGGTAAAGCCACTCGGTATACAACTGCTCTATCTCTCTCCAAAATTTCATATGGTCCAATAATCCTTGGACTCAACTTTCCTTTCTTACCAAATCTCATCACACTTTTCCATGGTGAGACTTTGAGGAAGACATGATCACCTACCTCAAAAGAGAGATCCTTCCTCCTATTGTCTGTGTAACTCTTCTACCTGCTCCAAGCTGTTCTCTTGTGTCTCTCTATCAGATGAACTTTTTCTGCCAACTCTTCTACCAATTCTGGTCCCATCAACTTCCTTTCACCCACTTCATCGCATAAAGCTGGAGTTCGACACCGCTTCCCATATAATGGCTCAAATGGTGCCATCTGTATACTGGAATGAAAACTGTTATTATAAGAAAACTCAACCAAAGAAAGATGTTGGTCCCAACATCCCGGATAATCCATCGAAAAGGCACGTAGGATATCCTCAAAATTCTGAATTGTTCTTTATGACTACCCATTTGATTGAGAATGAAAAGCTGTACTATAATTTAATTCAGTACCCAATGACTTCTGAAGGCCTTTTCAAAAGTTAGAAGTGAACCTGGGATCACGGTCAGGTACAATAGAGAGAGGAAATCCACGTAACCTAACTATATCTTTAAGATACAAACGGGAAAGTTGATCTATAGAAAAAGTATCTCGTATAGAGAGGAAATGAGCAGATTTAGTTAAGCGATCAACAATATCCTAGATTTCATTATTACCTCGAGGTGTCTTTGGAAATCCCGCAACGAAGTCCATGGATATATCCTCCCATTTCCACTCTGGTACTGGTAATGGCTGAAGCATCCCTTTCAATAACTGCTACTCTGCTTTAACCTGTTGAAAAGTCAAACACTTCAGAGTAAAATCAGCAACATCTCTTTTCATTCCATCACACCAGTAGTACTTACGAAGATCTCTATACATCTTAGTACTGCCTGGATAAACTGAAAACGGGGAACTATGAGCTTCACATAACAACTCTCTCTTCAAATGTGAATCACATGACACTCACATTCTCCTCCCAAATCTCAAAACACAAACATTATCAATGTTGAATTTTGGTAACTTACCCTTCTGAACCAGCTCAAACTTTTTCTGCAACTCGTTGTCTTGCTTTTATGCTTTCTTATTACTGTCTGATAGAGAAGATTTCACTGATACCTGAAACAAAACAGAAGAACATCCTGCACCAACAACTTATATGCCAAAGTTCATCAAATCCTTAACCAAAGTATGATGTTCCAAATGCAACATTGTTAATGAATCATTACTTTTCCGACTTAAAGTATCAGCCACTTTATTTTTTTTCCTGGATGGTAATGAATTGTACAATCATAATCCTTGATTATTTACAACCATATCCTCTGTCTCATGTTTAGTTCTTTCTGAGTGAATATATACTTTAAACTTTTGTGATCGGTATATATTTCACACTTTACTCCATACAAATGATGCCTCCAAATTTATAAAGTGAAACAACAGCAGATAATTCCAAATCATGTGTAGGGTAATTTACCCCATGTGTTTTCAACTTTTGTGAAGCATAAGAAACTACCTGGTCATTATGAATTAGGACACAACCAATTCCTTTCAATGAACCATCACTGCAGATAACAAACTCACCATTCCTGGAAGGTAGTGCCAAAACTGGAGCATTTACCAATCTTCTTTTCAATTCCTAAAAACAATAATCACAATCTTTTGTCCAGATAAACATAACACCCTTCCGTGTTAAATTAGTCATTGGACTAGATAACCGTGAAAAATTTCTAACAAACCTTCGGTAATTGCCTACCAAACCAAGGATGCTACTAATATCAGTTACATTTGTGGGTCTTGGCCATTATTCAACAACCTTTTTTTTGCAGGATCAACAGTTATCCCATCTTTAGAAACAATGTGACCAAAGAAAGAAATTTGTTGCAACCAAAACTCACACTCACTGAATTTCCCATACAATTTCTTTTCTTTTAAGGTTTGAAAAATAAATCTTAAATGTCTTTCATGATCCTATTTACTTTTATAAAACACCAAAATATAATCAATGAAAACAACCACAAACTTATCCAAGAACTCATAGAAAATTGTATTCGTAAGGTCCATAAATACAGTAGGTTCATTGGTTTTCCCAAAAGGAATTACTAAAAATTCATAATGGCCATATCTTGTACGAAACACGGTCTTCGAAAAATCTGCTTCCTTTACCTTCAACTGATGGTACTCCGATCTCAGGTCAATCTTTGAAAAAAACTGAGCTCCCTGGAGCTGATCAAACAAATCATCGATATGAGGCAAAGGATATTTATTCTTAACACTGATTTTATTCAAGGCTCTATAATCAATGAAAAGTCTCATTGAACCATAATTCTTTTTAACAAATAAAACAGGAGCACCCTGTGGTGATGTGATAGGTCGAATGAAACCTTTCTTTAATAAATCTTGCAATTTCTCCTTCAAATCTAAAAGTTAAATTTGAGCCATTAGATAAGGGGGTTTTGAAATTGGATTAGCATCGGGAACTAAGTCAACAGTAAAGTCAACTTCCCGATCCAGTATTATTCCTGGAAACTCATTAGGAAAGACATTAGGATACTCATTTACCACTGGCACATCATCAATCTGAACAGTTCCCTTGTTTTCAACGATATGTCCCAGGTAACATTCATTTCCATCTTTTACAAGTTTATCGGCCTCTTGATATGTTATGAACAATAAGGGTCCATTCTTGTACACAAACTGAAAGTCTTTCTGAAAATAAACTTCATTGGCTCTACAGTCAATCTTAGAATGGTAAATAGAGATCCAATCCATACCCAGGATAACATCAAACTCTACTAGAGGTAAAACAATAAGGTTTTCAAGTAGGTTCTATCCACGGATAAGGATAAGAAGATTCTTATAAATTATTTTTCCCTCAACATTTCCCCCAGGTGTTTTTACCACATGTTCAGGAGTCATTTCTTGAGATGGTATTCCCATTTTACTAGAAAAGTTTTCAGAGATGAAAGAATGTGTAGACCCTGAATCAAACAATACACTAGCATAATCTGAAAAAACAAAGTATCTAATACCACTTCATTTGATGGCCCAACATCTGCTGAAGTAGTTGCAAAGGATTTCACCACCCCTTTCTGCTTGTAGTCTAACTGCTTCCCATTACTCAAGCTCTTTGTCAGACACTCATTTGCATAGTGACCCATCTCATTGCACATAAAACATTTCACTAACTGTAAATCAAATTTGGTCTTACCATCGCCCTGATCTATTTCAGTGCAATCACGAGCCTTATGTCCCATATTACTGCATCATTAGCACTTCCCAGAATTCAGAAGACATTCCCCAGCATGCCTTTTACCACATTTATCACAAACTGGAATCTTAGTTTTCTTACCGTGAGACCTTTATGAAGAATTATTTCCTTTCTCCTGCCACCTCGATCTCTTATTCTTCTGGTGATTATAGAACACTTGATCATAATCAAACTCTATTTCCACCTTCTCACCACATCGAACAAGCTTTTCATAACTCTTGAACTCACGAGAAGCTAAAGACCTTCGATATTTTGGATTTAATGCTGAGTAAATATGATTGATTTTACTATCAAGGTCTCAGATAAAATTTCGAGCATACGTTTCCAATCGAGTGAACCTATCTTCATAAGCAGCCACTAAGTCATCCTCTTTCCCCAATTACAAGAATTGTTTTTCCATCCTAAGCTGAAAATCCTTAGGAAAATACTTCTCAAGAAACATACCTTTGAATTCATCCCAGTCGAGAGCATCAATCTCATCAGCGTCCCTGATATTTTTAACCATCGACCACCACTGATCTGCTTCACACTCCAAATGGTAAATAGAAATTCTAAACTTTTGATTGTCCGAACACACCATGACATCAAAAATCTTCTCCAGGGCTTTAATCCACCCTTAAAATAGCACAGGGTCAGATGATCCTCTGAATAATGGGGGATGTTGCCTTATGAAATGTTCCACCACTGACATGTTCCTCTGCAGTTGATCTGGCTGATCTCGTGCATGGATACCATCACCATTTATCGCTTGAGTAAACTGCTCCATTACTACAAAAAACTGTTTAGTTCCAATTCCGACCATCTCAAGATGCTGATTCGGGAGGTCATTTTCTTCTGTATGCCTTCCTAGCACTGCTTCCCTGTTTCTTCTGTGGAAAACCATTTTGAACAAACATGTATTAGATGAAGCAACATGGTAATCTTCAAATTCTATATCATTTTAATTTGACCACAATAAAAATAATTTGGATAATCATTTAAATATAATTCTAACTCAGAAAGTTATCTAAATCGACCTCTGGTACCAAATATAAGGCCCCAGCCTTATACATTACTTAATCGTGAGTTATTACAAGATTACACATTGAGGATCTTTTCAGGTTTAGAGTTTTAGAGAATTAGATCATAAATCATGCATTACATTCCACATTTAAAAAAATTGGTTACATAAAATATAGTATTCATTTTTTCCCATAAATGAAACATATTTAAAACAAAACATGGATTATTTCATGACACTTCCTTGACCCTATCATCACATCATGTACCTTTTTCCTGACGTGTGAAAAACATTTCAAAAACTTGGGATGAGCATAAAAAGCTCAGTAAGGGATATAAAAGTACGAAATGAAAACATTAGTCCATGTATGAAATCATACTTCACTCATAAAACATAATAATTTTAACATACCTCATCAAATCATGAATAAATCATATAAATCATAAGACATAAAGGTAACTTTAGGCATTCATAATATTCTTACGCAGGGAGTAACCCTCATGGTTACGTTTGGAATACACTTCAAAGTATATTCCCTAAATATCTTCGGAAAAACCTTAACGTTTAACCCCTTCGCGTTACCCAATGCATTAGAGAGCCATATCGGGCTCACCCACCCTTAGTTTATCACGGAACCACCCATCTCCATAAACAATGTCCAAGAACCTTAACATAATCGTATGACATAAAACATGCATAAATGAAACATAACATTTCCACATTTCAATCACAAGATATCAATACAACACATTGATATAATAAAAAAATTATGAAAACCATTTTCAATACCAAAATTATATAAAAGTAATACATGGTATTTATTTTTCATTTTTTTAAAAAATATTATGGCTTGTAGTGGAAGCTGAAACTGAAATAATGGTCACAACGGTGGAGAAGTCATTGTCACCACATACGTACGACAAAAAAAACATTCCTTTTTGTCTTTTAGAAAATTCTTCGTATAAAAAATATTCCTTTTGAATAAACGTAAAACTCAAAGGGGTTTATACACCGTATAAAAGAAAGTTGTGTATAAAACAAAATATGCCTCAATGAAAGGAGATTGAGATAAAGTCCCTTACATCATATCCGACTTGACTAAATCGTTCTTTAATATCCTGAATAATAAACTTGAGTTAATTTATACTTTCAAAAGAACCTTTTTCAAGTTAAATATTCCTTTTATATCACTTATTACCATTTAATGAACACTATGTAAATATTGAATTTAATAATGGTTGTTTTAACGATCATTGGTACTTGAGTCAAAAATAAACTCTTTATAATTGCAAGTTGTTCATGTATCCATTATATCCAGATTTATATTCATGATGTAGATATGATATATATCATATATATCCAGTATATACATGCATTTATAATATTTCATAACATTTAGAGGTAAGAAATGAAATGCACCGTTCATGGAGATGGAAAGCCGTACGTACGCATGAACACTACATTCATTTCTATTTCCTATTTTATGGAATGGAATCATAATGATATTAAGGTATATGATAATTAAAGTATAATATAATATATAATATAATTAACTCCATCATTTATACATCCCACATATGGCATTAATGAATAAAATCACTTTGAGGGTGCGGTAGTCCGCACTTCCTAAAATGAAGATATCGCGTTTACCCATAATGGAAACCATAAAGGTATGCCAAAAATGAAAAATACAGAAGATTAAGGAAAAAATAAAAATATTATATATCATATATAAATATAGTGTCATCTTAATGGCCACCTTTGACGGTGTTATAAGAATATTAAACAATCATCGTTTCGTGAGGCAGAAATTCGGCATCCACAGAAACAGTACGCTCTTTAACCATTAGATAAAGGTGTGTGTAAGTGTAGCTCGAATACTTATTATAAAAAAATCCTAGTATATTGAAGATACTGGTGTTGTTACAAAAGAATTGAATAAAAATATTTTAGGGGGTTGGAGAATCAAAATAAAACAAAATAACATTAGAGAAAACATTACCTTTAAATCAGTTAACTCTTCTTGGTTTGAACAAAAATGGTTTCTCAAAGAGATTTATGCCTATGGTAAGGCTAATAGGATGAAGAGAGGGATGTGGAGGGATAAAATGATCAGGGATTGGCCGATACAAAGGCTTGAGAAGTGTGGGTAAGGAGGTAGAGGTGGGGGCCTTTTATAAGAGGAGAGGAGGGAACTTTTGGAAAGTTACAAAATGTTACTTTATATTGAAATGTGTTTCGGATTTAAAAGGTCCCACATTGATTTATTTCGAGGATAAGGTGATAAGGGTTAGAATTATACTCATCCAATAGGTCTTTGACAAGTGTACTTCTTAGAATTTACATTATCGATTCATTTTATTTAAATCGTTTATTAATGAGGTAATCGCTGCATCATCATGATGTCATAAATAATTTAATTTATTTAATGTCTAAAAATTATAAAACAAATAATATGATGTAGGAAATATTTTTATCTTACCAATGAATATTTATAGTACAATATATCATTTATGTAGAAATAATTATTTTTTTACTCAGGTGATACATTCTTTGTTATATTTAACATGCTTTAAAAATAAAAAAGATAAAAAGTCATTAGCACACAGAAGTGATTCCATGGGGTCCCCAAGTTTGGAACAAGGAATACCATGTTCGGCCATGACAAACCCAGTAGAATTAGGACACATGTTGGGGTCATTTTTTATTATTATGATATTATTTTATTATCCTTAACTACCTGATTACTAATTAATCAAGATAATTAAAGATAATTACTGTCGTTACTATTCATAATGTCCAAAAACAAAAGAGTCAATATTACATAATTTGGACCTTCGGATTCCAAATATTTAATCCATTTTACCAAATTCCAAACACAGAGATTGCAATAATTAATTTAAAAATAATTCCCGTTGTCAAAACAAATAGCGGATTTTTTTATAAACAATATCTATGAAAAGTTTGGCACTTGTTTATGCGCAATTCCAAAGTGAAATTAATACCAATGACCACCATTGGATTATATGGTAAAAATATATTCTATTTAAACTTTAAAACCAATTAAAAATATAATCAAACCATATAATTAAATTAGATAAAAATACAGTTTTGATGTAAAATGCCGTATTTTTCACTATTCATTAAAAAATGAACATTGTCGGAAAAGTTCCAAAATTATATCCAAAGTAAATATCAATGTCCCAATAATAATGAATAAGTTTATTTTGAAAAATAGAGCTTATATAATTTTCAAAAGATAGATTTAAAAATGGTTCTCCATTAAAAAGTTGGTAAAACAATCTTTAAAAAATAGTAGTGTATTCCATGCATAAGATTAGATTTATTCTCATTTTAAGCCTCTAAAACACTATCTAATTCATAAATAGACATAGATAAAAATATATATTATTAATTTCTTTGTTGGGATGTTACATTTTTCCAGTGTGAAATCTTTGTTGACATAAATGAAAAGTGATGACTATTTACAGCGATCGATCACCACCAAGATGAATTTATTTCCTTTAAGTGTATTGGGGAGTCCAAACACAAAATAAATGGTTATGTTGTCCAATTTCCATGTTGGTATGGGAAATATTTTCATCATTCCCTTAAACATCTGTCATTAAACCATGATATTCAAGTATAACAAGCATTGAGATACAAAATCCCCAATATCTCACTTCATGTTATCCCATAAGAAAATTTACATCAAATATCTGTACATGTTAGTGCTCGATAGATGAATATAGATGTATGATCTATTTTAATCATCCAAAATATCCATATTCCATTCTGGATTTGAGGAGACACATATCTTGGATCCAAACCTTATAAATCTATCTCCATCAAATTTGATCTCTAAATTATACACTTCCTTATTCTCTAGAAACTTATCATCCATTTGAGCCTCCTTGATCCTCTCATGAATATATTTTTCTTAAGTCACATAAGAAAGGTAGGATGAAAATACTTTAATTATTCCTATATTCATCATTTGCATGTCGAGGAAGATTGGATCCCATGAAATCCTCATCATTGGAAAAGTTATGGGATCATTTATACTCGGAGCATCAACCACTTTTTTTTTGTTTTCTCAGGACAGAAATGGATTGGAAAATTGTAATCCTTAATCAGCTCGGATCACCTCCATTGGTAAATATTAAGTTCCTTTATTGTGAATATATACTTGATAATTTTATGGTCAATATATATATCACATTTCTCCCCATAGAGATAATACCACCAATTTTCTAGCACAAAGATCAATGTATCCAATTCTAGACCAGGAGTTCGGTAGTTCTTCCCTTGTATCTTTAGTTTGAGGGAGGCATATGCTACTAATTTGTAATTTTTCACGATTAAAAAACACAATAACTTTTTAGATTCATTGTTATAGATCACAAATCATTCCCTTCTTGTTGGTAATGTGATCACATGTGTATTAATAAGACTCTTCCTTATCTCTCTAAAACTTTCATCACATTAATCATTCGAAAAGAAACTTTACTCCCTTCCATGTTATCTTTGTTAGTGAGATTCAAAATCATGAGCAGTTCCTCAAAAATCAATGATAGTACCCAGATAATCCAATGAAACTATTGATATTTTTCACATGTATTGGCCTCAAGCATCATTTTGTCATCCCATTTTTAAGGATCCATAGATATACCTATTATGGTGATAAAATTCCCAAGTAATTTCACTTTATCCAATTAAAACTCTCATTTAGTATATATATTATAAATATTTTATTTTTTTATGGTCCCCTGTATAATATTCAATTGATCCTCACATTTATACTTTATTTTATAGTATATAAGAATTTAATCAATAAAAAGTACGAAATATTTTTGGACATAATCCCCAAAGACTACATTCATCCAATCCAAGAATATTGATGTGGCATTATTGGGTTAAAATTTAATTAATATGAACTCATAGTGCTTTTACATTGTATGAAAAGTAGTCTTAGGGATACCTACCTTCTTTAAATTTAATTGATAATATTCTCACTGAAGATCAAAATTTTAGAAATACTAGGCTCCACATAGATGAATTAACAAATCATATATAGATGGAAAATTATAATTATTCTTTATCACTATCTTGTTGATCTCACGATAATCAATGCAGAGGAACATTGATAGATCCTTCTCATGGAAGAATAGTTTTAGTGTATCCCATGGTGAAGCCCTCTGAAAAATATACCCTGTATCCATATTTTCTTATTGTTGTTTCCTTAGTTCCCCAAGTTCTAAAATGGAAATTTTATAAGATGTATTAGATATTAAAAAATATCTAGGAATAATATTGATATGAAATTTATCTTCTTAGCAAGGAGGATAACAAGACTATTCTTTAGGAAACACATTAGAGTATTCCCCTATAGTGGTAATATCTTCAAGGATGATATTTTATTTTGTATCAATAGTTTTATAAGTTAAAATTTCTCATTGGAAAATTATATACACACTAGAGAGGTTGTAACTAATTAATATCCATCCTTTTCCTTGTACTTATATAAAATCAAAGGGTAATTCATGATACGGAGGGTGATTCTATTATCCAATGAATTTATGTGGGATCAATATAAGGAAAGGTATTCCATGCCTATAATAGTATAAAATTTTAAAAAATGGAGTATGAAATGGTTCTTTGGGATGTTGAGTCTGCGTATGTATATCAGGGAGGTGTTATATACTTGGGATGTAATAATTCCCTCAATTTCTATTTTAACTGATTGTTATACTTACATGATTTTTCCTTGAATTTGAATTGTTATAATCTTTTGATATATTAAATAATATTTAGCACTATAATGGAAATGTATTTTCACTATTCTTGAATGAATAATTAATGTACATATCACCACATCATTTTATGGATCAACCTCTTCAATTGTGATAGAATATTCTCATCCATATTTCTGTAGAGGTTGTTGGCATTTATTATCTTAAAGAACACTATGATTAGGTATATAGATAAAATGGTTTCGTTATTCCTTCTAATTGAATCATTAGAAAATATGATGGGGGTTTATAGGTTAATTCCTTTATTCCATCACATTTGTGCGTTTCTCTCATTGGAAATTACAATCTAGGTTCCCTTCCTTTCAACACCTAAATCATTTCCTTATCCCATTATAAAAATTTACAAGGTGATTCTTTCCATATTTTTAACAAGTGGGAAGTTGTAATTCCTCTACACCATTATATTTTTCCATCACACAACCACTATTAAAATACAAATAATACTTATTATACACTGATACCCTAGAGATTATTTAATCTCCATTAATACTTCACGGGAACATCATAAAAAATACTCATAACTATCAATACCCCAAATTTCCAAGGGTTTTCATAAACATTTCTTAATTCCACCAAAGAAGTGGTCATATTCACATTTGTGGGCAATAATAAAAAAGGAGGAATATAATTATAGTCTTTTTTAGTTTTCCTTATAATCCCCGACAGATTCAAAATCCTTTTTATAGAGGCTAGGAATGTTCGTCTTTATTTTCAGTTAGAGAGTGTGAGAAGAATATTTATTCAAAGTTTTTTTTCATAATTCCTTCCACTCCATCACTCTGATATACCCCTCATGAATTATATTCTTGACCAAAATCATTTATTGATTATAATATTGTTCCACAATAAAAATAGTTATTATGCAATTTTCTTGGTAATATCATTGAATGATGGTGAGAATATAATTGATGAATCTAATCAATTGTTCTAAAATTAAGGGGTCAGAAGGTCCACTATATTCTAGTGCCCATTATTTAATAAAAGTATAAATTTAATATTGATATTTATTAGGGGGGTTTAATTCATTTCTAGTCAGGTTTTGTTTCAAAATATGACTCATTTGAGAAATTATTGTCATTAAATCTTTGATTCCTTCTCTATTTGGGTTAGGAATCTCATTTGGAATATCAACACATTACCCATCACATTTTTTTTGACATAGTTCTTATGATTTTTGTACATTGAATATAATAAATAGAAAATTAGTGATGACAATTTTAAATTTCTTAACGAATAAAAGGAAAACTATGAACATTAAATGGATAAATCATATATTACATATGTTTCTTAACCTATGAATATCTAAGTTATAATCTACGTTATCCATTATCTATTCCCTAACATAAAATTGTATTGGAAACTTTCTCCTTTAATAATGGTTCAGAATGAGGTTGTAAATTTACTAAAAAATATCCCATAGGACTATCAAACCAATTGTAGAGAAAGGCTCATTTCTATTCACTAGTTCCTAATTGAGTCTACCTCTATATTGTGTTTTCAGTGTTGTTACCAATAGTTACATCAAGAAATAGAGCCACATCCACTTTTAGTATTGTGAAAGTGATATATTTTCATGAAAATAACTCACTCTATACTTTAGTAAAATTTAAGTGATGATTTTCAATGTTCTATCTTATCACTAATGATTTTATTATGTTTTTCTAATCCAAATCCCAAAAAATAATTAGACTTCCGCTTGATACAAATTAAGGCAACCCATATCTTTATTACACATTATTTCAACATTTATTTCATAAAGTTTCACTTAATACAACCCATAATATAATTATTCCTAGTTTCTTTAAGAGATTAGTTTCATAACATAACATTATAAAATTAGGATACAATGAATTTATTGAAAATTTCCTTAACATGCACTTAAATTTTCACCAGTCCTAAAATACTATATGGGATAACCTAGGGATGTATATAAAAAAAGGTGAATTATAAATCCTAGTAAGTGAATACAAAATCATGAAATAAAATAAAGTAATAATTTTTATTTTAGATGCATAATTATGTAATATAATATGTGATAATCATAATCAAGATCAATGAGTCGCGATATAACATGATAGCATAAAGGAAACATGGGAATTTCAAAACAACTTAAAACATGGAATCACAAGAAAAATTAAAGGTTAACCACCAATTCATCATAAAATAGTGTTATTATAACAACCTAAAATACAACTTACATGGAATCCCAAGAGATTAAAACTTTAACCAATTCATTGGAGTTCTATCTGGGTGCACCCATCATAATCATGTCATGTACATACATAAGTGTGCCACATAGATCATATAAGAGGATATATTATTTAATCATATTTTATCCCATGATTAAGGATTTTGGGTTACATAAAAATAAGTCCCCTATAAATTAAGTATATATACAAATACATTAATCCCCCTGATTGGAAATGGGTAGGGGTATACCATTCAAGAATGATTGGCAAGGAAAATCACAGGATAATTTCAGCAACATAATAGGGGAACATGAAGGTTAAATGGAAGGATTAATAAGAGTGAAAGGGTTATCCCATCACTTTTAAATAATAAGGTATTCATTTATGATATCTATTAACATAATCCAATTCTGAAAATTAGGAATTAAAAAAGTATAATTCACAAAAGGGTGCTTGCATGAAAGCTTGGAATTTGAAAAAACACAAGATAATTTCAGCACCATAATAGGGTTGCATAAAAAATCTTGGGAGGTATTGATAAGCACTAAAGGGGTATTTAAAAATAATTAAATATTAAAGATGATAATATTGATATGTGAGAATATACCACAATATGAACATATGAAAAAAAGGGATTAAGTAATGGCGGTTATTGAATAAAGAGGAGAATGAGAGTATCCCTTACCTTCAGGGGGTGTTTCCAAAATATTGGTAGGATATTATTGATGGATTATAGAACCTTGAAATATATATATATATATATATAAAGGGGAGGTAATTATGGGGAAATATTCCCTGGTTTTTGAGTTAATTGAAATTGGATCTTGGGTGTGTAAATATAAAAGAGTGGGGAGATCTTTATCATATCCCAATCATAGGTTTTGGAATCTATACAATAATTTAATCCAAAAAAAATTATACCATGGTTTTGGACCATGGTTTCTATCAAATAATAGTGGTTTTAATTATTTTAAAATTCTATGAATTGAAATTATTAAAATATTACACTTAGTGATGTGTAAGTGTGTTAATTTTATAATGAATTAATTTTAAAATGTCAAAATATAATATAGGTTTTTGAGGATTAATAATGGATATAAAAAAACCAAATAAACATAAGAACACAATAATATATATGTTAAATATACATTTTTGTATATCTTTTATGGTATATATTACATCATTTTTGGGTCATAATGTCATCATAATACATACAATATATTTATACCGTATTTAATTTTTACCCAAAAATTTGACTAGCTTAGAAAATAATGAAAATTTTAAAATTGGAAAATTTAGAAATGATGGATACCAAGAAAAATATTTATTTCTTCCAAATAAAACTATAAATATTGGAAAATATATTTTTTAATAAAATTCCCCATTTGTTTAGAAATATTTTATTTATAATATTTGTTTTCTAACCCTTACAAAAATTACTGTTGAGTTCCTAAAATTATATTATCAATTATACTTAATAGATATTTTTTAATAATAATATTTTATTAAAATATCCTTTATTTTTGAAATTCATGAATTATTCAAAAGGAATGTCTTAATTGATATTGCTTACTACCCAAAGATACAATTCGAGTTTTGTCATATTGAAATTTAATATACATCAAACTCATTTTTGAATTATTTATAATGTAAAATAAATACGAAATAAATATAACAAATATTTCATTGAAAATAAAATTTACATATTCATGATGTTAGGGTTGAGATACATATCCATTTATTACACTAATGAACTCTATTATGGAAAGGTGTGCGGTGTTGATGTTTTCTAGGGGTGGTTTATTGATCATATTTTAGCTTGTGATCTCAATGAAATTGAACCAAAATCACAAATGATTTTTCTAATAATTTAGTTTTTGAATCTCAAGTTGGTATTGGTAAAGGGAAAATCCATGAGATTTTATCTCCCTCAAAAAGTCTAATAAATGTGATTTATATGGTACAATCCTACTGGTTGAGGCTATCTGATTATCCAATAAACAAATATATTTTAATTACATTTTAATGGTATTAAATGTTCATTTTTGATCTTATGGGCCTAAGTTAGTGCATTTTCATTATGAACATCCATCTCATCATTTGTGCACTTCATGCCTAATATAGACCAATTTAGGCCCAATGAGTCATCTGATTCTAAGGAATGTAATTACCAATTATTTAATTTTATATTTTGGGAACTTTATATACACTTAAATGTGAACATTTTTCATTCAGGGATCAATGGAGAATTCATGGAAGAAGACGGAGATATTTTGTGATGAAAGGAATCAATTCTAGAGAAGGCAGATTGAACACTATCCCACTGATGAGACTGTGGGGCCCAACATACAGGCTCAATGAATCCCAAATTTTGTGGGATTCTAGAAGACATTCAGGGGAACAAATAATGATTCATGAGACAATGTTAATTCGGCCTCTATGGTGGTCATTAAGGCGTCCCAACTTAGAGCTACAATTCGGGACCAGATTCTGCGGCCGAGAACAACAGTCCACTAATTTTATCATATCTCTGAATCCGTAACTCCAAATGGGCCCAACATTTACAGGAGGTTAGAAGACATCCGGAGATCCATGTTCTTATTCTATGGACCACTCTGATTCGGCCGTCTAGAAGGTCTTACTGACGCGTCTGTTCGGTGAAGGAAAGCTGGCTGCCACCTCGGGTCAAATGTGGAAAAGTTAAAATTCCACAAGCTTTCCACCACCTATTGCCTACCAAAATTAATTGAGAAGCTTTGTACTATTTGAGGCTCGACCCAAGGCTCCCAAAATGCCTATTTAAGGCAGTGGTGGTGAAGGAGTTGAGGATCTTGGATGCTTTGTTTAATTGTAATGTTATGCTGCATTTTTGTTGCCTCAATATTGTCTTTCACATGTAAGTTGTTCAATTCACTTTAGTTTATTAATAAAAGTTTTTCTTATACTCTTATTCTGTTGTTCTTAATATCAATTTGATACCGTTGGATCATGGTGTGAATTTATTCACACAACGGTGGAGTGATCATTTTATTTTTGTTTTTTTCTTTACTTCTCCATTTCCTCCCTCATGAGTCTACTTTCCGCTTCCATTGAAACCATGGGATCAATGGAGGGATAACCGACTTATGGGTTTATCCAAGGGATTAGAAAGGGGCTGGATTGGATGTTATTTATCACCTAATTAATGTATAATCACTTCTTTAATTGGGATTTTTATTTGATGATTTTTTAACTCCATCATCCTTGTTGAATTTAAGGCCACAAACTTCAAGTACTAATACGATCCATTACCTTGAATTGCTCAAAACTTTGATCCATCATGTTTATAGGTGATTAGTATTAGAGGGTGTAGGCATTAAAACAGTAAGTGATGATGTTGTTTTATCTCCTTAAATGAACCCATCTCAAATTTATGAAATTGAAATCATTAAAAAGAAAATACGTCCAATCCACCCCGAGCGATAACCTAGGATCAACTCATTCTTTTAAATTGAATCCACTTAAATCTATTAGATATATTTAAAACCCATCCAAAATCAATCCAAGTTGGCCACTTCATATCCAAAAATCTATCCCTTAGGTTGTGTATCTTAGGTATCTTCTTAGGTCTCTGTGGAATCGACAACCCAAGCTACACTACAAGGACCGTTCTACCTTTCTTCTCTTGGGTAAATTTGGGAGTGAACCAAATTTTGGCGCCGTTGCTGGGGACCAATTAATTACCTTAGATCCGAAAAAAAACTTCTTTCCTCACCTCCATTCTTCTACTCTCACCCAAGATCTCTTATCTTGTCCCTTTCTCGCTTTTTTTGGCGCATGTCCGCCAACACCCGCGATTTCTCAAACAGACTAGTTATGGTGGAAAGTCCTAGGATAGGGGAGTCAAGTGCAACTAAGGGATTGTTTAAATCAGATTCAAATATTCTTGAAACCCCAAAGTCAGAACTTGAAACAAGTCCAATGGGGGGTTATCCACAAAATCAAATTGTAAACCCTGGGGGGAATCAAATGGGAAACCAAAACCAAGAAGCTCCAAACTTAGGGAATGTAGTTGATCAAACCATGAACGACTACCTCACTCCAGCTTGGACCAATGCCCACTCATGCATTAGAAACAATTCCATAGGAGACACCAACTACATATTCAAACCCCATTTCCTAAACCACCTTCCAACCTTTCATGGGATGGAGTCAGAAATGCCATACCTTCATGTCAAATAATTCAACGACATTGTTGAAACCATGTGTCCCCCACATCAACTAGAATCCGCTAAGATGAGGCTATTTCCTTTTTCATTAAAGAATCGATCTAAAAATTGGCTAAAGAACTTGAGACCTGCATCAATCCACTCTTGGGACCAACTACAAAGAGAATTCTACAAAAAATACTTCCCTCATCACAAAACAATTGCACTTAAAATGATCATCCAAAACTTTTTTGAAAAAGAGGGAGAGTCATTTTATGAAACATGGGAGAGGTTCAAAGACACCCTAAACATGGTTCCACACCATGGGTTTTCCATACCTGAACAACTGAGAATTTTCTATGAAGGGTTGGGTCCGGGTAATAAACAATTCATTGACATGATGTGTAATGGAACTTTTAAAAACATGGCCCCAAATGATGCTTACGAGTATCTGGAAAGTCTGGATGAAGAAAACCAAACTTGGGGAACTTTACCTTATTTTGAAAAGCCACAAAGAACCACTGGAATTCATACACTTAGAGAAGAGGAAACCCTTAGGGCTAAACTCGCAGAACTCTCTAGGAAGGTTGAAGAGATAGACCTTAGGAAAGTCCATGAAATCGAAAATGTAGACCTTGTTTGCACAATTTGTGACAAATATGACCATAAAACAGACAACTTTCCAACCATTCCATCCATCAAGGATGTTCTTCTAGGAGGACCCCCAGCGGAAGTCAATGCCCTAAACTTTCAAAAGCCCCAACACCAAAACACCTTCAATCCAAGGTACAATGACCACCCAGGCTTCCTATGGAAGGATAACCAACAACATAGCCAACCACAAGGGAAAAATACTTACCCTCAATAGAACTACCAAACCCATAACTAGTTCCAAACCCAACCTATCCAATACCAACAGCCACCGGTCCATTTTCAACAAACCATCCCACCTCCAAAATACCCACTGGGATAAACCAACCTACTCAAGCACCCACTGAAACTGTTCCACAAAGCATATTAGGACAATTTTGAAAACAATTGGAGAGGATGAACTCAGAAGTCTCTCCCCTAAAACAAGAACATAAAACCATCAAAACAGGAAAGGCACCCATGCCTACTCAGGCGGTGCCATCCTCATCTTCAAGGGTAGAGTCAAGTTTTGCTGAAACAACTCATGAACAACTAAAGGCTGTGACTGTTTTAAGAAGTGGGAAATCAATTGAGAAACCTGAACAACTAATTCAGAACCCACCCAAAGATTCAAACATGGATGAAAATTCAAATGAACCACAAGATAAAACTGAGGAAACTGTTAACAATGTGAAGGAAACAACTCTTCAACAAACAACCCCACAACCTGCACCATTTCCTCAATACATGAGGGGGAAACCCATACCTGAACTGAGTGAAACGTTGAGAGAAATATTTTCACAAGTCAAGTTGAACATACCCCTTCTCGATGTAATCCAAACCATACCTTCCTACTCAAAGTATCTTAAGGACCTGTGCACTTTTAAAAGAAAATTTTCACAAAAAAACCAAGTCCTTTTGGCTGCTAATGTGAGTACCACCATTCAATGGACCATTCCTCCTAAGTTGAAAGACCCATGTTGCCGTTACATCAATGTTGAACTAGGAGAGAGCAAAGTTGTCAAGGCCTTGTGTGACCTAGGTGCTAGTGTCAATATCATCCCATATGCTGTGTACTACCAATTAGGCCTAGAAGAGCTCCAACCCACATCTGTCACACTTCATCTTGCTGATCGTAGCATTAGGGTTCCAAAGGAGATTTTAAAGGATGTTCGGGTAAAGGTTGAAAACTTCCTCTACCCTGCTGATTTCATTGTCCTTGACAACCATCCAACAAACCCCAATCATCCTTGGTCGTACTTTCCTTGCAACAATCAACTTTGTTATCTGAGTCCGAAATAGGAACATGACCATCACCTTTGGGAACATGAGTCTAGACTTGAACATCTATAATGCAAGCTCACAAATAGGGGATGACGGGGATATTCATGAAGTAAACATGATAGGAAGCATTGATAATGAATCCATGGAACATCAAGGAATATTTGATGAATGTTTAAGTCATAATGAGATTGATTTTCTTTTGTTCATATGAAGGAAGTTTATCTCCTTGGCTTGAATCATTTTCAAATTGCTCTTATGATGAAGTCTTAGGTCCAACAATCAGTGAAACCTTTCAAGAAACCAATTTCATAGAGACCCCTCTAAATTCCTTCCCTAAATCTGATCAATCCAATCTAGTAGCTGAAACTTCTATATGTGAGGAATCAATCCTATCTGAACCTCTAAAAAAAGAAATTGATCTTGATCCAATGTCCCAAACATCTGATGAAATTCTGAACCAACATGATCTTGAATTGAAGGAACTTCCTGCTGCACTAAAGTATGCCTTCATAGGGGAAAATCAAACACATCCTATTGTCATTTATTCTTCTCTTGAAGCCAATCATGAGAGGATGATTCTAGATGTCCTTAGGAATCATAAGAAAGTCATTGGTTGGACCCTTTCTGATATTCCTGGTGTTAGCCCACTTATCGGGACTCATAGGATTGTTTTGGAATCTGATTCAAAGCCATGTCATCAACCTCAACGACGACTCAATCCTAATATCATGGAGGTAGTAAGGAAATAACTTCTGAAATTGTTGAAAGCTGGTATCATATATCCCATAGGTGAGAGTGAATGGGTGAGCCCAATCCAAGTGGTTCCAAAAAAGGCTGGAATCATAGTGATAACCAATGAGGATGGAGAGATTCTTCCAACAAGGGTGAGTAGTGGATGGAGGGTATGCATTGACTATAGGAAACTAAACTCATTCACCAAGAAGAACCATTTCCCCTTACCATTCATTGACCAAGTCCTTGATAGAGTGGCAGGTCATGCCTTCTATTGTTTCATAGATGGGTAATCGGGGTAAAATCAAATTGAGGTCTCCCTAGAGGATCAAGGGAAGACTATATTCACATGTCCTTTCGGTACCTTTGCCTTCAAACGCATGCCCTTCGGGTTATGAAATGCCCCTGGAACCTTCCAGCAGTGCATGATTGGAATCTTCTCAGACATGGTAGGGGATTCTCTTGAGGTCTTCATTGATGACTTCTCTGTGTTTGGGGATACTTTTGAGGGATTTCTGCAGAATGTGGAGAGAGTCTTGTCAAGATGTGAAGAAAAAAATCTGGTCCTAAACTGGGAAAAATGTCATTTCATGGTTAAAGAGGGACTTGTTCTAGGCCATCTGGTCTCGAGTAGGGGGATTGAAGTTGATAAAGCAAAGGTTGACATCATTTTTCACCTTCCATCACCCAAAACTATCAAGGAAGTGAGGTCTTTCTTAGGACATGCTAGATTCTATAGAAGATTCATCAAGGACTTTAGTTCAATATCCCATCCACTTTGTGCTATCTTAGTAAAGGATGCTCCATTTGTTTGGACAGAAATCTGTGAGGGTTCATTCTCAACCCTGAAATCCTCTCTCACCTCTCCTCCCATTATGAAATCTCCAAATTGGAACCTTCCTTTTGAACTTATGTGTGATGCCAGTGACTTTACTGTTGGAGCTGTGTTAGGACAACGTTGTGATAAAACTCTTTATGTAATTGCTTATGCAAGAAAATCCTTAAATGATGCCCAAATCAACTACACCACCACTGAAAAGGAGTTACTTTCTATTGTGTTTTCCTTAGAGAAGTTTAGGTCCTACCTCTTAGGATCACCCATCACTGTGTTCACTGACCATTCTGCACTAAAATACCTCTTCCAAAAACAAGATGCTAAGGCTAGACTTATTTGGTGTGTCCTTATCTTACAAGAATTTGACCTCACAATCAAGGATAAAAAGGGAGTTGAAAATGTTGTAGCTGATCACCTCTCTAGGATGGAATTTAAAGACAACTCAAATCACCTTTCTGTGTCTGATTCATTTCCTGATGAACACTTATACTCTATGAGTGACTTCTCTTGGTATGCTGACATAGGAAATTTCTTAGTGACAGGAGTCATTCCAAAATTCTTAGGGTTTCAAGCTCGAAGGAAATTCCTTTCTGATGTTAGACACTATGTGTTTGATGATCCATACCTCGATAAGTTCTGCCCTGACCAAGTCATTAGGAGGTGTGTTCCAGAATCTGAACAAGAGTCCATCCTTAAATTCTGGCATAGTGAGGCATGTGGAGGTCACTTTTCCTCTAAGAAAACATCTGCGAAGATTCTTCAATGTGGTCTTTTTTGGCCCACCCTCTCAAGGGACTCCTACACATTTTGTCAAATTTGTCCTAGGTGTCAACAAGTAGGGTCCATCACAAAAAGGAATCAAATGCCACTCACTCCCATCTTAGTGGTTGAAATCTTTGACTGTTGGGGAATTGATTTCATGGGTCCCTTCCCAAACTCTCGGGGATACCTCTACATACTCTTAGCTGTTGATTATGACTCAGAATGGGTTGAGGCCATTCCCACAAAATCCAATGATCATCAAACTGTGATTAGATTCCTAAAAGAAAACATATTCTCTAGATTTGGAATTCCTAGGGCTATCATAAGTGATCGTGGAACTCATTTGTGCAATCGTCCATTCTCATCACTCATGGAAAAACATGGAATTTCTCACAAAGTGTCCACTGCTTACCACCCACAGACCAATGGTCAAGCTGAGTTAACCAATCGTGAAATTAAGAAAATTCTTGAGAAAACTGTCAACCCCTCTAGGAAAGATTGGTCTGAGAAACTCTTAGATGCTATTTGGTCCTATAGAACCGCATATAAAACCATTTTAGGAATGTCCCCATATAGGTTGGTTTATGGTATAGCATGCCATTTGCTAGTGGAGATTGAACATAAGGCCTTTTGTGCAATTAAGAAAATGGATTATGATCTCTCATTGGCAAGAACAAAAAGAAAATTAGATCTCAATGAACTGGAGGAACTAAGGATGGAGGCTTATGAAAATTCAAGGATCAATAAAGATAGAGTTCAAGCCTAGAAATCTAGGAATATCAAGGTCAAACATTTTGAACCGGGAAAACTTGTGTTCTTGTATAGTTCAAAACTTCATTTACATCCGGGAAAGTTAAGGTCTAGATGGTCAGGACCTTTCATAGTGCATCATGTATTCCCCCATGGGGCAGTAGAGATTCAAGATCCCACAAGTGGTTACATTTTCAAGGTCAATGGTCAAAGGTTAAAACCATTCATTGAATCAATCAAAAAATAGGAAATAGAGGTTGAGTTAACTGAGCCAACCTATGAACAAGGAACAAATTAATAGATTTAGGGTCCATGTCGGGATAACGACGTAAAATAAAGAGCTTAATGGGAGGCAACACATGGTTTTAAAGTTTCCAATAATTTTGTTGTTTTAATCAACTTTATATTTTAAATAGGGTTAATGATACATTTTGATATTTTGAAAAAAAATAATAAACTGTTGACCAGTTCTTCTATAATGAGTATGGATGCGTACGAAAGGGGAGCACTATATTCATCCGTGTCACGTGGTGTGATCCTTGAGTAATACCTTACCCAGAAATTAAAAAAAAAAGACAATGCATCATCAGTTTGTTTTGTTTTATTTTTATTATTTTATAGGTTAAGATAAAAATAAAATTAATATAATAAAAAAAAATTCCACGCCATAGGCCGTGGGGAAAACCCCGTCACAACCGGCGAAGCCGCGGGGACTCGAACCCGGGACCGATGGGAGACAGGGGCACGCGCTTACCACTGACCTGTGGCTTCTTGTGCTTCCTTATTCTATAATTTTTATATATATTCTTATATTTTACTTCCTTTATTATATAAATATATATATATATATATTGATTGTTTTTGTTTGTTTTTTTTGTTTTTCCTTTTTCCACTAGGGAACTTTGCAAGCGACATGGATATCAAAGGAATAAATTCGAGCGGCAAGAACTTCAAACTTCAACCTCCAGGTGACTTCATTCGATGATCCTCATATTTCAATTTCCTTATTGAACTCCCATTTTTATTCCTCTACCCCATTCTAAATTTTGTTTTTATGAAACTAGGGACAGCTTTATTCTATGTTGGGGGGTGTGGAAACAAAATGTTTGTTTAAAAAAACAATGATAACAAAAAGAAGTAAAATTCCTTTATCATTCATATAATAACATATTTTCTCACATAAAAAACTACATATCAAATTATTATTATTTCCATGACTCTTAATTTAATTCATGATTAAGTTTGAAAGCATAGATTTTTGAAAGTGTGGCTGTCCAATGTGATATTTCATCGTTTATATTTTCATCCAAATAAAAAAATGCCACAATGCACGTCCTCTAGACTGTGGGGTACTAATTTGAATTTTTGGGGTCCCATAATAAATATCATAGGCTGGTTTTATTTTTATGAATAATATGAGTATTCAAAAAAAAAACTAAAAAAATTTATTTAAAAAAAATAAAAAATAAAAAAAATTTGCGTGTAGAGTAATGGATTGATAAAATTAGAGGCCTTAGACACTTGGGGATCGTGAATCCAGAGTTGTCTAGCCCTGAGTTTATCAATATATCTCTATTTATGGTAATATGACTTTGTTTTTGATTAAGTTAACTCGAGACGATGCCCGAGTATGTGGGCTTCACTTGGTGCCCTAAGGCCTTTGAGTCTGGGAGTCATCGGTAAAGTCTTGCTACATGGGTTAATTTGATTAACTGCAATCTCAATTACTATGGCAATATTGCAAAAAAAATCAAAAAAAAAAGAATGAAGAATACTCATATTAGGATTAAATGTGATTCCACCTAGTGCTTCCATGATTTCCCCCTTGAATGAAAATGAACCCCCATATCTATTGTGATACACAACACATCATTACACCTAATTGAGTTCGATGAAGTATGATGATGGACTTGATCAATGTAATGGGCTTGGGATTGGGACCTGATTTTAAATTCATATTGTTTTAAATTATCTTGATAGGTTATAAAAATATATTTGTGTGCAGTTTACATTGTGAGCACCATTTGTTATAATGTGTTTGTAGAAAGGAATTCAAATAAAATCATTGAATTATTTGCTCGGGACTAGCAAATCTAAAGTTGGGGGGTGTGATTATCCAATAAAAACATATATTTTAAATACATTTTAATGATATTAAATGTTCATTTTTGATCTTATGGGCCTGAGTTAGTGCATTTTCATTATGAACATCCATTCTCATCATTTGTGCACTTCATGCCTAATATACACCAATTTAGGCCCAATGAGTCATCTGATTCTAAGGAATGTAATTACCAATTTTTTAATTTGATATTTTGGGAACATTATCTAAACTTAAATGTGAACATTTTTCATTCAGGGATCAATGGAGAATTCATGGAAGAAGATGGGGATATTTTGTGATGAAAGGAAGCAATTCTAGAGAAGGCAGATTGGACACTAGCCCAATGATGAGACTGTGGGGCCCATCATACAGGCCTAATGAATACCATATTTTTTGGGATGCTAGAAGACATTCATAGGAACAAATAACTCTTCGTGCGACAATGCTAATTCAGCCTCTATTGTGGTCATTAAAGCGGCCCAAGTTAGAGATACAATTATGGGCCAGATTCTGCGGCCCAGAAAAACAGTCCTCTAATTTTATCATATCTCTTAATCCGTAACTCCAAATGGGCCCAAATTTACAGGAAGTTAGAAGACATCCGGAGATCTATTTTCTTCTTCTATGACCCACTCTAATTCGGCCGTCTAGAAGGTCTTCCAGACGCGTCTGTTCGGTGAAGGAAAGCTGGCTGCCACCTCTGGTCAAATGTGGAAAAGTTCAAATTCCACAAGCTTTCCACCACCTATGGCCTACCAAAATTAATTGATATGCTTTGTACTGTTTGAGGCTAGACCCAAGGCCCCCAAAATGCCTATTTAAGGCAATTGTGGTGAAGGAGTTGAGGATCTTGGATGCTTTGTTCAATTGTAATGTTATGATGCATTTTTGTTGCCTCAATTTTGTCTTTCACATGTAAGTTGTTCAATTCACTTTAGTTTCTTAATAAAAGTTTTTCTTATACTCTTATTCTGTTGTTATTAATATCACTTTGATACCGTTGGATCATGGTGTGAATTTATTCACACCAACCCTTGTGAAATTATTCACACAACGGTGGAGTGATCATTTTATTTTTGTTGTTTTCTTTACTTCTCCATTTCCTCCCACATGAGTCTACTTTCCGCTTCCATTGAAACCATGGGATCAATGGAGGGCTAACCCACTTATGGGTTGATCCAAGGGAGTATCAAGGGGCTTGATTGTATGTTATTTATCACCTAATTAATGTATAATCACTTCTTTAATTGGGATTTTTATTTGATGATTTTTAAACTCCATCGTCCTTGTTGAATTTAAGGCCACACACTTCAAGTACTAATACGATCCTTTACCTTGAACTTCTCAAAACATTGATCCTTCAAGTGTATAGGTGATTAGTAATAGAGGGTGTAGGCATTAAACCAGTAAGTGATGATGTTGTTTTATCTCCTTAAATGAACCCATCTCAAATTTAAGAAATTGAAATCATTAAAAAGAAAATACGTCCAGTCCACCCTGATCGATAACCTAGGATCAACTCATTCTTTTAAATTGAATCCACTTAAATCTATTAGATATATTTAAAACCCATCCAAAATCAATCCATGTTGGCCACTTCATAGCAAAAAATCCATCCCTTAGGATGTGTATCTTAGGTATCTTCTTAGGTCTCTGTGGAATCGACAACCCAAGCTAAACTACAAGGACCGTTCTACCCTTCTTCTCTTGGATAAATTTGGGCGTGAACCACTATCACTTCCTTTATAGGTTTCAATTGGATTTTTCATCACCCATTCTATACTTATAGTAACATTCAAATTACACATATATATTATCAATGGTTATGTATCTTAACGGATTATTATGTGTGATAAGATATAATATTCCCAAAAAAATTAATGTTCATGTGTTTTCTATAACCGTAATCCATAATTGGTGATTTAATTCAATCACACAGGGAATTTTATTTATAAAAGGTAGGGTCATTTCAATCACGACATAAATTCCCATGTACATTGTAATTTTTTATTGAATTAGAAAAAATATGAGTTTTACATGGCCTAAGTAGGTTATTCTGGTATTCTATGAATCTTCATAATATTCTCCACACCTCACATTCTCTCACCCAACATTTTTACCTATTTAAAATCCCTCACAAAAACCAATATGTCCTCTTTACATTCCATGATGTATTTCTTCCTATAGTAACCGTTATACCTAGATATTATCTTTACTTAATAGGTTTTATTTCCGCCAATAATGACCCTTACACCCCTAAAATGAAATGATTTCAAGGTTGTTCATCCTGTGTGGTGCCATGATATTTATCAATATTCAATATGAATAATTTAATATTTATATATACATATATGTATTAGAAAAATTTAATATACTGAATAGATATATTTTATATTATAAATTTGAAATATACATAATGGAATATCATATATAAATATTATAAGTATGCAATAAACATATAATGATACATGAAATATTTACAAACAGATTGAAATATTATGTTTTAATTACTAAATTTGTTGTATAAAAGATTCATGATGTTATATTCAATATTAATTTAATAAATATGTTATTTTTATATAATAGTTATAAATTATGCATACTCTAATTAAAAAAATTAAAATACTAATTATGGAATCCACATATAATGAATATGTATATTATATATTTCAAAAATCAAATCGGAAATTTTTATTATGAAATATTTATATTATGAATAGGAAATATGCATTTAATTCAATATCAAAAAATACATAAATTGAAATTTCAATATGAATATACTAAAAATATATTTAATTAAAATATGTTATGAGATATTCAAACTGCTATATTACATGTTCATATAATATACTTACAATTTTAGATACATAAGATGAAATCTGCATGTACTCCATATATATATTTCATATTTTAAAAAATAAATATTCAAATTGGAATATGAAATAACTATATTTTGGAAATTAAATATGAATATAATATTATGTTAAAAATACATACATATATTTTTTAATATTCAAAATAATAAATAAATTTTCAATGGATACATGTTACATATATTATTCTAATAAAAAAATCTCGTAAAATTAGCACAAGTGCTTCTAATTTGAATTATTTCTCTTAGATACGAATTATTTAATGTAAAGTTTCTTCTTATTTTAATAGGATTGAAGTTAATACTATGAAATATATGTTTATTTATCTTGGATGGTTTTTATGCATTGTTTATTTATTTATATGATCTTTCATTGATCTAAAAACTTATAATCCATTATTTTATAATAATTTACTTTTAATTTCAATGTCCAACTACTGTATTTTTACCTATATATTTTTTTACATTTTACATTAAACATAAATTTTCAATTAAATGAAAATACATGGATGATATACTTGTTATTTCAAATTATTTCATTAATGAAATTTACACTCCATCAGTATTATGAAATGAAATGAAATATTTGAAGGGTAATCAGATGGATTAGATTAAAACTCACATTTTTACATAGATTAATTCCCAAGATTTCAATAAAAATTATTGATAGTTTTATAGTTAATGTGATATTATATTTTTTAAGGGTTAATTTCCATTCTAATATTTAATTTTAACATTGTTTATATTGAATAATTTTTGGTGTTTTCCATCAAAAATTCATCTACAGGGTATAAAACATGAACAAAATGAAAATCACATAAAAAATCATTGAAGTATAAAAAATTTGAGAATTAAAATATAATTTTAGTTTACATTGATAACAAAAATATATTGAAATTTGTAAAAATAAGTAGAATAAACATCTTATAAAAAAATAAAAATAAAAATAAGTCTAAAAAAACAAAATACTGGATCCTAATAAGAAGTTATGGACCATATTCTATCCTAATCTGTCATATATTTACCTTATTTCATTTGGGTTCTATAGTGGGATGTGGGGGGATTTGGTTAATCAGCATAATATACTTGAAAATACTTCCATGTATTTATATCTAACTCAATATTAAAGGATTTATTATCATGGTGTAAGATTTCATGTATCTTTCATGTTATTTGGAGGTAGTTTCTCGACTACTTTAGAGTTTTTTGGATTGTATTCTACTTTTATTCAAATGATCCTTACTAGAGACCTAGGTATAATTCTATAACAACATAAAATTTAATATGATAAACAATAATACATTTATTCAACTATTAAAATCATAAATAAAGTGTGTTACAGATCAATATAAAACATATAAAAAATTTAATACCTTAATATTCAATTAAATATTATTTTAAAAATGAACATAATTTATGATTTAACTATTCACATTCTACCACACACAAAATTCACTATTTCTGAATAATTTACATCAAATACAAAATGGATGACATAAAAATATCAAAAAATTATTTATAAAAGTTTTATTATGTTGAATAAGATGCATATCTATTTTTTTGAATTTATTACTCATAGTTTTAATATAACAATTCAATAACCCAACAACATTAAGGAATCATTAGTTTATACTTGGAAAATTATATATAGTAGAAGGTGTAATTTATTTTTTGTTCCTCATTATTTATATAGAATGTAGTTTTTAAAATAAAGGAATCATGTTGCTGTGTTGAAAGGAAAAATTAAAATAAATATACTCTAGAATTCAAGTATTTGATTTATATATAAATTCTTATAAACAAATATCATTTTTAATGTTCCTAAAATATTATAAAAATCCCTCAAATTGATTTTTTTACTTTTCACTGTAAAAATCATGAAATAAGTAAAACTATTTACAACATTATTCAAATTATAATAATGAAATGGACAAAAAAATTTAAATAAAATAACCAATATAAAATCTAATAGTATGGTAGATCTAAATAAGTAAACCATATGAAATTTCATGATTCATACTTCATATAAATTTTAATTTCAACTAAAAAAATTGATCATGAATATTAACATAGAATACAATCAAGATATATATTAACTTTGATAAGATAAGATGAATATAAATAAATGAATTAAATATAAATAAATTTTTATATTGTGTAAAAGTAAAGGTAAATTTTGATGATTTAAAGAAAAAAACAAAAATCACGAATTGAAATTACTACAAACAACGAGTTCCTTGAAATAAGAAAACAAAATGAAAACATAGAGAAAGTGGATCCTAAATAGTAGAGAAAATAGTTGGAAAATAATATGAATGATGCTAACTTTTTTATAAAACCATTGCACTCGTCATGTCATGGATTTTCATCATAAGTAGTTTTCCATTAAAACATTCAATAGTGTATACCTCTCTAGAGTATTCATTATTTATATGAACACAACACCTTTATTTGAGAAAAAAATCACTATTTTATAAAACTAATCATATGATTCCTCCTAATGGGATCTCAACACGTATATATGATATAATGAAGGGTAACTAGACTAATTAGAATTTTAATATTGTTTATGGATCTGATTCAAGAAAATCTTGTAATAACTAAGCCCTGATAATAACATAGGAACCCTGCCTTAACATGGTCATTGGGTCTCGGCCTGCCAAGATCTACCAGTTTCCTCACAAACACATGGTCTCTCTTCTAGGGCCAACCCACATGCTCGAACGAGTCATTATACTAATAAATATCCCCCAATGGAAACAAATATTTTTTTTAGTTTTCTCTTTCCTCACTCAAACACACTCTATGAAACGACCCATAATAGCACCCTTTATGTTCAATAATGCAAGCACATCATGTTTAGCTATAGAGTTCTAATCCTACCGGCTCCAAAAAAAACTGCACCTTATTAACATAGGTAGTGACATTTACCCATTTAACACTTTTACAGTTTGGGGTGTTACATCCACCCCATTATAACACGTCATTATTAAAGGCCATATATGTCATCAAAATTAATTCCACATAAATTTTGGATGGGTACCTCTATTGATACCAACGTAAAAAACAATGGCCCATTGAAAAAAATATACGTCACCTTAAAATGGTCATCGTGTTCTGGCCCTCCAGGAACCAGTAGTTGCCCTGTAGACACATGGTCCTCTACAGGGGTCCCAACCACATACCCAAATGTTTCATTAGACTAATGACTATCCCCACATGAAAAAACAAATTCTCTGTCCTCACTCACACATGGTCTCATACACTTGGTTTGGAAAACATACCAAGAGGTCAGCCATCCTGTTCACTAATCCAGGCCATGCATGCTGAACTATGGAGTTCTAATGAGGCAGGTTATTGAAAATAAAAGTTATCCTTTCTAATATGTGTAATAATATTTGTCCCTTTAACCCATTAGAATTATGTGGTCTTACAATTCCCCTCTTGAATTGGTCAAGAAATAAAATAAAAAAAATAAAATTAGTCACCATTAAAAAAACCTAAAAACAAATAACTAACACATATTTTTATGACAATTCTAATAATTAGTTGATATAATAAAACTAGCAGAAGACAACTTTTTTCAGAATGGGAATAAACAAAAAAATAAACTCAATAATCGCATTACTATCCAGTACCTCTGTGGATATAATAAAAACTAATTTGATAAAAATAAAATAACATAAAAATATATCATGAAAATTTTCTCCTATATTAGTATTAATATTTTCCTCTCTCACTCTACAATTAATGACCACTATTGTTCAAATAGTTTCCTCATTTTGGAATTGTTATCACTACTATAAATTTTCAAATTCGTCTAGTGAAATTTGGTAAAAAATAACTCTATTTTACTCTATTTGACTCATCCCTTACTTGAAAAATTCCACATAAAAATAAAAATATGGATAAATAGAAAAATAGGTTAATAAAAAACCTATAATATTTTTCAAAAATATCATTTGAATTAAACAAAACTAATAATTGGCATGTGTGTTCACACAAGATAGATTAACTATTAATATAAATTGAATACGTTTTCTCAAAATATGAATCTAAACCATATAATATGTAAATTATAAAATAATAATGCAGAGGTTTTGAATAAATTATTCAAGTATTTTAGTAAAAAACAATAAAAAAATAACATACCTATGAAACATTTTTTGGGTATTTATAAAAATGGACTTTTATGTTATGTGGTAACCAGATAGTCAAATGATATCTGATTAAGAAAACTACCATATAATAAATATGTAATTCCCCAACCCCAATTACCTAGAGTTGGTGCATTATTACATAACATTTCCATGATCGCAAAAGATCAAATCTCTAAAGACCGATTAGTTTAGAAGCCTTGGAATCACTAGATACATTCATAAATTTTACATTACATTATAAAGTGAAAAAAACTACAACAGCATCTGGTATCCATATACCACACTCATATCCCCTCATACTATCCCTATATGCCATTCATAAAATACTTCTTCACAAACTGGGAAAAATAAAACATAGAAAGGGGTGAGCTTAGATACTCAGTAAGGATAACAATATAGTGGAAACTTTCATAAATAAGAATAAACATTTTAGGAAATGTATAACTAAAACAAAAGTCTTTTAAACTTGAACTTCAGCATAATATGGCAAAAATAAATGGAAATAATTCCATTTACTCATTCACATGGACACTCCACTAGTCGAATAATAACATGCAATATCAATAACCACTTTCATAATTATGGAATGCATAATGCCAGACTATCATAACCTCAAATTCAAGGCCTTGTGCCAATAATACAAATAATATTTTTTCAAGGCCTTGTTCCAAGACACTAGTTTGTCCCATGAGACCTACCGATGCATCGACGATCTATAGCGGGCTCCACCTTTCACTTAATAAGCCCAATGCATTCCTCATACGAATAGGTTTAAACATAACATAAACATTCGTATTAAAACTATCATATGAAATGTCAATACTCTCAACATAATCCATAAATGGTATAAAAATAACACATCCACAATCAAACATATCACAAAACCTTCAATATAATATTGAAGTTTTGTATCATAACAAATCAACTTCAAATAAGCTTAAAATCCATCAAAGGATATTGAAATAGATGAAATCAGAACTATTTGAGAGATATATCTCTTTATTGAAATCATTTAAAGGTCACATAATTATAAAATAAAACATTTAATTTGAAAATATTCTAATACTTTTTTAAGGGATGCTTTGATGATTTTATAACGGTGGAAAATAGCCACACCCGCTGTATAAGTTAAGAAAAAGACATTCTTACATTAATTTTGTCGAAAAGGTTAAAAAGGACCTTGTTTAGAAAATGACAGAAATATTCCTTTATAAACATCTTATAAAAAGTAAAACAAGGGTATAAATGACTTTAACTCATAGTCTATAAAATAGTGAGAATGTTTTGAAATACATTTTTAAGAATCATGGATGTGGATGATAAAGAGGTCCCAGTAGATACTTATGTAAAAACAACCTTGGATAATAAAAAGATTGTGAAATTAACCCTTAACTTGTACTTTTCCTTGGTCTAGGGTAGTTTAACCTCATTTATAATGGTGAAATAATTGTTTATTAGTTATACAAGAATCATATACATTAATATTATATCATATATGATCTTTTAACATTTCTTTGTTAATAATATCTTAGTATTATCATCGTTTCGGGTGTTAAATTATATGTTTTGTTACATAAGTCATGTTTGTTAAGAATATTTTTTTATCTTATTCATATCCAAAATGATATCTTGTCTTTAAAAATTATTTTTAATCATTAAATGAGAATTAGACTTGAATGGATATGATGGGGAATGAATCTCATCGCGTTCGTGGAGACGGTAGTCCATACGTACGCATGAGAAAAAATATCATTCTATTGATATTAAAATAATATATAATTAGATGGTTTATCATATATATAGAATAAATATCTTGTTATATTTATTATTTACATCAATTACACATCATTATCTTACCCATCTAAATAATAATTTTTTGAATAACAATTACACCATGACGTGGAGACGGTAAACCGTACGTACGCACGTATGGGGACATGTCATTCAAAGGATGCAAAGAATACTGAATATGGTTGTACCATATTTATAATAACATCAAAGTATATAGAAGATACTGGAGTTATTATTATATAATGTAAATAACAAAGAAATAATAAGTGGAAGAAGAAAGGAACTTGAAAGTGGGTGGTGAAATTATTACCTCTTCTTCAGGTTCTTCCTATTGATTTGATCAAAAGGGCTTAATAAATTGGATTTATGATCAAAATATGGCCTCTAGGTTGAATTTACTGAATTTGAGAGAATATTTGGGCAGGTTTTGGCTGAGATAAAAGGCTTTTAAGTTGTCAATTAGAGATAAGGGTGAGTGCCCTTTTATAAGAGGGGTGAGGGGCACCATAGAAAAAACTAGAAATATTTTTTTATAATAAAATAATTTTTGGTTTATAATGGCTCAAAAGTGGATTATTTAATTTCTAATGTGGTCTGAGTTGAAAACCACTCAAAAAATAGTTTTTAGATAGGTTTTGGTCACTATGTTACCCTTATCTTCTAGATTTAACTCTTAGTTAAATAGTTTGACATTCACCATGTCTCTTTGTATTTTCATATTATATAGTTAATAAAGTTACTATATACATCCAAGAAAACCCCATGTGGTTCATTAATGATACACCTATCAATTTATAAGTCATTTTTATGATCCTTATATTTTTAGGAATAGAATATCAATTAATAATATAATATTTGTTTTAAAAACTCCTTAATGTCAATTTTGACACTATTTAATAATTGATTTTTGTTAAAGTCTTAACAACTTTATTAATTCAAAAAAAATTCATTTAAGTTATAATAACATGTCATATTAGCCAATAAAATTTGTGGATGTCCTCAAAACGTTCAGATTATATTTATTTTAGCATTTATATTACCAATTATTTGATTCTTCCATTAATAAAGAATGTACTGCATCATTATTGTGTCATAAATAAATTTAATTATTCAATGTCTAAAAATTATAAATAAAACTCAATTATGTAGGAAATATTTTTTTCTTTCTATTTAGTATTTATATTAGAAAATATAACATATATAACCCTATGTAAAAATTGTTTTCCTAAAATATATGTGGTTATATCAATTTTGTATTTACTTTAACTTAATTAATATAAAGTGTAATTATAACTTACTAGTGGTTCCATAGGGTCTCAAAATCGAACCAGAGATGACCATGGTTTGACATGTATTAAAACATAGGGTTGGGACACGTTTTAAGGTAATTTAATATTATTTGAATATTATTTTTTCACCCTTATTTATCGGATTTAGCCTTTAACCATAGTAAACAAAATATTTACCGAAGTAATTATTCAAAATGTCTAAAAATAAAACTTACCTATTTACACAATTTAGAAATCCTGATTCTAAATATGGAATCTATTTTTTTAAATTCAAAAAACATTATTGGCAGAAATTAATTTAAAAATAATTCCTGTAGTCAAAACAAAAACCATCTTTTGAAGAAATAATAACTATCAAAACATTGGCACTTGCTTATGTCCAGTTTAAATGTGAAAATATGTCAAATGACCCAAATTAGATTAAATGGTAAAAATATTTTCTAATTATAAATTAAAACCACTGAATAGTATAATTTATCACTATAACATATTTTGATTAAAAAATTTGTTTTTAATTAATGTTTATATTTTTCACTATTCATAAAAAAATTGGAAGTTCTCATAAAAACACCAAAAATTAAATCTAGGCTAATTTTGATATTCTGAATCCAAAAATGAAGTCAATATTAAAAGATAAAATTTATATAATTTCAAAAAGTGGTTATTACTATTCATAATGGCTAGTTTGATTGGTTGTGGTGTGTTAGAACTGAAAGTTGCGTACAACACACGCTATTGTATTTCTCAGAGAGAAGCATACCGTGGAAGCTTGGGGTGTTACTAAATATAAATAAATAAAGTATTATATTTTAAATTCTACCTAAATTATGCGTTAATGATTTGGTTGGCATGACTTAATTTTCATTGAGTGACTTCCCTAACCCTTTCTCACACAAGATATCAATTAAACCCCCTAAAACTATTTCCACTGAAAAACTATGGGCATAAGAAAATGATTATCTCAAACTAAAATTCCTACATTCCATAAGATAAAAAATCAAGAATACAATCTAGGTAAAAAATGAAAAAAACCATTTCCCCACCAGTTACCTATCATAATCAACCACTAAAAAAACACACCAAATGTCCATCACCGAGAACACCAGGAAATATTCCCAAAATACTACTTTCCAAAAATAAATTTAGAGAAACAGATATATACCATAACTAATAATATGAAAGGGGATAAACAATAAAAGTTGAACTATAAAGGAAGGACAAAAACTAGCATCAATCATGCCTTTTTAAAAAACATTGACCACCCAAACAAAACATTACAAAGCCTCTATACATGCAACCAAACCAGAGAGACTTGGAATGTGAGTTATATTACCCAAATCCAGAGTAGAGTTTTTATGGACTCTATTTCCTCAATAGTGTTGACGTTTATCATTATGCATCATACAATTTTCCACCAGTGACCCAATAAGTATGAAGGCCATGAAAAACTATACTGATATATTTTTCATGATGGACATGGATGTAACAAGTCTCGGAAATAATTTTAAGGGATTATATTTTTTCCCCTGTAAAAAACCCTTTACATAGAAAATTATATGATGTATTTTATGGATACTCCCTTAGCCAAAACAATTTCCAACCAGGATAACCGATTAGACAAATCAACCAGTGGCACACATGGGAGTCACCTCAACCCCGCCCCGAGATCCATCCAACAAAGTGACATAATTTGAGTGACTATAGAGTTTGCAGTGTGTGCTATGGGTGCATGTAGGTGTGACTAGCTAGGTTACGCAAGGGGAAGGCATGGCTGATGAGGAAATGGGTGAAAGAGTTTTGTTTGATGACCCCACTATCAGCGTGATGAAGTGATTTTTCATAATCAATTATTAAGCATGGATATCCCACATGAAAACATGATGTGGGTCGTCCTGGAAGAACATGTACTATTTATCTATAATAAATATATAGGCATAACAATGGTCCTCCCATCATAGTTTTCCATGTTTTCTAATCACCTTTCACAAACATCTTCAATCATTAATCACATATTAAATTCACCAACCTCTCATTTTACATCTTGATACATGATCTACATTCTTAAAGGATGTCTATTTCAGCCAAAGATAATCAACCATTAACTATGGTGATCGTCTACCTTCTATGGTGACCAAGTTGCGCTGAAGGATACATGATCTACATCCCAGAACCATGATTTAAACATAGTTTCATATGAATGTAATCTTTCATGGGGAACAAATACATCTAATTAATCTAGTATTTAGGACTGGATCAACCTGAACATGCCATCTCATGAATACAACACAAGGGTTTCCAATGGTCACATGATCAAGAAATTATGATTGAATGAAGCTATGCTGACATCACAAGGATATAATAAAAAAGAGAATATCTCATCATTGTTAGATCCTACCATCATCTATAAGATCATATGAATATGGATGGAGGTTGATCCAGAAATTAAATAATACCATCACATAAAGGTAGGGCCATCACATGCCAGCCTTAAAGATGATTATGGATTATATCTGAATCCATCGTGAAAAACCCTTGGTGATTATCTAGAGAGACATAGCATGAAAAAATAGTGATAATGTGATGGATTATATCCAAACATGTGAAGACTCAGTGGTTTTCAATCATTTCATCACATGAACCTATCCTATGATTTGATGATGTTGATCTGGAAAATATTACCACCAACTTAATATGGTGTATGTGGTATCTTCCCTGATGAAAGTTTCACTTTTTTGGCTAAACTCCTTATATATAAACACATTATCCCTTTAAAAAATACACACACATGATATGTTGTGTAGATAGAGAAAAGAAATATTTTATAAGGAAAAAAGAGGCAGAGAGACGACTACTGACTTTGGCGAGCATCTCCAGGTAATCACAATACCACCACCATAAAAACCATCCATTGGATTCAATCATGAAATTATATCATGTGATCACCTTAAGATCATGTGGTCTCATGAAAAAAATATCATTATGTGAATCTTATGTAAAGAGATTCGTCTATTCAGCCACGAAATTCCACAAAAATGTATACCTGTTACATGAACATCCCTCCTTAACATGTGACTATGAGGGGCATGAGAACTTGGGGACATGAAAATCCTCTATAAAAAACCTAAGGTGTACAGACATGAACCACATATTCCATAAAAACCCTTTTTGATGCGTGTAAATACAACATATAGCCCCTAAACATGTTTTCTAAATCCCTCGAAAGACAACATTGAGGTTACATGATCGCATGAGAAATTAAACATTATGTGACACCATTATGCGGGAACCCCTTTGACTTGTATGTGTCCTTAAACATGTCTAACATTACATTAAAAGACCCTATAAACCCTCATCCATGCAATGTGGAAGCCCATGGACATGAACCCTTGTCATGTAATCACTCCTTGGTCAGAGGCCTTGACATGAATGTGAATATATAATCTCCATGAAATCCCTCAAACATGCGCTCTTTACCATGAATGCATTCATGTAAATGTTCATGATACCCCATCATTTGACTCTCTTAAGGACACACAATCCCTTGACTCATTGGTCTATTAATTCCCTCATGATACCCTAGACATTCTAGAATTTTCATACAATTTTCCATTGACATGTTAACATGATAATGAAAATACATCTTCGAAATTTCTTCTTTGGTAATGTAATGAACTGTTAGAAAAGTTGATTTGATCATAAAAATACATCCCAAACAAGTCTTCCCGATGATGCGAAAGGCCCTGGATATGTCATCTTATATAATGTGAAGCATCTTGATCATGTTAGATTCGAATATGAAAATCATCTTGGACTTGTTAGGAAGACACCCTTGGTAGTGTCTTCCATGGTAGAACAATACCCTAAACATATTAAACATATAATCAAGAAATGTTTGGTAGAAAGTCAAGACATGTTAGGTAGGAAATAAAGTCATGTCCAGAAGACAAACAACACTTGTCAAGTAGAAACCCCAGATAATCTAAGAAGACACTTTTGGAAATTTCAACCTTGTCCGACAGACATACATAGACTTAAACCATGTGAACCCCCATCCAAGAACCTTTGGTTGAGTACCCCTTTTATAGAGGGAGTGTTCTTACTAGGTATGTTTTACAAACTCATTCGACCCTATTTGTGTCATTCTCTTGGAAGGGAACTTCGTTTCATTCCCGAAATATTCTATAGACCTTTTATGGTCATCATATATCTTTATCTATTAAAAGATAGAGAACAAACATGCAATATTGGAATACATCCTGGTATAATCCCCCTAACTTTCCTAACCCTTGAAAATAATAATAATTTCATCAAATGTAATCAGCCATCCAAATCCATTATTATGCTAGGGGTAACTAAACTATGAGAAATTTGATTCCTATCCAAACATAATATACACAACATATTCCAAACGCATGACATGTATTGGGAATCAACCATGGTGTAAGTTCCTCTATATAAAAAATATTATTAACTCATGGGAGTGAATTATCCCATAAGTCTACCATCTTTACTTGTTCATCAGGGGAGGATTAGTTTCTCGTAAACAAGAATCCATTTATATATAATCTCCATCCATGCCGTCAAGTAAGTCAAAGACATTAGTGGGTTTGGGGGTAATTGAACTATGTAGATTCAAAATTCAATTATACACGGGAATCATTTTAAGTGTAATCCATGACCATTATCAGAAATACCTAAACCCCATAGTCTATTTAGGGATGAATCAAACTAAAATTACTTTTCTTTCTATTATAAATAGGATATATAGTAATACTTCCTAAGGATTTTTCTCCTTACCTTATTCTCCATGAGCCAAGTAATCATACCTCTATAGGGGAATCATTAATGTGCAATCCCCATGAAATTTTTTTATCATGTGAGGCAACCAATATTATTCTAGTTATTTTTTCTCACACTGAGTATTATTCAGGTGGGATTGAAGACTAGTGATGATTGTAACAATAACATGATTAAGAATCCCTCGATGCGATCCGTTCATTGGGATGTAAACAAGATTACATCTCATCTTCACTTAACGGGTCATACTATTGATGAGGAAATTTTGGGAAGCCTTATGTGTATATATCCTCCTATAGGCCTCTATTATCACATTTTTTATGACACAGATAATTGTAACATAAAATACATAGACACCAATACCTATCTTAATTGGATACATAATATTCCTTATTAATGATCCAGCCCAATATTTACATCCTTACTGCATCATGTTAAGCTACATGGCATAGTCCTATCATATGACCTTAAACTATGTCAAAATAACTACATGATTTTTGAATCATTTTCTTAGAGGGTATATAGGATTCTTTATTGAGGTTCAATCCCATATTCTAGACACCAACCAACTAGATATAAATAAACTCTAGAGAACATGAACATAGAAATAAAATAAATAATCATAAATGAGGACGAAAATAATGTAGAACTTTTTACATATAAAGTTTATCCCATCAACAGATGGTTTTACTCAAGTCATTGGCATAGGGGTAAGAAATCTTGTATTAGGGCTAGGGAAGGATTTCATGAATACATATTAAATATACAGGTGAGCCCCAAAATAGGAAATAATTACACCCATAAGGGTGTGATGCATCAGACCTCCCATCCTCTTGACCAATGTGAGTTCCTAACAATCATTAAGTCCAAAACCCCATTTAACATAATTCCATATGAAATTATGTATGTACCTAGTTATGGATGTTGGAATTGTTAGGAGTTTCTTTTAGAGAAAAATATTTTAATCCCAATACAAACTATTATTTCACTACCCTCAATCACCCACAAATGAGCATTAGGTAAAACTAGTTCGATTTTTCCTAGTGAAAAGGTGCACTTGATGTGAAATTCTTTAACCATGTCATCCATTTCAATGGTAAAAAATTATTTAATTCTTAGTTCCCACCATTCTATTTTGATCAAAATTTTTCAGGAAACAAAATGGTCTAACCTACATGATTTTAATAACTATGAAGAACCTTTCATAAGATAAGGAACCACCTCTTTATCCTTTACTGTGAAAGTGATTGATTATATGTGATGATGAAATGATAATGTGTATTTTTTTATCCAAGACTTCTTGGATTCCTTATGATATTATTGGAATCATCCAATGTGTTAATGGATTCTAAGACAGTTGGACATGTTGATATTGCATTTAGAACACCTGAAGCTGCAATAAACAACTAGTTGATGTACCGATCTTGTGCATCATCCACCATAGAATATTTGGCCTTGAGGACCAGATGTACGCTGTCACTAATGCAATATATTTAGTTCTAGTTGGTGAATATCATGGTGTAGGAGTAACGGATCGACAAATCCATCCAGAAATTGGAATAAGATGATAAAATCATGTAGAGGATGAATCCCCACAGTCATATTTTCCTTAGACAAGCCATAGAAGAGGTAGTGATCCCTATTACAACATTCAGACTCTTTAGCGTATTATTAAAAGAGAAAAACATATAAACCTTTCATACCTAAGGAAGGTAGATGGGGAAAATCACCATGTCAACTAAACTACATATGAATATCCTAGGAGGGATCACATATATTCTACTCATCATCATCAACAAATGAACATAATTCTATAGGTAACGAAATACACATTTTTACCAACCCTAGCTATCCAAAATGGGGAATCCAATATGAGGGTCATCTTAGGGTATCTAAACAATTCAACTCCTAAGCATGCTTATATACCAAGCACCACCAATATTTATGCGGACCATCAGTGTATCCTGATAGTGTCCCAAAATAAATCTCACATAATCACTATAAAGGAGTCGTCAACTTCATCATAACCATCCTTGGTGACTATGTAACCATGGGGTAACTGAAACCCACAATTTTTTGGGACTTTATCATATTTTACCCTGTGAACATTTTCAATATAGGTACAGATCCATCAAATGGAACAACAGCTGCCGACAACCCAAATGGTACTATGGGCACTAACACAACCAATGGTATTTCAAGAACAAGCCCATCTAACAGTAAAATAGGAAATGACACATTAAATAGTACTATAGGAACAATCCCACCAGACAACATCTTAGGCACAAACCTATCAAACAAGATATCCATTGAAGTGGATAATCTTCCCGATTATGTATCAGTTAATATTATATCATCCAAATATAAGGACTTATCATCAGACTGGGATTAATACACTGCGAAAGAGTATAATCATACCCTTCTGTAGTCATTTGAGACAAAATATGTTGGGCTACCTTTTTTCCTTTGGTATAGGAAACCAAGGTCTTAATGATATCATTTATACATCTATAGAAGGTAATATCGACCATGTCGGTATTTTATAGTGCAATTTTTATAGAGTAAATGGTCAGTGGAAATAGAATATTCAGTCTTTGGGGTCCACTCTTAGACTCCTTTCATTATCCACTCACCTTATCATTAACAAAGGAAATGATTTTTCATGACTCCTTCCATTCATCCCCTTAAGGGTGATAAGAAAGTTTATCTTGAGGAGAAGATCACTAATCTCCAGTGGGAGAACAAGGATATATAAGGCATAATTATAGGAATACTCCTAGTATGTATTACCTATAATGATATACCAAAACCTTCCTATGGGATCCAATATTATAGGGAAATTCCCCATCCCACATAGTTGGGGGAATTTTTATTTTTTCAAGACCCCCATCACCTAGGGACTGTGGAATTTCCTTATCTTCGACCCCCTCATCAATTATACTAAGGAATCAAAACTTATCCATGTTCTAATTACAATATAGGTATAGGTATCACGTGAGAGAAGAAGTGTGTTCGTCAATTTCTTTATGGGAAAATGAACAATGTATATTTCTTCCAATAAAAACATATCCCCATATACATTTATTATGATATAGAGAATGGTTTGATATAACCCCCAATAATGAGCAATCTGAGTGATCCATGGTTGATCAACCATGAAAATCACATCCCGTACCACCAAAATCTCATGCATATGATATTGAGTTTATTTAACTTTATGGACTAGATTTGGAAGTAGATAGATGAGGGGATGATGGAACCACCGACACCTGAACCCCCACTACATTCATGTGAGCACTCTGAAGAAAACACACATGTTTTGTAGTAGAAAATGGTCCACATACCTCCCCATTATAGTGAACTTTTATTATAAGATATAATAAAGACTATTACTTCTAGACAAAATGTATCCCCAGGTATTTTGAAAATTCATTGGTGAATGGATTGAAAAAAATCCCAATAGGGAGGAAGGTGAGTGAGGTAGGGTTTTTAGTTCATGAAATTCACTTCCTCTACCACCGTTTACTCAGGCACACAATAGGGTTTTTTTAACATTAACGATTTTCTAGGGAAGAAGGTAAATAATGTATTGATAATGTTAGGGGATCTCAAAAATCATGCAATATGAATATTATTCATCCAAGATTCATCAGAAAATTCACCCTCTTGATAGGATAGTATATGATATAACATAGTCACATGATGTTAAACTGCATGATATATCCTAGTCACATGACAATAAACTACACAATACATGCAGGTCGCATGATGATAAATTTGATGAAAATTTCATATTGTCATGGTGCTAAATTGAATGATATGTCTTGGTCACATGATGTTACTTTTCCTGATGAATCCAAGTCACTTGATGTTAAACTTCATGAAAAAATCATAGTCTCATGAAATTAAATAACATAACAATATCATAGTTTTATGATGTTAAACTGAATGAAAACATCCTAGTCTCATGAAATTAAACTACATGAAAAAATAATTATCACACGACATAAAACTACATAGAATATGAGTCAGTAAAACAAAGGTAAAAAATACATCATTTCAATCTCTAAGAGATATCAACAACATCAGGTAGAAATTATAGTATCAATACGTACCACCGATATATTACAATCTCAATCAAGGAAATATTAAAACAACACCAATACCCCCTCATTGTCCTACTAAAGGCATTACATGATAAGTCACCTCTATAGACACTCATATATAGAAATAAAAGAAACCTTTTCGAATACAGAAATATAGAACTAGAGAGGGTGAGATAATATGCATGCAACCAACCATGAATCCCAACATTATGATTTAGCAAAAACTAGTGAGAGGAATCATATCGCTTCTTACTCAAGTAAAATATACTATCATATTTTGGAAGCAAGCATAAGGAGAGAATATATCTAGGACCCTATTCATAAATAACACCATCATATTCTAATAGAATGAGGTAGACAACAGTGGGAATACTGCCCAACCGTAACAAAAGACATCGGCCAGTATATCTTAACTACTATATGCCTACAAGAATTTATTAATGTACATACCCTATTGAAGTTCCAGTACATTGTGATTGTAATAGAGGAGATCTACTAGTATAGTATTGTGACAATTCATGGATATGAACACATTTATCCCAATTTCCATATATGTATTCTGACATGATTAACATTAATTTGTAGCTACATCGTAGAATGATCGCTTTCTTGCTTCCATCCAAGATAATTATTTCCATATTATGTTAAATGGAACAATAAAGGACCATGCTCATATCCCAATTCAAACTAGGTCTCACAAAGATGGTTTGGTGTATGCTTTAGGATAGGTATACATTCCCATTGAAAAAACATATGGCATATTCCAAAGGCCTAAGAACGGGATCATATCCCCACACCAACCAAGGTTTTTTCAGCACAAAATTGAAATCACCTCTATGAAGGATCATATCCCTAAAAATAAAAATACTCATCATATTCTAGTAACGTTGGGACACTACGATCATATCCCATCTTCCTTCAAAGAAGGAATGAAGTAGAATAATTTTGAGTATATATAGGAGGAGGTTCATATCACTTCTCTCATTTTGGAGGACCATCAACATATTCTAGCAGGGAATGAATTTCTGAATCAATACCATATCCCAAATTTAGGTAATATTTACAAGAATATTCTAGTAACACCTAAATGGAATTCTCATATTCCTGTTGATAATAAAAAGGATCACCAACATACTCTAACCGTAGGATCATATCCCCTCAGAACTAGAAAATTATCAATATATTTCATCAACCATCCTATATCATTATCATATTACTATTATAACCCAAAAGTAAAATTAAAATATTCAATCAATGATGTATAATGAGTCTTACAGCCTTTATCTAATCAATACTAGTGTCCTCTAGGATGTTTGGAAGATTACTACAACTCCCCAAAGGTCTGTTGACTTTTTAAAAAAATCATAATGAGATCATTACCTTGATAAACCTCATTGTGGTAGTGCATAGATGTATTCTAGGGACACTAATCTTGACATCCTCCATGGTCGACCTCCACATTATGATATCTCACATAGATAAGGAAATCCTTCCCTTTCTGAGAAGACTATCTATATATAGGTGATCAAAACTCATACAGATTTATGTAGAGAGGTTCTCGAAATATAGGGTTTGACCGTATATATTTTTCCATTAAACAGAAATAGAATTTATCCATAGTCAACAGGTGACCAATAATGGAAGCCTTTGGGTTCTGACCAGGTATGGACATATATCCCTAATGAAGAAGAGGGTGAAATTGATATCCAGAGAGAGTTATCTGATAACAATCTCCCAAAAATGTTTTTGAAATTTTTTTATTCCTATTATGAGATAACATAAATTTCCCAAGGTGAGTGAATTCTTTAAATTTTCCCAAACATGTTGATGAATTATCAAATATTGAAGGATATAAACCTCCCTTATCAAGTATATGAGGGTTACCCTAGATCATAATTCACTATTGTCTTAGATGGACATGGGCATGTTATATGTGTCTCAAGACCCAAGAACAGAATATCATAAAAATTCATATGAAAATTTTTCCTTTTTATGAATAATTTTTTTTGAATAAATAGAAAAATTACATTAGATGAATATATATAGTGATAGGAAAATTTTGGGTCATTTTACTTCACATTTCCCTTAGGGAAGAAAAGATCCCTGGATATGTCATTCTGAAATTTCATAGCCACATGAGTTATCATGGGATTATATTGCGTCATCCTTCAATAAATGTTTATCTCAAACTCATCCATTGAAGAAAAACATATATTTATTCTCAAATCCCCAATGATTCCCAGAAAAAATATGGGAAGTAACTCTATCTTGGGGACCACCCATGAAAATCCCTAGACTATGCTCGATAGTGATTATGTGCTATCCATAAACTTGATTGAGGAACTATAAAAAATCATAGATGTCTAGTGTCCTCCTATCCCTAGTGAAAGAATACAATACAATCATATTTGAACTATCTCTTAAAGGATTCTAGAAATTTAGGATGAAAATGTATCTTCCCTTGGACTCTCTTACCTCAATGGTGATAGAGATTCTCCAAGATTACCCAAATTTTTTGACAATATTGTCACAGAAAAAGAAATGGAAGAAGAAGGGGAAAAAATTTGGAACCCACCTTTCATATTTGAGGAAGCTATCTCTACCACCATCAATGAGATCAGGTAGGTGAATCTGGTAATAGAAGAAGACCCACCGAATATATTGATTAGTTCCTTCATACCTATTATAGAGAAGAAGACGTATAATGAATATATAAAGTATCATTGATATCTTTTCACTTCAAATTATACATAAATACCTTGACAAGTCTTTGATATTGATACACATGACCAATAATTAACTAATGAACACCATGGTGTCATGAAAACAACCAAGATCTTATAACCCTACCATGATACTAATTCTTGGAAGTAAGACTATAAAATTTATAGCATCCTATGTCCAGGATGTAAGAATCTAAACAACACAACATCCTATATCCTAATAGCAAGAATCTAAATTTCACAACATCCTATGTCCATAATTCATTATGCTAGATATCATAGAAGAAGTCCTGGAAGTACGACTTTAAACAACACAACATTTATGGTCCAATTCATTTAACCTAGAACTATAGGTCCATTCATCCTTACCACATTATGTTGAACTACATGGATTTAATCCTAGCCTCATGAAACTAAAATATAGAGAGAGGTCACTATTGCAAAAACCTAAAAGGCACAACCCATTTTTTCTCAGTCACAAAAAATTAGAATATATTACAGCATCATCAAAAAATAATGTTAAAATGTAGTCTTACCCTGTGTACGAAGAATTATATTCCTTGGGAAAATATCGTAGGATGAATCATGTCCAAAAATGGGGATTCCACTCAAGTGATGATTTTCAAAATGATTGTAGAGTTTTTATGGAGATTCATGCCTTATTTATAATGCCGAGTTACCTTCGTCTATACAACATGACATTAAAATTCCTGGTTTACTTCCCTATCATTAGAACATAAAATTCTCTAAGAACTACTTTCAACGTAACACTCATTCCAATGAGATACGTAGATATTCCTAGATCCTTTATCTTAGCCCATCCCCTACATGATAAAAATTCATATTTACTTTCTTTTAATGGCCTCTTTGAGGTAGATGAATTCTTTGTCATTCCATGAATCTTAAACTGAGCATAGATCATTAAGGATTAGGAATTATTATTAGGGATTTTTCACATGATCAAGACATATTAGACCACTTTATGGTCAGCATGGTCTTGGATGAAAGACCTTAATAGGCACACCAAACGTCCTTGTTATTTGATGTTAAACTACATGGTCAATGTCTCTTGTATAAAAAATGTACATTACTATGGAATTTCTTTCAGAGGAGCACTATACATATTGTTGGTATCCCAACACACCTCAGACTATGATCTATATCTGGGTTTATTCCTTCCATCATAGGGTATGTAGTGATTCCTGAATATCTAATCCTAGATACATCCATAATATTCAATGGGAAAAATCTCCCCACCCCCTCTCTGTATGGGTAATAATTGTGTGGAGAGTTTTCCATTCATGAAATAATTTTTCCTTGATTACTTTAATCACAAGATATATAGTAATTCAAATATCTCCAATCCCTGGTCCAACCACATTAATCAAGGGAAAAATTACCATCTCTACATATGGGTCAGATCGATAGTGAATGTTTTACTTTCAAATACTATGTATGAATTGATTCCAACCATAACATGATATGTTGTGAATCTCGAATCTCCAATCATCGATTCACCTTCAATAATCAATGGAAAAAATACCCCCTCTATGCATGGTTTAGACAAGCATAGAGCGGTTCCTATTCAAGAACTATTTGTGTCTTGATTCTTATTACTGAAGGATACATTGGGACACTCAGATCTACAATCTAGAATGTAACTGTAATAATAAATTGAAAAAATATCCCCATCTATGTACGAGTAAGACCTTTAGGGAGCCGTTCACATTAGGAACCATGTGTGGCTTTATTCCTATTACTATGGGTCATGTAGTGATGCCGAAATCTATAATATTAGGTCCAACCAAAATTCAATAAAAAACATTCCCCTCTAAATATATGGGTCATACCTACATGGACTGTTTTACATTTAAGAACTATGATGGATTAATTCCTTTTAGCACAGGATATATAGCGACACTGAAATCTCAAATTTTGGGTCTGATCGAAACATATAGAATGATAAAAATGAACCCCCTGCGTATTTATTGGACCTATCCATGGAACTATCTGGGAATTATGTGTGGCTTGATTCATTCTATCACATGATATATAGTGATTCCTAGATTCCAAATTTTATGCCCATCCATGAATTTACATCACCCAAAATCACACTCCTCTATGACATTCAGATCCATGTATTAGTCAATGTCCATAATAAAGTGTGGAACCCATTTTGTATTCCCCATAAAGTACTCACACAGATTATCTAGTTATCCCTTATTTCTCATGCCAGGCATAGATCTTGTGAGGTTAGAGAACCTGGGAAACTACTCTAGCCAGCATGACCAAACATGTCTTAGAGAGTGACACATGTTATAGTCACATTATATTAAACTACACTACCACATCCCCGTCACATGACATTAAACCACACTACTAAAAAATACTCCTTTAACATCGCTGACCTTTATCAGCACAACAAAAATATAAAATTAAAGAAAACATTCATTAGTTATTTGTTTTAGTGTTGGTAAAATGCCCCCTTTATCAATGATTTATTTTGGCACTGATATTGGGAACCCTTTATAAACACTTTATTTTTAGCACTGATAAAGGGTATCTTTATCAGGACATTACTTTAGCACAGATAAATGTTACCCTTTACGAGTTCTTTATTTTTAGCACCCATAAATGGATCCTTTATCAGTTGTTTTTCTGAACAGATAATGTTCCAAAAAAATTGTATAACTAAATAAATAAAAAACTAAAATGAGTTTATTAAATAAAACATTTAATAAATTATTAATTAAATAATTATTTCTAAAATGAATAAATTGATTATACAATATATAAATTATAAATAATAATAAATATGATGTATTATATATATATATATGTAAAATAAGAATTAAACAAATAAAAAATAAAAGTAATTAATTAGTGAAAAATATTAACCATTTTATTTATTATATAATTACAGATAATATTAACAAATAGTATATAATAAATATATATATATATATATATATGAATGTATATAAATATGATTTATATAATACAAAAAAATAATTCTTTACCTTAAATAGTAATATATTTAGTGAATAATGGTTTATAATTAAAAATTAATATTAATTAAAAATACTTACTAATTGCATCGAGTAATGGACATTATTGAATGTAGTTTTATTTTTCAATTTAATATAGATCAAGTATATGGTATATTGATTTCACAGACATATACGTAATTAATGCATTTTTATATACAAGACACACACATACAAATATTTGCAGAATTAATGAAATCTTATATAGAAACACATAAACGTAATATTTATGTAATTTATTCAAATGGTAGTTTTCATTTTTGAAATGAATTATTACATGACACATTTAATATATTTAATGAATAAAACTTATCAATTTTTTCAATATTGTTAACGTTTAATCATATTTAATTATTCAATTTCACTCATTTTTAACATGCATGCACTTAATATTAAATATTCATTAATAATGTTAAAAATATATATTTCAATTTTTTAAGAAATAAATATATTTATAAATTTCTATTTACTATATTTATACATTTATAATTATAAATAAATAAATATTATTATTTAAAAATAATTTATATAATTATAAATAGATAATTTTATATATTTAAATAATTAAAAAATTATAATAAATTTATTTAAGTAATGAACATATTTACTACACTTATATTTATATATATTAATTATATATATATATATTTATTTATTAACAATATATATATAATTATATAAATATATATTATGATATAAATAATATTTTGAAAAGTATTTATATAATTATAAATAAATAATTTTATATTGAAATAATTAAAAAATTGTAATAATGTAATGTAAATGAAGAATGTATTATCTATATATATATAAATATTATTTATATATTTGTATAAATAGAATAAAAAGTATTTATAATTATAATTATAAATCCTTTATCAGTGCTTAAGTAATAAGCGCTGATAAAGAGAGAGATTTATCAGCACAAAAAAAACAGATAAAGATTCATTTTATCAGTACCGATTAACTTAGATCTGATAAAAGTGTCTTGATATATTTTAAGAACCCTAACCATCGTGAACATGTTCATGATATTCAAATATTTCCGCATAACCCACCTACTGCTGGTGCTCCTTGTTGTCTAATCCAAGCTCGAATATAGGCTAGAATCAAGACTAAAACTATTCCAAGGATCAGATCCAATGATCAGACGATTCATCGGTTTAATGAAACCAAGGCACGAATGAAATATTTTTTTGATATCTCTACTTTCCCTTAGTTATCTAATGAACCTTCCCAGCCCATATCTATGTATCCCAGTGACTACAGTTACACAATCATAACATAAAACAACCAAAAATTCACGGTTTTTTAGATATATTGAAGTATCATCTTCCCCGATAGCATGTGGATATCCTTGGGAAAACATTGGTATTGTGTGACTTGATATATATCAAACCCAATGTTGGGTAATGTTTTTGTGAGGTATAATAGGCTCTTAGTACCTATATTCCATGACAACTACCTCTTTACAATCATCAACTTTTGAAAAACTCATCCGTACAATGGTCATTTTTGTCATTGGTTTTAAATATTCCATTCAAAATCACTAGGAAACCATTTTTTCTTATTTTTATTGAGAAATTAATGTGCTATAATTTCATTTATTCTTTTATAAACCATGTAAAATGTTTAACTCACCATTTATGACATCTCGATATCATACCTGATACAATCCAAAAAAAGTGCATTGTTATTTGTTTAAACCTAAAATATTGTTTCTTTGACATATATAAGTACGAAAATCTTTCAATCATTCTACTTTTGGATTTATAGGTTGTGATCAACTCTACCTCACTAAAAAAAATATTCTTAGGTATTGATCCAACCTTAAATAACATGCCCACAATGATTTTTATCCTAAACAAAGACTTATTTAACTAGAACACCTTTGTATCATTTTAATCCACAAAAAACCCATCCAGTTTCTCAATGAATACTCCCCCCATAAGAACTCCATTGAGGAAAAGATATTTGATAGCTATTCGATAAAATTTTAACTATATTTTCACTAAAATAGACAAGAAAATCCAAATAGTTTACAACCGGTCAATGAGAGTAAATTTATCCTAAATATAAATTCTTTTGAAATAGAAATTCCCATTTCAAATTATATATTATTTATTATAGAAACTTTTCCATAGTCAATGATTTTATTATAGAGCATCCATATGGTTCTGATAGAATTTATGTCTTCCAGCCTTGGAACAATTTCCCATGGCACATTTTTCTTATTTGGATCAATATCTTAATGCATATATTTTATCTAATTATCATCCTTCTTATCCTTTTAAATTAATTTAGGCTTTACATGGGGAAAAATTATTTTTTATTTAGTCTTACTCCTTTTATTTTTCACCGAAACTGTCTTATTACCAATGAAATTTTATTCATTGATTTCATACATTCTTGCATTTCTTAGAGTTTATAATTCTTCTTCATTTTCCTAACCATCAATGTCTTATTTTGAGTCAACCTCAACGCCATGTGCTCCCCACCATGCTAAAAAATTCAAAATTAATTTCATTACATGTCTCGTCATTATTTTAATTTTTAATAACCTACCCATTATAATTTGGAAAAACTATATATAAATATCATCTATTCATCATAAAAACACCTCAAAACACCATTTTAAGTCATTATTTAATTATCTCATTATCTAATATGATAAAAGTTTCACTACCAAAAATAAATTTCCTCATTAAAACACAATTTTCATAATTTTTAAGAGACCTGAAATCAAAAAATGGTTTGACTAGATTTCTACACCTTTGTAAAAATATAGCCCTCTTTGAAATGATCACCCACTCATTAATAATTCTTAAAAATCACTTTATTTCTTTCATAACACATATACGAAACACTCGATATGTTTTAATTTAATTGATCCAAGAACTTATAATTCTTTAACATTGAATTTTGGTTACACCCTTAGGAATTTCTAATTACCATCCATGTAATACACACAAATGGGAGGCCTGATGCCTTTTAAAGAACATAATGGAGTATAATGACAATCCTCATCATCTTCAACCCCTTAATAATTATTAATCCATTTTTTTCTAAAGACTAATCCCCTATCTATTTTATGTTGATTGTATAACTCTGAGTAGTGTTAATCATATAGATGATGACTACTATGTGTATTTCATGAAAAAAAGGTTCATGTCCACATGATACGGAGGATGAGTGCCAAACAACGAAATTAAAAGGTAACTGTTTGGAAGATGAGTTGATGGGGATGAAAATCATCTATTACATTCATCTTTGGATGGATTTAGAGGTTAAAACCTACCATAATAGAGTATATATTTTCTTAAATTCAATTAACCATTTTATTAAAATCATAAATAAATCTATTTTTTTGGGAAATCAAAGATTTTTACCTTGATGTAATACATACCAATCTTGGATGACAAAATTCGATCGGAATATCAAATAAGGTACAACACTATATACAATAATGGGTGATCAAATATTAGATAAATTAAAAGATATTGACACAATATTTAGTAAAATATTGTCCAAAAACCTTACAAAATTAGTTTGGAAGAATAGATCAATTTTCTTTGAATTATAGTAATAAAATTTTTTGTATGTTAGACATTTTATTCATGTCATGAATTTAGAAAAAATGTATTTGATAGTGTTATCAGAATGTTACTAAATGTTCATAGACAAAATAAAGATGTCATCAAGGCTAGGTTGGACACAATTGACATGGGGATAAGTTAAGAGTTGGAACAGATGAAGGAAAAAGGGTGGAAATTTCTTCCTACAACTTCATACACTCTATCCAGACTGTAAATAATGAAATTTTGTCTTTTCCTTAATAGTGTAAAATCTATATAGGGGTATTCATAAAATATCATGATTATCATGTGAATTAATAATTTAAATTTAAAAAGACTAAAATCACAAAAAATCCATGTTTTTATGCAATATTTTTTGCATGTTTCTTTCTATTTAATTATATCTCAAAATTTACAACATACATTAACCAAAATTTAATTCTTTTTCAAAGTCATATGTTTTAAATTCATAGATCTGATAGAGTTTACAGTCATGAATAAAGAAGTGGAAGTTATATTGTATGAATTTGAGATGTTATTCCCACTATCATTCTATGATATAATGGTCCACATGGTTTCACTTTGTTATAGTGATTTATGTATGTTGTCTTGTATATTATAGATGGATGTACCCCAATTAATGGTATATGTAAATTTTGAGAGGATAAGTCAAAAATAAAAGTAGGCTAGAAAGCTGTACTTTAGAACGATATATTATTGAATAAGCTATTGAATTCTGTACCGATTACCTATCAGATATTGATACCATCAGTCTCCCAAAATATCATCACAATGGATGCCTTATAGGCGAAGGGATTTATGGAATAGATTTTGTCACAATTAACCTGATATTTTATATTTAGGGGACTGAATGAAAATGTTATATCTAACACTGATTTCGTAATCAATGGTTATATATTCTATATAAAATAACATGATGGCTGAAGTACGATGTAAAATAGTGGTGTTACTATTTTGGTAGAAGTGATGCACATATATGGTTCTAGGGATAGATATATAATTTATAAAAATCTATCACATTTTGGGACTATCATTGAGATATACGAGTTGGATTATATAATATTTCATGTGACTATTTTCTATTACAAATGGGTTGAAAATATGGGGTTAGTGAAAGATGATTAAATGGGATTCATGAAGGTTCATTTTAGTGTGGAAGAGGAGAAATACAAGTTGTTCATAAGGGAATCACAATTATTGGAAGTATTTTATGTCTTGGATCCAATAAACAAGTATTGGTCAATTATACTACAAGAGACTAAAACAAATGTTAGGTTAGATGAAAATTCAATTGAGGATGACTTTTTCTTTGGGAGATCACAATCAGTTAATATTGGTCCTAATATAGACAATGTCTTGTAAATTATAGTGAACCACAAAGAGGGTATTTGGATTCTCAGCAAAGAAACAATGTCCCTAAAACCTTAAAAACATAAAGAGATTTCAATGATAAAGTAAAATTTATTTTAAATATAATATGTTTTTTATCATACTATTATATGTCCTCTAATGTATTAACATAATATAAATTAATTGTTTGACTACAATTACATAATATGTTTTAGGAACAAGATTAAGTTACCAATACCTTTTATATAAAAACTATAATGGTGTAAAACCTTTGAAAAGATGTAAAGGCAATGTTACGAAATAATTTCTCTATTTTTTTAAAAAATTATATAATGAAACATTGAATAAATTTTCTTTATTCCTTGTAGAATTCATTTATTTTAGAAGATTTCTATCCAAAATTCATACCATTATACACCAAAAAACCCATGTAATTCTTCCCCATTAAAACATTTTTATTCCTATAATGTTTAATTTATCAATTTCCTTCACGTTCTCTCCACTTACTTTATAGGAAGCACAATGTTGATGCTTCTTGTCAATCACAGAGGTAATATTGATGTTTTCACAATAAAATAACTTTCCAAAGAATTAATTTATTTTTTCATATTTATGATTAATTTATTTATTTTTAATATTACTTTCATAATTGTTTTCTTAAATTGGGGGATTCTTTTGTTTTAGGTGGGGTGGTTTGTCCCTCTTTCATGCCTTTTCACACCAAAACATCTGAAAACCTCTTCTCCGCCCAAAGCATTTTCACCCATAAAGTGTTATTATTTATCAAATTCCTAAAAGATCCCTCCAGTTCTCAATAATATAGGTAATATTGATGTTTTCATATTAAAATTATTGTCTATATAATTAATATATTGTTTTATATTTATGTTTAATTTATTTATTTTTAGTATTATTCACATAATACTTTTTTATTATACACTTGGATCCTTTTATTTTAGTTTTCAACAAAGATAATGACCACAAGGAAATGAATTAAGAATTTATACAACCATCATGAAAAGGTTAATACCCTCTACTTATTTAATTAATTATCCCTTCATTTTATATACTATTTATAAGTTAATTTTCTTATAATTTTTTACTAATACTAATTTAGTAATTTTTTCATAAATATTTTGAGAAGACATAAATATATTTTAACTATCTGTAACAAGCCACAAAAGAGAGAAAACGTTCATTTCTACCAATATTACCATGATTTTCATTTCTTTTAATTTTCAAACTACCTACAATGCATAATGAGTTGATGTTATTAGATAAAAAACATTTCTCATTGTAGAAATAAAAAAGTATCGAGGATTCTCATTTTCCTATTGTGGTGATTTATCAATATATAATGGGAATTTGAGCTTCGTCGAATCTTCTATATTTCAACAATGAGATAGGTTTTTTTTGGCTAAGGACATCAATCCAATATGAAATGTTGGGAGTTTGACAAATAAAGTAAATTTAAATCATGGTAAATTTTAATTTACGATTATTTTGAGACTTTGGGACATCTAGGAATCATCTAGACCTCAATATGACATAGAGTGAGACCGATATGACTCAATGTTCTTCATTTTATTTAAAATTAACTTTAATTTTAGTAAAAAAATAGCTAACATACTCAAAACTGAGAAAACATATTCTTATTATTTTGATAAGTTATAAAAATGGTCCCAAAGTAATTTGTTGTCATGTAAGAAACATTTTCACCTCAATCTGATGTTGAATGGGCCTGTAATGACTCAAAGTTTCCACTATTAGTTTAAAATTGGAATATTAGTTCAAAAGGTTTCAGTCACTAAAAATTAAGAAAACAAACTTATATTTTCTCTATAATATAAAAATTCGTTCATAAATCATTTTTTATGTGTAGGAATTAGCCTCACAACAAACCAATACATGATGTGATCAGTATGAGTAAATGTGCGTATTTCCTGTTTAAAATGAAATTTTAGAAAAAAAAGACAACTATCATACTCAAAACAGATAAAAAATATTCATATTATTTTTATTATTTTATAAAAAGATCCATAAGTCATTTGGGATGTGTAGGAATGATCCTTACCTCAATCTGATGAATGAGGTGACCAATATGATTCCCAGATTGTCTTTTTATTTAAACATGACATCAATTTTAGTAAAAATGATAAATTTTACATACAAAACTAACTAAATATATTTATATTGTTTTGATACTTTAGGGAAATCATTCATAAGTCATTTTTTTTGTGTATGAATCAGTCACACCTCAATCTGATACACGATATGCCCGGTATGACTCAATGTGTTCATTATCTGTTTTAAATCAACATGTTAGTTCAAAAAGTGTCCCCCACTAAAAATAAAGAAAACACACTCATATTTTCTTGATAATTTATGAATAGATTCACATGTCATTTATGGCTTGTAATAATTCTTATGACACCAAATAGATCCACGATGTGATCGATATGAGTCAAAGTGTGTGTTTCCAGTTCAAAATAGAATTTTAGTAAAAATAAGAAGTGTCATACTCACAATTGATAAAATAGATTCATATTGTTTTTATTCTTTTGAAAAATTATCCACAAGTCATTTGAGATGTGTTGGAATTATCTAAACCTCAATCCGCTGTTTGTTGATATCGGTATGACTCCAAGTGTGTATTTTTATTTAAAACGAACATCAATGTTAGTATAAAGGAAAACTAACCTACCCAAAACCAAGAAACATAATTTATATTATTACAATACTTTAGAATAATAATTTATAATTTATTTGGGACATGTATGAATCAACCTAGCCTCAATCTGATGCACGGTGTGATCGATATGACTTAAAGTGTCCGTTCTTAGTTTAAAATAGTCATTTTAGTTCAAAATGTTTCACTCACTAAAAAATGAGATGACACAATTGGATTTTCATAATTATTTAGGATATAAATTAATAAATATTTTTTTTACTTATAGGAATCAATATCCTGTAAATCTGATACACAATGTAATCAGTATGAGTTAATGTGTGTGTTTCTAGTTTAAATTGACATTTTAGTAAAAATAAATTGACATACTCCAAATAGATAAAAAATTAAAATTGTATTGTTACTTTTTAAAAAATATAAATAAGTCATTTGGGTGTGTAAGAGTCATACAGACCTCAATATGATGCACGATGTGACTATTATGTCTTCACGAGCATCTTTTTATTCGAAATTGTCATCAATTTATTAAAAAGGAAAACTGAAAGACTCAAAATTGATAAAAATACATTCAGATTGTTTTTATAACTTATGAAAATGATATATAAATCATTTGGGATGTGTATGAATTAAGATCACGTAAATCTGAAGCATGGTGTGATTAGTATGGCTCAATGAGTCAGTTATCATTTTAAAATCATCATTTTAGTTAAAAAGTTCCACTCACGGAAAACTAAAAAAGTATGCTATAATTGTTTTGATAATTTAATTAATCAAATAATAATATATATCTACTTTCTATATTAAGCCTCATGTAAAAATGACACATGATGTGATTGATACGAGTCAAAGTTTGTGTTTCCAGTTTAAAAAGACATTTTATAAAAAATGACAAAGGATGTACTGAAAGCTAAGAAAACACATTCATATTGTTTTTATACTTAAAAAAAATATCCATAAGTCATTTGAGATATGTAAGAATCATATGAAAATAAATATGATGCATAATGTGACCATTATGAACCCAAGTGTGTCTTTTCAATATATAAGTGTCATTTTAGTTTAAAATGTGAATTAGATCACCAAAACCGAGAAAAAAAATCAAAGATTGTTTTCTCATCATTCTATCTGCTATTAATTAATTATTTAATTCCCTTATCATTTTTATTGTATATTTATTTAGTTAATTTTCACAAGGATAATTTTTGAGGAAGAATAAAAAATGGAGTGAAATGCATGAATCAACCACAAATCAATCTGATACGCAATTTTCATGGTATGACTCAATGTTTAGTTTAAAATTATCACTTTCTATTAGTTTTTGATGTTTTCTGTCATAAGATGTTTTTTATTATACAGGTGTGTTTTTTTCTCGAGCAGGGGTTATGATCAAAAGAAAATGGAAAATTGATAATTTTGAATGTATGTAATAATTTTTACTTATGTATTTGTATAAAAAAATGTTTGAAATGTCTATAATATAGTGTTTTTTTATTTTATTTGGGTTGTAAGTTTTATTTTATTTAAATTTATTATTGTTAATTAATTTTTGTTATTTCATGCCGTTTTTTGTGTTGAAGTGTGCAATTATAGCACACTCTATAAGTAATGATGAGTGTTGTTACAACAAACTACATCATACCCATTTATCAAAACTGATAAATGTAACCTTTATTAGCAATGATAAAGGTAAAAATTATTAATTCTAAATAAAATCATTGATAAATTTTTTCCTTTATCACAGCTTCTAAAAGCACTAATAAAAGACCCATTTATCATCCATTTTTTAGCATTAATAAAATGTTATGGCTTTTAATCTCCCTAAGGTAGTCAGTGATTCTATAGAATTGATATTTGACATTTTTAGTGTTGTTAAAGGCCTATTTTATAATAGTTAAACATGAAGATTTTCTATTTTGCTGACATTAAACAGCATGATGTATGGTCCCTCTTGTAAAAAATAAAATTTCTTAGAGAGAGCCATTTAATCCAAGAATCTATGTTGAGTAAATAAAACTCACCTCCATGACATAAAAAATTTAGAAATTACTTGCTTCTATATATTATCCCAATCTAGATAAAGGACCATTTATCTAACCTTTATGTTGAGACTAACTAAGGGATGAAGACAAAGTTCCCCCCTTCACACAATTAAGATCTACGTAGAGGGATATCCTTAAAGGATATTATTATAGAATTATTCAATCTATTAAAATGTTAATATGGAAACCCAAGGAAGACCAAACATAAAATTAGAATATATCCCAATTCAAATAGGGCTAATTCATACAGACTCATTCTACCTACATATGATCTAGATTTATACATGAGTTACTTGTGCATGTGATAAATATATTAAAGAAGGGCTCTAATATGAGGCTACCCATCAAAAATCCTTTTTTGAAAAAAGTATTGTCCTATATATAACATTCCCTATCCAATGTATAATGTCCCAAGGATATATTTCACAATTTCACATCTGTTCCTTCGCCCATAGCGCATGAAACTAAATTTCAATGGAAAAATCATAATCGTATGAAAATAGACAACACAAAAGATATGACCACAATACCTAGAGTAAAATTGTTTATACTATCACCCATCATCATTCCTTATCAAAGGAACCAAATTTCCCTACCCTAGCCAACCTGATTATGGGGTATATATATCATCATTTATGAACCACAACCTATAAATCACACATCATGACTTGATCACCTCAGGTTGCCACCAACCATTCATGAACCCTTGGAAGGAGAATGGATATCTATGTTGGACTGGTCTAGAGGTGGATCTACATAAGGGATTCGATACATCAATCAATGAACTATTTTCCTTAAATTAAGGGGTTTATGATCCTTGTGATCCCTAATATCATCATGGTGGTACACAATACCTTAGGGTGTTTTGGGTCATTTAGGACATGATTTTACCATACCATTACATATCACCACAGAACCTTTTTCCATGATTTAAAACATTTTTATCTCCCACTAATAAAGATGTTGGTGTACTCTTGAGATTGGGTGTCCAAATTAGCCTATTGTTTAACATTTCATTCATTCTAGTTCAACGTGTATCATGAGCTTAAATTTCATGCACCTTGTTTTAATATGCACGACCTTAATCTTAATCTTTTTATGTTTCATGCTACAAGACACTAAATTTTTTATTGAAATAGATATAAGGATTTTCAATTTGAAAAACCATAAAGGGTTTCCTGAGAAAAATTCAAGTATGTGCTCACTAAAATCATCATCTCTAGTGTTTAGAAAAAATCTAGAGCATAAATAAAAAAATCATAAAACTTATAAGGTCCAAATAGTGGCCCTAATAAAAGGTGATCTATTATCTCTGGACCCACTGATCTAGTAATACCTTAATGTAAATATTTTTCACATATCCTCACCATGATAATGGGTTCCCTAAGTGGAAAATAAATTTTAGGGTTCTCAAACACTTATTGAATACTAAATTTTCCTTAAAACACCTATATATATTTGATTCTTGAGAAAAAAATAAATTCCTTGAATAATTATGATTATTTAGAACAATATGGACAATAGTCTCCCTTTCTATTGGTTCTTACAAATAGAAAACTAGTAATAGAGACTAACTATTATTTAGAACCCCTCTAGTATTCGTTATAGAATTTACCCTTCCAAAGAGATTGTTCATAGAGGATTGGTCCCCACCAAGAGCCCCCAGAGAACCCAGAGTTATTGACATTAATTTTTGGAATAGACTATTCCTAAATTTATAATGGTTTATCTATAATATCTAGTTTCCACCTACAATTAACTTAGATATTCCAATAACATGATTTACAATCTCCATAATCAGACAATGCTAGTGGATTTCACATCTTTGATGTTACATAACTATGTATTGTACCCATTATCAAAGCATGAATGTGTTATTCCATTCCCAATCCTTTTTATGGTTCACACCATTTGACTAAAAACCAAATGGCATAGGTAATTATCCACCAAACTAAAATCTAAACAAAACTAGGGTTTCTAAACCATCCTTGAATAGAATTCTCTCCATATCCCACTTCACCATTCAAACATTTAAGCCTTCCCAAATCACTTATGGACCATAGAATATAGTGGGGACCCATCTAATTTACCATGAATGCAATCACTAAAGGGCCATGCACAGGGGATTATAACCTACCAATGAGGGGCACATCCTTATTGCATAAAAGGAACTCTAAACATTATGTGCCCTAATAACATTGTTGTGGGAGCCATAACCATTTACTGTTTTGGGTCATCCCCAGTATGTATGACTTATTCCACCCATGATACCCAAAAACATCATTGTAGAATATATCACCTTATGGTGTTTGGGATCTTCCTTATTATGGCTTCCCCATTCCACTCATGAGCCACAAGAACCTCATGAAGGGACCCAATAACATAGAATGTTTTGGTTCATCCCTAATATATATTATCTATTTCATATTAATTAGTTCAAAATCATGGTTATGTGATTTAGAGGACCCATATTACAACCATCTATGTGATCTCAATGTCCCTCTCATTCTATAAAGTCTTTACAATAATACTATTAACTATAAATTCTCCCATGTCCCAAAATAATGTCTCTAAACTGCAGAATGTCTCAAGTACTTGAAACCAGACTCTAAATAGCATTATATTTCAATTGTTGGTAAAAATACTATAAACAAAAAAGTGTCTGAATTCTTGTTAGTAATAACTTAATCTGATTAGAATTTTATGCCCATACTACATTACTTTAAACTGCATGGAATGCATCCTTACAACATAATGATAAACTATACGAAGGACCTCCTTACCACATGACATCAAACTACATGGATGATTTCTCTAATACATGAAATTACACTGCATAGATAATGTTGCATTACAAATGGTACACTATCCATAATAGAGGGTCTAAAATCAAATACCCTTATATACATCAAAAAACAATCTAATTTTCGACACCTTAAGAATCCAATTGAATGAGAAATTATTATCACATGTCAGAATACATAAAAATTGAACACTTTTGAAAAAATTTAGTCTTTTCTCATAGGACATGAAATTTGTTGTATCAAAGAAATATTCAGTTCTTATAAATTTTAAAAAGGAATAATACATGTAAAGTAGAATTTTATAAAAGTGGTGGGATATGGAAAATACAAGTCCATTCCTATTGTGATTTACCAATAAAATACTTAGGAAAAAGATAGGGATAAAATAGAAATGATAAAAATATTGTAGACACTATTATCTTCCCCTAGTGAAAATGATAATATGATCTCTAGGTCTATTGAAGATGGGAATATTAATGCACATATCTATTTCTTAGGACCCACTTGAGGGTACCAAATCCTCTCATATTTTAAAAACACATTAGACCTAGTACATCTTGAAGGACACTAAACGGTTCATAGTAGTCTACTTTGTGTGGCCTAAAATTTTTTACGTTATACATATCTATATAGTATATCCACCAAATCATGGCTCCCTAACAATGATTTTTTTCAAAAAACTATCACCTTACCTATCCCATGAAGGAGATAGATCTATATAAAGTCATTAATCAAAGAAATATTTTTCCATGGACCAATGTTCCTTATGCACCAGTATGACCTGGATATGAGTCTTCAATAATAGAACTATGTATGGATTAATTATCATTCTCTTTGGATACATAGAAACATCCATGCCTCTTATCTTAGATCCATCCATAAATCTATTTATATAAAAATACCTTTTCTATCATAAAATTTGTAATTACTCTCAAATTTTGAATATCCTTATCTAAAGATGAGTTTATTCCCATGTGAAACCTAATTATTTAAAAATATAACCTATTATGGAAAATAAGCGGATATATATTACCAAAAATCAGATACCTTTAGTCTTGAATCTTCTCTTGGAAGTCTTAAGAGGCCCTTTAAATGTTGAATTTCATGGAAAAGTGATATATATTTACTCTATAATCGAATTCGTTTTGTCCCAACTGAATCCCATTCTATGGGTGGGTATTTTTTGATGGCTAATTTTTTTTTTCAGGAACTTTTCAGGTAAAGATTTGAGACATAAGAAGTCCATTAAGAAATACCAAGTTTTTTTTCACAAAGGAATTGGAAGTGTCTCTGCTAGGGATTTATTTTAAGGGATTATATTTTAACCATTTTTTATAACATTTTTTCATTGAAAATTATATCATGTATTTTAAACAGATTCTCTTAGACAAAAAATTGGTCATCCAGGCTAACTAGTTGGCTAAATCGACCATGGTCACATATGGGAGTCCATTCAGCCATTCTACAAGATATATCCAGAAATCCAACCAATTGGATGAAGGTTATTGAGAATAGCACTCATGGTGAGTACGCATGGGGCACATATGTGTTATAAAGAAGTCCATGCAATGGGAAGGAACAACTTGGGGGGGGGGCGGATGGGTAAAGTTGTTTTAGTTGCTGACCCCACTACTGGCATGATGAATTGATTTCACAAAATTAGTTATTAAGCATATATATCCCACCTAAAAAACTGATGATGGACGACTTGAAGACATGAGTACATTTACTCTATAAAAAACACATGAACATGACCATGGTTTTCCTATAAAATCACTCCAGGTCATTTGATCACCTAGTGTGATCATCTTCATCTATTCATAACATGTCACACTCGACAACCTCTATTCGACATCATGAGATATTCTTGAAATCATTATATGGTGTCCATGAAATCTCAAGACATTAAACCATTACCTATAGTGGTTGGCAACCTTATTCAATTATCAAAGTGTTATGGACATGACACACCTGAAATCATAGAATCATGCATGTGACGTTGTTCTGAATGGATTACTTCATTTTATGATAAAAAAGACATATCACGAAGGAATTCATCAGAATGACATGATCTCAATAATGTTATCTTATGAATATATCTCAAGGGTTTCTAGGATCCATGTGATAAATAAATGATGATCATACGAAACGATACTGACATCACAAGGGTTGAATGAAAAATATTATGTCTCTTCATCACAAGAGCCTCATGTAATCTATATGGTCATATGAAGGTGGATGAAGAATAATAATGTGATCGTATAATGCCATCAATTAAGGTAGAATGATCAAGTGACTCCCATGGAGAAAATCTTGAGAATATTCCAAAGTCATCACATAAGCCCCTCGACAATTGTCCAAAGAGTGAACACATGAAAAAATAGTGGTTATGTTATTCCTTAGAGACAATCATGTAAAGATTGGAAAATTTAAACCATTATATCATGTGGATCCATATTTTTATCTTTTGATATTGATCATGTAAAGTCATCTACCATCTTAATCAGGTGCATACTGATTCTTCCCCATGTAATGTTTTCACTACCATTGATTAAGTTCCCTAAATATAAACCCCTAATCCCTTAAAAAAGTCACAGACACAATAGGAAGGGTAGAGGGAGAAAATGAATAGTAGAGAAGAAAAATTGAGGATGCTTGTTATATAATTCCTTCAAATACCTTCTCTAGGTAATCATAGGACCCCTATCATGAGAACCCACCATGAGATGACATCACAATAATCCATCGTTTGATGAACTTATGATTACATTGTCGAATGAACCAAAATAACATCATGTGAATCATCTTTTATGAAAATCCTCCATTTGACCATAAATTCCTAGAGACATTTATCCCTATCATGCGAAAATTTCTCTTTGATATGTGTCTTTGAGGTGCATGAGAACTAGTGGACATGAAAATCCTCTATAAAAACCCTACGTTTCATGGCCATGGATCCCATATACCATGAATGTTTTTCCATGAATGTCAATCCAACATGTATCCCTTTCACATGTTTAGAGAACCCATTGTGATACCCCATTTAGGTTAGGCGATCACATAAGTACTTAAAAAGAACGCGAGGCTATCATTCAGGAACCCGTCAACATGTGTGTGTCCCTACACATATATACAACAACATGAAACATCCTTGTTGACCCTATACCATGAAATGTGGACACCCAAGTGTAGGAACCCTTGACATGAAAAAAATCCTTGTACGGTGTCCTTAACTTGAATGTTAACACTTGGATATTCCATACTCTTACCATAAAACAATCATTTGTATGCTCTTTCTCATGCGTGTGATCATGGATAGGTTCCAGAGGTCATATTACCTAGAAATCATAAGGTCACACAATTTCATCTCTCAATGGTCATGTGATGCCTTCATGAGGCACTATAAATGCACTCATTGTAATAAAATAGTTCATTGACATGTTAACATGATCTGGAAAATAAATCGGATGCATAGACACTTTGATCATGACAATACATCATGAACAAGTCACTTTGGTCATGTCAATACATCCTAGAAAATTCAACTAGATTATGAAAAAAACATTGAAAATTTAATCTACAATCATTAAAATCATCTTAGACATGTAAAATTCAATTATTCGAAGCATCTTGGACAAGTTAAGAAGGAATCCTAGGTTGTGTCTTCTATGCTAGACTGACACCATGAACATGTCAGGAAACAAATCAAGGCATGATGGGAATAATATTAAGACTTGCTGACCAAAAACTCTAGACATGTTAGAAAAAAAGATCTAGGACATGTGAAACTTTTCAGGTAGACACACTTGTAATTACACCATGTGAACATCCAGCCTTGAACCTTCCCTCAAATACCCCCTTTATAAAGAGAGTTTCAGTAATTAGATATCATTGTGCCCTCATAAAACCTTACTTGATTTAAGATCATAGATTGAATGTCCTTGTCATAGAAAGCATATTCAATATTCCATTTATGGTGGTCATATCTCTTTATCAATCATATGATAGATAATTAATATGAAACATGGGAATCCATACCAGTATAACCCCCTTAACATTCCAAAACTGTGGAGATAATAACAATTCCTTCAAGTTCAATCACTCATCACAACCCATCAGTAGGTTTTGGGTATCTAAAGTATGAGGGATAAAATTTCTATTCAAATATGATTCATAGGATGCATTCTTAAGGACCAAGATCAAATGAGAATCCAACCTAGAATAAGTCCCTCCATTCCTCAAACATTCTTAACTCATGGGATTGAATTCTCTCATTAGTCTGCTATGCTTCCTCATCAATCTACAGATGGGAAGTGGTATCATACAAGGGAATCCCTATATATGTAAAACCTGACCATTCCCCCAAGTACCATAATCCTATAAATGGTTTATGGGGTTACTGAACTATGGGACCTCTAATTCTCATCATAACAGGACACATAGGATGCCTTCCGAACACACGAACTCAAATGGGAATCCACCATGGTTCAAGTACCTCCATATCCCAAATGTTCCTATCTCATGGGAATGAATTATCCAATAATTTTACCATCCCTAATCAACCCTTTGTAGATTATAAGTGGTCTTATACATGGGCATCATTTTCTTTGTAACACAAAACCATGCCCTCAAATACCTCAATCCCATCAGTGGGTTTGGGTCAAAATACACCTAATGACTCTGATTATAATTATAAACAAGATACAAAAGATATCTTCCTAAGGAATGATCTCCATACCACATTTTTCACAATACTAGTAATCATACCATTCAAAGGGAAACATTAATGTGTAATACACGTACAAATTTTCTCTCATGTGATTCATCCAATATTCTTATATCTAATGTTTCTCTCACTTATCATGAATCCTGTCGTCTTGGATACTAGAACTGATTATACCAATAAAATAATTTGGATTCCCCTAGTGTGGGATATTCAATGATATTCCATATCTATTTCATCTCATATTCACTCAAAGGGTCGTACCCTCTATGAGGAAATCTAGGGAATCCTTATAGACATAAGTACCGCTCAAGGAATCCATTATCACATATTTTATAATGAAAATTCCCATATAAGAAAGAACAAGGCTTATAATACCTATCTTAATATGAAATAGAGGAAAAATCCTTAATTTTATAGCCTGGTATTTACATCATTATCACATGATGGTAAACTTCATGCAAAATTCTATTCATATGACCTTATACAATGTCAAATGAACTATATGGGGTTTGATTCCCATTATCATATGATTTATAAGACTCATCATAGAGGTTTAATCACATATACAAGACACCAACCACATTTTTGGATGAAAATAAACTAAATAGAACTCAAATGTGGACATCAAATAAAGCATCATAAATTAATTAGAGAATAATGGAGAACCTATGACAGAAAAAATTGTTCCAGTCAATACATTGTTTTAATCAGGTCATTGGCACTTGGGTAAACTGTCGTGTATAAGGTAGTGGGAAGGATTTAATGAACATATATTAAATATATTGGAGAGTACAATAAAATAATTCCCTTCAAAATGGAAAGATGATACTGACTACCCATCCTCCCGACCAATTTGAGTTCCTAAGAGTCATTGGGTTTGAAACAATAATTGCCTTCCTGCCTTTGGAATGTAGGTTTGTACCTAGTTAGGGATGTGGTAACCCTTATGACTTTACATTATATATAAATCTATAAAACATGATGAAAATTATTAGGAAACCACCCTCAATAACAAAAAAAAAATCATCGATAGAAACCAATTCAAATTTTTCTGTAAACGAATATCGAAATCGATCTTTGATAGGACAACCAACCCATTCACAATCTAACCAAGAGGGATAAAAGAAATGATCCAAAGTAATAGTAGGGACTGGTGATAATTAAGACATTATCATCACCAATACTTATCACCTTTAAGAAATTATAATATCCATCATCATCATTAATGGTAAAATTCCAGAAAAAACAATACTTATCAAGACATTTTTTTAAACTTGTAAGCAAAGTGGGTAGGAAATGAGACAAAACTTACATAATGATGACACCACAAGAAGTTCCACCATTAGCCCAAAAATTCTTTTAAAAATTATCATGCTTGAATAAGATGGGCACTTGTGTTATGGTTTAGGATATAATATCTAACACCTCAATATAGTATAATCCTTCTTAAATAAATATAATCCATTTAATAGCTTGAAGGAAATTCAACCTTAAGTCTAAATGAACTACAATATATATTACCATAAAAAACTAGATAAGAAATTGGATTGTATGAATATGAATAACAAAATTATGAAAATTATATGATTTATAAATCAAAAAATTAAAGTCATTGGAAATAAATTGATTATAAATGAAAATATAACTAATTTGAAAATAAAAGAAACCTTCATTCTGAAAAACTATTTTTATTGCGTGAAATGTGTTTTTTTAAAATTAATCCCCATTGGTGATTGATTTCAAATAAATTTATATATATTATATATTAAATACAATATTTTATCATTCATCTAATATTTTTCTAATCATGAGATAAAAATAAATCCATTTTTATGCTATAAACTCAATTTTTCTAAAAAGGGGTATCATCATGTTTTGTGTAATTATTTAAAATTAATTTCTACCAATTTTTAAATATGTATTTTAAAAAATGATCATAATTTTTTACATAATAATTAAAAAATTACCTTAGAGAATTTTTTTGATAATTTTATAAAAAATTTAATTTTTTGATGAAATGTGTAAAATAATGATTTTTTAAAACATCCTTTTCGTTTACAGCATTTATGATGTTCCATTTTATATTAATTTTTTAAAAGTAAAATTTATTATGAACAAAAATTTTATTACATGAACATTACTTCAATTTTTAGATAAAAAACATAATAGCGATACAAATTTATCATCCAATGGTTTAGTGTCATGGAAAAATTAGGCTCATATAACACTTGTACATAATAAAACATTACCATTTTATTAAATACAAAAATTTTGTACTTATAAAAATTTTACTTTATCCTTAGTACATGAAATCACCTAGGTATATGCATTATAAAATGGGATAGCTAAAATCCTCATAAGGCGTGGAATAATGGACAAGAATAAATTGTACATGGGTGAGCATAATCGATAATCTCATTATATAGACACTATACCATAAAAATATGCAAAAGGGAAACATTTTAAAAATTCATGGAATGTAGAATATTCATTGTAATGAAACATCAAAATTTAGTGGTCAAATACCACACATATTTGTGAACAAAGCTTGCATCATGGTCATGCATAACATGTCACGACTCACCTTCTTCAAGATGAGGGAAGGGTTAATAAGATATAGAGAAATTCCTTCTTCAAGATGAATGCAAGATAATCACCCTCAAGTCTCACCTCCAATAGGCCATGTGGTGGAGAAAAGCATCATGGTTATAGTAATCTCATAAAAATGGGAGGCATTACCATTTTTATAGTTACCCAGATCGGGAGATTAGATATTTCAACCTTAAAAAACGCCAAGACACAAATATATAATGATACTAAAATCTATCCCACATGCATGTTTATTATAAAACTGTAGGAAATACAAATAAATCTCCAAAGTTAGTACCAAAATAAAAATAATTAGTGACACAACAATAGTCCCTAATGTATGAGCTAGTAATACCCAAAACGGTCCACATCATCTCTATGGAAACATGAAAACAATTTTATATACTAAGGGTGAGCATACAAGTATACTTAGTAAAAAAACCAATTTCACCCATGCACAGGTGGGAGAAGAGTACTAATTCCCCTATGATAAAGCAAGAGAAACTCAAAAGCACCTAAAAAGGTATACAATCCACTCCAACCTCTCCCAGACACACTCAAAAAATAATGCAAGTAATGTAAAGTAAATTAGTAAGAACATCGATATTTGGGTAACCTGCACCACTTCCCACTGGTTAACTGCTCATCCATAATGGCAAACATCTTGATGTTACCATGCTCTTCCATAAGCCTAACTTTCACAACCCACTCGCACAAACATGGGCCACAAACCACACACATCTTTCCCATAGACACATGGGATACAACCACCATACATATCACCCGAAAACACTTGGGGCTCATCTTGTAGACACTTGGGAAACAAACCCCCTCTCACACATCCAATGCCATAAATCTAGTATTAAACCCGAAGACGTTACAGGTAGCCTGAAGAGTATTGGACAATAAATTCCTAGAAGAGGGAGTATGGTAAATTCAGTAACCATCCATCCATCCTACCACTGAGATGTTGGGGAAGACACCCTCTCCCATAATAATGGGGGCATTCGGCACATAGTTCCCAAAATGGGTGGGGTGTGTATAGAAATCATAAGGAATGAAAAGTTCGTACATATAGGTAACAAATACCATCCTATTAGTTTCCAAACATACAACAATCCCCTCATAACAACCTTTGTTGCTACCCTACATTCACGTACCACAACGAATGACGTCCACTGGAATGCCACTTCACTACAAGCCCAAACCTAAAACATACCCCAAGAAATTAATTTAACTAGTTTTCATTGTGCATTATCAATTAATTAATTAATTTATTCCATCCATAAATATTATACTACCAAACACTATATACATTATAAGGTGAAGGAACCATACCAACCAGAACCATGTTAAACAAATAAAAAATCTACCAACAAACTTCTTCCAAGTTATCCCACCCAATTCATCCTCTCACAAAAAAAACCCCACATCCTCGCACTACAACAACACCAAAGCCATCAAAACCATAAACATGGAATCATGACACAACCGAGCCCTGTATCCCTACTTCTAAACCGCTGACCAGATACAGTCCCACTATAAAACGAGTCCATCGATTTCACAATAAATCAATCTCTCAACCCGATACACCATCACAACACCCGTACCACCCCATACACACAATCACACCAACTAGCCAATGTTTATTCAGATTTAGAGTCACTCATTATTTTATTCCTCTTAATATAATAGGGGTGACCAAAAATAAATTTTATCCTAGGAAATCCAATTATATTTCCGAGTATACGTAAATGACCAGATTCAAATTCTTACAGAAGTTATTCACAAATCATATAGGTGTGAAAATAGAAACCACCAACAACCATGATATTTAAAACAACACAACCTATAATATTCCCAACATGGATCAAAGATAACATATAAAACAAAAAATCATCTCAATGATTCTCCCAACCACTAATTTATTACTTATTGTTATCTTATTCAAATTCTGATTCAGCCGCTCTCACATGGGGGTGTCATTATACCCACCCCGCATGATAAAAAATTAAATGAGAGACAAAGTAACATCCTACCTGGAAAAAAATGGAGAACAAAACCCATTATTTGAAAAAATAGAGGGGTCATGGGAGCAGGAGACTCTATGGAAAAAAAGATTGATGGTTATAGAACAATATGTGACTCAAAAGGAAGGGAAGGCTCTGCTCACACCAAGAGAAAATTGAAACACAATGGGAAGATTGGATTAGAAAATCTAGATCCAATATCAACGGAAGAGGAAAATGTTTCAAGGGCCATTAAAATGAGATCATGGCCAAGAACACATGGTTCTGTTATTTCAATGTCCCTAGAGAATTTGGATATTAATGATATAATTAATATTCTTTGAAACGCCTTTATAAATTCCCAAGCAAGGATTTAAAATCTATCTATGACAAATAAATTCTAAGAGGGGAGGAACTGGTTAAATTGGAAATGAGTCATTGAGGGATGAGTTGATGACATCTAGAAGTTGACAATGATCCACTGACAGTGAGGCACTAATGGTAAGCGACCGATGCTAAGCCCCCGTCATTGAGCTAATGACACAGAGCCACCGATGAGACCAACTGATGAGTAAATTACCGATACCATGACTGACAGATGCCCTTACTCACTAACACCTTGACTCCCTACTGCCCGGACACACCAATGCCCAGACTCCCCGATGCCCTAACTCACCGATGTCGTAACTCACCATCGCCCTAACCTACCAATGTCTTGACCTACCAACTCCTTGACTTACCGATGCTCTCGACCTACCGATGTCTTCACCAAACAATACCTGAACCTACCAGCACCCTCAATCTATAGATGCCCTAACCTACTGACACATCATCCTATTGATGCCCCCGACCAACCGATGCCCTCGACCCACCTACACCTAGACCTACTGACACGTCATGCTTCCAACTGCCTCAACCTACAAATTCTCTAACCTATCAATGCCTCAATATACAGATGCCTTGACCTACAGACACTACAACCTACCAATTCCTCCACCTACTGATTCCCTTAACCTACCTACTCCCTAACCTACCGATGCCCTAACCTACCAAAGGCTCGACCTACCTATAAAAAAATTTTCAATTTAGAAAACTCTTGAAATGATCTACCGTTGCATGCAAGAACACCCCAAACATTGGATTTTGGAATTGTAATGGACCACGGAGGTTTGGACCATTACGTCAGCCACCTCTCAAACTATTCTCACCCTTGAGATTTCAAATCTAAACTGAGAAGAAAGATAGGTCTAGAAAACCACCTCATAAGATACCTCTCAAGGATAAACCACCCCGTTTGAGTGAAATCTCAATATCCAAGAAAACCTACTATGATATTTTTCAACCCAAAAAACTAAAAGACATACAACACATGCACAAAAAGTCACAGTTCTCAGACATATGAATCAAATAATTCCTTCCCCCATGTCAAAATACTATCTTATTTGGGCGGAACTGGCTCTCCTGCACAGGTTTAATAACACCTACATTAATTCATCTTGATTGGGGATTAGGTCCTCCCCTACTCATACATGATGAATTTTTCGTTTTTCACATAACAAGGAAACAAATCATCTCAAAGAAAACAGGGTTAAAGCATTAAATGACAACGAAAAAAACACGAGAGAAATGAAAAAAACTCTGGGTACATGGAACACATCTATGTCTCTCACTCCCAAGTACTCTCCTCTAGGATGCCGTGCATCCACAACATGAGAACCAACGGAATGGTCTATCAATGCAGGACCTTCTCCTGAAGATCCTATATCCCTACTAGTTGCTCCACCAAAAATTTGTCATCCTCGATATCCAACTTTCTCCAATCAATTACATGGGAGTAACCATGAAGATACCAACATATCCAAGAGACAAGAAAGGTGTAATGGACCCTACAAACCTATCGTGGAAATTTTAGATGGTTTTCCACCTTGGAAACTCATCCCAACACCTTGATTGGTATGATGAACATTGGAGAAATATTACTCCCATTCCCAAACATCCATTGCCAACATCGAGGGGAAACCTTAAAGAATATTTGGTACTTATCTTCAAACTCCAAATGCCTTCTCCTAAAATCAGAATATGACTTCCTTTGTTCCGGTACTACCTTTATCCTTTCACGGAAATGATACACCTTTTCTGTCATACAATGGACCATGTACAAACCAAGAACTATTCCCTCCCTAACTTCTATCCATCATAAGGGTGAATGACACAAACTCTGTATAGAGCTTCAAATAGAGCCATACAAATGGAAGAGTGATAGTTATTATTGTAAGAAAACTCTACCAAGGGAATATGTCCCACCCAAGACCAACTAAAGTCCAAAAAAATTCCAACAACATGTCCTCCATCATCTGGATGGTCTTATCTATTTGTCCACCCATCTGAGGGTGGAAAGTAGTGCTGAGGCGTAACAGATTTCCAAAGGAATGCTACAATCCTATCAAGATTATCAATGTAAAAGATGTATTCTGATTTTAGATGATTGATCTTGGAACTAAATTCACCTGCACAACCACATCCGCGTACCTCCATGCTATGTCATACACTGTGCTCGAATCATTGATCGCAAATAAGTGATTCGATTTCATCAACTGAGCCACTACTACACAATTAATATCGCATCCTCCATGATCCCTAGGTAATACTATGAAAAAATATGTCGATATGTTATCCCAGTTCCACTCAGATACATATAGGGGATAAAACATATCACTTGGCACATAGTGACCAACCTTAAGTTGCTGGCACACCTAGAACAATGCCACAAACTCTGTCACTACCTGATTCATCCTTATCTAGCAAAACTATTCCCTCAAGCCCTGATATATATTGAAAAATCCAAGGTGTACTATTTCGAATGATAAATGAAACTCTTCGATAAATTTCACATGCATTTCCATAGAAAAAAACAACTTCTCATGGAATAACATCTGATTCAGACCATCTTTTGACCATCCGTCCAGAGCATCACCCTAGTCATTATGAGAACAAATCACCTCCGCTTCTGAGTATCTCCACTACGACTCCTCCACATTATTCCTCAGAGATGAATGTACCATAATATTAAATAGACAGACTCCACCACCATTCATTCCTACATCTGTGTGAAATGAAACGAACTCCTCTATCGCCCTCCAAGCTTAAGCAGTTTCCTGAACCACATCTTTCCGCGACTTCCAGTTCAAAGCATCAAACAAAAAATTTCCCATTTCCTGAGGTGTAGAATATCTCAAAATATCAATCGTAGAGAAACTCTATCCACCTCTACTGCCACAATTTTAGGAATCTTTGGGAAAATATATACCTTGTGCTCTTGTTATCCGTGAAGACCACAAAGCACTCCCCAATGAGTTAATTCTTCAAAATATTTAATGAGAACATGATCGCTGCTCATTCCAAATCATTGGTGGCATAGTTACATTCATGGGCACATAACTTCATATACCCTTAGGGTATCACTCCCCATTACTGAATCAGTACACAACACAATTCTAGATGGGATGCATCACAAAACACATCGAACATAACCCCTTCTTCGAAAAACCTAAGAACTGGAGAACTAACCAAATTACCCTTCCGATAATCGAACACTGCCTAGAACTACAGACCCCACACAAAATCATGGCATTTTTTGGTCTGACTTGTCAATGGAGCTACTACCTAAGAGAAATCATGTACGAATATATGGTAGTTTCCTTCTAGACTGATAAAACTGTGATCCTCTTCCACATTCTTGGTGCTTCCCAAAAAAATAGCTATGATGGCCTTAGATGGGTCCAATAATACACGCTTTTGCGACACCACATGTCCATGGATGTGGACCTATTATGTCTAGAGCATGCACTTGGATATCATTTCGTAGATATGGTGGTTCCGAAGGACCTCTAGGGAAGTCTTAAGATGCTTAGTATCCTCCTCCTCTAACTTCGAGTAGATTAGGATGTCATCAATGTATAAGATGATGAACCGAACAAAAAATTCACAAAATAAGGAGTTGATAATGACCTTGAACTTGATCGGTGTATTTATAACACTGAACGACATAACCACAAACTCAAAGTGCCCATACCTGCACCTAAAAGAAGTTTTCAGGATATTACCCTCCTTCACCATTACCCGGTGAATCCAAAACCATAGTTTGAACTTAAAGAACTATCATGATCCCCTTAGTTGGTCAAAAATGTTATCTATTCTCAGTAGAGGGTAATATTTCTTGACACTTACCAGATTCAGTCTCTAGTAGTATATGCACATCCTCATACCACCGTCTTCCTTCTTCGAAAGCAAGACCGGAGCACCTTGTGGTGACCCACTGGGTTGGATGAAACCCTTATTTAAGAGATCTTCAACCTAAATAAGAAAATCTCAATACTCAGAAGGTGCCATCTAATTAGAATCCTTCGAGATTAGATGAGCACGAGTTTTTAATTCTTTCTCGAACTCAATATCATTTCGAAGGGGTAGAATGAAAAACTCATCATATAAACCATCAAAAAACTCTCTGAAAACTCCTAAAACATCCCCAGTATTAACATCCATCGATCCCACTGATAGCTTGGATAACAAAGAAGAAAGTGTCTCTACGCACCCACTGCCCATATGACTACTCCACTCGCCAATGAATGCTATATGATGGCCCTTCACATATGAAAACATGAATTTTCTCTAAAATCCATTGACTCAAGTATGCATAGATTAAAACCAGTCGATCCCAAGGATAACATTGTATGGATGAATCTTTAGTAGATAGAGATCCACACTAGACTGATGAAACCCCAACATTAGTCTACATCTCCGATAAACATCAAACATACTAGTCTTACCTTCGACTATTGTATTCAACACTTGAGGCATCAGAAGTATCTCTATGTTCTGTCCTAGAGAATGGGAGAGACCTGGTGAAACAAAAGAGTGTGAATATCCAGAATCAAACAAGGTAAAAGAAAGTGTACTAAACAAACTAATCATACCTCAAACGATCTCCGACCCTCCTGTAACTACTGCTTCTCTGGCATGAAACTTCTCACACCCAGATCCTCTTCCCCTTGGATATCAGCCACATCCCTGACCATGCCCTGATCAAGGTCCAAGAGGGTCACCATGTGGTCATCCTCCACCCACACCATCTTCCCTTAATGGAGTAGGGTCCTGCTGTCCCTGCTGTTGGAAATGACAGAATGGAAACTACTACTATGGATTGTCCTGATCCTTCCCACCTCTACTATACTACACTCGATTTAGGCACTATCCCTGGAGGTTCCCATGGCCCCCAGAAGAAAAACAAACATGACCCTATTCTCATAGGAAAAGGTTAGGGACCAAAGGGTTGGAACATAAACTAAATGGTCGGCTCCCTGATGATCCAAACCTGGAAGGACATGATGCTAGAGACTTACTACTAAATGCCTTCCCATTTGAATAACTCAGGTGACTTCCCTATAATGGTAGACCTCATCAAAATTGAATCCTTTCCACTACCTCATCCTTCTTCTGAACATCTATGTATGTCAATAGGGTGATGTGAGTAACCGCATATAGGAGAGAGGGATAGATTGCCTCCTCTAAGATCCTCTCCCAAGAGTCCTCATCTATAGAAAAATATAGGAGATATTTTAACATGATCCCCAATTCCCTCACCGAAATACTCCCCTTCTAATGGGAGAGTAGCTTCTTCCTGTTATCATCTTTCATAATGGAAGAGAGGAATTATGTCCGAAACTCATTCTCCCAGGCATTAAATGAAACATTGGTCTCTTTCTTCTCCCGAAGGTAAAGCGCCCACCAATGATGCACTACTCCCCTCATCTTTCTCACCGCCATAAGAAACTAGTACTATGTCGGAGCTTGGATCAAGTCAAAAGTGATCACCAACTCATTGAGGCAAATCTCTGTATACATGATCGAGACACTACACTCATACATTTCAAGTGTCTCCAGCTAGAAATCTCGGAGCTTCTTCTACCATTGGTCATCCTATTTCACTGAATTGAACCTCCTCCAGTCAACCAGGTCAGCCTGTTGACCCTCCACTACTTGTACCACACACGGGCGACATCCGAGAGCCTTAGATGAAAGGAAAACAAGGAACTCATAATCCCAAGTAGCATTGGATTTATTTATGATTCATTTTAAATCATTTTTATTTCAAATTTCAAAAAAACACCCAAATAAAATAAGAACACAAGTTATCATGATTCATGTACTTTTCTTAGGCATCTATCTCGAATACGGTGTATCCTAACTTGTTCACTCAGTAAGCTCAGAGTCCATGCATCAGATCACGGGGGGACCTAAAATCACGTGTCCTAGCTGTTATTCCCTACCCTATGTATTACACCGAGATCACCTATCATAGTTTCCCTACCAACCCATTCAATCTTCATTGTGCGTAACTCCAAAATCCATCCTACCTCTCAACCATCACCTATAATACCATTTTATTATGAGATACCTTCTTCAAGATGAGGTAAGGGGTAGAATGATGTTGAGACCTTCCTTCCTAAAGTTTTAGGTGAGATAGTGACCCCCCTGAGTCCCACCTTCAATAGGCCCCGGTGTAGTGACCGACACAAATGGAATATGAATCTCACAAAAATGGGAGGCATTACCATTTGATAGTAACGAAGATCAAGAGATAAGGTGTATAGACCTCAAACAACTCCAAGACACAAATATATAATGTCACCAAAATCCATCCCACATGCATGTTTAATGTAAAACTACTAAAAATACAGAGAAAACTTCAAAGTAGTCACCAAAATCAAACTAAGCAGTGACACAACAACCATCACCAATGACTGATGTAGTAAGGCCCATCACGGTCCATGTAATCTCCCTGGAAACCAAAAAACACTTTTATACACATAGGGTGAGCATGCAAATATACTTAGTTGGGAAAAATCAATGTACCCCGTGAACAATTTGGAGAAGCCTTTTAATTCCCCTATAAGAAATCATTAGACATTCAAAATATCATAACATGGTATACTATCCACCCCAACCTCACCAAGGAAAGCTCAAAAAATAATGAAAGTAAAGTAAAGTAAAGAAGATAGCACATTGATATTTGGGTACCCCGCACCATTTCCCACTAGTTAGCTGCTAATCCGTAATGGTGAACATCCTAATTCTACCGCACTCATCCACAAGCCCCACTGTCACAACATTTCCACACACACCTAGGACACAAACCACAAACATTCTGCCAATAGACACCTCGGCCACAACCACAACACATCTTTCCCGAAAAAACCTGGTCCTCATCCCGAAGACACATGGGAAACAACCTCCTCTTATACACCAAATACCATAAATCTAGTATTAAAAATCAAGATATTACAGCCCACCCAAACAGTCTTGGGTGATAAATGCCTAGAAGAGGGAGTAGGTAAAGTCAATAACCATCCATTCATCCTCCCACTACGATGCTGGGAATGAAACCCCCAAAACAATGGGTGTGTTCTGTATGTAGTGCTCAACACTGGTGGGGTGTGTATAGAAAAAACAAGGAATGAAAAGTTTATACATATATGTAAAAAACACTCAGCCCATCCCATGAAATTCCAAACATAACACCAGCCCACACAAAACCACCTTTACTGCTAACCCTACTTGCAAGTACAACCACAAATGATGGTCACTTGAATGTTGCTTCCCTATAAGCCCCATATCGAAATATACCCCCGATAAATTCATTTTAGCAGTAGTTATCATGTATTTTTAATTAATTCATTTATTTATTCCATCCATACCTTGGAAACTAACAAACATTGGAAAATTTATAATTTGAAGTAACTATACCACACCCTGCTAAGTCAAATAAAGAAACATACTACCAACAACATTATTTTATTTTATGCTACCCAATTTATGCAATCAAAACCAAACTTGATAGCGCCAATATACTACAACACCACTCCCGGGACACCCATAAGCATAAAATCATGACAAAACCTAGTCATGTAGCTTTGCTGCCCAACTACTACCCAAATGTTATCCTTCTGCATTAAAGTCTATCCATTCTAAAATCAATCAATATCTCAGCATTAGATGCCATCAAACCACCCATACCGCCATATACACACAATCAAACCAATAAGGAAACGTTTATTCAGATTTAGCATCACTATTTATTTATATCCACTTGATAAAACAAGGATTATCAATGAGAAGTTTCAATCCTGGGAAATCCATTTACTTATTTGAGTATATGTAAATGAACAGATTACAATTCATAAAATAGTGATTCACAAATCACACAGGTGTGCAAATAAATACCATCGACAACCATGGTTTTTAGACGAATAGAACTCGTACAATTCACAACATGTATCAAGTATAACATATAAAACAAAACAATCATCACCATCATGATCCTAGCCCATCATTTATTACTTCTTATTATCTTTGTTAAATTTGGATTCATCCATTCTCACAAGGAGGAATAATTATACCACCCCCACATGATTCAAAATGAAATGATAGATGAAGGAAATCCCTTCCTAGAACAACATGAGACCAAAACTTCTAGTTTCACCAAAATAGAGGTGTTGCACGAGTAGCAGACTTTAATGAGAACTAGATCGATGGATATGGAACAACACATGACTCCATGGGAAGGGAAGGCTCTAGTCATACCAATTAAAAATGGGAACCCACTGGGAAGATAAGGTCTTTTCTTAGAAAGGCTAGACCATATGGAAACGGAAGGGGAAATAGTTTCATGGGCCATTAAAGTCAGATCGTGGCCAATACTATGAGGTTAGACTATTTCAAAGTCCCTGGAGAATTATGATATTCATGATATAATTAATATACTTATAAAAACCATTATAAATTCCAAAACAAGGCTTTAAACATGATTTATGAAAAATAAAATGCAAGAGGGGTGAAACTAGAAAAACTAAAAATGAACCACCGATGGGTGGGACCCCCAAAAAAAGCCACGGATAGTGAGTGACCGACATCAAGGGACCAACGCTGAGCTATCGATGTTGAGCCACCAATGCTGAGCTATCGACATTGATCCACCGAGGTGGCCTACAGATTCCTAACTCACCAATTCCCAGACTGAATGACACCCTGACTCACTGGCACCTTGAATCAGTGATGCCCTGACTCACTGATGCTCGAACTCACCGATGCCATGACCCATCGATGCCAGACCTACAGACGCCTAAACCTACCAATGCCTCGTCCTATTGTCACCCGCGACCTACCGATTCCTTGACCAACCGAAGCACTCGACCTACCTACACCCTGACCTACTGATGCCTCAACCTACCAATTCCCTTGACCTATCGATGCCCTTGAACTTCCAATACCCTAACCTATCGACACTATGACCTACCAATTTACTCGACCTATCAACACCATGACCTACTGACACCTCGACCAACCGATGCCTCGATCTGCTGACGCATCGTTCTACCGATGCCTCGACCTACCGATTCCTCGGCCTACCGATGCCTTAACCTACCGACACCCTCGACATACCAACGCCCTATCCTACTGGCACCACGACATATAGAAGTCTTTACCTACAGATGGAAAACTCGAAATTTATAAAACCCTTAAAATGAGTGACCATTACCCCCCAGAACACCCCAAACATTGGATTTTAATAATTTAATGGACCACATAAGTCTGAGACATTACATTAGATACCTCTCAAATAGTTATCTCCCATGAGAAGTTAATTCCTAACCCAAAGAAGGAGGGTTCTAGACAACCACCCTATAAGATACCTCTCAAGGATAAAATACTCATTGGAGTGAAACCACAACATCTAAGAACACATCTAATAAGATTTTTTAACCAAAACAACTGCAGGACATACTACACTAGCACGAAAAGTCACACTTCCCAAAAATATGAATTAGGGAATTCATTCCCCCATGTTAAGATATTATCTTCTTTGGGAAGTAATGACTCACCTGCATGGGTTTAACCACATCCTCTTTAATGCATATTGATTAGGGATCCAGTCCTCCCATTCTCATACATGATTACTTTTTTTTGTGTCCCATAACATAGAAACAACTCATCTAATAGAAAACAAGGTTTAATATTTACATCACAAATAAAAACACATGACAAAAACCCAATACAACTCCATGTAATTGGCACAGATCTGCATCTCTCGCTCCTAAGTACTCTCATCCTAGCCACCATGCTTTCATACCATGTGGACCTAGGGAATGGTCTATCCATGCAATACCTTATCCCGATGATCCAGGAATTCAAATGGTTACCCCACTATTGTTGCATCATCCTTGATATTAATATCTACCCAATCAATGACATGGGAGTCATCCTAATGATAATATCAAAGAAGATAGACATGTAAGAAGTCAAAAAACCTTCTCAACTATGGTGGAATATCCAGATTGTATGCCACATCACCAAATTATACCAAAACCTCGAATGGTCGGATGAACTTGGGAGAAATCTTACCCAATTTTCTGAACATCCACTACCCACATCAAGGAGAAAACTTAATGAATACAAGATCCCTAACGTTGAACTCCAAATGCCTTCTACTATGATCGGAAAATGAATTCTTATTATACTATGATGCCTTCATCCTCCCACAACAAAGCTGCATTCTCTCAGTCGTACTCTGCACCATGTCCAATCCAAGAACAACTAGATCACCAACTTCAGTCCAACATATGGTTAAATGGCACTAAATCTTATATAGAGCTTCGAACAGAGACATACCAATGGAAGAGTGATAAATATTATTGTAAGAAAATTATATCTAGATAATATTTCACTCCCAATACCCACTAAAGTCCAAAACACATTCCCTCAACATGTCCTCCAATGTCTGGATGATCCTCTCTATTTTCCCATCCATATGAGGGTGGAAAGCAGTACTAAGGTGTAACTATGTGCCAAAGGAATGCTGCAATCCCCAATAGACTCATAATGTAAAACATGTATCCTGATCTAAGATGATGGATCTTGCAACTCCACACAACCAAACCACCTCATTTACATAACTCAAAGCTAATTCAAACACTACATTTGACTCTTTTATCACAAAAAAGTGAGTTGATTTCTTCAACCAATCCACTAGTACCCAAATAACATTGCATCCTCCTTGATCCATGGTTAATAATATAAAGAAATCCATCGAGATGTCATCCCACTTCTACTCAAGGATATCTATGGAATACAACAGACCACCAAGAACACGGTTCTTAGCCTTCACCTTCTAGCACACCAAGCACTTTTCAACAAACTCTTCCACTACCTGCTTTATTGAGGACCACAAAAACAATTCCTTCAAGCACTAATAAATCTTGGAAACTCTTAGCTTTTCCACTAGGTGTGATCTATAAAAGTCATATAGAACATAATCATGCATTTACACTAGAACAAATAGATTCTAATGGAATAACACTTGATCCTGGATATTATCCGTCCATCCCTCTAAAGCATCACCCTGGCCAATGCGATCACACATCACCTCTGCCTCTTAGTCTCCCCCACTGAGACTATTCCACCTTCTTTCTCAGAAATGACTACACCGTCATCTGAAATAGATGGACTTTGCTTCCATACATTCCAATAACTAAGTGAAAGGCAACCAACTCATCTATCTTTATCCAAGAATATGATGATTCCTGAACCACATCCTTCTACAACATCCTTGAAAAAGCATCATCCACAAAATTCCCCTTTATTGAGGTGTAGGAGGTCTCAAAATCGTAGTCCTAGAGACACTCCATCCACCTCTGCTAATGAAAGTTCAGGTCTCAATGGGGAAATATATACCTCAAGCTCTTGTTAACCATCAAGACCACAAAGCGCCCCCTAATGTGTTAATGGTGCTAAATCATTAATGTGAACAAGACTACTGAATGTTCTTAATCATGGTTGTCATAGTCATATTCATGGAGAAGTAACATTATAGACCCATAGTAGATCACTCCCCATTACCATAGTAGTGCACACCCAAATCCTAGAAGAGAAGCATCAAAAAAGACATAGAACATCACCCATTCCTGGAGTAGCCTGAGCACAAGAGCACTGAAAAACGTCCCCTTAAGAAAGAAGAATGATTCTTGGCACAACTTGTGTAGAAAAATATATTGACCTTTTCTGGTTAGACCCGTCAATAGATATTCTACCTGAGAAAAACGAGTTACAAATATCCAATAGTTCTATGCCATACTGAGAAAACTACAATCCTCTACCACATTATTGGCTGCTTCCCAAGAAAAGACTACATCGAACATAGATGGGTCCAATCCTAAAACCTATTGATACACCACATGTCCAAGGAAGTGGTTATATATTATCCAAACAACGAACTTGTACAACTTTCCATTGTGCTGGTGGTGCTGAAGGATCTCTAGGACAGTATTGAGATTCTCGGTATTCTATTCATCTCACTTCAATTATATGGGGATTTCATTGACGAATATGAGGAAGAACCGGTCCAAGAACTTAGAAAATACAGATTTCATAATACCCATGAACAGAACTGGTGAATTCGTAACACTGAATGACATAACCACAAACTCGAAGGGCCCATATATGCACCTGAAAGCAGTTTTTTAGGATTTCACCCTCATTATCACATAATTGGTGATACCCAAACCACAGATTGATCATAATGAATTATCTTGATCCCATCATCCCATTGATAATAACGTCTAATCTCAAGAAAGGATAATAGTTCTCGACCAATACCTGATTCAATCTCTGGTAGTCTGTGCTCATCATCAGACCACCACATTCCTTCATCGAAAATAAGATCAGAGCACCCCTTGGTGACCCATTGGATTTGATGAAACCCTTATTCATGAGATCGTCAGTATAAATCCAAAACTCCCATAAAACATAAGGGTACATCAAATAAAGATCCATCATGATCGTATTAAAATAGATCTATACATCTATCCCAAACTCAACATCACGTCGAGGGGGTTGAGTCACAACCCCCTCAAGGAAAACTTCCAAAAAACTATCCAAAACCCCCCAGAAAATCCAATATCTTAATATCCATTGATCCCCCTCAGAACATGGTAATAAGGAAAAAATAGGCACCGTGCAATGAAAACCCATATGACAGATCCACTATCAAAACTAATCTACATGCTATCCCTTCACGTCTATAAACATGACTCTTCTCCAGAAGAAATCGATAACAGAACTCATAGTGTACAACTATTATATGAAAAGGGTAACACTATATGGCTGTATCTGTTGCAGATAGAGGTACCCACTAGACTGATGTGGCCCCAACATCTTTCTACATCCCTGAAAACCATCAGACAAGATGTTATGTCCTTTGATAGGTGTACTCAACACATGGGGAAACTAGATTCTCTCTATGTACGGTCCCAAATAATGGGATAGACTGGGTGAAACAAAGGCGTGAAAAGCTCTTGAAATAAGGTGAAAGAAAGCGTATTAAAAAATTGATTATACCTCGAACGATCTCCAACCATCCTGTAACTGCAGCCTCTGTGGAATGAAACTTCCCATGGATAGCCCCTCTACCTCTCATCAATCTGCTGCCCCCCCTGACCATGACATGATCAAGGTCATTGAGTAGTACACTGAGGTTGGCCTACTACTGCACCATCCTCCCTTAGTAGAGTATGGGTATGCATTACCTAATTCTAAAAAGGCATGGATAGGAACTACTTCTGAGGTGAGCACAGAACCCTCCCACCACAATCATATGATCCTTGAGTCCGGAACTATCCTTGGAGATCCCCACGACCACCGTAAGAAAGACACCTTAACCCTAATCTCATGGGAAATGTACGAGGACCAAAGGGTTATAATTGAAACTACTGGGATCGGCTTCCCTTGGGTTGAAACCTAGATGGCCCTGACACTAGAGACTTGTTTCTAATAGTATTTCCATTTCAAGAACCCAGGTGAATTACCTCTTGTGGCGCACCTCCTTGCAAGTGAATCCTTTCAACTACCAAACCCTGCTTCTGAACCTCTAAGTATGTTGGTTGGGTAGAGGGAGTAACCTCATACTGAAGAGAAGGATTAAGTGACTCTTCTAAGTGCCTCTCCCAGGAGTCCTCATCTGAAAAGAGATTTAGAGAAAAATGTATGAGATCCTTAGAATTGATCCTCAATTCCCTCAATGACATACTCCCCTTCTAGAGGGAGAGTAGTTACTGCCTCTTCTCATATTTCATCGTGGAAGAAAATAATTCCACCTAGAATGCATTCTCAAAGTCAGTACAAGAAACATCAGTCTCCTTCCTCTTGCTGAGGTAAAGTTTCCACCAATGATGCACCGCTACCCTCATCTGGTTCACTGCCATAGGAACTTATTTCTATATCAGAGCCTGGATCCAGTTGAATGTGATAACCAGCACATCGAGCCAACTCTAAGTGTCCATGTCTGAGACAATACCCTCATACTTTCCCAGAGTCTTCCACTGGAAACCTCAAAGAGTCTTCCACCATTAATAATCATCCTCCACTAGATTGACCTTCCTATAGTCAATCGGGTTAGCCTTTTGACCATCAAATACATGTACCTCACGCGAGTGAATTCTAAGAGCTATAAATGAAAGGAAAATAAATAACTCCTAAGCTCGAGTAGTATATAATTTATTTATTATTCATTTGTACTCATTATTTAGTTTAATATCCCGAAAATTCCAAAAAAAAATAAGAACAAAAGTCATCATGATGCATGTACCTTTCCTAGGGTCTCTACCTTACAAATGGTTTAGACTCACTTGGTTGTTCGGTATTCTCAGAGTCATTGCACCAGATCAGAGGGGGACCAAAAATCCCATGTCCTAGATGGTATTCCATGGACTATGTCATGCAAAAAAATCACCTAGCTCTATTTCCCCACTAACCCATGCAATCGTCATTGTTCCAAACTCCAAATTCTATCCTACCTCTCAACCATCACTTGTGATACCATTAGGTTACGAACCGCCATCTTCTAGATTAGGGAATGGTTAACAAGATGTTGAAATATTCCTTCCTCAAGATGAATGTATGATAATGACCCTGGAGTCCCACCTCCAATAGGCTATGGGGTGGTGAACAACACAAAGGGTATAAGAATATCACAAAAATGGGAGGCATTAACAATTTTAGAGTAACCAAGATTAGAATAAAAGATGTATTATCCCTAAACAATTCTAAGAATCAAATATTTATAGAAACCAAAATCCATCCCACATTAATGATTAATGTAAAACTACTAGAAATACAAAGAAATCTCAAAATTATGTACCAAAATAAAACATAGCAGCGACACAACAACCGTTCGCAACATATAAGATAGTAAGGCCCATCAAGGTCTGCATAATCTCCCTGGAAACCTAAAAATAGTTTTATATACATAGAGTAAGAATAAAAGTATACTTAGTAAGGAAAAACCAAATTAACAGGTGAAAAATTTAGGTAAGAATACTAATTCCCCTATGAGAACACAATAGAAACTCAAAATCACCAAACAAGGTATACTATCCATCAAAACCTCCCCAAGGAAGGCTCACCAAATAATTCATGTAAAGTAATGTAATGTAGTAAGAACATCAATATTTGGGTACCCCAAACCACTTCCCATAGGTTAACTACTCATCCCTAATGACGAATTTCATAATGCTACCACTCTTTTCCACAAGACCCACTTTTACAACCCGCCCACACACACCTTGGCCACAAAACACACAAATCCTTCACGCAGAAACTTGGGCCACAACCACCACACGTCTTACTCCAAAAACACCTAGGTTTCATCTCGAAGACACATTGTAAAAAACTACCTCTCACACAACCAATACCATAAATATAGTATTAAACATTAAGCCATTATAGCTTACTCAAAGTTTCTTTGTGCATAAATAACTAGGATAGGTTGTAGCGTAATGTCAGCAACCAGCTATCCATCCTCCAACCGAATTGCTGGGAAAGATACCATCCACCAAAATAATGGGGGTGTTTGGAACATTGTTTTATCATGGGTGGGGTGCATATAGAAAATATAAGGAACTACAAGTTTATACATAAATGTAACAAACACTCATCCTATCCTAAATAATTCTAAACATGCAACCAACTAAGTCAAAAAAACCTTTTCTACTCTAGCTACATACATGTACCACCATGAATGATGGTCACTTGAATGTCGCTTCACTACAAGACCCAACTCGAAACATGCCCCCAACAAATTCATTTAACCAGTGATCATCATGCATTATATGTTGATTGATTCATTTATTCCATCCCTACCCTAGAAACTACCAAACACTATAAAATTTATAATTCAAAGCAACCATTCCAACCACTTCCAAGTCAAACAAGTAAAGAAACTACCAAAAACCTTCTTTACTACTATCCCACCCATTTAGTCATCTTACAACCAAACCTGGAAGCCTCGCTGCACAACAACACCACACACATCGCACCCATAAACATGAAATCATGACACAACCAAGTCCTACAACCTCGCTGCCCCACCAATTCCCCGGTGCAGTCCCACTACAAAACATGTCCATAAATTCCACAATCAATCAATCTATTATCCTTATATACTATCACACCACCCACACCACCCCATACACAATCAAACCAATAAGGAAAATTATATTCAGAATTTTCATCACCCGTTCTTTAATTACACTTGTTAAAACATATGTGATCACAAAATAGATTCGATCCCGGGGAATACATTTATTTAACTGATTACACATAATTAATCAGATTCAAATTCTTCCAGAATTGAGTCACAAATCATAGAGGTGCAAAAACATAGACCACCAATGACCATGATTTTCAGAAGAACACAAACCATATGATTCACAAAATTGACCAACGATAACATATAAAACAAAATGATCATCACCCTTATGCTTCCAACATATCATTTATTACTTCATATTATATTTGTTAAATTGGATTCATCCATTCTCACAAGGCGGAATATTTATAACCAACCCACATGATACAAAATTCAAAATGAGATGAGGAAAATAACTACATGGAACAACAGGTGACCAAAAATCCTTCTTTTACCTAAATAGAGGAGTCATACGAGCAAGAGACTCCATGGAAAACTTGATCAATGGATATAACACAACACGAGACTCCGTGATAAGGGAATGATCTTGGAACACCAAGAGAAAATAGAAACACACTGGGAAGATAATGTATATTCTTAAGAAAGATTGATCATATATCAATAGAAAGGGACATGGTTTCAAGAACCATTAATGTCAGATCGTGGATAAGACCATGAGGTTCAATGATTTTAAATTCCCCAAAGAATTAAGATATTAATTATATAATTGATATCATTTGAAACAAATTCAGAAATTACCAAACAAGGATTTAAACTTGATTTATGTCAAATAAAATCTATGAAGAGAGAAACTAGAAAAATTGATAAAAATTGGAAATGAGTCACCAATGGGTGAGTCACTGACAATAAGCCACTGACTGCGAGCCACTGACAGTGAGTCAACGATGTTGAGCTACCAATGATGATCCACCAATGCTGAGCTACTGAAACTGAGCCTCCATTGTAACCTATCTGATGCCTAACAGGCTGACCCCCGACTCACCAACATTGCGACTCACCAAATCCCTGACTCACCAACGACCAGACTCACTGATTCCTTGACTCACCAATTCCCTGACTCACTGACACCTGGACCTACCGATACCTTGAAATACTAACGCCTCAACCTACTGATTCCCTTGAACTACTAACACGCTGAACAACCAATGCCTCGACCTACCGATGCCCTCGATCTATCGACAAACTTACCTACTGATTCCCTGACATACTAATGCCCCTGACTTATCGACAACCTAACCTACCGATGCTTCAACCTACCAGTGCCACGACCTACCAGCACCTCAACCTACTGACACCTCGACCTACCAATGAAAAAACTAAAAATTTGGAAAACTCTTTAAATGAGATCCCATTGCCTCCCAGAACACCCCAAACATTGTATTTTGACAAAGTAATAGACCTTGAAGTTTCAGGCCATCACTTAACACATGTGAATAATCATAACATCATAATTTTAAAAAATTATAGAATCATCTAAATGAATAATGGAAATTATCTCATGAGATATATCATATTATCCATGTAATTAGAGGGATATATAATTATGGTTCCACCCATCACATAATAAAATTCTCATAATCATGCATGCCACATGGAAGGATAACAATCATTTTCATGAAATAACCCATGGAAAGGAATGAGTTTCATAAAATATTTCACATATAAAACTTCATGATCCTAAAGTTATGATTCCCAAATTAATATGATAGATCATAGTTTTTCATAAATTATTATTTTCCAATTTTAAAAGAGAATTAAATCAAGATAATTCAAGAGTTGTTTTTGAAATTTTTGACTTTTCGAAAAAGAATTGTAAATGGAATAATTTTTTAGAAGGGTAGAAACATGTATATCCTTACAATAAAGTAGAGAGAGTATTTAAATTACATATTATTTATATTAGAGGAACAATATTAATAAAATAATTTTTATATAGGAGATAACGTAAAATATAGTATTTGGGTTTGAAAATCCCCTTACTTAATATCCATCTTTAATTCACCATTTTTCATCATCCTGAATAAGAAATTTTGGTCTATTAAAAAATTGAACCTAGATTGAATTATTTTTCTATTTAAATATATTTATCAATTATAATCATTTTCTTACATTAATTAATTACCTTCATTCAATATGGAATGTTTTGATATCATTTTTTTTGTAACAATTTCCTGTTTTTCTTCAATTTTGATATCTTGTTCAAAGTCATTTATACATAAGTAGAATTATTTCTAGAAGAATAAAATAAATATATTTATAATTTTATAAAATTGAAATAATTTATTATAACCACATATAAGGTTAGTGATAAGTAACTACATAGTAACATTTTTATTGGAGGTTGACCAGCTATTAACAGGATATTGTCTGAAGAGGAGGCATGAGATGTATAATATATGTATATTTTAAAAATATAATTTTTAAAGTATATAAAAATTGTAATAATCATGTTAAATTATTGTATAATTGTTTTAGGAAGGTCTTATTTATAAAATAGGAGGAAATGAAATTAAAAAATGAAAATGAAATAAAAGGATGAAAGGACATTACATTTTTCTTGATGTGGTTCATTCTCTATGACCCTTCACTTCATGAATGATTTGATTTTTATCAGTCTATAATTTTTCAAAGGATTATAAGAGTCTTAAGAGATGGGGCGTATTTAGAAGATATGATTTGGTAACTATTATAGGGGTGGTTTTTTGGGGAGGTAGAAGGGGTATTTATACATAAGGAGAGGGTAATTTTTAGGATAAAATATCGAATAAATTACTATATCCATGGTAAACCTTGTATTAGTGATATTAGTGACATTATGTATAATATATAAATATGATTTACTTTTTTTTGGAACTTTAAACTAATTGTTATTATAATTTAATATATTATTTAAAATAAAAGTGTTTTAAATGAGAAATTATTATTTTAATGGAATACTTTTGAATTTAAATTTTGGAAAGAAATTTTTAGGTTTTAAAAACATATTTATTGTATTTAAACGACTCAATTATCAAATTTAATGTGTTCATGGTTGATCTAACTTGTCTATAATTTATTATTTCATTATTACATCATGAATTATTTAATTTTAAACACACCATTAATGAAACAATTAAATTGTTATTATTGACATAACAATTAATGTATTTCAAAAAATTACCAAAGAAATACCCGTGAAAACTATAATGTGGTTATTTGAAAATTTAAATTCAATTTCTCTCAATAATTTTGTAAAATAGGTTATTTTAATTTTTAACAAAAAAATTATGATTTTTTAAATATCTTAAATAATATTTTGTGAGCAATGGTCTTCTATATTAGATGAGTTTTTAATATTGATATTTATTTTATGGATTAATTATATTTTTATTTAATTAATGTACTCATGATAAATATTATTCATTTTACAATTTATTATTTTGAGATCATATTACTATTTTAATGGCAAGGTTACTATTCCCAATGTTTGATTTACTATTCCAAATTTTCATGTTCCTATTCTAATAGTCACATTACTTTTCCAAAAATCACATTGCCTTATATAAATAATACTTTATTAATTCATTTAAAATTACAAAAAAATATTCCCATGATTTTATATTTTTGTTTTTTATGATGTCACATGGTTTAATAATATTTTTTAAATTTCTATAGTGTTGGTCTTGGGGGTGATGAATCTTGTAGACTGGAATGTTCATAATTTTACCATTCTAGTTTTTGTATTCTATATTTTATACTATTGTAATTTGTTTAATTTTAATTGGTTTAGTTTCATATTAGTTTCAAAATCCATATTAAGTTAATAAATTGGTGTGATTTTTTTAGGTGCTGGTTTTTGTATAATAACATAAAATATAATATAACAAACATTTATTAAGAAAAATCAATTTATAAAATCTAGGTTGTTACATTCTTCCCCCATTAAAAATTCCACCCTTGAAATTTGATCTCATATTCTCAGTTAAGTATAGGTTATTTTACTTATGTTTTATTTCATCATATGATTCCTAGATTGCCTTTACATATTTATGGTTCCTCTATAGTACATTAAAAAGGCGAGTTGTCTTGTCATATTTAACATTGTCTCTACTGTCCAATATCTTCCTCTCCAGATTATTATCATATGAGAGATCATTCTATAGTTTTAACACATCCAGAATTAAAACATGTGAGGGATCAGGTATGTGCTTTCTAAATATAGGTACATGGAACACATCATGATGTTGATCCATATTTATTTGAAGTTCAAGATGATAACACACTGCTCTTATGTGATCAATATTCATAAATGGATCAATGTACCTAGGGATATGATTCTCTTTCTTTCCAAATAATATAGTCCACATCCATAGTGATATGTGAAAGAATTTTTTTTTATCCAAACTCAAATTCCAAGTCCCTTCGATGGTTTTCACCATAACTATTCCAAAAAATCTAATTTTTTTTATATTTTGTTAACTGTCTTAAATCATCTCTATCATATCGTTCACAATATTGGGTAAAAGTATCTTTTATTCCATAACTTCATCCCAAATTGTAGGATTTATAAATCTCTTCCCATACATAGCTTCATGTGGAACCATTTTAATACTTGATTGAAAACTATTGTTATATTAGAACTCAGCCAATGGGATATATTGATCCCATCGACCTTTAAATTACATTTAATAGGATATTAGTATGTTTCCATGTGTATGAATAATTCATTCATATTTTCCATCATTTTATGGATGACAGGCTACGATAGAATTTAATTAAAAACATAGAGCATGCTTAATACTTATATGGAATATAGAAGTGATCCTTGGATCATTATAAGAGACAATCAAAAGTGAAGTCACATTTAGACTCACCACTTAAATAATATATTTCCTAAGAAGTTATTCAAACAAGAAATTTTTTTGAATGTTTATAATGTTGGTAGTCTTTGTGACTTGATCCACCACAACCCATATCACTTTTCATACTTTGGATGTCTTAGAGAGAATAATGAAAATGTCCATAGTGATGTTTTACCATTTCCCTGTAAATATATTTAATGGTTTTATCTCCCCTTTGTAATTCTTGTACTCTTATTTCACTTGCTGACATACCATGCACATAGAGGTTTTCTCTCTTATATCATTGTTCATGTTCTCCCAATAGAATCTCTTTTGGAGATCTGAGTACATCTTGGTGTTTCCAATACAAATAGAGAAAATGAGGTATATACATTATCCAATAATATTTCATTATATCTGGTTATGAATGGAAAAAAAATTCTCTTTTTAAATTTAATCACACCGTCATCATTGATATGGAATTCCTGAATATTCCCTTCCTTTAATGATTTAACCTTTTTTTGATTCTAAATATCATCCATTTGTTCCTAATTGATCTTCTCTTTAATATGTATTTGGGAAATCATTTTTTCAAAAAAGTATGTATTCTTTATTATTGTGATTTCTAAATAAAAACTTTTTTATATCCATGAAAAGAGGGTTATTTTCAATTTGTATCATGGATAGAGTGACATGTTCTTTTTATTTTAAAACCTCAACTACCGTATTCAACATTTCCTGGATAATAGTGAATAGATAAATCATAGTCCTTTATCATCTCTAACCATATTTTATGATGCATATTGAGATCCTCTTGATTAAAAATATATACATTATAATCTTGTAATAAATATATATGTCACACTTTTAAAAATATAGTTAGTATCTCAAATAATCAAGGAGAATATTACAACTTCTAACACTAGATCATGAATCTGGTAGATATACCATGGATAATGATTTCTCATAAGGCGTTGGATACCAAATTATCATTCTTCATTAGCAAGTACTAAATCCATTCGTTTAAGAATCACAGTATATCAGCAAAACTTCTCCACATGATGGTTGTGTGAGTATTTGTATAGTTATTTTCCTCCCCTTGAGCTCTAGAAACCATTCCTCACTATCATATTCCCACGAATACTTTACGTCTTTCCATATTAACTTAGTTAGTGAGATATACAATCACAACAAATGTATCTAAAAATTTCAATATTACCCTTATAATCTCTTATAAATATGGATTTCTATGACACTAGAAGATCTGGTTTATTCCACAATTTCCTTTTTCATTGAATGATCCATATAAATTACTTTACATGTAATCATATTCCCTAAAATGTAACTTTCTACATCTAAAAGTAATAGTTGTTGAACTTATCATACATTTTATTCTTTTTTAATGTCCGGAGAACAATCCATAGATACTCCTCATGTTACCCATTATCTTGGAGTAAATAAAAATATCATCAAGGAATATTACCAAAAAATTTCAACGTAGCCTATAAAGACAATATTAATTGAATCCTTGAATAAAGAAGGGGTATTATATAGTATGATGTGATTCAGTAGGAAGTCATAGTTCCCATAACTTGTATAGATAATAGCCTTATTAATATCTTCATTCTTCACCTATTAGCAGATGATATCTAGAATGAATATCACCTTTGAGAATTACTCACACCCTCTTAGTTGTTCAAAAAAGTCATAAATACTTGGAAGGAGATTCATTTTATTTATGATAATATTTTTGTGCTCCCAATAATATATACCAAGCCACATTGATTCATCCATTTTCAATACAAATAGCACTAAAGCCGCCTAAGGTGATGCACTACAGTTTACAAAACCTATGTCCAAATGATCTTATTTATTTTTTTAACTTATCCAGTTCAATCAGGCCTATCATATAGGGGAATTTTAAGGTAGGAGTGGATCTTTTTATGAGCTCAATTGAGAAATAAACCTAACAATTTGGTGGAAGTCAAAATTTTTCATTGGTTAATAAAATAATATATTCCATGAAAATGGGTGTTTCCTCAGGGTTGATTCTTTACATTGATACAACCATTTGGTCAAGGCATTCTTATCTATAGGGTATTATCACCCACACCATTGTGGTATTATTCAAATGCGATTCATGATAAATATTTAATTTTTTACATGAGAATGGTATGGTTCATAATATAGAAAAGGTTTCCATATCATGGTAGTAGATGTGTTATCTAGATAACAAAATCCAATCCATGCCTGGTTTTGTGTCTAATTCAATTAGGAGACATATTACAAGATTTTCTAGAAGGATCTTCCCACAGACGCTAACAAGATAATAGTAAAACACTTGGGATTCATTTACAAAACGTCTAGGTGTTTTGTGGATATTTATACATCATTGTATTAGGGTTCATATTGAATAGTTATTGAGACCCGAACCCAGAATCCTAGAGATGGTATCTTACTTTATTACCCTGGAATAGATACGAGCTTCAAATTTCAAAGGACAGAAAACATTAATAGCTCTCTAAAACAAAATTACATACATGAAACCCATAATACATTGAGGAAATAAATAAATCATAACATAATTAAAATCTTATAATACTTAAAACTCATTCAATTGAATATTATTCATAACCTGGGGAAGGAAAACATAATAATAGTGAGCTCAAATTATTATTAAGGCTAATTACAAAGAAATAAATAATGAATCAACAAGTATAAATTATAATGGAAAGTTAAATAAATAAAAACACAATCCATTTAAATAACTGTATATGTAACAACCAATATTAAAAGTTAAATAACTGAAAAACATTCCATTTAATAAAAGAACTGGGAATGAAATTCATATATAGATTTTATCATATGAAAATATCATGGATAATAAAAATAATAACTAAAATATCTTTGACTAAAATGAATAATTTTTGGACATCATTTCTAAGGCACATGAAAACCTATATCATCAAGACCTTTCACAAGATGGTTTAAAAGTACGAGTAGAAACTCATTTATTTTGGCCAACTTATTTGTCTCATGAGAACATGTTGATTAATTGAGTGGATATATATAGTATAGGACCCACGCATCACTGATTTTCCAATTAAATACTCACATATTGAGTAATATAATTAATTTATAGGTAATAATCTTTATCAAATATCCTTAATAGATAAAAGTTGCAGATTTTCCAATAATTTTCTAATTAATCAAATAACTATCAAAGTGAACAGCATATGTAAAAATGGTATACGGTTATGTAAATAAAAAAATCTATCACCCAAGAATATTTATATTTATTTTATTATAATAATGTAATTTTATCAATAGATACTTAACTTTCACAAAAGGAAAGGAGATTACAAAGATATTTTTTACTACATGGTTATTTTTCATGTTAAACCCATTGAGTGAGATAACTAAAAGTAAAACTAAAAATACCATAAATAAAGAGATAATAATGATATTTAAATAAAAAGAGGTGGTATATATACCAAATTAATGTTAATTGGTGCATAACAACAAATAACCCTCAATGGAGTGTAAATTGAGAGGAAATCCCTTACCTTGCATTTCCTTTTTGGGGAACATACTCTAACATCATGTATAATAGTTTTAAGAATTTTATAAACTTATAAATGAATTATAATTATATATATAGATTTATATATTAACTTATTATAAAATTTTATTACCCATTTGTTCAAAATCATTAATTATTTTCACTACTTTAGGTGTTAATTGGTTAGTTTACGGAGTATGTTTTGACTTGTTACTCGTTATTTTTATTAATTAGATAAAGATATAATAATATCCAAAATGTAAAAAACTATTTAAATATAATATATAATATATATTTATTTATAATAATACATAATATTTATATATTACAAATAGAATGCACCATTAATGGAGATTGTAGGCCATTCGTAAGCATGAATGCAACTTCAATTTATTTTACGTATTTAAAGAATGAAATATAATTGATATATATGTATGTTATAATCCCATTATCATATATATATGTTATATGTTTAATTAATTTTTATTAAAACCCCCATGAATACATTTAGTCTATATTATGAATGAATCACATTTCTTTGAGGATGAGGTAGTCAACATGTCCACAAATGATGCTTTCGTATTCCCACAAATGGGGTGCATAATGGTATGTGTTATATAAAATTACAGAAGCATAAAGACATTATTAATAATATATATATTTATATATTATAATATAAAAAATATAAATCCATTATTATTCTCATCCTTTAAAGGTGGTAAATGGAAGAACGAACAACATCGGTTTGCAAGGCGGTAGTCTGCTGGAAACTCAAATGATGACTGTGTATCCCATTTTGATGGATGTGTGTGAAAGTGTAGGTTGATATATTATCATAAAAAATCTCAATTTGTTTTAGATAATTATTGTATTATATAATAATGATAAAAATAATTTTTTTTGTAGAAGTAAATGAAATTAGGGTTGTTATGGGAAAACAGTACCTCTTGTTTGGGTAACCCATATTAAATTACACCAAAAGACTTCATTAGTTTTATTTACTAGAATGAATAGGCTTACAGGATGGGGGGGGGGTATTTTAAGATATTATTTTTTCATATTTTTTATGTCCCAAATGGGTTTATAGTTCTGAATATGTGGGAGGGGTGAGTGCCATTTTATAGTGGTAGAGGAGTGGCATTCTGGTAAATGTTATAAAAGGGAAATTTACCCACATTTATCTCTTGTTAAGAGACTCCAATAATTGTCAAAATATGAGAATAGTCATTATATATTCGAAATATGAACATAAAGTTGGTTATTTGTATGTTTTATGGTAATTTTGTCCCTAAAGTTTATGGTTTAGTCCCTTGTCAAGCATAATTTTAGCTTAATCGTTCTAATTTATTTTAACTGAATTAGATAATATTTTATCATAAAAAAACTTGTTTAACTTATTATACATTACAAATTATTATTATTCAAAAAAATTTATCCATTTTTCAAAATTCCAATCACATAAGTGTCATAAATTAATTTAAATTTAATCTCATAGATGGGATGACAAAGTAGGTTTTTGATGAAAAAATGTTCAATGGTTTTCTTTGTTTCTACATTCAATTTCAATTTTAAATTGATGAAAATTACCTAATTTGGATTAATTGATTTATAATTAATCTAAATAAAATTTAAGACTAATAAAAAATATAATTTAACCATTTAAATAAATTTTATGAAAAAACCGGTTTTGAATTTGAATTCAGTTTTTTCATTATTCATCAAAAAATGAAACCTCACAGAAATATACTAATAATTCACTATAAGATTAATTTTATGTTCCAATTTAATGAATAATGTTTATTTTTTAATATATCATTTATTAATTCTCAGAAATATATTGTTAAAATACGTTCACCATTAAAAGGTGGTGAAATTATTTTTAGAAAAAATATAGATTTCTATAAGTAAAATTGGTGTTTTTCTTATATTAAGACTATCGAATTTATTTTTTTTTAATTTAAAATAAGTTGTTTGGATATATAAAATATAAATTTACAATATAAATTTACAATATAAATTTTCTAAAATTTTTGAAATATAATTGATCGTGTAGAACATGACTAAATAATGTTTTGTTTAAACCTTGTGTTGCGTGAATTGTAAACTAACTCAGTATTACCTTTTTTGTAAGATATAAATAAAATAAAATTTATTCTAAAAAGAAAAATATATTAATTTCCCGGGATTATAAAACATTTATATCAAACCTTTTGGATATAGTGGAAATCATTGAACCACAATCCAAAAAAACGTTTACATTCTTGAGTGAATAGGAAGTGTACCTTATACGAAATAGTTTTCATGTTCCACCTTAACTGTGGTAATGGAATGGTATTTCCATTCATCCTTTTAATATAGTGGTTAATAATGTATATTGTACTCAATAGCCCATGTTTTAGTGCATTGGACCTAAAATATCCCTTTCTTTCTATAGTTTAAGCATTAAAAAATGGGTGGCGCCATCCTTTAATCCATCACATTGGTCAGTTTTTTATTATCTCTCTGACATTTATGAGTTTTGTGGAATTATATCTGACACATAATTAATTTCAATATACCTTAGAAGAAATTGGTATAATACTTCTTAAATTTTTTTGACATGTGTGTGGTTTGATCTTCTTTTCATCTTTTTCATTTGATCATCTTGTATGAAAGCCCATCATTCGTCTCATATCCTCATAACTCTTAATGTATTAGATATCAATATAATTTTGAAGGTTTTTTTTCAAAACTAGTTTAATAAATACCTATTTTTTTTATCATTTTTGACTATTAATCTTAAGGCGTATCTTACAATCCACTTGATGTTTTCTACATAATCTGTAACTAATTCCCCCTACATTTGTTTAAGATCATTTAATTCTTTGTCCGTATCTTTTTGGAGATGAATGTAAAAACTTTATAATATGTTTTTTTATTAATTCCTTACCACTAAATCTATTCTATTTCATCCATTCACTTTGTATTCATTATCAATTACAACCATTCATTGTCCTCTCTATTAGAACAACAGATAGAGTTACCATCTACTTCTAAGAATAGTGTAGTAAAAAATATATAATCTCCATTGAGTTCACCCACTATTCCATGAAAAGTGGATCTGAAGAACCATTGAACATTGGTGGTAATTGAAATATAAAGGAATCAATATCTAGTTTCTCCATCATTGATGAAGGTAGAAATTACACATAGTTCAGGTTATTGTCCATAGACAAAGACAACTGGGTAAGAATCTCCATTAAATTTTGAGATCCACCTCCCATTTCATCGTGGATTTCATTTGGACAATCGTTGCACTGTCGCACACATGGTTTGTTGTTCTACTTTCTCCTAAATCACTATATTTTCAAAAATAGAAATTTTTCCAAGGAAACATATGTCTACAATGCATGAATTAATAATTTATTATTATGCACTCATTAATTATAAATTCATATCTCATGTGATCCCAATTTCTAGATTTTTTTCTAAAAATATTATCATATGATGTTTACCTATTCATATAATTATACTTATGGTTTTCACTAACTTTTTGTAATCTAAATTCAAAAAATAACTATACCATGCTTTGATACCAACTATAAAGACCCAACTTTTTCTTACAGGACTATTACATCATTTTTATGATAAAACACTATTAGAAATATAAATGTAGGATCCAAAGGTTTAGTGTCTTGGGAAAATTATGGCCAGAAAAAAATTGTAAAAAATAAAATAATATCATTTGTTGAAATCCTTAATTATCATTATAAAATATTATTATTTACTTATTACATATAATCACATGAGGATATTTACCATATAAAGGGGTGAGCTAAAAGTTTAGTAAGGGGAAAAATAATGGGCAAGAATCAATAGTTCATGTGTGAGAATAATCGACATCATAATATTATATGTATACAATCAGAAAAAAAGGCATGAGGAAAAATGTTTATGAATGAATGGAATATGGAATATGTATATTGAATAAATATCACATTATTTTGGTGAAATCCCACACCAAGTTGTGATTAAAGATGGCATCATGTTCATACTTAACATATATGCATAATCATATAATCAAAATTGTGAAAAAATATTGAATCATGGTCACACATAATACAAATTATCTGATGAGATAAATCACATTACCCAATGATTTGGAGGGCTATATAATTCTAAGCCCACCTATCATTTCATAAAACACACATAATCATATATAACACGTGGAAGTATATCAATCATATTGTTTAAATAACCCATTAAAGTAATGCATTTTATAAATATTTCATATATCATATATCATGAAATGAGATTTATGATCGCTTAATTAATAAGGGAGATCATAATTTCTCAAAAAAGATCATTTTATTCCTTGAAATGAGAAACAACTAAAGGGAATTCAAGAGATGTTTTGGAAATTAAAGTCTTTTAAAAAAATAATTATAAATGGCTTCGAGAATATTTTGTATGGGTAGAGACAAGTATATATCATAAATAAAAGAGAAATAAAATAAAAAGGACATAGTTGGGATATTAGATGAATATTCATGCTAAAATCCATGAGAAATACAGGATAACCCAAAAGAAAGAGTTTGAGTTGGATAACCCCCTTACCTTAAATTCTGTTTTGTTTTATCTTATTTCCACCACCTAAAAAATAAACACATGTTCATGAAAACATTGAAATTGAAGTGAATTAATTTAATTTTTACCACTATTTATAAATTATAATAATTAGATTACATGTATAAATCCATATATTTCATTGGGGAATATTGTGATATGACATTTTCTGTAAACATTTATCATTTCGTATATTTTTTCTAATTAGTTAAATTTCATTGATAATTAAGTTGAATTAATTAAATAATCATATAATAATATATTATATAATTTATTATAACCAGCCAAAATGTTGGTGGTATGGAAATAATTTTCAATGTCCTTGTTCGCGGTTAATTGACTGTTAAATGGACATTGTTCAAAGAGGATGCACAAGATGTATAATATATAAATTCACATATTATATAGTCTTGGGGGTATAATTATATTAAAACACACGCAAACACACCATAAAAAATGTTAATCCACGTCTCTCCAAAGATTCTTTCCCACCCATCAAACATTATTAAATTTATACATGACCTGTAGGCCTAGTGGGCATGAAGTCCATAACATGGTCCAAAATCTCAGTACAATATCATGCCTACCTCATCTTGTCTACATCAAAAGGAAAACCCCATGCATGAATCACCACCTACCAGAATCATGTGTATATCATTTCTTACCTGCATCATCATCTGCGTCACTGCATGCATAGTACTGTAATATTACATGCACCCACCCATATTTGAACACAAGTCCGATGCATAATTTTGGGGTGCCTTTACCACTCGGGTAAGCCCCAAATTGTAGATATGTGATATATGATTATATTAAATATAACATTTTTATAATATATTAAAATTATTTAGATCTTTTTAACATAAATTATAGTTGGTTTAATAATTTTTTAATAGTAAAATAAAAGGGGGATATGAAATTAGAAAATGAAAATTAAAAAAGAAAATGGAAAATACTCATTTCTTGATGTGGTTCCATCTCTAAGACCATTAACATCATGAAATATTGTAGTTTTATTACACAAGTAATTCCTTAAGGATTCTAAGAGACTTAAAACATGTGATTTGGGTAGAGGTTTGGATTTAGTATGTTTGGGAGGATTAGATTTATAAGGGGTTGGAATGGGGTTATTTACATATAAGGAGAGGGATATTTGAAGAATAAAATATTGAATAAAATACTATATCTATGTTAAACCGTTTAATAGTGATATTATTAAAATTATGAATCATATATAAATTAAATTTCATGGTTTTAAGACTTTAATCCCATTTATAATTATAATTCAATAGTTTATTAAGAAGTAAAGTAGAAAAAATAAAAAAATATTATTTTAAATGAATAGTTTAGACTTTATATTTGGAAAGTAATTTTTAGGTTTGGAAATCATGTTTATTGTTTTAAGAGAATAATTTATCAAATTTAATATGTTCTTGGTTGACCCAAAATTTGTATAATTTATTAGGTAATTATTATATAATGAATGAAGTAATTTAAAATACACCGGTTATGAAATGACTTTATATTTACTATTCACAAAAAATAAAGTATTTAAAAAAAATTTCAAAATATAAAAGTTGAAAAAATTTAATGTGTTGAATTAATAAATGAAATTCATTTTATCAAAAATAATATTCTATCCTAGTTTATAATTTTTTTATTTCAAAATTATTATTTTTAAAAATGACCTTAAAAATATAGTCTATTCAAAATAGACTTATATTTCATTTGAGTTCTTAATATTTTTATTTATTTAATGGATTTATAATATTTTAAATTATTTAGATTAATAATGATAAAAATTATTTATACTAAATTTTATTACATTGATGTCATGATTCTATTTCAACAATCAATTTATTATTCCCATGGGCCAGTTTACTATTTCCAAAGGTCATGTACCTATTCCAATGGTCGCATTACTATTCTAACAGTCAAATTACCTCCAAAAAATATTAGTTTATTCCTTCATTGAATATTCACTAAGATTCCTCCGAATGTCATTTATTTTCATTTTATAATATGTTTATTAGTTTATTATATTTGTTATCGTTTAAGTATTATTGGCCATTGGGGTGATGATTCAAGTAGATTGGAAGGATATAAATCATAATTTTATTAATTTATATTTTTATTCCATTTTAATAATTTTCATTTTAATTTGTTTAGTTAAATATTAATGTAATGATTCCATCATAGAAATAATGTTTTTGGTTTCTCTTTGTGATGTATGTGTATAATACTATATAATATAATGTAACAAACATTTATTTCAGAAAAAACATGTTTAAAAAACCAAGGCTGTTAAATTCTTCCCAAATTTAAAAATATCATCACCAAAATTTCAAATAACATTATTATTACTGAATAGTTGATGGTACTTCTATTTTATTTCCTCCACTAATTCCCATATCACCTCTTTGTATTTCTGGTTCCTCCGCCATACATGACAAAGTGAGTTCTATTATTGCATAAAACATTGTCTCCATAGTCCATGATCTTCAATATATTCTCCTCATATGAGATATTATTCTTCAATTATACCACCTATTAATTTAGTACATTTTACGGATTAGGCATGCACTTCCTTAAGAGAGATATATTGACCACAAGATGAACTTGGGCCATATTTGGTAGGTTTGCGAGTCGATAGGCTACTACTCCCAGGAAATAAAGATATAAATGTGCAAAATGTTTCTCTGTATGATATTCTGTTTCATTCAATACTAAATGACTCTCATCGATGGTGATATTTGAAGGAAAATTTTTTCTAAAACCTCAAACTCTAAGTCCCCTTGATGGTTGTTAGAAGAAATCTTCACTCAATTGTAAGAATATTTTTAATTTTTTTTGATGGATTAAACATTATCTATCATATCTTTCACGTGATCAGCTATAAGTTTATTTTCTTATTCAACTTCATCCCAAAAATTTGGAGTTTTACATCTCTTCCAATATATAAAATCATCTTAATCCATTTGAATACTTGTGTATAAACTACTATTATATGAGAACTCAACAAATGAGTGATATTGATCCTATTCACATTTAAATTCTATTTATTCGGATCATATAATTTCATTATGTTTCTCTTTATTCCTTTTATATGGGTTATTTTTTGGGGGTTATATACCATGATAAAATTCAATTTAGAATTCAGATCATGTTGAAGTCGTATCTAGAATTTAGAAGTGAACCCTGCATCATGATCAGAGAAAATCGAAAGTGGATCCACAGGATTTCTTACAATGTCATTTAATAATATCCAGGAAAGATGTTCAAGAGGAAAATATTGTGGAATATATATTTTGTAGGATGTCTTTGTGAGTTTATCTATTATAATCCATATTTAATGGCTTCATTTGGACGCCTTTAGGAGACCAGGGTCAAATTCCATTTTGATGTTTTCTAATTTTTTTTATGGGTATAAGAAATCATTGCATAATCCCACTGGGATTCTTTCACTCAACAATATCTTACTCACATACTAATCACATTGATTTGCACTCAATAATCTCTTTGTCATGTTTGTCCCACAAAATCATCTCTAAGAGATCAGTATACATTCTAGTGCTTATAGTATGGTTGGAAAAACATGATCTATGCACATTTTACAGTAGGTACTTATTTAACTAAATTGAATAAGGTACAAAAATTATATTTATAAATAAAATTACACCATCTTAATCAATATGGAATTCCTGAATCTTTTCATCCTTTAATGACTTCACCTTTTTTGAATATATATATTATCCCTTTATGCATCCTTGATCTTCTCTTGGAAAGATAGTTGGGAAATAATTTATGAAAGGTAGTATTTCTTCCCTACTGTTTTATTTTCCCTATCCATATTTTTCATATCCATTAAGATAGGGTCTTTCTCAATCCACATAAAGGTTAGAATCATAGGGTCTTTTATTTTAAGAACCTCATATATATTGTTTGCCTTTCCATAATTGTAATGAATAGAGAAATTTTATTCCTCAATTAACTATAACCATATAATCTAACACGTGATGAGATCTTTCAATTATAATATATACTTTAGACTCTTGTTATTAGTACACATGTCACACTTCTCCCCGTAGAGGTAGTTCCTCCAATTCAAAAAATAAAATATTAAAGCTGTTAACTATTGATGAATTTTTAGGTTGTTTTTTCTCATGGATATTAATTTATTTGTGATTAATATGCTATAAATTAATCATTATGAAGGAGTTCAGAACCAAATAATTTATTTGAAGCACCACTGTATACAAAATAACTTTCTCTACATGATGGTAGTGTGCGTACAAGAACAATGATTAGCCTATTCTTGATCAATACTTTCCTGACATTCTTCCATCTAGCAATACATTACCCCATCCATTGTTAACATAGTTAGTGGGATAGATATTCATGAGAAATTTATATAAAAATATAATTATAACAATTATAATCTAATAACAATAGGGATCTACATGACAATTGGGGGTACGTGTCATTCCTTAGTGGTCATTTTCTTTGAACATACCATAGAAAGTAACTCAATTGTGATCACACACCCCATGAATTGAAAAGTCATAACTATTGAAATTAGAATACATTTTATCCTTTCATAATGTGACCTATACTATACTATGATTCTCTTCATCTTCCTCATTGATCTTAGAGTTAATTATAATATCATCAATGAAAGGCACAATTTTTTTTGAGGTATTCTATTACGACTATATTCATCAATATGAATTCATAGTACCCATACCTTATATATAAAGTAGTATTCGGAATATATTACTACTTATCCTTTATATAATTATATCTTGAATGAATATCCACATTTACATATTACTGATCTCATCTTAGTTGTTCTGAAAAATCATCAATCCTTTATAGGAGAAAGATAATATTTTTAGTGATCTTTTCAATCTACCAGTAAACTATAAAAACATGCATTTATCAAACATTTTTATTTAAAAAAATTATTGGTGAACCCCCAGTACATGCTGGATGATTTATACACACTTTACCCAAATTTTCTTTCAGTTCTTCTTTAACTCCTATAGTTCGATTGGGTCCATCCTATGAGTGAATTTTGAGATTGTAGTGGCACTGGATATGAGCTATATTGATTAATATATGTCAAGATATTGTGGAATCCAATATTTTCATTGGGAAGTACATAAGTTTATTATATATCAACAAGAACTTCATTAACGTTTATACATTCCTTTGAATCAGTAAATTTGGGAAAGGTTTTCTTCCCCATAGAGTGTAATCACTGTCATGATCCCCTCCCACCAATGACGCCCCTCCTGAGCTGGCAATGGCGAAAGGGAGATAATGACCCCCAAGTCCCACCTCCAGTAGGCCCTGGGGTGGCGACTAGCACCACGAGTATGCGTTTTCACAAATATGGGAGGCATTACACTTTTTATTATTTAGGATCGGGAAATAGGACAAGTCAACCACACAAAAAGGAAAAGAACAAGTGTATAGAAATAAATCCAAACCAATCCCACAAGAATGTTTAAATAGTTCTAAAACAAGGTATAAGTAAAAGAAAGCTCAAAAGTACAATAACAAAAGAAAACAAGAGTACAACAACTACAACAACTCCAACTGTCCAACTAGTAGGGTCCCGCACGGCCCTGGTAGTCCTCCTAGAAACCTGAAATTAAACATAGGGTGAGCATACAAGTATACTTAGTAGGGAAACCTAAAGGCCTCGTGCGCAAGTGGGGAGACATCCTAATGTCCCGTGAGAACAACAGAAGAAACCTTGCAAGGAATTCTATCCACCCAACCTCACCAGCCACACTCACCAAAAACACAATCACAACAGGTAGTAGTATATAAGAACAAGAGTATTGGGTACGTCGCACCATTTCCCTTTAGTTAGCTTCTCTTCCTAATAGAGAATGTCCTGACGCTGCCACACTCTCCCCGCCCGCACACCCCTGGGCCTTACAACCACGTATCCCACCGGCACACACCTAGGCCTCACTACCACGTATCCCACTAGCACACACCTGGGCCTCACAACCACGTATCCTGCCCACACACACCTGGGCCTCACAACCACGTATCCCGCCCGCACACACCTCGGCCTCACAACCACGTATCCTGCCCGCACACACCTGGGCCTCATCCTGAAGATTCTTGGGAAACAGTAGAACCTGCCCGAAGAGTCTTGGGCTAAATCCACCCCAATCAAAACCTACCCAAAGAGTCTTAGGTGTAAGGTCGCCTCATGCCATCACAGCCTAAGGTAGAAGGAGCAGGAAGGAGCTAGTAACTAAGGAAAAAACACACTCTCCCATGAAATGGGAGTGTTCGACACTAAGTTCTCAACATGGGTGGGGTGTGATAAAACACAAATGATACATATACATATATATATATATATATATATATATGTATACCAAACACACAGCCTAACCTATGGGTTCTAAACAGAGAAACTGAGCACGTGCCTCGACATTGCTACTACGAATCAAGCATACAAAAAATAACCCCAACCCCATTTAGGTTTTCACGTTTCAGCAGAATTAATTTATTTAGTTCCATAACTACTGGGAAACTATCCACAACCAACCACATCGATCATTCGTAAAACATATCCCTGCCATCCACAAATCAAGTTAAGAAAACAGAAGAAGCACAACAAAACCCTTCTTAACAACCAACCAACCCACAACCAAGTCAACCGTAGCCTCGCTGCTCACCCAATCCACAACAACCCACAAAACACCCCCATCACATGCCACACATCCAAGCTAGGACCCACATGTTCATTATTCCGTTTTGTTCAACCGGGGTGATCACACAAGGGTTCCAGATTTCAAACAGCCAACTTTACATGATAAACAAATTTCCACATTCCACAAAGTCTCCATCCACAAAAATGGACTAGAAATATAGGGAAATATTTAATTGCGCAAGAAAAGTCCCCCAATGACCGCAATTTTCAGTAGGCATATGCCTATTCAATTCACAACATAATATCACAGGATATAAAGTAACAGCAATCACAACTTCACAACCCCGTTATATAAGCCAGTTATTATCTTTATTAAACCGGTTCAAAAGTGTTTCACATAAACAAGGGAACACCCACCCCGCATGATGCACAAATTAGATAGACAAAGGTAATATCCCTACCTCAATAGGTTCCAATTGCAACGCTCCCCTAGATCAACGTTAGAAGACATCCATCGGCGTCTGTCACTTCTGTCGGGTCCCAGAAAAACCTCATCGGGTGGAAGTTTGAAAGGAAAGGCCGAAGTAAAGATAGCTGATCCAAGTTAAGAAGTTCCTCCTCATCATTATGATCCCGTGGCGGCAGATGGATCGTAAATCAAAGCTCGGATGAAGAAGTTATGGCAGAAAGAGGCTTCATGTCTCTTGGGAGAACTCTGCTCATAGGAAAGGGGAGGTGAGGGGTTAGTTGAAAAGGAGGAGGGGACCCCTCCTTTTATAGGAGATAAAGGCAAAAGTACACGATGTGTACTTTATGGTACAAGACGTGTACTCGGTTATTTCACACGGTCTCCATGCAGCTTCCAACACGGCTCTGCGGCCGTTGACTAGTCAACACACGGTTTGAGGGAAATGCATACGCGGGGAGGGACTACATGGTGAGTAGTTTGGACACACGGCGTGTACCCATTTATTGCACACGACAGGGACATGGCTCCAATATGGCACACAACCGTTGACTGGTAATGCGTACGTAGGGAAGGACTACACGACGTGTAGTACTGGACACACGACGTGCACCCATTATTTCACACAGCAAGGACACGTCATTCAACACGGGGTATACCCGGCAGGGTGGCACATGGCATGTAGTTACACTACACGGCGTGTACTCATTTACGTCACACGGCGAGGAAATGACCTGCAACACGGGGTATACTCGGAAAGGGGGTACATGGCATGTACTCAAACTACACGGCGCGTAGTTTCAAATTTCTGGAAAGTGTGGGAAAAGTCCATTTTAGCCTACAGAACACTTCTTGACTTGCATTTTGATAAAGGAATGGGCTGGAGAGGTCTGGGACATTACATTAGATAACTCTTAAAACATTATCATCCCCGAGAATTCAAAAACCAACCCAGAGGAAACCCAAAAAGATACCTATTAGGGTTCTTGTTATAACAAGAACCCAACCAACAACCCTAATCATATTTTTTAGGAATTCCTTCTCCTATGTCGAGATATTATCCGCTTTAGGCATAAATGACTTTCCTGAACGGGTTTAATCACATCTTCATTAATGCGTCTCAATTAATAATTGGGTCTTCCCACTTTCATACATTAGGATTTTTCAACTCATACTACCCCCAACACCACACAACCAACACACTGCCCATATATGTGGTTTGGGGAAATTCCTTCTCCTATGTCGAGTATTATCCGCTTTAGGCAGCACTGACTTACCTGCACTGGATCAATCGCATCCGCATTAATGCGTCTCGATTATGGGTCAGGTTTTTTCCTTTCCCCACACATCCGGACATGTCACACATTACCAGGGAATAAAGAAAAAAAGGTCTCACAACTGACATGCCAAGAATTCCATATATCAAAGGTAAAGAGTACAACATCAACACAAAGCTCATAAGAACAAGGGAAAACACAAGTCAAAACAACTCCGAGTACTGAGCGTGCATCTGGGTCACCCGCTCCCAAGTGCCTTCCTCGAGGCCGCCATGCCTCCACAACACACGAACCAACGGAATGGTTCATCCACAAAGCACATTCTCTTTACAATCCTCGATCTTGACTGGTCGTTCCTTGAAGGTCGCATCGTCTCCCATATCTAACTCTCCCCAGTCGATAACGTGGGAGTCATCGTGTAAGTACCGACGAAGCTGGGAGACGTGGAAGACATCATGAAGCTTCTCCAACTGAGGTGGTTGGGCCAGCTGATATGACACCTTGTCGACTTTCCTCAGCACCTCAAAAGGTCTGATGAACCTAGGGATGAGATTGCTCCCTTTCCCAAACCTTCGTTGCCCCCGTCGAGTAGAAACCTTCAAGAACACCTGATCTCCCACCTCGAACCCCAAGGGCTTCCTCCAACGATCAGCTTAAGACTTCTGTTGGCCCTAAGCCACTTTCATCCTCTCACGTACAAGATGGACTTTCTATGTTGTGCTCTGCACTACCTCTGGCCCAAGAGCACCTGTCTCACCAACCTCTGCACAACAAATTGGTGAACAACATGGCCTTCCATACGAAGCCTCGAACAGTTCCATTCCAATAGTAGAGTGGAAGCTGTTGTTTTAGGTAAACTCTACTATAGGTAAGTGTCATACCCATGATCCTCTGAAATCTAGAATGCATGCTCGCAGCATGTACTCCAGCATCTGGATAGTCCGCTTTATCTTCCCAATGGCCTGGGGTTGGAAAGCAGTGCTAAGGAATAGCTGAGTTCCAAAATCATGTTGTAACCCCCTCCAGACTCCTGAAGTAAACCGAGTATCCCTATCTAAGATGATTGTTTTTGGGACTCCATGCAACCACACAACCTCGTCTACATACCTCTGTGCAAAGGTACTCACTGGGCCTGACTCCTTAATTGCTAATAAGTGAGCTGATTTTGTCATTCGATCCACCACTACCAAGATAGCATCAAAACCTCCTTGAGCTCTGGGTAGTCTTGTGAGTAATTCCATTGAGATGTCATCCCACTTCCACTCAGGGACATCTAAAAGATGCAACAAACCACTGGGAACATGGTGTTCAGACTTTACGTGCTGACACACTAGGCATTTGGCCACAAACTCCACCACTACCCGTTTCACCCTAGGCCACCAAAACTATTCCCTCAGGCCTCGATACATTTTCAAAACTCTTGGATGTACCCCTAAGGCCGAGCTATGGAACTCACAGAGAACTCCCTCATGCATTGTCTCCGGGACAAACAACCTTCCATGGAAAAACATCCCATGTCGGCTGCCCTCTGACCATCCTTCTGGAGTATTCCCCTGATCGACACGATCTCGCAACACTTCCGCCTCGGAGTCCCCCTACTAAGACACTTCCACCTACTGCAAATAGGAGGACTGCACCGTCATCTGAAACAAACAGCCTCTAACACCTTCCCTTGCATATAAGTGCAAGGCAGACAACTCTCCCATCACCTTCCAAGCATCAGCGGATTCCCAAACCACTTCCTGATGGGACTTCCTGCTCAGGGAATCAGCCACAATGTTGCCCTTACCTTCAGTGTAAGAGATCACAATGTCATCGTCTTGGAGAAACTCTACTCATCTCCGCTACCGTAGGTTCAGGTCACGCTGGGAGAATATATAACATAGACTCTTGTGATCTGAGAAGACCACAAAGCGCTCCCCAAAAAGGTAATGTCACCACAACTTTGACGCGAACACTACTGATGCAAGATCTAGGTCATGGGTGGCATAGTTATGCTCGTGAGGGCATAGCTACCTAGACCCATAATAGATCACTCCCTTCTTCTGCATCAGCACGTACCCTAGACCAAGGCCAGAAGCATCACAAAACACCTCATACAACTACCCTTCCTCTAGCAACCTGAGTACGAGAGCACTGACCAACTTCTCCTTCAGGTAGTCGAAAGCCTTCTAGCATTGCTAGCTCCATAAGAAGACCTGGTTCTTCCTAGTCAATGCTGTCAATGGAGCAGAAACTTGAGAGAAGTCTGAAATGAACCTCTGATAGTAACCTGCTAACCCTAGGAAACTTCAAACTTCTACCATTCTCTTGGGTGCTGCCCAAGAAACAACTACCTCCACCTTCGACGGGTCCACTGAAACTCCATGCTGAGACACCATGTGACCAAGGAAGTGTACTTCTTGTGTCAATAACTTACACTTCGAAAATTTCCCTTAAAGCTGGTGCTGTTGAAGGACATCCAAGACTGCTATGATATTCTCAACGTGCTCTTCCTCTGATCTTGTGTAGATAGGATGTCATCGATAAACACAATGGCAAACTGGTCCAAAAACTCTCAGAAGAAAAAGTTCATAAGTCCCATGAACACAGCCGGTGCATTCATAACTCCAAACAACATCACTACAAACTCGAAGTTCCCATACCTGCACCTGAAATCCATCTTCGAGATGTACCTATCCTTTACCCTCTGCTGATGATATCCAGATCGTAGATCAATCTTGGAAAACCAACCTGCTCCCCTCAGTTGGTCGAAGAGATCATCGATCCTTGGGAGGGGGTAGAGGTTCTTGACCATTACCTGGTTCAACATTCGTTAGTATATACATAGCCTGAGACCACCATCTTCCTTCTTCACGAAAAAAACTGGAGCACCCCATGGTGATACACTGGGTCGAACAAAACCCTTCTCCTTCAAATTGTCAATCTGAATCCACAGCTCCCGCAACTCCGAAGGTGTCATCCGATAAGGGGCCAACGAAATCGGATGGGCACCAGGCTCTAAGTCTATCCCGAACTCAACGTCACGATGGGGGGTGGGGGGGGGGGGGGTGGGGTGGGGTAGAGTCACAGCCTCCTTAGGAAAAACATCGAGGAACTACCCAACAACCTTCGGGACATCCATCATCTCTGTATCAGCTGGAACCCCTGATAACCCACCTAAAAAGGAAAGGAGAGGCTCCACACGCCGACTTCCTACCTGATAGATCCCCTATCCAAAAAAAGATATGCGCTGACCATCCATGTTGGAGAACACGAATCTTCTCTGGATGCAGACAATAACGACACTAATAGAAAACAACCAGTCGCTGCCTAGGATGACATCGTATGGCTGCATCTATAACAGAAGAAGGTCCCCACTAAATCGATGTGGTCCCAACGTCAGCCCACATCCCTGGAAAACACAATATATGCTGGTCTGGCCTCCAACTAGTGTACTCAGCACCATTGGTACGGAAAGTCTCTCTACGTCTAGTCCCAAAGCATGGGCTAGACCAGGTGCAACAAATGAGTGCGAAGCTCCCGAATCAAACAAAGCAGAAACAAGAGTGATGAACAAACAAATTGTACCTCGCACCACCTCTTGTCCTTCTGGAGCTGCCAAATCTGCTGCGTGCAGCTGTCCACACCCAGATCCTCTGCCTATCTGATGTCGTCCACCTCCCCGACCATGCCCTGGTCAAGGTCCCTGATGAGCACCCTGAGGTCGGCCTCCTCCCGCAAAGTCTGCCCTCGGAGGAGCATGGTCCTGCTGCTGTTGGAAGGGCCTTTCTAGAAACTGGTGCTGTTGAGGTGGGAGTTGAACCTGCCCACCTCCACCGTACTGAGCTCAGGTCGGGCACCGACTCTGATTGTGCCCAAAACCTCCACAAGAAAAAAACTTTGGTCCTAGGATTGTGAAAAAGGGAAGAGGACCTGAAGATCTGAACTGGAACTGTCGGGGCCTACTCCCGACTGGTCTGAACCTGGAAGGTGACATCGCAGGAGACCTGCTGCTGACTTCCTTCCCCTTCGATGAGCCCGAATGGATCCCCTCACGTGGTGAAACTCTCAGCGAGTGCATCCTCTCCACAACCTTTTCCTTCTTATGTACCACCATGTACGTCAGAAGGGTGAAGGGGTGACAACATACTGGAGCAAAGGATGAAGTGCCTCCTCCAAACGTCTTGCTTGAGACTCCTCATACAGAAAGAGATCTACAGCAAAGAACAGTAGATCCTTGAAATTGATCCCCAACTCTCGTAATGACATACTACCCTACTGAAGGGAGAGTAACTCCTACCGCTTATCCACCATGATAATGGAAGAAAGGAATTCCTCTCAGAATTCCTTCTCAAATTCAGCCCTTGGAACCTCTTCCTCTATCCTCTCTCCTAGGTAGAGCGTCCACCACTGTCATGTCGCACCTCTCAGCTGACTGACTTCTAGGGGAACCCAGTACTCCCTCGGAGCAATAATCAAGGTAAAAGCGATCCATAGCTCCTCAAACCACCCCTCAGTCTCCCTATCTGAAGTACTTCCCTCCTACTTCTAGAGGGTCTGCCACTGGAAATAATGAAGAGTCTTCTGCCACTGACTATCTTCATCCTCTCAGTCAATCCACAACTGATCGACCACCAGAATCTGTTGGGACTCGGCCGTCTAAGAGACCCAGGGGTGACGACCAAGTGCCATAGCTGTACGTTAAAGAAGGGTCGCCTAAGCCCAAGTAGTAAGAAAAAACATAAGGTTTTATTTTATCATTTTAATTCAATTTCATTCCCAGAACTCCCAAATCAAGTAAAACACAATCATGATGATGAATGTACCTTCCCTAGGGACTCTACCCTACAATCAATGTAGTCTCACTTGGTCATTCGGTAGGCTCAGTGTCTTTGTATCGGATCACAGGGGGCCCTAAAATCCCATGTCCTAGCCGGTCTTCCCTGGCCTATGTCACGCACCAAGATTAACTAACATTGTTTCCCTACCATCCAATTCAATCCTCACTATGCCTAACTCTAGACTCCATCCTATCTCTTAACCATCAGCTCTGATACCATTCTGTCATGACCCCCTCACACCAAAGATGCCCCTCCGGAGTTGGAAATGGTGAAAGGGAGATAATGACCACCGATTCCCGCCTCCAGTAGGCCCCGGGGTGGCGACTAGCACCAAGGGTATGAGTTTTCACAAATGTGGGAGGCATTACACTTTTTATTATTTAGGATCGGGAAATAGGACAAGTCAACCACCCAAAAAGGAAAAGAACAAGTGTATAGAAGTAAACCCAAACCAATCCCACCTAAATTTTTAAATAGTTCTGAAACAAGGTACAAGTAAAAGAAAGCTCAAAAGTACAATACCAAAAGAAAACAAGAGTACAACTACAAAAACACTAACTGTCCGACTAGTAGGGTCCCGCATGGCCGAGGTAGTCCTCCTGGAAACCTGAAAGTAAACGTAGGGTGAGCATAAAAGTATACTTAGTAGGGAAACCTAAAGCCCTCGTGCACATGTGGGGAGAAATCCTAATGTCCCGTGAAAACAACAGAAGAAACCTAGTAAGGAATTCAATCCACCCAACCTCACTAGCCACACTCACCAAAAACACAATCACAACAGGTATTAGTATATAAGAACAAGAGTATTGGGTACCCCGCACCATTTCCCTTTTGTTAGCTTCTCTTCCTAACAGCGAATTTCTTGACGCTGCCACAATCTCCTCGCACGCACACACCTGGGCCTCACAACAACGAATCCCAGCCGCACACACCTAGGCCTCACAACTACTTATCCTGCTTGCACACACCTTGGCCTCACAACCACATATCCTACCCGCACACACCTGTGCCTCCTCCCGAATATTCTTTGGAAACAGTAGAACTTGCCTGATGAGTCTTGGGCTAAAACCACCCCAATCGAAACCTACCCGAAGAGTCTTAGGTGTAAGGTCGCCTCAAGACATCACAGCCTTGGGGGGAATGAACAGGAAGGAGATAGTAACTAAGGGAAAAACACCATATCCCATGAAATGGGAGTGTTCGGCACTAAGTGATCAATATGGGTGTGGTGCGATAAAACACAAAACATACAGATATATATATGTATACCAAACACACAGCCCAATCTATGGCTACTAAACAGAGAAACTGAGCACGTGCCTCGGCACTGCTACTACAAAGTATGAAAACAACAAACAACCCCAACCCCATTTATGTTTTCACGTTTCAGTAGAATTAGTTTATTTAGTTCCTTAACTACTGGGAAACTATCCACAACCAACCACATCGATCGTTCGTAAAACATATACTTTCCATCTACAAATCAAGTTAGGAAAACACAAGTCTCACAACAAAACCCTTCTTATCAACCAACCAACCCATAACCAAGTCAACCACAGCCTCGCTACTCACCTGATCCACAACAACCCACAAAACACCCCCATCATATTCCACATATCCAAGCCAACACCCACATGTTCATTATTCCTTTTTTTTCAACCGGCGTGATCACACAAGGGTTCCAGATTTTAAACAGCCAACTGTATGTGATTAACCAATTTACACATTCCACGATGTTTCCTTCCACAAAAGAGTCTATAAAGATAGGGTAACATTTAATTGTTCAAGGAAAGGCCCCCAAAATCCGTGATTTTCAGTAGGCATAAGCCTATTCAATTCAAAACATAATATCACAGGATATAAAGTAACAACAATCAAAACTTCGCAACCCCGTTATATAATACAGTTATTATCTTTATTAAACCGGGTCAAAAGTGTTTCACATAAACAAGAGAACACCCACCCCGCATGACACACAAATTAAAGAGATGAAGGTAAGATCCCTACCTCAACAGGTTCCGATCGCAACGCTCCGCCAGATCAACCTTAGAAGATGACCGTTGGCATCCGTCACTTCTGTCGGGTCCCAGAAAAACCTCCTCAGGTGGAAGTTGGAAAGAAAAGGCCATAGGAAAGACAATGTATCCAAGCTCAGAAGTTCTGCCTAGTCGTTACGATCCCGTGGCCACTGACGGATCGTAAATCGGAGCTCGGACGAAGAAGTTATGGCAGAAAGATCCTTTGAGTCTCTTGGGAGAACTCTGCTCAGAGGAAAGGGGAGGAGAGGGGTGAGTTGAAAAGGAGGAGGGGACCCCTCCTTTTATAGGTGAGAAAAGAAAAAGTTCACGGCATGTAATCGTTTATTTCACACGATCTCCACACGGCTTACAACATGGCTCCGTGGCCGTTGACTGGTCAACAAACGGTTTGAGGGAAAAACATACGCGGGGAGGGACTACACGTCGTATAGTTTGGAAACACGGCGTGTAACCATTTATTGAACACGGTAGGGATATGGCTCCAACACGGCACACAACCGTTGACTGGTAACGTGTACATGGGGAAGGACTACACGGCGTGTAGTACTGGACACACGACGTGCACCCATTATTTCACACAGCAAGGACATGACCTTCAACACGGGGTGTACCCGACAGGGTGGTACACGGCGTGTTGTTACAGTACACGGTGTGCAGTTACACTACATGGCGTGTACTCATTTACTTCACATGGTGAGGACACGGCCTGCAACACGGGGTATACCTGGAAATGGGGTACATGGCGTGTACTCAAACTACACGGCGTGTTGTTTCAAAATTCTGGAAAGTGTGGGAAAAGTCCATTTTACCCTCCAAAACACTTCTTGACCTTATTTTTGAAAAAGGAATGGGCCGGAGAGGTCCATGCCATTATAATCACCCACACTATTGAAGGGTTATTCAAATAAAAATCATGAATATACATTCATTTGTATAGAAGCATGGGGTGGTTCATAATATATAAAATATATTTAATTTTCTTAAACGTTGATGTGTTATATATATATAATTAAATCCAATCCATGTCTTCACTTTCATCAAATTCCACTAAGAGAAGTATTATGTGATTCATTGGAAAATTCATCCACAAAAGATAACAAGAGATAATCCCAACACTTGGGTTACATTGATCAAACCACTAGTTGTTTTTGGATACCTATACTTCAGGGTATCATGGTATTTATTCAACACTTCTATTAAAATTTTAGGATATAATGGAATTCTTATAAATTTAATAAAATAAAAGAAAATTACAATCTTGAGTGAATATAAAGTGTACATAGTATGACTTCACTTTTATGTTCCACATAAGATTTGGAAAGCAAACTAAATTCACTTAGATCCTTCAAATTTAGTTTTGACTAATGCGGGTATATCTTAATGACCCATGGTTTAGTGACATATATTGCACATTTACCTTGCACCCTACAATGTAATCATTGAACCATGGGTTGCACCTTCTATTCCCCAATAACCATGATCATATAGTTCATGTCACTTTGACATTAAATAGCATGGTGTCCATCTCTACCACACTTTAATCATTTACCTATCCCATTTATTAAATTCCCATGATACTTATTCTCACATTTTTTACATGTTGATAGTTGTATCTTCATTCATAATTTCTCATTTTATCCACTAGTATGAAACACTATCATTTTTTTCTTATCACCATAACCATTGGACAATTAAAAAAACTCCATCTCTACTTTGAGAGAACATTTCACTACTTATTTATAACATCCAATATATTATATAACTAGAGAATTTCAATGGTTCATTTTTAAACCACTAATGAATATATCAATTTTTCAATAGTTGTTTATAAGAAAACCCAATGTTTATCTTGAAATCCATATAAAAGTTTACTATTAAGACTTGATTGATTTACCATTAATTTTCTTAAGATCTAGTAATTCTACCTCTATCATTATTTAAATAGTTGTAGGGAAATACTTTTCATGAAAAAACTTCTTAATGTCCTCCCACTCTATCTCTTCGATTCCATCATTTGGATTTGTATTCGATATAAATTCCCACCATGTATCAGCCTCTCTATAAAAATTTAGATGTTCAGAGTCACCTTTTGTTTCTCAAAACTGTTTAGTATAGAAAATACATTCTTAGTTGAGTTCACCCATAGTTGCATAATAAGTGAATATGAATAACCATTAAATGTTAGTGGTTGTATCAATATAAAGTAATTGATATCCAATTTCTACTTCAAAGGTGATGGTATAAATTCTTCACAGTTCATGTTATTTTTCATTTCCTGATACAATTTGTTGTGTTTCTTTATGATGTTTTAAACTACACCTTCTATTTCATTAGGGATGTAATTTTCATAATTGTTTCATTGTCCATCACTTGAGTTATTAGCCTGGTTTCATCAAGTTAACATCAATTTATAAATTAAAAAATGTTTGAAAAAATTAATTTCAACAAATAATTGATGAATAATTTATTCTTATATGCACATGAAATTTAAATTAATATCTAATGGGATCCCAATTTTAAGAATATTTCTAAAATAATTCATCTAGGATGTTTTAATAGATAGACTTATACTTATGGATTTCTCTAACTTTTTGTAATATGAAACCCAAAATTAACAAAATAATGCTCTGACACAAACAATAGTGACCCAACTATATCCTACTTGACTATTACATCATTTTTTGGATAAATAAAATAATTGCGTTATAAATCCAGTATAAAAATTTTTAGCATCCTTGGAAAATTAGTCTTATATATCACTTGTAGATAATAAACATTAAAAAAATATTTAAATCATTATAATTTACCATTCTAAAATATCATTTTCTCATTAGTATATATAGTCACATGAAGATATACATAAATGAAAGGGGTGATCAAAAATCCTAGTAAGGGGAGAAATAATGGGCATGAACCCATAATGTTTGTGCGATCATAAAAGACATCATCATATCATAAGAATATAATCATAAACCTCGGGTTGATGAAAATATTTTAAAAATACATGGAATGTTCTATACTTATTATAATGAATCATCATAACATAGTGGTTAAGTACAACATATATTTGTGAACAAATCTTGAATCATGATTATTCATAAAATATGTTTGTAATCAAAACATCATAGTTTTGAATAAATATATCATCGCGTTCATGGATAATACACATTACATAAGGAGATAAATCACATTACCAAATTCATTGGAAGGATATATAATTTCTGTCCCACATATCAAATCTTAAAATTCTCATAATCATGAATGCTAGTTAGAAGGGTAGCAATCATAGTCAAGAAATATCCCATGTTAAGGATTGGGTTTTGATGAATATTTCACATATAATACATCATAAAATGAACTATAGGATTCAAAAATCAATAATTTATTTCAAAAAATTTCATAAAAGATAAATTACTTCTTTTAAAGGATAAACCACTCAAAAGGGTTCAATAGAGTTTTGTAAATTGATATTTTTTGGAAAAAAATTATAAATAGATTAGAAATTTTTTTTGGAATGGTTAAAACTTGTATAACACTAAGATAAAAGGGAAAAATTATTTTAAGGTCATATTATTGGATATTATATAAACATTTATACTAATGTCAATTTGTAATAGGAGATAACACAAAATAAATAGTGTTGGTTTTATAATCCTCATACCGTAAATCCATATTTAATTCATTGTTTTCTACCCATTAAATAATAAAAATAATTTCATGAAAAAATTGAAAGAAAAGTGAAATATTTCCATTTTACCACTATTTATCAATTATAATCATTTTATTTCATTTACTTGTTTTGTTATCTAAAAGGGAAATGTTTTTATATTTTATTTTCCTAAAAAATGTGACATTTTTTTCGATTTCAATATTTTGAGTACAATTATATATATATAGAATACTTCCAAAAAATTAACATAAATATATTTATAAATTTATATATTTGAAATAATTTATTATAATATTCTATTATTTTGGTGGTAAGGAATAAAATGGATACATTTTCTTTGGATGTTATCCTTCTCATAACGGGACAATATTTGAAGTGGAGGTGTGAGATCTATAACAAATTCATATATTAAAAATTAAATTTTATTGTATATTATCATTATTAAGATAATTAAAACTTATAATATAGTTGTTCTGATAAAAAAATAAATTATTAATGATTTGGATGACATGAAATTATCAGTGGAATTGAAATAAAATAGTGAAAGGGCATTACCTCTTTCTTAGAATGGTTCCTTCTATATGACTATTAAAATCATGAATGATTCGAGTTTGATTACTCTAGAACATACCTAAAGATTATAATTGGCTTAGTAGATGATATTTTCATTATGTTTTGGATATTTTATGTGAGGGATGAGTGGTTTTCCATGGGGGATATATGTTATTTATAAATGATGGGAGGGGTAATTTTAGAAAAAATATTGAAAAAATACAATATAAAATGTAAAAATTGTTATAGTGATATTGATGAAAATATGGATTAAATTTAAAAAAAAATATAATTATATTAGGAATTTAAATCCATTTATAATTCAAATTTAATAGTTTATTAAAAATAAAACTGGAAAAAATGAAAAATAATTATTTTAAAGGAACACTTTTGACTTTAGACTTTGGATAGAAAATTATAGGGTTGTAAAAAACTTTTATTTTATTTAAATAAACCATTTAGGAAATTTAATATTATTTGTGTTCTATTCAACTTATTTACAAATTATTAGCTTTTTATTACATCTTGATTATATTAATCTAAAATATAACGATTAATTACAATCTAAAATTTTACTATTCACCTAAAAATTGATGTATTTTTTAAAATTAAAAAATAAGAATCCTTTTTAATTTTTATATTCTAATTTCAAAAATTAAATTTATTTTATAAAATTAATTTTATATCAATGTTATTTTTATTTTTAATATAATACTTATTTTTTGACAAAATACCTCGAAATATAGTTTATTAAAAATGTTCCTATATTTTATTTGAGTTCTTAATCATGATATTTATAATTATAATATTTTTATTTACTTAAATTAATGATTGTAAATGTTATTTAAATGAAATTTTATTTTTTTCATGTCATTTTACTATTCTAATGCTAATGTTACTATTCTCAGTGGTCATTTTACTATTCTCAACAGTTAGGATACTATTTCGATAGGCACATTACTATTCCAATAGTCACATTACTTCCTATAAATACTAAATCATTGCTCCATTAAAAATTCCCAAAAATTTCTCCCAAGGTTTTATATTTTCATTTTCTATGATGTTGAGTGGTTTAATAATATTTTGTTTTAATTCTATAGTGTTGGTCATGGGGAAGATGATTCTATTAGATTGGATGGATTCATATATTTCTATTCAACATTTAAAAATTTATATTTGTCATAGTTTTATTTTTTTTGGAATATTTAGTGATTTAGATACTAATTAGTATAATGATCACCATTAAGGAAATAAATTTTTTCATTTTATTCATGTGTTTTATTTCTATAATTATATATAATATAATATCACATAAATTTATTTCAAACAAGATGTTTCATTTATAAACTGTAGTTTGTTACACATTTAGTTCAATTATATTATCAAGAAAATAATTAGTTTATTGGAATACTTTTTTACCAACTTTTGATAAAAAAACATTTCTAACTTAAGAAACCTTTTTATTTGTCAAAAAAAATTCTCGTCATGTTATTGGGTCTTTTTGTAAATTAAAATTTCCCCTTATATAAATTTAATTAGAAAAAATGAATCCACAGTTTTTAATCTATATAATTAATTTCAGTTAAAATGGTATGTAAAGACCCAGAATTCCTGTGGAAATTTTTTCCTTCTTAAATACCTAGAAATTTTATAAGTCCACAATTTCTAAAAGGCACTTGATTCCGAGGACTGGTGTTCCCGGAATCAATTTCTAAAGTTCTTTTCAGGTACATTCAGTAAATCTACATATGAGATTTTATATCTTTTGAACTGTTGGTCGGAACTGAAATTGTAGGGCACCATTGAACTCGCAATGTCAGTGATTTCTTAGTGAGATCTTCATGACAATTGCGTTCTATTGAGAATAAGAGTTAATTTTTTTGGGGGGTTTTTAAATAAAATTAAATAAAAATATGTGTAACTTATTTTTAATTGTTTAGTGGTTAAAACCTCCAAGTGATGGTTAGAGGTGGGGACCACCTGCACATAACCTCCCTTGGGAGGATATTATTTTAGTGGGACCCACCCGATGTTTAACACCTCCTGTAGTCGAAGAGGTGAGGCCCACATGGTCTTTAACCACTTGAACTCCCCATAAATGGGCGAAACTCTTGAACTTCCCCATAATGGTGCCAATTCACCCAAAAATTAATTAATGGATTCAATTAATTAATTTTTTAATTCTTTTGAATCCATAACAACAATAAAATAATAGAAAAAGCTATTATTTCATTTTGGTTGGCAACTCTCCTTTGGTGGAGCCTTGGAGAAACTTGCAAGAATTGAGAGAACTTCATCCTCTTCAGGAAGAACACGAAGAATGACACTCACCACTGAAGAACGACGAACACCATCTTCTTCCTTCTTCAACTGGGGAAAAAATAGAAGCACCACCACCCACAAAGTACACCGACGACAACATCTTGACTCGTCTTCTCTGAAATCTTCCTCCACTGACATTGGAAAAACGATGTCCGCTTTCCGCGACTTCATTAACGATCATTAGTAATCGAGGTAGGGGTATTTGAGTTAATCTATATATGAGTTTTATCCTCTGTTCTTCGTCGTACAAATTTCTATATTATGAAATTCCAAATGTTATCGCCATGACGAGGAGGGCTCAGAACGCACGAACACAGCCCAACCCTCCCCCTGTGGTTGCACTTAATCGTTGATGGCTGGGCAGACATCGAAGAAGCCGGTGACGTAAGGCCACCAGGTTTCCACAAGGGCACGCCACCGCCAAGCCGTACAAGGAACTGAGCCACGACCAGGCGGGCTACGGCGGTGCTAGATGTGTGTGGTGCCATTGCACTGTGCCAAAATAAGGGGGCTGCGGCCAGGAGGGCCGTGGCGGTCAGACAACGAGCGTGGCACCGTCGCACCGTGCGGAGGCACAAGACGCCGCGACCAGGCCAGTCCGTGATGGAGGAACTAGGGGCAGCTTGCTGAGCGATCCACCAGTGCACACTACAAGCGGGACCCATCGGGCCTTGTGGGTCACCTGAACTGATTCTTAAAGATGGTTCTGTTGTACCTCTCGTACCCCTCGTGGTTTTATTTTCATGATCACAATCACTCTCTTATTGTTTTAATCTTGTTTTAAGTGTTTGTGGTTGATAGGCAAAAGGTTGCCAAGAGATTGGGCCAAGAAGGACCAAAATTGGACTGAATTTCAGTCCACCGTCCAACCGATGGAAGACCACCGGCCAGCCGCTGGAGGCCTGGACAGGTGGCATCCCTCTGTCCAGACCACCGGCCAACCGGTGTCACACCACCGGCCAGCCGGTGGCAGCCAATCAAACAGTGTCAGCCACTGTCTCAGCACCGGCCAACCGGTGGCCTTAGCACCGGCCAGCCGGTGGCACCTGCACAGAAGGCAGAGCTACTGCCTCAGCACCGGCCAGCCGGTGGCCTCCTCACCGGTCAGCCGGTGGCGCCCGGACAGAATCCCTCTCCATTTTCAAAGCACCGGCCAACCTGTGGCCCTGTACCGGTCAGTCGGTAGAGCCAGTCAAACTAGCCGTTGGGCTTTTGACCAGCCTGTCCACTTGGCCTCCAACGGCTCCGAAAGCCTCTCCAACAGCTCCAAAAGCCTCCAACGGCCATATGAGGGTTCCCCCTCTATAAATAAAGGACCTTGAAGCCCCGGAAGCCTAAGGATCAATACCGGAACCATAACCAAGCCAACATACACATTTCTCATCATTTGGAAAACCACCGGCGGACTTCCTCCAAGGGAACCCCACTTGCTCCAACACACTTCCACATCCAAAGAGCACCACCAAAGAAGCTTGGGAGTTCCCTTCATCAGCTCCATCAATCCATTGGCGCCCAAGACTTCCCCATTATGGGTTTTCATTGTTTTATTTATTTTGAGCATCATTTTGGGTTTGTGCCTACAAACCCCCACCTCTTTCTCTCATCCTTTCATTTGGGTTTTCAAACCACCTTTAAGGTGTGAAGAGGTTAGTCAAGCCTTTCCTTTTAAAAGGCTTGAGTCATCGGTGAGCTAGCCTTCACCCGTTAAAAAGGCTAGTGGGTTTCTTACTCAAACCATTAAAAAGCAAGCTATAATAGGTGAGCTAGCCTTCACCTGTAAGAAGGCTAGTGGGTTTCTTGCTACAACCATTGAAAAGAAAGCGGTAGTAAATCTCTCAACGGTTGAGTTGGGAGCGGAGACGTAGGCCGGGTTTTAGGCCGAACTCCGTTATCAAGTTGTGTGTCTTGCCTTCATTATTTCCGCTGCATTCTTTACTTTGATTTTAAATTGTTAATCTTTTTTTAAAAGGAAATTCACCCCCCCTCTTGCCATCCCTTCCTTTCTTTCTCCGCCCAACAATTGGTATCAGAGGAAAAATTTGAGTAATACCCTAACCGGTTTCAAATTTAAGATCCATTGTGATGGCTTCAACCTCTTTCGCCCCCGAAGGCTATTCATTGGGTCGTGCTCCATTCTTTGATGGAACCGACTACACTTTTTGAAAAAACCCGCATGACCACTTTTCTTAGAAGTATAGGTTATCCTATTTATAAAATTGTCATGCATGGTTACTCTCTTTCTACTCCCGATGAATCCAAATGGACTCAAGCCGATATTAAAAATTTCGAGCTTGATGGCAAAGCCATGAATGCTCTTCATTGCGGCCTTGATCGTAATGAGTTCAATCGAGTTTCCACATGCACCTCATCACATGAAATCTGGAAAATTTTGGAGGTTACCCATGAGGGGACCAACAATGTTAAGGATACTCGATTGGACATGTATCGTCAAGATTTTGAGTCTTTTACCATGCATCCATCTGAAAATATTACTGAAATGTTTACTCTCTTTACTGACGTTTTCAATGGTAGAAAATCCCTTGGTGATGATGTGTCTGCAGAGACAATGGTCAAGAAGATCCTTTGTATCTTACCAAGCTCATGGGAACCAAAAGTCACGGCAATCCAAGAAGCAAAGGACATCAAGAACATGCCGGTCGAAGAACTCATCGGATCTCTCATGACCTATGAGATCACCATGAGGAGGCAAGCTAAAAAGGAAGGCAAACCAATCAAAACACCAAAGAACATTGCCTTCAAAGTCCAACAAGAAGAAATCTCCTCCTCATCATCCTCATCATCCTCAAGCGGCGATTCCTAAATGGAGAACCTTGCCCGCAAGATGCACAAATTCATGAAGAAGCACAACAAGAAGAAATCTCGCAAATCCCGTAAGGCTCAATCCAACGAAAAATCCGAGCCCAAGGTAACATGCTATGGGTGTGGCGAGAAAGGCCATTACAAGCCCGATTGTCCACTCAACAAGAAAAAGGCCAAGCAAAAGGAGAAGAAAAAGGCACTCAAAGCCACTTGGAGTGATAGCTCCACATCCTCCTCTTCCTCCTCAAGCGACAACGGTTACAAATGCCTAATGGCATTCCATGAGGTAACATCTTCCGACTCCTCATCCTCTTGTTCTTCCAATTCATTTAATCATCTATCCTACGAGGATCTCCAACACGCTAGAGATCAATTGGAGGAAGGTTTTCACGAACTTTCTTCCAAATTTGTTGCTTTAAAAAAGAATTTCAAAAAACTCTCTTCCGAAAAAGAACAACTTCTTAATGAGAAGGAAGAGTTGACCCTCAAAATCAAAACCTTCCCGATGTTGATTCCATGGAATCAACAATCAAAGATTTAAGGGAATCTCTTTCTAAGTTCACCCAAGGTGAACAAAATCTTAACCAACTCCTAGGTTCCCAACGCGTATCTAGAACCACCGAAGGGCTTGGCTATTCCAAGCAAGCTTCCTCTTCCCATGCTCCAACTATTTTTGTAAGGGGGAGCTCCCAATTTAAATTTTGTAATTATTGAAAAAAACCCGGGAACTTAATTTATGAGTGCAATTGCAAAAATGCCCGGTATGGTAGGCCCAAAACCTTTTTCTTCAACGGTGAATTTTATAGGAGAAGACCCGCCACTAGACAAGTATGGATTGAAAAATCCCTATTAGCGAGTCTCACCGGCCCAAAATTTATTTCGGTTTCAAAAACCTCTCCCCGGTGACTTATTGTTTTTATTTAGGGGGAGTTAGGATCTTTTAAGCTTTTTTTGTGTACTCAAAATTTTTCATTTTCAAACTTTCAATTTCAACACTTGCTATCGAAACTTTCATTTTTTCAATTCAAAACTTTCAATTCAAACTGTTATTCACTCTTTCATTCAACACTTTCAATTCAAATTTCAAAAATTTCAATTGGTTTAAAATCCCTATCTTGCTTTTCAAACGTTTACCCTCAATCAAGTTTTATGCCCCGTGCTATTTTGATAATCACAAAGGGGGAGAATTTCTTGATTGATTGGGGGAGAAATCTTTCTCTCATGCTTTACTTTTCAAATCTTTTACATTGTTTGTTTTGGTGATTGTGATCATCAAAATAGGGGGAGATTGTTGTACCTCTCGTACCCCTCGTGGTTTGATTTTTATGATCACAATCACTCTCTTATTGTTCTAATCTTTTTTTAAGTGTTTGTGGTTGATAGGCAAAAGGTTTCCAAGAGATTGGGCCAAGAAGGACCAAAATTGGACTGAATTTCAGTCCACCGGCCAACCGATGGAAGACCACCGGCCAGCCGCTGGAGGCCTGGACAGGAGGCATCCCTCTGTCCAGACCACCGGCCAACCGGTGTCACACCACCGGCCAGCCGGTGGCAGCCAATCAAACAGTGTCAGCCACTGTCTCAGCACCGGCCAACCGGTGGCCTCAGCACCGGCCAGCCGGTGGCACCTGCACAGAAGGAAGAGCTACTGCCTCAGCACCGGCCAGCCGGTGGCCTCCTCACCGGTCATCCGGTGGCGCCTGGACAGAATCCCTCTCCATTTTCAAAGCACCGGCCAACCGGTGGCCCTGTACCGGTCAGCCGGTGGAGCCAGTCAAACTAGCCGTTGGGCTTTTGACCAGCCTGTCCACTTGGCCTCCAACGGCTCCGAAAGCCTCTCCAACGGCTCCAAAGGCCTCCAACGGCCATATAAGGGTTCCCCCTCTATAAATAAAGGACCTTGAAGCCCCGGAAGCCTAAGGATCAATACCGGAACCATAACCAAGCCAACGGACACATTTCTCATCATTTGGCAAACCTCCGGCGGACTTCCTCCAAGGGAACCCCACTTGCTCCAACACACTTCCACATCCAAGGAGCACCACCAAAGAAGCTTGGGAGAGCCCTTCATCAGCTCCATCAATCCATTGGCGCCCAATACTTCCCCATTACGGTTTTTCATTGTTTTATTTATTTTGAGCATCATTTTGGGTTTGTGCCTACAAACCCCCACCTCTTTCTCTCATCCTTTCATTTGGGTTTTCACACCACCTTTAAGGTGTGAAGAGGTTAGTCAAGCCTTTCCTTTTAAAAGGCTTGAGTCATCGGTGAGCTAGCCTTCACCCGTTAAAAAGGCTAGTGGGTTTCTTGCTCAAACCATTAAAAAGCAAGCTGTAATAGGTGAGCTAGCCTTCATCGGTAAAAAGGCTAGTGGGTTTCTTGCTACAACCATTGAAAAGCAAGCGGTAGTAAATCTCTCAACGGTTGAGTTGGGAGCGGAGACGTAGGCCAGGTTTTAGGCCGAACTCCGTTATCAAGTTGTGTGTCTTGCCTTCTTTATTTCCGCTGCATTCTTTACTTTGATTTTAAATTGTTAATCTTTTTTTAAAAGGCAATTCACCCCCCTCTTGCCATCCCTTCCTTCCTTTCTCCGCCCAACAGGTTCCACTCGACAACAGCGGGGTACGACGCCCCCCTCCCCGCGTGGCCAGCCAGGCCACGCGGGCTAGCCGGCCAGGCCACACGGGCTGCCGGGCCGGGACACCCCTTGGGCTGGGCCGCTTTTGGGCCGGGCCACCCACTCACGATGGGCCGTCCACTCAGGCCGGGCCGCCCCCTTGGACCGGGTCGGTCTGACTGTGTCAGACCAGACCCAAACCCATTTGGCCAGTTTACATCTTTCACCCCTATCTTGAGCTACGGGTGTCCGATCAATGAACCATCTACGGTGATGGAAATCTTAGTGAGAGGTGGTTCTTTTGAAATACACCCTTTTGCATTTGAAAATAGTTAGGGTATGGTAGGGTTGGTTTGAACCTAAAATCCAATCAGGCCCCTAGAACGGAAATGCCAATAACTCACAGACCGAGAATACGATCGACACTCCGTCCATTGCGTTGAAAAACCTATGATGAGGCAGACTCTTGAGATAATTCATTGTGGTACTCCATGAATGTTGATGTATAGAAATTTTTGTTGAGGAGCGGACCCTCCCGGAATCAACCATAACAAAGAAGAACCCTATGGCTGGCCGTGCACTATTGACTATTCCTGGATCATGTGTTGGTCCAACAGATCTGATGACTGTTCCTGGATTATGTGTTGTTCCGATAGTTCCGATGAATGTTCCTGGATCATTTGTTTGTCCGACAGTTCTGATGACTATTTCTGGATCATGTGTTGGTCTGAAAGTTCTAACTCCTATACCTGGATCATGTTTTGGTACGACAAAATTGCTGGACCTAGATCATGTATTGGTCTGATAGCTCTATCGACCGTTCTTAGATTATGTGTTGGTCCGACAGTCTTGACTTCTATTCCTAGATCACGTGTTGGTCTGACAGAATAGCCGGTCCTAGATCATGTGTAGGTCTGACCGCTTAGATGACTCAGTGGACATATCTGGTCATCTGTACCTCTCTACAAAAGTTTCATACCTATGTGAGCTGAGTCAGTAAATCTTGTGTTTTCTCTTGATTGATATGGGTCATCTGATTAACTGAGGTATATGTATGGGAATATTCCTAATTGGGATATTTCGGTTGAATTCATAATTTGTGGTATATCCTTGTTGGATTTAGTGAGACCTTGAGGGTCTCGAGGTCCCTATTGAGTATCGTTATACCCAACCCTTCACGGGATATTCCCATACCTCGTTGTGTTGGATGCAAATGACGGACAACACAGATGGATGCCAAGAGAACCAGAACTGGATGGTACCTAGAGGTGGACCTTACGAAGAGTCGGTGCACATAGGATTTTGACATATGTAGGGTGTTGAGGAGGCTATCAGTACATACCCTTTAGGTATGATCTGTAGTGGACGATCCAGGAGCCACTTGTCACCATCCAGATATTTTTTCTTTTCCATGTACTTTATAGCTGTGATTGTATTTCTGACCCCTTTTACATTCCATCACTTCTTCTATATACCGTTTTTACTTAGTGTTTTAATTTCAGGTGCATACACTATTGTATGTGTTTCATTTTATAAAGGAAATCCCTTCCCGGTTAGGGATTTATGCCTTTGGTGCTAGTCTCCAGCCCCTGGTCTATTGATGTTGGGTTTTTGGTAGTCATGATACGAGCCTCGGGGGACAGGTGGTAACAAATTGGAATCAAAGGGAGGTTCTACCACAGAACTTGGGACTCTGATATGTCTTACTATGAAGTAATAGTTTTAATAGTATTGAGTGTGTTTCTCAGTCCAGGGAGTCCAATGCTGGTGCAGCGGCCAACATATCCATACACTAGGACCCTTGCCTCTGATTTCCAACACAGTGCATGAAAACACTTATTGCATGTGTGTTTCAAGAGTTTCCTTTGTGATCTCTTTGAGTCAGCTCACCAGGTATAAATTGTTTACCGTAGTGCACCCGTTTCTTTTCATGATTCATTCACGAAGATAGCTAGCCAGGGTTCCAAGAGTTATACGAGATGACAACCCACTGAGTGACTAGACCTCGGTGTAGGGACCTATCACAGTGGAGGCACTAGTGGTACCACTTCCAATTGTTCCACCAATGCCACCAACCCCAACTGTAGACAATGCACGCTGCTTGAGAATGTTGCATGAGTTCCAACACCAGAGTCCCCCCAGGTTCAGGGGAGAGATAGACCCACAGGTTGCTGAGGATTGGCTGGAGGCTGTGGAAAGAGTCTTTAGGATAGTAGGGACACTAGTAGACTTCATGGTGATCCTTGCTGCCAACCTCCTTCAAGCAGCAGCAGACAAATGGTGGAGCATGATGCTACATGTAAATGATGAGGCGACACCTCTATCGACAGACTTTGAGAGCCTCTTCTGGGTGGATTTTGTTCCATCCACCCTTTGTGCGGGGCAGATACAGGAGCTACTGCATATATAGCAGGGTAGCATGACAGTAGCACAATACTCAGCGAGGTTCACCGACCACTCACGCTACTCCAATTATATGGTAAAAGACCCATTATTCAGGGCCCAAACCTTTAAGCAGGGGCCCAGGTGAGATATTAGAGCCTCGATGGTCTCCCTCAACATTCCGTCACTAAAAGGGGTGTTCGAGCATTCCCTCTTAGTGGAGAGTTTCCTTGCTGAGAAGACATCAGTAGTGAGACCCACCACAGGACATCACATAGAATAGTCTTCTGCAGCTGGCAGCAGGCAGTTATCATAGAGGTCTAAGAGAACCAGACCATCTAGTGGATGACATCAGGATACGAGTTTATTTGTGCAGGGCACTCGAGACAGACCCAGTCATGCCAGGAGCGTGCAATGCTACTCTTAAGACGAGTAGGGTCATGTGGCTCAAGACTTTCTGACCCGCTATTTTGATGAGCAAAAGACATTTTAGGGACCTCCAAAGTAGAGGAAGAGGTTCAATTGAGGCGGTCTGTAGGGAGTAGGTAGACGTGGTAGAAGAGATTTTCGTACAGCTGGCGGTGGACGACGATTCGAGGTGTTACCACCAACACCACCAGGAGGTCCACCCCGACAGCAGGGAGGAGGTGGACAGGGGAGAGCTCAGCTCCAGGAAGTTGAGGCTTATGACCATGGTGGTCTGGAGATGGTTCGAGGCATGATCTATGTCTACTCCACCTTAGGTGCAGTTCTTATAGACACAGGTGCCAACCATTCTTTCAAAGCAACTGCCCTTGTCCAGAGTTCAAAGATTCCATTGGCGTCGTTTGCTTGATCCTAATAGATAGAGACACCTATGAGAGCAGATTCGATGATTACGCATTGGTGCCAGCAGTGTGAGCTTACTCTATGAGGTGAGAGCTTCGGCTGGGATCTCTTCGTAGCGACGTCGAAGCCTTTCGATGTCATCTTGGATGTGAACTGGTTATCTACAGTCCATACTCAGATCAAATGTATTAGGTGCAAAGTGTGGTGTGTTCGCACAGATGGGACTAGTTTCACCTTCACTGGTAATAATGGAACCTTTATAGTGCAGGGCAGACATACTCAGAGGATGGTGCAGCTAATCACTCATCAGTTGGCTTGCCTTACCCTCAGAGTGGCTGATGTGGAGAGTCTGACTTATCCTATAGTGGTGGGCCAGAACGCGGATGTTTCCCCCGACAATGTTCCAGGACTACCTCCTCCCAAAGAGGTGGAATTATATATAGATCTATACCCTAGGACGACACTGATATCTACACCTGAATATCCGATGGCTCCCGCTAAGCTTCGTTAGTTGTGGGTAAAACTATAGGACTTTCAGGGGAAGGGATTCATCCGGACCAGTGTTTCTCCCCTCGGAGCCCTGATTCTGCTCTCCAAGAATGAAGATGAGAGCTTGAGGGTTTTTCTTGACTATCATCACCAAAACTAGTTGACTATGAAGAACAAGTACCCACTTCCATGGATTGAATACCTCTGTGATCATCTCAAGGGAGCACGATGGTTCTCGAAGATAGACCTCAGATTAGGCTTTCACCAACTCAGAGATTGAGATGAGGATGTGCAGAAGACGGCCTTTAGGTTTGTTACGGCCACTATGAGTTCTTGGTTATTCCCTTCAGCATAACCAATGCTCCAGCAGTGTTCATTAGTCTCATGAAAAGGATATTCCAGCCTTATATCGATCGATTTTTCAGAGTATTCATTGATGGAATTCTTATCCACTCAACGACTGAGGAGGAGCATTCCTACCATTTGCAGGTAGTACTGGACACACTCCGAGAGCACCGACTTTATGGTAAGCTCTCGAAGTGTTAGTTATGGATTCAAGAGGTTCACTTCTTTGGATATGTCATCTCGGAGGCTGGATTTGTAGTGGATCCAGTGAAGATAGAGGCGGTACTTTCTTGGGAGCCACCCAGGAGTGTGATGGAGTTACGGAGTTTTCTGGGTTTGGATGGATACTACCAGAGGTTCGTTCCAAACTTCTCCATAGTTTCATCACCACTATTAGCCTTGAAGAAGAAGGGTCAACCATTCATGTGGTCAGAGAGATTCCAATAGAGCTTTCATGAGTATAGGAAGAGGATTACTAGTGCCCCCATCTTGAGGCTCCTAGAGGAAGGTGTAGGGTATGTAGTTTACTGCGACACATCAGGGACCAGACTTGGGTGTGTCCTGATGCAAGAGCATGTAGTGATCTCGAATGGTTCTCGGTAGCTGAAATAGCATGAGCAGAACTATGATACCCATGACTTGGAGTTACCAGTAGTGGTATTTGCCTTGATGATGTGGCGGCACTATTTCATGGGAGAAAGATTCACCATGTACTCTGATTACAAGAGTCTCAGTTATATCTTATCTCAGAAGGACAGGAACCTGAGATAGTGGCGATGTCTTGAGTTCCTCTAGGACTATGACTTTGAGATAGTCTATACTCTTGGGAAGGGGAACGTTTTTGCGAATATGCTCAGTAGGAGATCAGGAATTAAACTGCTATGAGAGGCGACAAAGCAACTATCTCCCTTATAGATATCCTTTGTGGATAGGGATGGATGAGTCTTTCTACAGTCTCTTACAGTCACTACCCCACTTCATTAGCGAGTCAGGGAGGCGCAGCATGGCGACGCTGACTGCGAGACACAATGTGCTCAGATATCCATAGGTCAGACACCTGATGGATTTTCTAAAGGCAAGGAGCGCATCATCCTCTTCAGAGGACGTACCATGGTACCAGTTTCACTTCAGGAGGAAGTGTTGAAGGTGTTCCACATGTCCCCTCTAGAGGTACATCCAGGAGTGGTGAAGATGTATCAGGAGCTCAGATGACAGCACTGGTGGCCAGGTTTGAAGAAGGCAGTATCAGAGATTGTCTCCCGATGCATCACTTGTCAGTAAGTGAAGGCAGAGCACCAGGTACCAGAAGGTTTGGTACAACCCTTAGAGATCCCAAAGTGGAAGTGGGATGTGATATCCATGGACATCGTTATGGGTCTTCCACATACACCCAGGAGTCACGATTCGATATGGGCGATCGTTGACAGACTCATCAAGTCATCCCACTTCCTACCGATCAAAGAGCATGGATCAATAGAGAGCTTGGGACACCTCTACATACAGGAGATTGTGTGGTTACATGGAGTACCTTATTATATTGTCTCGGACCATGAGACATGCTTTAATTCCTAGATATTGAAGGGGTTTCATGAAGGTTTTGGGACACAGCTTTGTATGAGCACCGCCTTCCATCCTCAGACAGATGGCCAAACCAAGCAGACCATCCAGAACCTCAAGGACATGCTCCATGCTTGTGTCCTCGACTTTGGTCATAGCTAGGAGGACCAATTACCATTGGTAGAGTTTTCCTTCAAAAAAAACTATCACTCTACCATCAGTATGGCACATTTTAAGGCCTTGTATAATCGACCATGTAGATCTCCACTGTGCTGGACAGACCCAGAGGAGTCATCACTAGTGGGACCAGTGATGGTACGCACTACCACGGAGAAGGTGAAGATCATACAGGAGAGGATGAAGACTTCATAGAGTATGCAAGAAGTCATATGATGACAGGAGATGAAGACCTCTGGTGTTCAAGGATGGAGACCACATCTTTCGACGGGTCTCACCTCGATGAGGTCTACGGGGATTTGACCGAGGCGGCAAGTTATCTCCGAGGTTCATCAGACCTTTCGAGGTCTTTAGCAGAGTAGGTGAGGTGGCTTACTACTTAGCTCTTCCACCTCAATTGCACTAGGAGAATGACGTCTCCAACATATCTCAGATGAGGAGATATGTCCACAACCTGTCCCACATCATAGACCATGGAGTGCTGGACATCGATGATGGGGCGAATTTTATGGAGGTTCCAGTGGAGATTGAGGATCAATAGAATCAGGTCCTACATAAACGGTCGATACCTCTAGTGCACATTCGCTGGTAGCATGGGAACCTCCAGGAGAGCACATGGGAGTGGAAGGCTCAGATGCATGCTCATTACCCCCATTTGTTCCCTTAGTTTGAGTTGTATCTTATAGGGATGTAAAGCCTTGAGGTGGGGAGAATGTAAATACATAGAATTCCTGTGGATTTTTTTCTTAAATACATGGGAATTTTACCAGTCCACAGTTTTTGACGATTCTTGATTCCGAGGCCCAGTGTGCCCAAAATCAGTTTCTGATGTTTTGTTTAGGTATTTTCAGTAAACGTATGTACATGATTTTGTATCTTTTTAACCGGTGCTCAGAACTGAAATCCGAGTGCACCATTGAACTCACAGCGTCCGTGATTTCTTAATGATACCTTCACCACAGTTGCGTTCTAACGAGAATGGAAGTTAATCTTTTTTGGGGTTTTTAAATAAGATTAAATGAAAATAAGTGTAACTTATTTTTATTTGTTTGGTGGTTAAAACCTCCAAGTGAAGGCTAGAGGTGGGCCCCCCACACATAACCTTCCTGGGGAGGATATTGTTTTAGTGGGACCCACCCAATTTTTAACACATCTTGTAATAAAAAAGGTGGGTCCCACATGGAATTTAACCCCTTGAACTCCCCATAAATGGGGGAACTCTTGAACTTCACCATAATGGTGCAACTTCACCCAAAAATTAATTAACGGATTCAATTAATTAATTTTTTAATTTTTTTGAATCCATACCAACAATAAAATAATAGACAAAGCTATTATTTCATTTTGGTTGTAAACTCCCTTTTGGTGGATCCTTGGAGAAACGTGGAAGAATTGAGAGAACTTCATCCTCTCCATGAAGAACACGAAGAATGCCCCTCACCACCGAAGAACGAAGAACACCATCTTCTTCCTTCATCAACCGGGGATAGAAAGGGAAGCACCGCCACCCACGAAGTATCCCAACGACGTCATCTCAAATCGTCTTCTCTGAACTCTTCATCTTCCGACATTGATAGAATGTCGTTTTCTTTCCGCGACTTCATCAACGATCATCAGAAATCGAGGTTGGGGGATTTGATTTAATTTATATATGAGTTTTAACCTCTGTTATTTATCATTCAAAATTCTGTATTTTGAAATGCGAAATGTTATCGCCATGACGATGAGGGTTCGGACCGCACCAACACCTCCCGAACCTCCCCCTATGGTTTCCCTTAATTGTGGATGGAAGAGCGGGATGGGGTGAAGCCAGTGGCGCAAGGCCGCAGGGTCGCCATAAGGGAACGACACCGTTGTGCCATGTAGAGAACCGAGTTGTGGCCAGGCGGGCTGCGGATGGGCCAAAGGGGAATGGTGCCGTCGCACAGCGCTAGAAGAAGGGGGCCGCGGCCAGGAGGGACGTAGCGGGTAGACAATGAGCACGGACCCGTCGCACCCTGCGAAGGAGCGGGAGCCCGTGCCCAAGCAAGGCTATGGTGGAGGTGGAGAGGCGTCGTCGCACTGTGCAGAGGCTCGCAGAACCGTGGCATCATCTCACCACGGTGGTGGAACCTAAGGCGGACGGCTGAGCCAGCCACCGGTGCGCACTACAGGTGGGACCCCTTGGGTAATTTTGGCCACCTGAACCGGTGCTTAGCACCGATTCCACTCGACAATAGGGGGTGCGGCACCCCACCCCCACAAGTGGCTAGCCAGGCCACGCGGGCCGGGCCACCCACTCGGGTCGGGCCGACAATGGGGGCCGGACCGCCCCCTTGGACCAGGACAGACCCTCAAAGTGAGACGAACCGTCTGCAGAAACAGAAATCTTAGAGTGAGTCGGTTCTTTGGGAATACACCCATTGAGGTTTGGACACAGTTAGGGTACGATCGGGTTTGTTTGAACCTAAAATCCAACCAGGCCCCTGGAACGGAAATGCCAATAACTCATAGATCGGGCGTCCGATCGACGCGCCATCTATTGCTTTGAGACACATATGATGAGGTGGAAACTTGAGATACTTTATCGTGGTACTTTGTGAAATTTTACATATCAAAACATGGCTTGAGGAGCAGACCCTCCCCGAATCAAGCATACATGAGTGGAACTATGTGGCTGGTTGTGAAATGTTCACTATTCCGGGATCGTGTGTTGGTCTGACAGTTTCGATGACTGTTCCTAGATCATGTGTTGGTCTGACAGTTCTGATGACCATTCATGGATCATGTGTTGGTCCGACAGTTCCAACTTCTATACCTGGATCATGTTTTTATCTGACAGAATAGCTAGACCTTGATCATGTGTTGGTCTGACAGCTCTATAGACTATTCTTGGATGATGTTTTGGTCTGACAGTATTGACATCTGTTCCTGGTTCATGTGTCGGTCCGATAGAATAACTGGTCCTAGATCATGTGTTGGTCTGACATCTTATATGGTTCTATGTCTATATCTGATCATCTGTACCTCTCTACAAATGTTTTATACATGTGTGAGCTGATTCAGTAACACTTGGGTTTCCTCATGATTGAGATGGGTAATTTGATGAACTTAGGTATATGTATGGGCATATAACTAAGTGGGATATTTCGGTTGATTTCATACTTTGTGGTGTATCCTTGTTGGATTTAGTGAGACCTTGAGGGTCTCAGGGTCCCTACTGTGTATTGTTATACACACCCCTTCACAGGCTATTCCTTCACCTCGTTGTGTTGGATGCAGACGATGGACAACACTGACCGAGGCCGAGAGCACCAGGTATAGACGATACCTGGAGGTGGACCTTACGACAAGTTGGTGCATAAAGGAATCTGATGGATATAGGGCGCTAAAGAGGATATCTGTACCTACCCATTAGGTAGGATTCGTGGTGGATGATCCACGTGCTTCTTGTCACCTTCCATATATTTTGTCTTCTCATTGTAATTTACAGTAGGGATTGTATTTCAGGCCCCTTTTACTTTCCATCACTTCTTTTGTAGATAGTTTTTTACTTAGTGTTTCACTTCCAATTGCATACTCTATTGTGTGTGTTTCAGTTTATAAAGGAAATTCCTTCCCAATTTAGGGATTTACACCTTTGATACTAGTCGCCAGCCCCTAGCCTATGGAAGGTGGTCCTGGGGTAGTCATGATACTGTCCCTAGGGGATGGGTCGTGACATGGTAAACTTAATTTTTGTTTATAATTAAGAGTAAAATTAATAAATATCATTTACATTTCTTAAGGTTAAAAAAGGTTAACCAAGGGGTTAAAAAAACATAATGGTAAGTATTATAATTAAAATTTTTAAAATACTATTATATGTCCATATTTAGAACATATTGTATCTTAATTTATAATATATGGACATTTGTAGGAATTTTCATATGGAATGGATTTATTATTTATCATTATTTTATGAAATTTCAAAGGGGGTCCCCTTTGCCACAAATAAAAATACCCCTTCTCTCCTAGAAAAACCTAAAATACCTTTTAGTTCAAAATATATTTTCCCAAATTCTTTCATTACTTGCCTCCCCATAACCTATATTCTCTGGTTTTATCATAAAAAAAATCTAGAAAGGCTTTGTCTATAAATCTAAGGAGGTTCTCTAAAATAGTGGTATAGTTAATAACCATTAATGTTTGATCTATTTATTCCAATACACAAATTAAATATTCTTTAATTATGATAAAACCATAAAAAAGACTTACATATATTTTTATGTTATTACATGGTTTTTAAATTCTAAATCTATCTCCTCTTCTATCAAATATGAAATGAAACCATCAATCCTGTGTACAGTGATCTATAGACTCATAAACAAATGTAATTTTCGTTCCATCACCTTATATAAAAGATAGATATAATTATTGATTTAATTTATATATATTTGATATATATGAAAAATATATTTTTATATAATTATAATATTATATCTATCTTCTCACCTTCCATTTTTTTTTGAAAATGATAACATCACTCATGAGTACGTGTGTACTACCGTCTACACAAAGAAATGTGATACATTTTTCATTTTACATTGAAATAGATAGTAGTAATGATATATTAGATAATATATATAATATTTATGATATATTAAGTATTATTTAATGGATAATAATTATTTTACTTTCGTTTTTCCTTTAATTGAAAAACGGTAATATAGTTCATGTGTTTGAATAACCATTATTTTACATGAATGATGTAAATCATTTTTCTATCTATAAATTTATAGATGATTCTAAATATATATAATGGAAATATATGATAATTAGATAATTATTAAATTAATTTATATGATATAACCATGATCAAAGGTCTAGTACTTAAACTATCATACCAAAACATATATATACAACATAGTAGTTATTACATAAAATAATAATTTCAGGAAATAATTCTCAATAAAAGGATGATGAAAGACTACAAGTAAATAATTTAAGGTATGATATATGTCAATTTTTTTAATATTTTTATATTAAAAATATATTTATTTTACGATATTTTCAATCAAATATGAAGGAATTTAGACCTGAGGTAAGGGTTTCCTTTATCAGTTTTGACCTTCTTGAGACATATTCTATATCTAAAACTTATTTGTTTTATTTGGATTATATAGTAAACGTTTGATATTTAATATAATGAATATCATTATCATTATGGTATATAATTTTTCTTTTTATTTTTTTTGTTTCATGAGGGTTATTATTGAAAATATACCACAATGTCAGGAGTTGATTTCAAAATCAAAACTATTTTGGGATTGTTTACACTTTTTTCTCCCCAATTAAAATTATTCAATATTTATATATTAAAAAAATCTATTTTATTATACTATTGATTTTACTATAATTTATAACTTTTCCTTTTATTGTCCTCCTTTTATTTACTCAATATACCAAAATAATATTTTTAGGGAAACCTACAATGTCCTTCTACTTAGTCAGAAATATTTATCCTCAGTGGCCATATTTTATATAAAAAAAATTTAAAGTATGTTTTAGTCAACATATGATTATATATTAAAAATTTTTTTACCCATGAACAATTTTTTGAAAACTTTTTAAACGGAATAATATTGTCATTTTTTGAATAATGTTAATTTTTTTACATATCTACAATAGTAAGAAAGGAATGTTTTTATGAGTATTTAATGAATAATTTACCATCATGACCAGTCATTCATTTGGATATTCCATTATATGTGCACAAGTTTAATTTTATGAATTTTTTTCCATAATATTTATTAAGTATAATAGACATTAAATATGTTATTTCAAATTTTAAATGGTATTCTCCTCAAGATATTTCCATTGATTTTTTAGAGTATATTTATCTATGTCAACATTAATTGGTGAATATTATTCTATATTGTGAATGTTTTATTATGATATGATTTTCCATATTACTTGTGATGGTTTATGTTTATTTATGTTGATTGGGTAAATTACTAACATTATATATTCTGGTTCTTTAATATAAATTTTTACAAAATGTTTTTTCATTCTATTAGTATAATGAAATAAATAGACATAGTAAATGATGGGTGGGGCTTATTATAACTCCAAGATGGATTATTAGGTCATAATAAACAATATATTAAGTATGTTTGGATTATTTCATAACCATTTTGGTAAGATTACTTTTCACTAGTACTTGATTGTTTGTTTACGATTTCTAACATTATTCATTCCACAATTATGAGATTGTTTATTACTTACCATGTGATTATTTAATTAGATATAAAATACCTAGATAAGATTCAAGCTCATGTTATTATTTATATGATATTATTTTAAAATAATTTTTTTGATCAACATTATTCATGCCTTATTAGCTTCTGCTATACATATACAATTTCTGAGAATCTATGATCAACCTATTATTATATTTTTTCCCCAGGATGTCTTAAAGTCTTTATGATTGATATTTAGGGATACGATAAAGGAAAAATGGTTCTCCCAATGAAAGTAATATGTTATATTTATTTCAATTGTAATGTGTGATTTAGGTATGTATCTAGTTTTAAAATAATTCTAAACTATCAATTCCATTGGGATGCTATCACTTGTATGTAATACCAATATAATAACATTACCAATGACTCGAGGATACTAGGTTTATAGTCTTTATTTTTGTTATCATATAACGTTTAGTAGAAACCATTGGAACTAGATTTTCGAAAACATAGATTACAAAATATAACCTTATGACCGACTTTCAGGATATGTTTTAGTATGGGATAAAATCATAATTTTTTTGTTATATTTTAATTATGTGGTTATAATAGAAATAAACACCTATCTAGATGTTACATGTCGATATGGTTTTGTAAAATATGAATCTTAAGGTAATAAAACCAAAAATATTTGGTTTTAGTATATCTTAGCCATCATTCTAGTGCACACTGTGTGTTATCTTAATGAACACTTGGTTTAACACTCACAATCTTTATAATTGGGTGGATTAACACATTAATTACCAACGATTATGAAGGATTTAAAAATATTTTCTTGATTTGGGAGTATTTGCAAAGAAACCCAGTTTAATACTTTGAGATTACCTATAAATAAATTTCTAAATTTATATTCAGTGTTTCACTATTTTATAAATTATAAATTTTATGATATAATATAGTGGATGAATTTGTACATAAATGGTGCCTTGGGAAGGAATGGAAATATTATCAATTGACATAATACATATTATGATTTCCCTATTGAGAATGTTAATGAATCTGGAGTTAGAGTTATTTTCATAGCTAAAAAAATTATAACTGTATTGGAGAATCTTACTATGTTTAGGATGAATAATCATTCCCATATGAAGTAGTTCATTGACCGAAAAAATTTTATAACAATTTTTGACCACTTCATGTGTCATAAACCTCCATAATTTACGGATAATACAAATATATTTGTAGTTTACAAATGGATATGTTCCCCATATTTGATATTTTTCTCATTAGGAAGTAATGAATGGGAGAAGGTTTTCAAAAATGTTCTTGGTCTCTCAAGGTTGCAGATTAATATTTTTCATTGATTAAAAACACCAATGATCTTACAGAAATAATAATCTTTTAATAGAATTATTTTATGTATAGTTTATTAGAAAAATTTTTACCTTACAAACAATGAGTGGATATTAAGAGAGAATTGTTGAGATTGAGATAAAATAAAGAGGAAAATGTTACTATGTTTGAATCAACCTTTACAAGGATAGAAAAGTATGTTTTGGAATGTGAACATAATATAAGGGGAAGGATTGAATATTTCATTGATGGGATTATTCCAATATTTTAATGTCCACTAGTCTCGAGAACATTCTCATCATATGAAGAAATAATATTATGTTCTATAATGATAGAGAAATAATTATTGATGTCATAGGACATTGGAGTAAATCAATATAAGAAGAGGGTGGATGTGAACTCTAGAAAAAGAAATATAGGAAAATATAAGAATGGATGTGTAGAATTTTTATTCTGTTATAAATGTATAATGAAACACCATGGAACATGATTGCGGTGAATGTGATTTTTTATAAGTGTTGAGAGAAAGTCCATGAGGATCATGATTTCAAGAGAACGAAAGAAGATTCAAATAATAAATTATTAAATTTTATGGGTAAGGGTAACACTGAAAATTATTGACTTAGGTGTCCAAGGAATATTCCGTTAAAAAGGTCAATAGAGAAAGTCCAAGATTATATGATCACAATAGTAGAGATTTAAGTTCATAAAGATGTGGTGGAAAATTCATTAATCATATTCTCAAATTCTGATAATGATTAATTTTTATATATATATTTAAATTATTTTATTTGTTAAATGTTTTCAAAAGAAATGAGATATTCTACGGCCCCTTAAGATTGGAGTTATTAATCTAGAAACCTAGTTGAATTCCAATAATAATATGGTTGTGTCAGTCAGTTCCCATTATGAAGAAAAACGTCCCCTATATTCTAAATTCATTGTTATTCATATTGATGATTTTTATATAATCTTTGTTAAGAAATAAATTTCAAAATATAATGAAAAAATTTATTATAAGAATATTGAAACTATGATTCATGATGAAGATGTATAATTCCATATCTTTAGAGGGAATTATTCATATAATGACCAAATATTTTTATAAAAAAATATTTTATTTTTTGGATTAATATTCAATAAATTACACAAACAGATGACAACAGACTAGAAAAGTTTACTATATTTGGATTATAGGAATATAGTCTTCTAATTTGAAAAAATATTTTAAACAACTCCCACAATGATCTTTTCAGGTAACATTTCTCTTTGGTGTATCCTACCTAAACATTTAATCATAACCCAGGGAAGAAACTTAATAAAGGGTGTTCTAAGATTCTTAGTTGTTGAGTCAATAAGGTTTTCCTTATGACTTTTCCATTCCTTCTTGTTTTGAAAATCACTAACACCTTATCTTTAAGGAAAATTTCTTTTATGAGGAAATTCGCTTTTATAAGGAAAATTGCCTTTACAAGGAAAATCACTTTTTAAGGAAAATCGCTTTAATAAAGAAAAATCCCTTTTATAAGGAAAATAAATTTTATAAGGAAAATCTCTTTTATAAGGAAAATCTCTTTTATAAGGAAAATAGATTTTATAAGGAAAATCACTTTTATAAAGAAAATCAATTTTATAAGGAAGATCGCTTTTGTAAGAAGAATTATCCTTATCATATTTTCATTATCTATATCTATATGTTTCTTAAGTATAAGAATCAGATTCATTCTATATTCTCAGAATCGTTTAAAACTTTGATATGAAGTATTCTATTTTAGGATCCGAATTCTGGATGAGAACTCTAATGAAGTTTCACTCAGAATTATGGATACGAACTCTGATAAGGTTCTACTCCGAATTCTGGATATGAACTCTCATGAGGTTCGACATCGAAATCTAATGACGAAATCTGATGACGAATTCTCATTAAGAATTCTGATAACAAATTCTCATTACTAATTTTGATGACGAATTCTCATTCCGAATTCTCATTCCGAATTCACCTATTAAACAGAATCTGATCATAATTTCTTTATACACTCTAAATTTATTTGGACTCCAAAAAGTATTCTTGGTTAGACTCCAAACTTTCATTTTGCTTACACTTTTCTAATTTGTCTATTCTTTGACATTTTTCTTACACTCTGAACCTTCACTCTGAACATTTGAGTTAGACTTAAAATGATGTCGTACTTTCTGTTTCACTTGTTTTGTTATAAAATGATGTCGTCTATTCTTTTATAAACTAACCGTTGGTTAAGTTACACGTGTACAGGTCCCTTCAACGTTTTAGGAAAATATGACTGTTGGAAAGGAGTCCGACCTTGCCTATAAATAGGAGCTCATTAGAAAGAGATAAAAACAACAAAGAAGTTGATCGATCTAGTGACCACACGCTGCTAAAGTGATTTCTAGAGAGAGAAAGCTTTTCATTCCTTGTGCGTACTGAACCGCTCGTTCAGGTTTTTCTTCATGCAACGTCAAATTTTGGTGATTACATTCGAGGACTTCTGGGGATAGGAAGACGGAGGTGCCGACTACCTTGAAGTTCAAGGGCTTCCTTTATGAGAAAGACAGAGGTGGCCAACTACCTTTAAGTTGAGGGCTTGCGGTGATAGCAAGACAGAGACTCCAATCATCATATCAAGGGCTTACCCTAGTGTGGGTAAGACAGACTTGCTTGGAAGTATAAATCAAGGGTCCTTTATCCAAGGTTGTTTGATACCCTTGTCTTTGGGTTAAAAGACTTATATCTTGTTACTTTTAGTTTTACTACTTGTTTATTTCTGCTGCATTTTGTATTATAAGGAATGTATAACTTTCTTATACTTCCCTAATTGTACTCTGTTTCATTTAGATTCTCTACGCTTTAAGGTAGAATCTCATATTGTAATCTTTAGTTAAGTTTCAATTTCCGAAACCATATTTCTGGAAACTACGTTCGGAATCTCTTTTCAGTTTTAAGCAAGTACATAGGACTTGAAGTTTATAACTTCATTCCTCCTTCCATGTATCCATTTGGTGTTAGAGGTGTTGTAAATTTTCTTAGATTAACTTTGTTAAAACTTATCCCTTTCCTCTGCTTAAGGAAAACATCGTTTATCGTAACTAACTTTAAAGGTTCCAAAGGAATTTTTAAAGTGTACAATTCACCCCCCTCTTGTATATTGATAATCTACATCATTATTTCGATCCTACAATTGGTATCAGAGGAGGTCTCTAAAATACTTGTACTCACGTATATGTTTTTATTTCTCACATTATCATTCTTAACATTCTCATTCCCAAACTTTCCCATTCCGAACTTTGTAATTTTGAAATTTGTAGTTACAAACTTTTCTACTAACAAGTTTGTGTATCCTAGGTTATTTTATGTATGGAAGGAGTTAATGTTGGTTCCATTGATAATCTAAATCCTACAAGACCACCAATATTTGAGAATAATTACTATGAGTACTAGAGAGATAGAATGAAGACATCTGTTATCAATACTGGAGTGGAAAACTTTGTTTTGCTTACCGAGGATTATAAAATTCATGATAACGAAGTTAGAACTTTCACTAACCAGGAAAAGCAAGAGTATGAACTCAATTATAAGATATACAACACCTTACTTTGTTCAATGACTAGAAATATATATAGCCAAATTTCTTCTTGTGAAGCAGCTAATTGTATCTGGAAGAAGTTAGAAGTTACACACTTTGGAACATCTAAAGTGATTGAGACTAGGAGAGCTATGCTGAAAGCTGAATACCATGGATAAAATTTTCCTTATGGTGAACCAATTTTTAATGTTCCACAGAGATTTATGACTATTGTCAACAACTTACAGTCTATGGGAGAGAAAGGGTTAGATGATGAAGCACTTGTGGACAATATAATTGATATCATGCCCAATGAGTGGGAATCCAAAAGAACTGCTATAGATGAGAATAGGAAGGTCACTCAAATTTCTATTGATGAGTTATTCAGAACTCTTCCCCAAAATGAAACCAGAATGAAGAGAGATGCTGACAACATCAAAAAGAAAAATAGAAATGGTACTGTTGCTTTTACAACAATATCAAATAATATGAATGCTAAGACTCCTGAGAGAGTAACCAGATCCATGTCTAAGAAGATGGTTGTTCAATCAGATTCTAGTGAAAGTGAAGTATCAGAAAGTGAGTTAGAAAATCTTTCTCGAAGGATGAAAAAGATATCTATCCAGAGAAATTTCCAATCCAAGTATAAGAAAAATGAAAGGAAAGATAGGAAAAATGAAGAAGTTACATGTTAGGAATGCAAGAGAGCTAGACATATTAGACCAGATTTCCCTTTTCTCAAAAAGAAAGAAAGGAAAAAATGGCATTCAGACAGGAACAGAAAGAAGTATTATAAATCCAAATCTAAGAAAGTTCTGAAAGCTAGTGATACCTGAAGTGCCAGTGGTGGTGACTCTTCAGATGAATCTTTTGATTATGAATCTTTAGGATATAAGAATCTTGGTCTTGTAGCAAGGTTACCTATTGATAATCATTGTTTTATAGCTACAGTACGAAATGCAGAATCATTGACCAATGTTTCTTTAAATCATAATGACAGTAAGCATCATAATTCCTCAGATTAATAATCCTCTTCTGATGAAGAAAATAATTTACCTACATATGAAGAAGTTTCTAGGATTGATGAACTTCTTGAAATTGAGAACTCTAAACTCAATAAGAAACATGATAAGGCAAACTCTAGGAATTATATTCTTACGAAAGAGATATCAGATCTTTCTAAAGATATTGATAAGAAAAATGTTGATTTTGTAAGTATTTCAAAAAATCTTGAGGAAGTAAGTTCTGAGAAGAACAAACTTTCTAAAGAGTTAGAAAAAGTAATTTCTAAGAAAAATGTTTTCGAGCCTAGCTCTAGTTCTAAATCTAATGATTTTGAAGATAAAAACATGGTTATAAAACTCAAGTCCGAAATTTTTTCCTTAAAGAAGTGTTTATCAAACTTTACCCATGGTAAGGAAAATTTTGATAAAATTTATTCCCAAATATGACCTTTAAGAAATAAATCCGGATTTGGTTATAACAATGCAAAACCAATTTTCAGTAACAATTATTTTGTTCCTCAAAGTGCCTCATTTTGTACTAAGTGTCAATGTGGTGGTCACTGGGCAAGGAATTGTTCCTTAAACAAAACCCAATCTCTAGGATTTCACAAAGCTTAGTTTTCTAAGAAGATATGAGTACCTAAAATTTTGTTATCTGGAAATATCAGATCCAAACAAGTTTAGATTCCGAAAGTCTAATTCTCTTCTTGATTTCAGGAAAATAAAGAGATTACCGACATCAACACATGGTACATGGATAGTGGATGTTCCTGGCACATGACTGGTAATAAAAGCTATTTTGGAAAGATTATCAAAACAAAAGGAGGAAAGGTAACTTTCAGAGACAATGCTAAGGGAGAGATTGTTGGTATTGGTAATATTGTTTTTATAGGTAAAACTTTGATATCAAATGTTATTTTTGTTTAGGTTCTTAAGAACAACCTCATTAGCATAAGTCAGTTTTGTAATGAAGGTTACCTAGTGAATTTTAGGAATGATAAGTGCTTAGTTCACAATTCCATGGAAGAATTTATTCTCTCAGCCAATAGGCATGAGAATGTTTACACCTTAAATTTAGAAGACCTTAGGAGTCAAGATTTACCTTGTCTAAGTTCAATGGAAGATCATTACTGGTTATGTAATAGAAGACTAGGTCACTGTAAACTTAGAAACTTATGCAAACTCTCTAAGAAGAAACTAGTTAAGGATCTACAGGAGCTTAGATTTGATTCTTCCAAAGTTTGTGATCCTTTTCAATTTGGAAAGCAACATAAATCTAGTTTTAAATCAATCAGTGAAGTTTCAACAACTGATGCATTATAGTTAGTGCACATGGATCTTTTTGGTCCAACACAAACTAGATGTATTGGAGGAAAATACTATGTGTTTGTTCTAGTTGATGATTACACTAGATTTACTTTGGTTTATTTTCTAGCAAAAAAGTCTGAAGCTTTTTCTTATTTCAAAAATTTTAGAGCTCACGTTAAAAATGAGAAAAACCTTCCATTGAAAACTATTCATATTGATCATGAAGGTGAATTTCAAAATTCTGATTTTGAAACTTTTTGTAGTAGAAAAGGAATTACTCACAATTTTTCAGCACCTAGAACTCCTCAGCAGAATTGTGTAGTTGAGAGAAGAAACCAAATTCATCAAGAGATAACTTGAACTATGTTGAGTGAATATTCTATAGCTATACATTTATGGGCTGAAGCTTTATGTACTTCTAGTTATACTATAAATCGAGTTTTGATTAGACCTTTTCTTAATAAAACACCTTATGAGTTTTGGAATGATAGAAAACCAAGACTATCCTACTTCAAGGTTTTTGGTTGCAAAGTATTCATTTTGAATACTGGAGATAACTTACATAAATTCTCACCAAAATCCGATGAATGAATTTTCTTAGGTTATTCCACAACTTCTAAGGCATATAGAGTTTTCAATAAAAATACTTGTACTATTGAAGAAACAGTACATGTAAATTTTGATGAGTCTAATCCTTTTGTTTTTAAACCTTCCCAGCCTACATCCTCAGATGTGATTTCAAAAACTGATTGTAAACCTTTGATAGAAGAACCTTTTGATAAGGATAATGTTCAAGAAGATACTTCTTAAACATTTACCTCAGAAGTCTTTCTACCCTATGTTGATGAACAGGCTTTCCAAAACCCAAATCAGGTGTTTCTTAAGAATCATCCCAGTGATAGTATCATTGGATGTAAATCAACCAGTAAATACTAGAAGTTCCTTAAGAAATTAATTAGAACATCTAGCATTTCTTTCCCAATTAGAACCAAAAAGAACTGATGAAGATTTTGGTGATGATGATTGAATCAAAGTCATGAAAGATGAACTAAATGAATTTGAAAGGAATAAAGTATGGACTTTGGATGAAAGACCTAAGGAAACTTCTGTTATTGGAGTAAAGTGGGTCTTCAGAAACAAATGTGATGAAAATGGAGTCATAGTAAGAAATAAAGCTAGACTTGTTGCTAATGGCTATAATCAGCAAGAGAGAATAGACTATGAAGAAACCTATGATCCAGTAGCTAGACTTGAATCTATCGGTATTGTACTTGCCTTTGCTGCATTCTTTAATTTTAAACATTTAAAATGGATGTGAAATGTGATTTTCTTAATGGTTATGTTCAAGAGGATGTTTTTTTTGAAAAACCTCCTGGCTTTGAAGATACAAAACATCCTGATCATGTTTTTAAACTTACCAAAGCTCTGTATGGTCTTAAACAAGCCCCACGAGCATGGTATGATAGAATCACTGGATTTTTTCTTCAAAATAACTATGTTAAGGGAAATGCAGATCCAACCCTTTTTATAAAGAAAGATAAGAAAAATGTTTTGATTGTTCAAATTTATGTTGATGAAATAATATTTGGTTCAACTCAGCAATCTTTAACTGACTATTTTGCAAATCTAATGAAATTTGAGTTTGAAATGTGTATAATGGGTGAGTTAAATTTTTTCCTTGGTTTTAAAATTTCTCACAAACCATAGGGAACTTACCTATCTCAACATAAGTATATTAAAGATCATCTCAAAAAGTATGGTTATGACAACACTAAGAGTATAAGTACTCCCATTGGTACCTCAAACTCCATAGATCTTGATGAAGCTGGGAAAACAGTAGATCAAACATCTTTTAGATGTTTGATAGGAAGTTTACTTTACATAATAGCTAGTCGACCAGACTTAATGTTCTCAGTATGCTTATGTGCAAGATATCAATCCAATCCTAAGGAATCCCATTTAAAGGCAGTAAAAAGAATTTTTCGCTACCTTAAGGGACACATGGATCTAAGATTATTTTATACTTCTGGAAATGATTTTGTTCTGAAAAGATTTTCTGATGCTAACTTTAGTGGATGTAGAATGGATAGAAAGAGTACATCCAGAACATGCAATTTCTTAAGAGATTCATTAGTTTCTTGGTCCTATAGGAAGTAACATTCTGTAGCACTTTCCACTACTGAAGCCGAATATGTAGCAGCTGGAAGTTGTTGTGCTCAAGTGTTGTGGATGTAACACACAATCACAGACTATGGCTTGAGTTTTACTAAAACTGAAATTTTGTGTGATAACACAAGTGCCATTGCCCTAAGTAAAAATCCTGCACATCACTCTCATGCAAAACACATAGATATTAGGCATCACTTTCTTAGGGATCACACACTAAAAGGAGATATCATTCTTCATTTTATCAGAACGCAAGATCAACTTGCTGATATTTTCACAAAATCATTGCCTTATGATAGATTTGAATACATTAAACAGAAGTTAGGAATGATAAACGTAAGATAATATTTCTTCATTTTCTTCTTGTTGAACAATTCTCTTAACAGTAATAAACTCCTTTACATAGGGGGAGTACATTTTATTGTTAGAGTAACTATGTTTTTCAATGTTTGTTTTCAAACATTTAGGAACTAAAATTCCGGAATGGGAATTTCTGGAACTGAAATTTTCTAGAATGGATATTTTTTTATAGAAAACTTCTGGAATAGAAATTTTTGTATTGAAAACTTCTGGAATGGAAAATTTCATTCTGGTGCTTCCATAACAAGATTTTCGTACCGAGTCTTTCATAATGAGATTTTCATATTCAAACTTTTTTTAATGAAATTTTCGTACTGAAATCCTTAGTATGTTTTTTCGTTTTGAGTTTTCCATACTAAGATTTTTTTCATAGTGAGTTTTGTGAACTATATTTTTTTTCAAATATTACCCATTAAGAAAAATCCTCTTAAGACAATCTGAAAGGTATAATTTCCTTACTCATGTTTTTGTAATCATACATTACTTGATGGTGTTTTCTTATATTTTTTTTCAAATTATAGTTCTCTTAAATCGTGGTTTTAATAAAAACCTCAAAAGATTGGATTCAAGTTTTCTTGAGAATTGGTTTTCAACCATCAGATCTGATTTCATCTTGTTCAACCATTTGATCATCCGAGGAAGATGAACTGTTTTATCGTTTCCTATATAAAGGGGACCCCAAATACTTGTCCCACATCGGTTTTTCAAGCTCCAGCGTCCCGAAGCTCTGCCTCTCTGTTTTAAGGCCGTTCCGATCTTCAATTAACTCCATTCCGAACTTCTCAAGAGTCTTCAGATCCTAATGTCTGTAGAAGCAGCTTCTCAAGAAATGTCAACCACTAAGCTGATTTCAAAGTGGTAAGTATATAGAGAATGGTTGGTTCATCCTGATTTCATCAAAAAGTATTATTATCTTATATCCATGAACATAAAGCTTAACGGATGGGAAGATGTCGCTGTGTCTTAGCCTGGGAATCAAGATTATGTTTTTTCGGATTTGCTTGTAGAGTTCTATGAGATGGTTTCCTTCTATAAGGATGATGGCAGGGAGAAATTATCCTTTATGTCTTATGACATGACTTATAAGCTTTCTTATGCCAAGGCAGCCAGATTGGTAGGGTTGAACAATGAAGGAGAAGCCGAGTTCATTTCTCATGTTTTGCCGGATTCAAAGGGAAGCTTCGACAAGGAAAAGGCTTTGGAAACTCTTGGACTCTCTGATGACATGGATCCGAAGATTGATACTCTATTTACTAATTTCTGGATTCTAGAATTATGGGTACAAGGCCTTATCGTACCGAGAAAGGGTGACAAAGACAGTTTGAAGAAGAGAGAGATGTACATCCTAGATTTTTTGATAAATTTGAGGAAGTTTAATCTGATGAAACACATTCTTATTACCCTTGAGAATGTTAAGAAAGGGAATCTGAGAGCTCAGATCATAATGTATCCAGCAATCCTCTCAAAGTTGATAGTTCGGTGCCTTGAGTCTTTCAAGGAGGCTTTCAAGTCTAAGCCAAGAGTTTTCAAGATTATGTTGGTGAGTGATGGTACTCTCAAAAGGATGGATGTAGCCTTCTACAAGAAGACTGGTCAGTTTGTTGATTTACCTATTCAAGAAGAAGCAGTTCCGAATGTTTCTGAACATGAATCCTCTAAGCCAGTGAAGAAGAGAATGTTGAAAGAAGTTGAACGTGAAGCAGAGAATCCCAAATCTAAAGAAGTTCATTCCGCACCTCCAAAACCAAAGAAGAAGAAATCTTATCCTGATGAGGTAGTTGCCAAGTGGAGGGAAATCAAAGAGAAGAGAGTGCAAGGGGAGCCTCAGTTTAGCTTGGATCTTGCGGAGGCTAATGCCTTGATGGAAAGAACAACAGATGAACTAGAAAAATAGGTGAAAGAATAGAATCTTAAGAAAAGGATGTCTGAAGCTAAGGTGGTTCAGACTTTGTTAAAGTTTACTGAGATGGCCTTCAGAAACATTCTTGTTCTGAGATCTTTTTCATTGGAATCTCTTCCTGTGACTCCAGGAAGAAACTTTGTTGCTCCAGAAGAGGTAGTTGCTAAGCATGTTTAGGAAGTTGAGCAGATTGAGCAAGTGGAAGAGTAAAAGCAGTTGCTGAAGGCAGTGGTGAGACCGGAGATGTTTTGAAGTAAGTGGATGATTATAAGGGGACACCTTTGGAACATTTGTCGCTCTGAACTTCAGAAGCTGATTCATCTAAGTTAGTCACTCTAGGAAAGGATGAGGAGAAAGGAGAAGAATAAGTAGCTTATCAGGCAGAGTAAGAACAACTTCTACATGATATTTCTCAAATGGAGAATGTAGAGGATGGTTCTCAAAAAGTTGTTGATGATGAAGACAATGTTGTTCAAGAATCTGATAGTGAAAAGAGAACCCCGGAACATGAATCCATTCTGAAAAAGGACAAGGGAGAGCAACTTTTTGTTGATACCCCGAGCTCAGTGGTTGTAAAGATAAGGGAAGTAGGTGATTCTTCTAAAAAGAAGGATGAGAAAATTTTAGAAGGAAATTCTCCAAGAAAAGTCTCGGATTCGGAGTCATCTTCTTCGGGGAATGACTTTCTTGTTCAGTCATTAAAGATGTTGGTAGGTACTATTCCGACATTCTCTAGTATTGATTCAAGATGCCAGATGCTCTAAGATGCTTTGAATCTGAAAACAGAATCTGTATCCATGGTTATGGACAAATGTGTTGAGATAGAGGCTCAGTTCAAAACTTTCTTTGTCGGCTATGAAGCCCACAAAAGATCTTGTAAGAGGATGACTAGTTGGTCGAGGAAAACTGTAGAAGAGATGAGGCTCTTTGATGAATTCCAAGATAATGTGAGGGATGCCTTTGAGACAGATGACAGGAAGATAAATGAATGTTCTTCATCCTTTAAAGAATTGTTGATAGATGAAAAGAATTTCCAGAATCAAGAAGTCAGAGATCTGAATGGGAAGCTGAATTTTGTTTCTCAAAATTGGAAGTATGAAAGGGATCATCAAATTGATTTTGACGAGAAGTTATTAAAGCAAGAAAAAATCTTGAAGGCTCAGGAAGAAAAGCTTCAAGCCCAGGAAGAAAAGATTGAAGCTCAAAATGCAAGAATTGTTGTGTTATAGAAGCAAGCTGAGGAAGACCATAAAGACTTGAAGAAGATAAAGACTATTCTTAAGGGTCTCATGGAGAAGGAAAAATATCCAAAATAGACAGATCCAATCTTTTGTTGTATCTAAACATCTTTGTTTTTGAGCTTTCAAACATAATGAAAATTGCGATTACTCGTTTCTTTTTTTCTTGCTTCTAATTTTTCAGGTACTTTGTTATATTTTACATTCCCTCAAATTCTTTTTGAAAATCACAAAGGGGGAGAAGGAAAAATAATCCTAATAATGAAAGGAAAAATAACCCTAACAAAGGATGAGAAGAAAGAAAAAGAACTCTAATAGTGTTTATCTAAGGGGGAGTTTTTCATTAAAGAAGACATTCTTATTCTTAATGAAATACCATTCTAGAAATCTAGAATACGATCCTTAGAGTTTCAAAGCCTAAGGGGGAGTTAGTCATATTCATCAACATCCATAAGAAAAGGGAGATAAGCCTTAATGTTTTCTTTCTTCTTAGACATTCTTTTTCGTAAGGATGTTTGTGCTTTCAAAAAAGGGGGAGATTGTTGAGTCAATAAGGTTTTCCTTATGACTTTTTCATTCCTTCTTGTTTTGAAAATCACAAACACCTTATCATTAAGGAAAATTGATTTTATAAGGAAAATCGATTTTATAAGGAAAAGTGCCTTTATAAGGAAAATCGCTTTTATAAGGAAAATCACTTTTATAAGGAAAATCGCTTTTATAAGGAAAATCGCTTTTATAAGGAAAATCGCTTTTATAAAGAAAATCGCTTTTATAAGGAAGATAACTTTGTAAGAAGAATTATCCTTATCATATTTTCATTATCTATATCCATATATTTCTTAAGTATAAGAATCCGATTCATTTCTATATTCTCAGAATCATTTATAACTTTGATATGAAGTATTCTGTTTTAGGCTCCGAAATCTGGATGAGAACTGTAATAAAGTTTCACTCCGAATTCTGGATACGAACTCTGATATAGTTCTACTCCGAATTCTGGATATGAACTTTCATGAAGTTCGACATCGAAATCTAGTGACGAAATCTAATGAAGAATTCTCATTACGAATTTTGATGATAAATTCTCATTACAAATTCTGATGATGAATTATCATTCCGAATTCTCATTCCAAATTCACCTATTAAATAGAATCTGATCAACTTTGCTTTATACACTCCAAATTTATTTAGAATCCTAAAATTATTTTTGGTTAGACTCCGAACATTCGTTTTCCTTACACTTTTATAATTTTTCTATTCTTTGACATTTTCCTTACACTGCAAACCTTCACTCCGAACTTTTGAGTTAGACTTAAGACGATGTCATACTTTCTGTTTCACTTGTTTTGTTATTAAACGATGTCGTCTATTCTATTATAAAATAACCGTTGGTTAAGTTACACTTGTATAGGTTCCTCCGACTTTTTAGGAAAATATGACCGTTGGAAAGGAGGTCGACCTTGCCTATAAATAAGAGCTCATTTGAAAGAGCTCAAAACAACAGAGAAGTTGATCGATCTTGAGACCAGACGCAGCTAAGGGGATTTATAGAGAGAGAAAGATTTTCATGCCTTGTGCGTACTGAACCACTCATTCAGTTTTTTCTTCGTAAAACTCCGAATGTTGGTGATTACATTCGAGGACTTCCTGGGATAGGAAGACAGAGGTGCTGACTACCTTGAAGTTCAAGGGATTCCTTGTTGAAGAAGACAGAGGTTGCCAACTACCTTGAAGTTGAGGGCTTGCGGGGATAGCAAGACAGAGACTCCGATCTTCGTATCAAGGGCTTACCCTGGTGTGGGTAAGACATACTTGCTTGAAAGTATAAATCAAGGGGCCTTTATCCAAGGTTGTTTGATTCCCTTCTCTTTGGGTTAAAAGACTTATATCTTGTTACTTGTAGTTTTACTACTTGTTTGTTTCCACTGCATTTTGTATTATAAGGAAATTATAACTTTCTTATACTTTCTTACTTGTAATCTGTTTCATTTAGATTTTATATTCTTTAAGGTAGAATCTCATATTGAAATCTTTAGTTAAGCTTCAATTTCCAGAACCATATATCTTGAACCTACTTTCGGAATCTTTTTTCAGTTTTAAGAAAGTACATAGGACTTGAAGTTTATAACTTCATTCATCATTCCATGATTTCATTTGGTGTTAGAGGTGTTTTGAATTTTCTTAGTTTAACTTTATTAAAACTTAGCCCTTTCCTTTGCTTAAGGAAGAAATAGTTAATCGTAACTAACTTTAAAGGTTCTAAAGGAATTTTTAAAGTGTACAATTCACCCACCCTCTTGTATATTGAGCATCTACGTCATTATTTCGATCCTACATTAGTAAGAGAAAACAAAAGATACATAAATCTATGTTTATATTAAAGAATAAGATAATCATTGGGGTATGTGATCATGAATATTAATTATGATGATCATACCCAACCTTTTATAGGTCACAAACTAGAGTCATGGAATACAACATTAATATTTTCGAAAACATTTCCCATATGGATGATAAATCCACATAAATAAATCCCAAACCATAATAAAAATTCATAATTATGATGCACCATAATAAATAAAGAAATAAATTTCATACAAAAAGGTTAAAAACTAATAACATCATCATAGTAAATCATGACTTATCACCTATTTACCATTACTGATTTTGACACACTTTTTTCTTATTTTGGATAAGGACAAACATATTTCGAAGAGTGGGTTTGGATAGATCTATTTCCCATTTTTGATCAGGGCTACCTTTTTTCCATTACAAGTCACGATACTCCCATTTTCAATTTTAGATAAAACCCATAAAATAATTTCTCATTGTTTTCTCAGGATATATAAATCTTTACACCATGAATTGGAGAGATATATAGGTCTCACATATCACATACTAAAATTCATACATATGTGTTCCATAACAATATAAAAATTCATCATGTAATTACCCATGAAATGAAAATGGGATTCATAAACATTTAATAATATCTTTAATTTTGAAATTAATAATGTTTTCATAATTATTTCATTATTTTATCATTTCATGTCTGATGGATAATGAAGTGGGTATCATAGTAATTTTATCATGGTATAACCCATGGATGATAAACTTGGTTTATCACCATTATTCCATCATAAACACAAACCATTCAGAGAAAGATTAAGAATAATATCATTGGTTCATATACTAAGAAAATTATCCATTACATCGAACGATGTAATCATAGATGGAGGATGATTTTGAAATATAAATCTGTTTGAATGGTTATTAAGGAAGATAATTTTTTTAAATTTTTTTTTAAAACTTGAAAATTCATAAAATATTTTGGAAAAAATTTTATTTTAAAATAACCCTGAAAACATACTATTGATTCTTTAAAAACAATTTAAAAAATTTCTTACTGAAAATATTCATTCCTCTTTGAATTTTTTTCAAAGAATTATATTTTTGAAAACCTTTTATTTGAAAATAACCTTGAAATTGTATATAATAATATTACAAGAAAATATTAGTCATGATGAAAGGAAGTTTCATTAATATAATATATATTAAAATAATTATTCCTTTTAATTTTTAGTAAAATAAAAATAATAATTATTTGGAAAATCACCTGAAGATTCCGATAAAAATATTTTTTAAAAAGTGAAACATAAGAAAATATTTCCTTTAAAATTTATAGGATAATATTAAAATATTTTTTAAAAAATGTCTAGAAAGATTTTTTTTGGAAGAAAATGGATTTAATATTGATGGGAGAGATATATTTATATTTTCTTAAAAAACATTTTCTCAATGCACCAAAAATTGTGATTTTGTGCTGGTTGTTATCAAATTTCATTTTTTGGGTATTTGATGCTTCCGATATTCGTATATTAGTTGTAGGGTGATACGATGCTGGGTTTTGAATCGATGTTTTCTTATGACTGACTTTAGAATTTATATCTTGAAAGAGTACATGATTTAGTGGTTTTTTCGGCAGATCTACACCTCTTTCTCCTAGTAGTTTAACCAATGTCAGGGCGACTCAAGTCTGCTCTTGGAATTTGTTATTTTTCTTGTATACTATTTGACATCAATAGACTCTTCCCCCCTCAATACCCTATTGGAGTCAATTTTTACACATATTTATTTAACCTTTTCTATTTCTTTTAATAAATTACATTGGGGTTGTTAATTGGGTGACCAATTCATGTCACCGTTCTTCTAAAAAGTTATCGACATGAAATGAGTTCATAACATAAAATCTTTACTATTTTAGATAATTTGAAACATAAGAATCGTGAAGTAAAACCATTAAATGAGACTTAAAATAACACAAATATAAATTAATTCATGATGATACATGTCAAATGGTCTATATATAAACCTCATTAAGGAAGATAGGTTCATAACATAACATATGTCCCAAAAAAAATTTGATAGAAAGATCCCTTACCGATTTGTTAACCGTTGAACCATAATCCAAATGAGAGAGTGATACTCAAATGGATATGTAATTAAAAATTATTTTTAGACAATTAATCATAAAAGACATTAATTTTCAGTATATAAAGCACATAAAAAATATGTATTGAATATGGCATGTGTCTCACAAAAGTAAAAAAGTGATATGGAAATCCATTTTGTTAAGGCTTTAATTTCATTCATACAAGTTCAAAAAATATTTATAATAAATATAAATTTAAAATAAGTATACTAAAAAACCATAAATATATATTTCATACCATATATTTTTTAATTTTTACCTTTTATTACCTTTTTATTAATAATTTCATGTTAAACTCACATTTCAGGGAATAACTGCTTTGTTTTTCACTTATATTATGATTTTTTATTTTTGATTTTTTAAATTGATCCAGGTTACATCATCTCAATATGTTAAACAAAATATAAATATCATATATCTTCATTATATATTTATTTAAAGTATTATATAAAATATTGAGATAGAAAACAAAATACATCATCCATAGAGAAGGTTGGCCATGCTTACACATGAATGTTGTTTACATTTTCTTGTGATATTAAAATAAATAATTTCAACTGATAAATTATCATTAAATAAAATTTTCATTTCATATATATCACATATTTTCATTGTAAGCATCTTTATTTCCAACCATGTATAGCATGAATGAATCACATCGCTTCACAAGATGGTAGGCCGCTGTACAGATGAGTGACATTATCATATTCCCATAATATTGATATTAATAATTAATGTTTGATATAATAATTAAATAATCATAATAATATCATAAACATCATATATATACCATAAATTCATCCTTATTTCCATTAGTGATAGGTGGTAATAGAAAAGAAAATTACATCGTGAGGTGGTAGTCCGACGTACACCCCATTGAAGATTTCATAACCAATTTAATAAAATTAAAGATGTTAGTTGGTCATGGTATTAAAAAATTTAATTTTATTGAATATATTAATGTTATTATATAGTCATGTTATAATAATAATTATTTTAGGTAGAGGACGAAATGAAATAGAAAAGCTTATTGATGGACACTACCTCTTCATCGGGTATCCACCTTTGGATTGCACGAAAATCCTTCCTACGATGACATTATATAAAAAATTATGATTATAGGAAGATATTATGATTTTTTTTAACTTATTTGAGTAGGTATTGTATAATCTAAAGGGGTTTGAAGGTGTGAAAATGAGAGGATAAATGGTGACCTTTAAAAAGTGAGGTGAGTGGCACACTTGTAACAATTTTAAAAGAAAAATATATAACCACGTTTTTGATCATGTAAAAAGGATAAAAAATAGATTATTATTTAAAATATATGATATAAGGTCTAAATATGTGTAGAAAATGGGGTTTTATAGGTTTTTCATAATTTTTACCGTTATCTATCCACTTTAACCCCTAGTTAAACCCATTTTACCTTAACCTTGGTAATTATTTTTTGACATTTTTTTACTATATATATTTGTAAAAAATTAAATTTACCTTTTTAGATAACATAAATTATAAATATATAAAATATTCAATCCTTTTCTTCCAAATTAAACACTCATAAGTAGATAAAATTATTTTAAAATTTAATTCTATAGAGGCGACGAGAATACGGGTTTTTAAAGAGAAATTGTTAAAAAAAAACCAATGTTGTACTATCAGAATTCATTATGAAATTAATTTCAATCAATAGGATTTTATTATTTTTTGTGTAATTGGACTAATTTTACTTTGAAAAAAAATTAAAATATATTTTAACATTTTAATTTATTTAAACAAATTGTATTTTTAAATTAAAATTCAGTATTTTTCACTATTCAATAATAAATTGAATTTTTTTAAAAAAATATAAAAAATTAACCCTAATATAATTTTGATTTGATGGTTTATAAAAATAATTTGATTTTATAAATTTACTTCCTAAAAGTGTTAGAAATTAATTTGCTAATTGTTTAAAAAAGAAATAAATAGAATAGTTTTAAAAAAATTCTAATCTTATAAGGAATTTATTGAAATATTATATCCTTTCGATATCAATAATTTTTATTAATATAAAATGATAATTTATAATATTTAAAATTTATTTATTCATATTTATGCCTCTAGTTTAATGACTATGTAATAATGGTATTTTTTAATTAGAAATATTTACTGTTTATTGTGATTTTTTAAAGCTAGGTGTTGAGTGTAACAGAAACTAAACATTGTGTTGTGAGTAACAAAAGATAAAACTAGTGCTATTTGGAAAACAATATAAATTTAATGTTGTGTGTAACATTAAATAAATTAGATATTTCATATAATGAATGAATGTAAACAATTATTTTTTTGAGAGAAAATATTTCACAAAATCCAGGGGTATTACATTCTACCAAACATAAAATGAATTTTACCTTCAAAATTCTTCACTTTGGGTCCAAAACATAATTATACTTATATTTCATCACATTCTTAGGTTCTCACATAATTTATTAAGGCTAGAGATTCCACCATGAAACACAGACCTAATGAGTGTTGTTTTGTAAAACGTTTTATTTTTTGATCCAGAATCCCGAGTGGTTGTTCCTTATAAGAAAGAAAATTATCCAATTTTACGACCTATATGTTTAGTATATATAATGAACTAAGTATATAAATCATTTTGTGTGATATATGGAACATATTGTGAACCTAATATAGGTTCAGTGGAATCACCAAATGATGAAATATTTTCCAGACATGATCAAGTATATTAAAGGGACCGATATATCTGGGGCTTAGTTTTGACCTTATATTTTCCATTGAGAAATTACTAGAAATAAAATATCTCTATAATAAAATTATAGTTTACTTAAATTATTATCAGCATAAATATTCTACTAAATTTGTTTCGTACTTACATGTTTCTAAATGTCTCTATCCATCTTTACCCTCTCACCAACTTACTCAGGCCCTAATAGCAGTCTTTTTAAAACGTTATTCCAGTATATTGGATTTATCCACTTATTACATGATGGGATTCATAATGAGGCATATTAATTCTCTATTGAAGGATATTTTTTATGAAATTGAGACTTCTAGAAGGTGTTTATCTCAACCACCATTGAAATCTATTGAACAATATCTTATCCCATTTTATGATTTTAATTATTCTTACAATGTTGAAAATGTCCTATAAAAAAATATATTGATAAATACATTATCAAAACATTTACTTAAACATAATATCTTGATCATATACAACAGAACTTGGTACTCCTTATAAAATTATCACTTCCTTAATATATAATAAAGCAAGAGTATCTAGAGAGAAATATTCTCTCATAGTAATGAATTGTGTTGAATTCGTAAGGTGATTATCTCACCATAAAATATTACATAAAAAACAAAGGTTAATAGTAAATTTAATCATATGACCATAAAGTTTAATGAAATTAATCTTGAAATAACTTAGTTTCTAAAACATATAAAAAAGATTTGGGTTATATTTCAAAATTTATCCCTCAAAATATTCTTTGTCATGATAAAATCCAATATTATAAAACCTCAAAAGGAACTTAAATTACTTATGATAAATCTTAATCTCATAAAACTGTGATGGTATATATAACTATTAATTTAATATTATATGGACACATATACACATCCAAAAGAAAATTCACCCTTTATTCCTTATATAAAATATTATTTTATAAAAAAACATTTCTATTGGATGCTTGGGTCAACCTTTTACTGATAAAACACCAAATGTGATATAGTTATTCTTGAATTTGTGTAGAGGGATATAATAAAATGATATTTCACTAAATAAGAACAATATGGTCTTAATAATGCATATTTATTAACAATAATGAATGACCTCGGGACACCCTGAGAGGGGAGGGATGAATCGGGGTGTCTAATTTTTCTTTTAAACTTACAGATCTTGTTCCCACATTGATAGAAACTAGTTTAACCTGTATGGTGGATATGAGAATAAATAAAACATTCACATGCACTGAGATGACACAACACTTTTTTCTTGGTTCACCACAAAGGGCTATGTCCAAGTAGTATATGCCGACATGTTTTCGGTCATACCAAATTTCACTATTCTTCAATCATTATGGATTACAAAGGTTTAGGAACTATCACTCTGTCCATAGGGTCACTACCTTTACAACTTTTTAGGGATAACCTACTGCGTCCCTCGGGACACTCCCATTGAATCCCCCTGGCTCACTGCCTTTGGTGAAGTCTCACTCAGTTTATTGACGTGAAAGTCTCTTCATTATCACTAATGAATTCATCCTCCATTGTATGTAGGTTCTCTGTTGAAGTCCAACTTTCACCCATAGATTAATCTCAATTTTCCCGGAAGATATTGGGAAATCTTCCAGGTTTCATGCAGCCCTGAATCACTGTCGTGAATCAACCTTACTTGGCACCCTTCTCTAAGCCAGCGCGCAAGTCTCGGTACACAAGTTATAACTGGCGCACAAGTCCACGTCAACCACATGCGCGACACAAGCTTCTGAAACTCCAAACTTGTGCAACACAAACCCTTTTACGCCCAAACCAATATTGGCGCGCAACCACCAACTGTCACGCAACCACAAATTGTCACGCTTTTTTAAAAATGGCGCACAAGTGTCACCAAACCACTTCTGCAAAACCAATTTATTCAGCTCAAAACATGGGTGACTTCATTCCTTTATTTCCCAAACCACCTTAGGTGTGCAAAAAACAACTGTCACACAACTTCTACTTGTGCCTCCCACAACCACTTGCACGACCACGATACCTGCGCGATAGGAGATATTATTATCTATAAGTATGATCTTTGATTCGAATAAGGAGGGTTTGACCAATATTTATAGGCATTTTGATAACCTATGTGATGACACAAAAGTCTTCCCTCGAAGCGCAAGTTTTGGTGTGAAAGTCTCTGCCGTACAAGTCACTTGCACGACCAAACATTAAACTTGTGCACCCTTCTCCCTTTTCCATATTTTCATGTTTTTATCTTGAAAAACAAAAGGCACAAAAGTTTCTTCTCCTTCAATTCAACTACGCGCAAGTATCTTTTTCCAAAAACCACTTTTCACCATTTGTCGATTTTCAGGCCCAAATTTTTTTCAAACACTGGAAAACAATGCCACCTTAAAAACTGTTATCTACTTTTTCTGTATGATCAATTTTCTGGAACAAAATCTGAACTTCCACTAAGGATTGCCAACAAACACAAACCATACTTCAATTCAGGCATATAACTTCCATGGTTCCAACAATCTCCCCCTTTAGGTTTGTTGGAAATCAGTAAATAAATTCAATAGAGCTCTAGGAATAGGCAAACCACAAACACAATTCTCAACTTAGCCAACACTCTAAGTCTACGCGAGCAAAGATTGGTGTAGAAAAAAAGATAGGAAGCTTGAATTGGGTTCCCATCCAATGTATTCCTTCCTATCCTATGACCGAAACTGAATTCTCAATGTGTTACAAATGTATTACATGCCTAAATGTATTCCTTTCTACCCCATTGACAATAAACCCAATGACCGATAATTGTTTATTGGTTTGATAAAACCACACTTCCCCTACATAGTATCTCCCCCACAAACCTGAATCGCATACGTAAAATGATTAAAAAAATTAATATAATTGGGGAGAGGGGTTTTTCATAACCTCCTTATGCACATGGGGGTGGATGAACACCGAGGTTCAACCGTTGCTTCTCAAACACAGCCGCTGACAGTGGTTTGGTCAAGATATCAACTACTTTCTCATCAGTTCCCACATGATCCATTGTAATCATGCCTTTATCAACTTTTTCTTTGATAAATTTATACCATATTTCAATATTTTTTGTACGAGAATACTGAGAAGGATTCTTCATAAGATCAATTGTTCTCTTTTCATCATAGTAAATTACCATTGGTTGCTTCACTTAATCACCAATATCTGTTAGTTGTTGCTTTATCCATAGCATTTGAGTGCATTCCTTTGTGGAAGAGATATACTCAGCTTCAGCAGTACTAATAGAAGTACTTTATTGTTTCTTTCTCAACCAGAAAATACATTTATTCCCAATATATAATGCCCCACCACTGTTGGATTTTTGGTCCACTACATCACCATCCTAGTCAGCATTAGAAAATGCTGATAATTCACTGTCCCTTCCTGTAGAAAAGTATTATCCACAACTGTGAGTAACTTGAATATACATCATGATTATTTTTACAGATGTCATATATTCCTCCTTTGGATTACACTAAAAGCGGGCTGGTAAACAGGTTTCAAAGACAATATCTTTCCATGTCACTGTCAGGTACAGTAGGCTCCCAATTATCCTCTTGTACATGGTGGGGTCTACAGATGCCCCATCCCCATGTTTTCCAAGTTTGGTTCCAACTGAAATTGGAGTTTATATTGGTTTGTAGTCTTGCATATTAAACTTCTTCAGTAGATCCATTTCATACTTTTCCTGAGAAATGAAGGTGTAATCATTCTTTTGAATCACCTGCAGCCCCAGGAAATATGTGACCTCCCCAATAATAGACATTTGAAATTCTGATTTCATGTGATTGGAAAATTCATCCACTGATTTCTTCCTACTGCCACCAAATATAATGTCATAAACATAGACTAGAACCCTAAACTGATCTTTTGGAGAATACTTCACATATAAAATGTGATCTACTCCTCCTCTTTTGAATTCCAACTTCTTGAGATAATAGTCTAGCCAGGAATATTGTCCTCGTGGTGCCTTCTTCAAACCATATATAGATTTCTTCAGTTTGCAGACCTTTGTTTCATCAGTACCAATGACAAAACCCACTGGTTTTTCAATGTATACTTCTTATTTGAGTGCACCATTCAATAATGATGTCTTTATATCCATTTGATATACTTTTTTTTTCTTTTTTGGAGTGCAATGGCATGGAAAATCCTGATTGACTCCAGTATAACCACTGGTGCAAAGGTTTCTTCAATATCAACGCCTTCAATCTAGGAGTATCCTTTATATACCAGTTGTTACTTGTTTTTAATAACACTTCCATGCTCATCAAACATGTTCTTGAAGATTCATTTTGTACTAATCACATTGTGACCATCAGTTCTTTGAAAAAGATCTCATGTCTGATTCTTGTCAATCTGATCTAACTCTTCATTCATGGATTTCACCCATGATTCATCCTTTGCTGCTTCTTCAAATGAGGATGGCTCCACAACTGATAGAGATGCAGATTGGGTGTTATTCATCATCCTTCTTGTTTGTGTGGGTGCACTCCTGTACCCAATTATGTTAGATGGATTAATCTCTGCTCTTCGATTTCTCCTGTGCAGTTCAGTTACTTTCTCTCTAGCCACAGTTTATTCTTTAGATTCTTCTTCTGAGACAACATCATGATGTTACTACTAAGTGTTTTGAATAGATTCCTCTATTTCTGTTTATATATTTTATCCATGTTCACTTTCTTCCTCACTTTCTATCACATCAGCATAGGAAATACTTGAAGCATTTGTGGTTTTCTCTTCAATGATCTTAACATCACTGCTTCCCACAATCCTTTTTTGATCACTTGATTAAACACTTTTAGGCTTTTCTGTTCATTGAGTATCCCTGGAAAATTCCTTCATCTGCATTGTCACCATACTTCCCTTGATTTCTTTCTTTGTTCCTGATGAATCAATTACTTCCAAAAACCTGAAAATATTCTTAAGAGGGTTTCCTTCTATGCCAGAATTCATATGGTGTCTTGGTCTCACCCATATAAAACTTTGATTGATTTTTAATATACTCTGCTTCTTGAACATCCTTTTTCTAGTAATGTCATGGAATACGACTCTCAATCAGCATAGTTCGTGCCATATTGTTCATCTATCAATTCCTACGTTCAACAACTCCATTTTGTTTTGGAGTTATCACTGATGCTACCTCATGTTGTATCCCATGTTTCTCTAGATTGTTTTAAAATTCAATTTTTGTGTATTCCCCCCCACTGTCAGATCGCAACACATAGATTGTTCATCCAGTATCATTCTTGACGATTTGCCGATATGTTTTCATGCTGTCAAGTACTTGTCGTTTCCTGTGAGTGACCATTACACATGAAATTCTACTATAATCATATATGAAAAGGAAAATGTACCTTTCTCCATGAGTTCTAGCAACATTTATCGGCCCGCATACATCTGTATGAATTAGATCAAGAAGATGGGATTCCCTTTTCTTTTTTGGCCGATATGAACTACAGATGAGCTTCCCACGAATGCAAGAATCACAAGACTTTTCACGCTCACGCTTCAGGTAGGGAATTCCCATGAAAATCCTCAATTTTTATATTTTCTCCATGTCTTGTTGATTGATGTTTCCCAGTCTCTGATGCCATAAATTGTTTTCTTCTTCAACAGTCATGTAACAATCATTTTCTTTATTATCAACATGATACAGGTTGCCTTCTATTCTGCATCCCTTCATAAGTGAATTGCATGTCTTTCCCTTGATAGTGCAGCCTTTCTGATTAAAAGTAATCATATGTCCCGAGTCACAGAGTTGACTCACGATGAGTAGATTATGATGTCGGCCATATACAAAATGGACATCAGTCTTCTTTAGCTCACCATTAGCTAATTCAGTACTTCTACTACCTTTTATTTTCAGAGCTCTATCATTAAAAAATCATACTATGCCATCATCCTTCCTTTTGATATCCTTTAAAAGGATATAATTACTTGTCATATGAGATGAACAATCGCTATCCAGAATCCTAATACTATTGCTTTTTGTAGCTTTGAGGGCCACCTCTACAAGGATAGATTTCTCAATTTTCTTCCTTTCTTTCCATGAGACATTGGATTGAGTATAGATCACTGGTGGACTTTCAATTATCTCTTCTTTGTTCCTAGGTTCTTCATAGTAAAAATATTCTTTGAGAGGAGAAAACCTATTTGAAAGAGAAACACTGTCTTGCTGACGAGACTTGACTTGCCTCGAACATCAGTATGATGTGTCCATGTCCCTTCTCTACTGGCAATTAACATCATTATGACCAATGTTAGAACAATGAAAACAATTTTTATAGAAATTTTTTCATCTATAAGAATTAGGATATGAATTTGATCTCCTCTACTAAACTCCTATATCTTCTCCATTCAGTTATCTTCTTACCTCCTCACAATAAGGCATGGTGGGTCCCAAATATCCATAGAACTAACAATTCATGAGAGGAAATGTCTTCTCACTTCTATTTATCCTCATTTCTTCTTCTAGGGGATAATATTATGAGGGATTCTTTTTCCATGAGGCTAAAGGATAATTTTCTTTTATTCTTTCAGATTGAATTGGCAGTTTTTGTTTCATCACTTCTGAAGACTTTCCCACATCACCAACTTTCAGCTATCCTTTATGTTGGCTACCATTATTTGTAGCATATGGCGACTCTGCCTCACAACCAATTCCACTATTTACTATGCAGGCAGGTATTTGATCATTTAAAATCTTCTCAAATCCATTAGATCCACGTTTTTCTCTCTCCTACAGCTCAGTATCTGAGAACCTTCCAAACTATATTTTATTACTTGATTCTTTTGAAATTGAATCTTTTTCATGTTTAATCCTAATAGTAACAACTTCCTCCTCAAGAGGCTCAGTAGTCTTAGACTTTTCCTCTAGTTTTGAGCTGAGGTCATTGATGAACATTTCCTACTCTTCAATTCTCAGCATTAGATCCACTACATCATCATTGATTTCATGTATTTTAGACTGTACTTTCACCAATTATTCTAGTCGTTCAATTTAAGCTTCAAGTTGATCAACATATTCAGTTGATTAATCTACAATTTATTTCCACTTTTTGCAACTCTTAAATTTAATCTTAAGCTTACTAACAGCATCATTATGTTACAGCTCGGGATCTGCACCATTTTTCAACTGATTTTCTCCACCAGTAACTTCTATTTTTTCAACAGTGGATACATTGGAAGTGTGGCTCCAGTTTCAAATTCCGGTTCTTCTTCATCACAGAATTCATTATCGTCTTCTTCCCCTTCAAAGACAGAACTCTTCTTTGGTACATTTTTTCTTGATTTGATGTCTCCCATTTTGAAAAACCTTTTCTGAGGCTTCTCAATGTTTTCAGAATCTCTATTCTCATCATCGATCTTTCTTGAACACTGAGAGGAAATTTGACTATCTTTAACACAACAAAAGCAAGCTATAGGAAACTTCTCTTTGAATTTCCCTTTTCCCTTCTAGAACTTCTATGCAATGAGAGAAAAAATTTCTTTTTCCTCATCATCATCACCACTAATATCTTTTGAGATTTTTAGTTTCTAAATGGCTTTGAATTCCATTTACTTGCTCACTCGAGCCATAACATATTCTGGTCTGACCCTCATTTCATATCCTACCAGGCTGCTCAGTAGATCATCCAGAGAATGTTTGGAATAATCTCTTTCCTCAAGGGCTGAATATTTTTCATTATATAGGGGTGGAAGTCTTCTTAATATTTTCTTCACAATGTCTACATTTTTTATTTCTTCACCTAGACCCCAAATTTCTCCAACCACTTCAGTAATTCGATTGAAGAAGGAATCTGGATTCTCATCAAGATGCATCTTCAGATCATCGAACCTATTTTGTAGGACTTGTAGTTTCACCTCCTTCTCTTTTCTATCTCCTTCATAAATATTTTCATGTTTATCCCACATGGAATTTGTGGAGGTGAAACTCATCACTTTTAGGTAGATCTGATCAGAAAGTGCTGCAGTGAGAGCATTCTGTGCTTTAGCATCTACATTAAGAATTTTCCTATCTGCATCATTCATACCTAGCCCGGTTGGATTAAAAACAAGTATACCTTGCATAGTGGAAAAATATCCATTCCATGGGATCTTAGATTTGATCTCATTTTATTCTTCCAAATCTGAAAATTACTTTCATTAAGGAGAATATGCCGACAGGTTTTCAATCGTACCAAATTCCACTATTCTGCACTCATTGTGGATTAAAATAGTTTGGGAATAGTCACTCTATCCAAGGATTACTACATTTACATCTGTTTAGGGATAGAATACTGCGTCCCTCGGGACACTCCTATCGACTCTCCCTAGCGCACTGCCTTTGGTGAATTCCCACCCAGTTTATAGACGTGATGGTCCCTTTATTATCAATAATGAATGAATACTTTGTTGTATGTAGATGCTCTGTTGAATTCCAACTTTCACCCGTAGATGAATATCACTTTTCACTGAATGTATCAGGAAATCTTCCAGCTTTCACGTAGCCCAGATTCACTGGTGTGAATCAACCATACTTAGCACCCTTATCCAAGATGGGGCACAAGTCTCGGTGCACAAGTTATAACTGGCACACAAGTCCACCTCAACCACTTTCAAGACACAAGATTATGCAACTCCAAACTTGCACGACGCACACCCTTTTACGCCCAAACCAATATTGGCGCGCAACCACCAACTGTTGCGCTTCTTCAAAACATGGCGTGCAAGTGTCACCAAACCACCAGTGCAACACCCCTTTCTTCAACTCAAATCATGGGCTACTTCATTATTTTCTCGCCCAAACCACCTTAGGCGCACTACAAACAACTCTAGTGCAACTTCTACTAGTGTGACGCACAACCACTTGCGTGCCCACAGCACCTGCGCGACGGGAGCTCTGAATTTCTCTATGTCTGAACATCGATACAAATGAGGAGGGGTTGACCTCTATTTATGTTCATTTGGATACGTTGCGCTATGGAGAAGAAGTCTTCCCTCGGCATGCAAGTTTCAGTGTGCAAGCCTCTTCCGCGCAAGTCACTTGCCCGACCAAACATAAAACATGGGCACACTTCACCCTTTGCCATATTTTCATGTTCTGATCTTGAAACAAAGGCGTGCATGTTTCCTCTACTTCATGTCAATGGAACAAAAGTCTCTTTTTCCCAAAACCACTTTTCTCCATTTGTCGGTTTTCAGGCCCAAAAATTTGGCAAGCACTGGAAAATGGTGTGACCTTCAAAACTATTATCTACTAGTTCTATATGATCACTTTGCAAGAACACATTATAAACTTCCAGTGAGGATTTAAAACAAACAAAAACCATATACAATTCATGCATATAATGACCATGGTTCTAAAAAATAATACATAAACTTCCCAACAATGTAGTGGAGGATAAGTGTTCCCTAATTATAATGATTAACTTCATCCATTGTGATTACATAAACCTTCAATTTTTCATGTTTCTTTTGAAGTTTTTGTGACCTATCATAAACATTATGCCTTCAATTTGGGAATTGATTCACATAACAACTAACCCCCTTGTATATGAAACATTGGACTATGGGTGGAGAATTAGTTGGAATCTTTTTCTCTTTCATTACATTAACCAACCTGTTAATATCATTTCTATAATCACAATCTTTATGAATTTCCATTAAAAATCAAAATAACCTCCCACATTCATTAAATAATTTTTATTTATGATTTATCCCACATATTTGGTATAAAAATGTCTTGAATTAATTCTCAACATTTTAGTTTTCATGAGGATCAATCATTCTTATCTTATTAATTATATTGTAATAATTGGAATATCAACGTTTCACTTCTGCCTTCAGTGAATGTCGAATGACTTCTTGATAATGACAAAATTATATTACTGCTAATGTTTTTAGAATACTTTGAATTAGGCCACCAAATAGTTGATTAATTATTATTTCAGGGAAGATGATTCTACCAGAAGTATATCTCTAAATTTTTGTATAATTAGCTTCCAAGGTACTAATATATTCATCATCATTTTTCTAAATTTCATGGAATTAATTCTCTATATTTGTTCAGAGAATATGAGGGAAGCACTTACTAAAAAATAAACACTTAAAAATTTTACCATTACATAGATTCACTTTCTTCTTATTCCCTCATATTATTTATAATAGTGCACCATTGATGTTCTTCACTATACAAATGAAATATAACTAAATGTATTTTTCATGCTCTAGAAAATGAATAACAAAATATATATTTTATGTGGTATTGTTACATTTTTTAAAAACTTTCATATCATTAGATCCAATAAAATATAGTGGATGTTTCATAATGAAGGAATTAAGATAATTTTGTTGCCTCTTTTGATCATTTGTATGTTCGAAATGATTCATTTCTTGAAAATGTTGTTTTATCACATCAACATGGTTTTTCATCATAGCTACCATAAATTTTGGTTTCTATGGAAGATAATAAATTTATTGTTTATTGAATTTAGTGTTAACATAGTTCGTTTGAGTTCCATCCATTGAATAAAATTAGAAAGTATTATTTGAGTAACATTGATCATAGTGGAAAACCACATAACTAGAAAAAATAACTTACTGGATGCCAAAATCAGGAAACCTTATTTTAAATCACTGTGACCTTAGATTTATCCTCATTATTTAATAGAAACCATCTACTGAAATCCTTCATAATTAATCATAAAGAGTTTGTGAATTTACAAAGAATATCCCTGGGAGTGTCAAACCAGGTGTGTAGTAAGGATTGTTGTTGTGCACCTGGTGATGATCAAGTCTAGCTCATTGTACTCGTTTTGGAGTTATTACACCTACATACCTCTTCTTCAGATCCATATCTAGTTATATTATATAGGATGGGATGTAATTAATTGGACACCATTAACTCCATACTTTACCAATAATAAATAAAATTTTCTTATATATTGACTCATCCTTGTACTTATCCTTAGAAATATACCAATATATGTCCTTTAATATATTCCAAGATATTTGACTAAATTTTTGTCATCCTAGTTTCCTAATGTTACTTAAACCATTCCCCTTATACCAACTATAGTGACCTACGATTTTCATACATAGATATTAAATACTTTTAGATTAATATTCAATAAAGTACACAAACACATATTGGAGGTCCATGATTGTTGTGTTTATTTGGTGAATAGGTACAAAATATTCTAATTTGGTCAAATATAATCAAAATCTCTAACAAAATATTGTCACATAGTACTCCTCTTAGGCATACCACACATAAATCTTTATTTTTAACCTTGGGAAGAAAACAAGAGAAAGGGTGAGATTATATTATTAGTAAGTGTAACCATAGTAGATATCAATATATTATCATATGAAAGAAAAATTTAAGAGTAAGTGTATATGATTATGATCATAACATACATATTTCAAAACCAAACTATCATATATCATTATCACTAGTCATGGGAAAATTTTTTATTGTCTCTAAAAGCATGGCCCATATGGGTGACAAATCATCATAAATTAATCATGAACCATAAGATAATGTCATAAATTTCTGGAACCATTACAAATATCGAAAACTATTTCATACATGAGTGTTAACTATCAAGACTATCAGCATAGTTGATCAATAATTATCACTTATTTCCTATTGGGTATTGAGATATACCTTTTTCCAATTCTATATCAAGACACACCGGTTTCACATAGTGGATGATTATGCACCTATTTCCAATTATGGATTAAGATGATCTTGTTTCCCATTATGGCTCACGATGAATGTGTTTCCCTTTGTGGATCATGTACATATACTTGCATCCTTTTTTTTCTCATGATAGATAAAAATTTACCCTATAAATTAGAGGGAGGCATAGGTCCCACCTATCACTTAATTAAAATCAAACATATGTGTTCCACATGATCATAAAAAATTCATCATATCATAACCCATGAAATAAAAATTGGGTTTCATAAAAATTTCATCATTTCTTAACTTATGTAAAATAAATTTTTTTGATAACCATTTTATCATATAATCATTACATGAATCATTTTTAAAGAAGTGGGTTTAAAAACAATTTTATAATTTTATAATCCTTGGAAGATAAATGGGATTCATAGAAATAATACTATCATAAAAATAAACTGTTAAAAAAATAATAAGAATGGGATCTTTGGTTCATATATCCATAAAAGTAAACATTACATCAATGGTTTCCATCTTAATTGAAAAATTATTTGTCGTCACGACCCGTCCTTAGGGCCCGTGCCATGACTACCCAATGCCCGCCTTCCATAGGCCAGGGGATGGCGAATATAAACAAAGCCGTAAATCCTGATAACTGGGAAGGCATTGCCTTTATAAAAGTAAACAAAACTCCACAGAGTATAAGCAGAAGTAATACACTAAGTACAAAAGTAAGTGCTGAAAAGTAAGTGGGCAAGAATACAAACCCAACTGAAAGTATAGCTACAAATGAAATTAAAGTACAACTCAAAGGACAACAACTAAAAGGTGACAAGCATATCCGGGATCATCCTCCAGGTTCCTACCTGAAGGGTAGGTAAAGATGTCCTCCACAACACTCCATGTCTATCCGTCTCCACCGGGTACTGACTCGTTGTGAGATCCACCGCCGGGTACTGACTTGTCGTGAGATCCACCTTCAGGTACCGACTTGTCGTGAGATCCACCACTGGTACCGTCAAGCTCTACAAGCCTCAACCACGATCAGTGTTGTCCGTCGTCTGTAAACAACACAACGAGGTGCAGGCATAGCCCGTGCAGAGGTGAGTATAACGATACTCAGTAGGGACCCCAAGACCCTCAAGGTCTCACTAAATACAACACAGATAACCACAAGAAATATCTCAATAGATAACCTCTACATAGGTATATTCCCATACATATACCTTTGTTATCAAGTAACCCATATCAATCATGAGGTAAACACAAAAGTTATGAAATCAATGGATAACCACAACCCAGGTATATACCCATACATATACCTAAGTTATCAAGTGATCCATCTCAATCAGAAGGTAAACACAAAGGTCATAGACTCAGCTCAAACCATGATTTTATTCACGATATCGAATCCACGACTACTAGAGAACTCCTCCCCTGTCGAGTACAGTGGGCCTATCGCTACAACCAAGCGCGTCCCACTAACATTAGACTACTGAAGTACTCCACCTATCGAGTAATGTGGGCCTGCCGCTGCAACTAAGCGCATCCCACCATGGGTCTGCCGCTACAACCAAGCGCACCTCCACCGTGGGTCTGCCGCTACAACAAAGCGCACCCCACTGGGCTATCCGAATCACTCTGAGTCGATCGATTAGCAGTCGTCAAGTCTTAGTCAGCTACTAGGTCTCTGCACTCTACTAGCCTGTCTCCAGGAGGGTCCTCTCCATGAGCTACTGGTCGATACTCCAAGTATCACAAGTCCCACGAAGAAGTATCTCAAAGGATCGCCTCATTATAGGGGTCTCAATGCAACAGACGGTGCGTCAATCGGACACTCAGTCTGTGAGTTATTAGCATTTTCGTCCCAGGGGCCCGGTTGGTTTCGTGTGCGAACCAACCCGGCCATTTCTCAACTATACCCCGAACTCTCATAGGGTATACTCATAGGGACCGTTTCTCAACGTGATCACCAACTCCACTGACGGTTCATCAAACGGACGTCCGGTCTGAATGTTATCAGCTTTTCCGTTCCAGGGGCCTGGTTGGATTTCGGGTACAATCCAACCTGGCCATATTCAACCGAGACCAAAACTCATGCGAAGTATGCCAAAAGTTCCGTCTCATCATGAGGAATCAAACAAAGTCGACGGCACGTCAATCGGACGTCCGATGCTCGATATATAAGCGTTTCCGCTCCGAGGGCCCGGTCGGTTTTGTGATCGAACTAACCCGGCCATACTCAAAGTTCTCTGAAACCCTGAGTGTAATATACCTAAACGTCCGCCTCAATCCAAGGATCACATCACAACTGATAGTACGTCTATCGAAGGTCTATAGCCCATGTTAAGGGAAAAAGAACGAAAATAGTCCGGAAATGGGGGTCTTGGGCCCAGACTCACCCAGCCCGAGACCCCCTGGGTCGGCCCGAACTGGGGCGCCCCGAACCGGGTCTGGGTCTGCCCCGCTTGGGCATGGCCTGGCCCAGCTGGAGCGCGCGTGCGGTCCGCGCGGCCAGTTCATCCGGTTCCGAGCTGAGCGGACATTGGGGGGGGGGGCTTGCCCCCTGATTGACAAACGCAGCCCCCATGTGTGGGGGGATCCTGCTTCCAGCCGCGGGTGACGAACCCCAGTCTCCCCCTGAAATGGCAGGCCCGCTCCGGCCGGTCGGCTGTTGCCGCCATGGGACCGGCGCGGTCCCTCCCTCCTACTCCGGCGGACGGCGGTTCTGGCAGCCTCTTGTTGCACCACCACAACCATAGGCTGCGGTCTTGTTTGATCGGCGCGGCGCGCCGGCGCCGTGCCCCTACACCGCGGGCCCTGCTCTGGACATGGCCTCTTCGAGGTTCTCCGGCGTGGTGGGACAGCGCCGCATCTTTGTTCGACTTCAATGGCATGGCGCGACGGTGCCCCACTTATTTGCCCATCCTTCATTATTTCCGCGCGGTGCAGCAACACCGCACTGCTTTTACTCGTGCCGCAACAAATCCAAACAACCAGGGGGTGAAGAGGGTCGGCCGTGTTCGTGCGGTACGACTCCCTAACATTATTGCGTTAACAGGTGACCGAATTGAAAATGAAGAACGACAATGAAAGTATTGACGAACACGAAACAAATAACCCCTACCTCGATGAAATCGTTGAGCGAAGGTTCGTCGTGGAATTGAACGTCGTGGAAGAAGGCATCGCAGAAGGAGAGGGTCGTTGGCATCACGGTACATAGCTTCGCGTCATCGCTCTCCGTGGAAGGCGTCTCTCACTATCGTCCTTCGTCGGAGGTCGATGTTCTTCATCAGCGATGATGCGTTCTTCGCGTTCTTCAAGGAGGAAGAACGTCCTTCCGAACGTAGAGATTTCTTCTCCAAATCCTCTCACACCACCAACTAACCTCTCACAAAATAAGAGTCAGTCTTATTTAATTAACACACAACACAAAAATTCATTTTAAATTCTAATGAATCCAAGAATTAATTACTTTGAAAAACCTACTCAATTAATGAGTTGACCTTATTTAAAGGGGGTGCGGGTGGGTTACATAATTAATAGGAGTTGAGGAAGTTGAAAGGGTGGGGCTCGTGTTGGCCCCACCCCACTAATATCCTACATATTGGAGTAGTTAGAATGTGGGTCTCACTTCAACCACTTATCTTAGGTTAAACTACTAAAAAATAAAAATAAAATTGGTTGCACCATTTTATTTTATTCTTTACATAACCCAAAAATTTAATAACCACACCCAAGCAAACAAAAATCTGGAAAAGGAGTTCTTAAGCAATTACCGGCACTGCGATTCCATCGGTGTCCTTAGATTTCGATTCCGAGCATCGGTTCAAATGTTACGAAAAACCTCTCGTTTGTTCACTGAATGTACCCGAGCTAAACTTCAGAAATTGATTCTGGGCACACTGGGCCTCGGAATTAGGCGCCGTCAGAAACTGCATTCTTGTAAAATCCCAAAGAAAATTAGGAAAAACATTCCTTCCAATTTTGCATGTATTTACATTTTTAAAGATAATTAACATGGAATTATTCACGAGGAACATAAATTTTCATTTAAAATCCTTTTAAAAAAAGAAAAATTCACAAAATTGTTTTCAATTTTTTTAAAATACCATTGAAGACTTATAATTGAATATTTAACAATCAATTAAAACATTTCTTAAGGAAAATATCTATTCCACTTAAAAATACTTTTACATCATAAAAAATAAAAAATATTTTTATTTGAAAATAAACATAAAAACATATAATGGAATATTCAAAGAAAATAATTTTCATGATGTTGATATGTGTTGTTCATACTGTACAAGTTTAAATAATGATTACATTCATTTTTTTGATAAAATTCAAATCGTCATTGTATGGAAAATGACATGAAAATTTCTTTCAATCCATTTTTTTTAAAATTCATGCAATGGAAAAAATGATTTTAATAATTTTATAATAATAGTAAAATGTATTTGATTTTTTTATAATTAATGGTTTTTGAAGAATGTGGATTTCCAACGGATGATTTTCTTAAAAAAATTTGGTCAATTATTTCAAATATGAAAGAGAAAAAAAAGTACTATTAATATTATAAATATTTATAAGAGAATAAATGTCATGGGTTTCATGGGAAATGGGTCATTATATTTTATCATTGGAATAATAATCATAAAAAATCCATATAATTGATAATATTTTAAAATAAAATATTTACCACTTTAGAAAAATTGATATGTAAACACCATAAAGTAACCCCATTAAATGAGATGTAAAATATCATTCGGATAAATATGTTCATGATATTACACATCAAGGGGTATGTATATATAAACATAGGCTTAACATATATGGATATTGCATAATTTGTATGTATATTTAGCACATTAGAAAAATTACATTCACTAGGATAGTAATTGTTTAGTGTATTTTGACACGAGGAACACATTCTTCTAATTTGGTAAAATATCTTCAACATTACCCGTAACGATCATCGCCTTATAATAGTTCTTCTAAAAACCATTCTTTAAAACAAAGGGATAGGAATCATAATTAATGGTGAGATCATATACTCCATATAGTTTAACGAGGGAAATATATATGAATAACATTAACATAAGCATATGAGAACATGAACATGAAATTTGAAGATCGTACTCCTCATATCAAAGATCACAATCATGTGTCTTGGTATAAAGATTGGATGTTCATAAAATATGAATCACAAGGGAATAAAGAGAATAATTAATTTTATAATAACATAGGAATAATACAAGGAATTTTGGAATCCAATAACTATAGAAAATATTATGTCAAGGCAACCTACCACGACCTTCATAATATGTTAGTCTTGGGATAATAACTAGTGTACTTGCTTTAGGATAAATATTTCCTCACATGTACCCTCTTATTTGGTGATTGGTATTCCCTCTCAGGTACTCTCTTTTTGTGGGCTTAGGATTCCCTCCTTTGTTCCCTCATGTGATGGGCTTGGGATGGCCTCCTATATACCCTCCTTTTATAGGCTTTGAATGCCCTCACATGTATCCTCTTTTTTTGGGCTAGGGATCCCCTTACGTGTACCTTCTTTTTATAGGCCTATGATTCTCTCCTGTTCACCCTTTGATCTCATAGGGAACTTTACATAACCCAATCCATTATATGATAATATTGGTCCCACCCATTACATAATAAAAGCAGACATATATGTTCTAGAAGTTCATAAACATTAACCATATATTTACCCATAAAAATGGAAGGGTTTTATAAATATCATATCATAACCCATGAAAAGAAATGGGTATCATAAAAATTTTATCATATTATAACATGTGTAAATGAAGCATGTTTCATAATCATTTCATCTTAAAATAACACGTGAAAGGATGTAGGTTTCATAAGCGTTCGATCATGGTATAACATGTGGAAGAGAAATGGGTTTCATAAAAAACATGTCATCATAAACATAACCATTAAAATAAATAATAAAAATATATTCCTTTTATCATATCTTTAATAATTAATAAACAATATCAAACAATATCATCTTATATGGAGAAGGATTTTGAAAGATCACTTGGATAATTTATTAAGGAAAATAACCTTTCTTTGAAAATAAATTTGTAAAATATTTTTTTTTCCAAAATTCTATTAATTGAAAAAAATTTAAAAAAATATAAAGTAAGATTTAAAAATTAGTTAAAAGAGTTCTTGATGAAAATTTCTATTTCTATTTGATTTATTTTAATCAAAAAACATTTTCACAATCCTTTTTCTTTGAAAATTACTTTGAATGCTAAAAAAGGATGCCTTGAAACCAATTATAAACACTTTCTAAAATAGAAATAATATTTTAAAATATTTCAGTTGAAAATTAAATTAAAAAAATATTTAAAAGAATTTCTAGAATCATTTTTTAGAAAACATGTTTTTTGAATAAAACAGGTTTTCGATCGAAGAGAGAAATAATGTCTTATTTTTTGGAAATGTTTTTTTAATTCTATTAAGTAAAAAATAGTGGAAAATTATACCATTACCTAAAAATATCTTTAATAACCATAGTATAATATAATTAATGATAATTAATGATATATTAATCCTTATATTTTATCAATGGATATATAATCATACATAGTCTCGATAAATGAATAGATTATGGTAACAAAATCTTACCACTTTGGTATCATTTAATCACAGTAACCATTATATAATAAGATTACATAAAATCTTAAAACATAATGATAATAATTAGGTTCATGATATAACCTGTCAAATGGTATATAAACCTCATAAAATAATGTATGTTCATAATATAACATGTGTCTCAAAGAATGAAAACTAGGATACAATTACCTTCCTAATTTTTAAATTTTGAACCATAAAACCCGTAGAAGAGAGATTATAAAATGGATATGTAAATACCTATAATTTTAAGGATAATAATAATATAATAAATTTATGTATAGTATACACACCAAAAAAACCGAATGAGTGGTCAATATGGAAATAATCTCGCAGAAATAAAATTGAAATTAGAAATCCCCTTACAACTTTAGTAACTTTTGAATCATGATCCCCCAAAAAATGGAAATCAATTGAAACATTAAATGTGACGAAATAAAAAAATTCATGATATAAAATTTCATAGGGAATTATATACATTACATAAAATAAATAAGTGGTGAATATGTCATGTATGTCATGAATATAAAAAGAGAGATGGAATTAACTTTCCATAAGTCTTGAATCTCACTGTACTTGTTATGATATCCCATATAATAAATATAAGTTTACTTTGAATATATCATAGAACCATATTAATATATGTAATACCATATTTGATTTACTTATGACTTTATATATTTCATTTTTTTACAATTCCATGTTAATGCTATGTTTTGGGTACCAACCGCTTTATTTTTCGTACAAGTTTTGACCTGTCATTATTAGTCATCAAACTTAGATCACGATTTAATTTTCTAAATAATGTAATCAATGATATTAATATAATATATATATATTAATTATTTATTTATAATAATATAAAAAATATATAAATAAGAAATGAAATAAAATATTTAGGGAGATGGTAGGTCATACAAACGCATGAATATTGTTTCCATTTTCTTATCGTATTGAATGAAATAAAAGTAAATGATGTGTATTTAAATATATTACATTTAAATTATAATTATTATTTCATATATATTATATATGTTTATTAAACTCATCTTAAAAAAATTCCATGTAAAGCGTGAACAAATCACATTGCTTTGAAGATGTATTAGTTTGCAAATCCACAAACGAAGTTATCATATCCCCAAAAAATGGAAAGCATGAAGTTATGTGGTATATAAAAATACCAACAAAATAAATATTTCTTGAATATAATATATATCATATAAATATATCATGTAAATCATTATTTTAAACCTTGATAGGTGGTAATGGAATAATGAACAACATCGATTCGTGAGACGGTAGTCTGTTGTATACATAAACGATGATTGTCTATCCTATTTGATGGAAGTTTGTGAAGGTGTAAGATATAAACATAATAAAAAAATATAAAAATAATATTTAACATAATTATTATTTTATATAATAATTAAATAAACATAATTTAATGGGTGTATAAACAAATAAAACAAAACTTCCCATTGAAAAACGCTACCTCTTATTCAGGTAACTCATTTTGGTTTGTACCAAAGTACATCCTTGATTTGATTTATGAAAAACTTTAGGTTTATAATATGATATGAGGGATATTTGGAGCTTATTTGGGTAGTTTTTAATGAGAAAATCTGATTTATAGGTGTTATGAAGTGAGGGGGTTGGTGCCTTTTTATAGTGTAGGAGGAGTAGCATTTTTTAAAGACAAATATGGTAAACACTATTGGGTGGATTCCTTGCATAATGATCCAAAAATAACAGAACATATTAGTGAAAAATGAGTATATTGTTCAAATAGGTTCATAAATTTTTTTTTCATCTTTATATTTCATTTTCCACCTTCAGATAAAGTTTAGTCCCTTGAAATACACGTTTTACTCCAAATCAGTCCTATTAATTTTCAATTTTTTCACAAATATTTTTTGTAAAATTTTAGTTGAAATAATTATAAATTATATATTATTACGATTCAAAATAAAGAATCAATTTTACTACATTACAATAACAAAATTGGAAGAAATTAATTTAAAATTAATCCTGCAGGAAAGACGAAACAATATGTTTTTAAAGTGAAAATATTCAAAAGTTTGAAATGTATTTATATCCAATTTCAATGTGAAATTGATTCCAATGACCTAAAATTGATTAATATATGTACAATTGATATAGATAGATTCTAAAATCAATTTGAAATATTGTTTAACTATATTTGTTTTCTAAAGAGAAGGTTTTCAATAATAATTTTGTATTTTTCACTATTTATCAAAAAATGAAGCTTCTCATACTATAATATAATTACAATGATAAAATTTAAAAAATAATTTTTTTTTGAAAAATTAAATTTTTTATTGTTAAAAATATATTTTAAAAACAAGTTTACCATTGAAAGGTAAAAAAATTCCTTTTATAAAAATACCATTTTATGCCTAAAATTGGATTTGTTCTTATATCATGTGTTGAAAAAACATAAGTTGAATGTTAAATAGTTTATTGGATAATATATATATATATATATTTAATTAATTAAAATCATTATTCTAATTTGATTATTTAATTTATAAAAATAGATTTCGAATAATTGATTTCCCATATTTTTAAGGGAGTTTTATTTTAAATTCTAGTTAATTGGTAATTAAATAATTCATATTATGTAAATATGTAATCAATATTTTCATTATTTAATTAATATTATTTAAAACTACCATCCCAATGACTATATGATACCTATATTAATATTTTAATAATATTATTAATAGTATATTGTTGTTTGGTAAAACTATGTCTTGTGTGTAATACAAGCTATCAATGGAACTTGATATTAGTTTTAATTCAAGATGAATATAGTGTTACATTTATCACAACCTAAGCTCAGTTTTTCATACATCTTAATGTAATCTTCAAGTTGTGTATAATGCAAGCTTAACATGGTGTAGCATGAAATTAAATCCGTTAAAGAAGATTAATTAATTAGATAAAAATTGATTCATAAAAACATGCGGTGTTTCACTTTATATACACCTCTTTAGGGGAAAGAGGTGAATAACATACCATATGACTCAAATAACGAAAATTGAGATAAAAATTCCATACTTCTTATGGTAACTTTTTAGTCATAATCCCAATGAAAGATAGATCATAAAATAGATTTTTAAATCCTACTGATTTTTTTGGATGTATCATAACGAATATTCATCAGTTGTGTATACACCAAATAAATTAAATATGATGTGAATATGTCATGTCTCTCACATAAGCAAAAAAGCGAGACAAAAATCCCTTACCATAAATATCCACTTCCTTCACAGATGATCAAACTTACTGTATAATAAATATAAGTTTATTATACATATATTATAGAGAAATAAAAACATATATATATATATATAAATATAAATATATATTATACCTTATATTATTTAATTATGAACTTTGATAATTTTTTTTATCGAAAATTGAATATTTAAGTCACATATAGCTTTTTAACTACTTTGTTTTTCATGTATGTTTTGATTGTATATTTTTTTCCAATTAAATTGATCAATTCACCACCATATATATATTGTTAAACATGATATAAATATCATTTATATTCATTATATATTTCTCTATAGTAATCTATTGAAGATAGAGATAGACAATGAAACACACTATTCAGGGATACGATATGTCGTAAATAATCATGAACGTTGTTAACATTTTCTTGATGTCTTGAAAGAAATAAAGGTAAATCATATTTTTTATTTCAAGTGTTATTTTTATTTCATATATATCACATATGTTTATTAAACCCACCCTTATTACCTTCTATGAAATGTGTGATCGAATCATATCGCTTCATGAGTCGATAGTCGGTCGTACACATGAGCAACGTTCTTGTATTGAAAAAATGGAAAGAATGAAGTTATGTGTGATATAATAATTAAATGTGAATAATAATACCATAAATACCATATATATACAATTAATAAATCATTATTTCAAACCATGATAGGTTTTAATGAAAAAATGAATGACATCAGTTCACGAGGTGGTAGCCTACCATACACACTAGTTATGATTTAATGACCCATTTTATGGAATCGGAGATAGTTGTAGGTAATGATATTAAAAAAATATTTATAATATATAGTTTATTATATAATCATGAAAAGATATTAATTGAATAATGTTGAGGAAGATAAAAAATAAAAACACTCATTAATGAATGTTACCTCTTCTTGAGGTATCCACCTAAGGTTAGCATAAAAATCCTTCCTAGGTTAGATTTTTATAAAAAAAGGATTCTTGGTTTATATTAGGGAACATTTAAAGGAAATTATTGATCAATGATTTTTAATATGTGAATATGAGAGGAGAAGTGGAGACCTTTTATATGTTAGGTGAGTGGAACACTTGAAATGTTCTGAAATCAAAATGGCCCACACACATTTTTCTAATGCCAAAAGGAAAGAAAATGGAATTATCAAGATGTTATATGGGACCAGGTCTAAATATTTTCATATAATGAGGTTTGGACATGTTTTGTTTCATTTTTACCCTTATATTTCTAGTTTAACCCCTTTTAAATTTTTTTTACCTTAACTATAATAAATATTTTTAACTATTTCTAATATTCATTTAAGTAAAAAATTAATTTGACACTATTATATAATATAAATAAATATTATATCAAATATGTATTTTTTTTTTCAAATTACCCTAACATAAGTGGTAAAAATTAATTTGACATTAATCTCATGGACATGATAAGAAAAAGGGGTTTTGAAGAGAAAATGTTGAAAAGTGTACAAATATTTTATATCCAAATTTAATGTAAAATTTATTTAAGTGGACTAAATTTGATTAATAAATGTATAATTGAAATAATTTTAAATTAAAACTTATTTAAAATATAATTTAACTTTATAAATATATTTTTATAAAGTTAAATTTTACATTAAAATTCAGAATTTTTCACCATTTATCAAAAAATGAAACATTTCAAAAACAATATCATAGATTCAAAATAGGATAATTTTAATACGATGACTAAGAAAATGAAGTTTATTCTATCAAAATAATTTTATAAATGTTTATAAAATTAAATTTACTATTATTTAAATAATAAATAAATAGAACATTTTTATAAAATAGTATTTTCAAAACCTGTAAAGACTATTTAAAAATTATGTTCCTTTTTATCAATTTGTATTGTTTATATAAAAAATTATAAATAATATTTAAATTTTATTAGTTATTATTAATATCGCCAATTTAATTCCTAGGTAATTATTAGGCCTACTAGGTTAAATACCAAGAGAGGGCGGTGTATAATGGTATGATAGATTAAAAAACTACCCATTTTTATCTTGTTTCATTGTTTAATGAACTCTTCTATACATTTCCAATAGAAATGTATAAACAAAAATAAAATCATTCACAAGAAACAAGAATTTTAATTGGTTCACCAATAATAGGCTACATTGAAGGAGTATATAAATTTTATTTTCCTATATACCAAATCCACTAAAAGTGCACTACAATTATAGAGTTTATATAGGAATCACTTTCCCTACTATTTTACAATGAATCAAAAATTTAAATCGCACTTCACTTTAAAATGAATTATTCTTACCGCTCCTTCAAAATACGCCGCTTTGATCACATGAATCAAAATGGTCTACAACTCATTTTGTACATCATTATGTTCCACTATTAAATTTTATGTATAACCCTTTACTATATTATTACAAGGAAAATCCTTATATGTTCACATAATTTTTTATTTCATGTAACCTTTTCATACTTGAGTGAAACATTAAAAACATTCATGAAACATTTATGTTTTGTATTGGAATGTCCTATTATGGACACCTTTTACAATTTTCATGAAACTCTTTTATTAATATAGCCACAAGTATTTTTCTTCATGAAAATAATTAATTATTCATAGTTACGTGCTACACTTTTTATGTGAAATTTTTATTCTATGCACATAGCCTTGATTTTCACTAATGGTTGAGCTACTAAAATTAAGGAGTAACCTCTAATTTATATACCTGGACTAACCTATGAAAAAAATATTTATGTTCCTTACTCTATAATCTCAACTTTTATTTGAGCACAAAACATCTCGTTTTGACATCATATTTGGAACATAACTCCCTTTTATGGGTGCACACAACTCTATTTCCCATGTCATGAAAAAAATATTTTGTGAAATTTTTTATACCAGCACCTGAGCATCAATTCCTTTGTGTTGATGCTTTTTCAACATACCTTATCAATAATATCATTGGAACTCTGCAACTTACCTTGTCTGACTACATTTTCAGTAAACACAATCAACCTAAAAACACTAAAATGTTTCCTTGAGGTATTTCTCCCCAATATTGATAATTTTCTTTTTCTAAACATTTTCATTAATTTTTTATCCTAGTTTGTTAAGACATGGTGTAGTGTGTTAAGAAACCTAAACATGGTGTTGTTTATCATGAAAAGAGAATAATGGATTTATGGGTAGTGTGATAAAAAATTAGTTGTTCATGTAAGAGAATCTAAACTCAATATTTTGTGTAACGAAAAAAATACAAAAGACTAAATTTATTTGAAATTAATATTTCAAAAATATCAGGTTTTTATAGTTCATCATCTGAGTCATGTGTAGATCCCCCTTACTATTCCTTATGAATGAGATTATTTGGGATGATTTTCAAGAAAAATCCATATATGTAAAAGGTAATATTCAAACTGGGGATGTACTTATTTGTACATGAATACATTGATTAATTTTTTGAGGAATTACCTAGACATCCACTCGAGCATCAGGATGGGTATTAAATTAATGTAATCTACGATTCATATACAATATCAATGAATCTCTATTGAATTTCTGTTATAGATTTAGTGGAGTTGAAGAAACAAATAGATTATTTTGGGTATAAGGTATTTTTATTCCCAGTTGTTTCAACCTACGGAGAACCTATTTTATTCTTTAGGAAGAAATATGGATCTTTAATTTTGTGGATTCATTATAGGAGAATTAATTATGTTTTGATAAAAATGTATCCTTGACCTTGCATTTATTTATTAATAAATCTACTTCGAGGAGATAAATATATATTTTTCAAATAATTATCTTTACATTGGGTATCATAAATTTAAAATAAAGTAGGAAAATATTCCGAAGATAGAATTTGGTGTGAGGTACAAATATTATGAGTTTATAGTAACTCCACTTAGATTGGCTAATGCACCATCATTTTTATGGATATAATGAACATAGTTTTAAAGAAATATATTGATGAATTTTTTATTGTATTTATTAATCAAATATTACTATACTCTAAGAATTGGGATTTCGATGATAATAAGTTTGGGATCATTCATGATACTCTTAGAATAACATAGTTATATAGAAAATTAGAAGGTGTAAATCCTGGTACTAAAAACATTTATTTCCATGCCATATTTGTTTCACGGATGGAATCTCATTTGATCCTAGGAAGACAGATGTAGTACAAGAATTTCCTAGATCAATGTACATAACTGAGGTATATAGTTTTAGTGGGTTGGTAGGTTACTTTTAGAATGTTTCTCAATAAACTTTCTAGTTGGATAATAGTTTAACTAGAATTACTCATAAATGAGTTAATTTTATATAGAAACATGAATTTCAATAATTTTTCTAATAATTGAAGTGAATATTAATGAATTCCCTGAGTTCGAATGCACCTTCAAGAAATTATGGATTTTTGAAATGTATTAATGAACTACAGAAGGGAATTCATTGTTTGCATAAGATAAATGTACATGTTATTTAATATAAATAAAGGAAGTTAAATATAAATTAAAAATAAAATCTAACCCCTTATCTTTAGTTTTTTATCATAATATTTTTTTAAGATATTGATACATTCTATATATGGAATTGTTTTGAGATAAAAAAATATTATAAATGTCTTAAATACATCATTTCAATGAAGTAGACCTACATTAGGAATGTTTGATAGCAAGTGCTACTGAAGTATTATGATTTATCAATAAAATAACTCTAGATATGAGAAATAGGGTTTTCAATTCATTGAGTATGAATGATCAAGGAGTTATAACCAAAATGAGAATCCACATGGATCCTATTTACATGGATATTTAAAATATGGATACAAGAATTATTAACGAAGGAGAGACATCACTACCTATTCAAATGATTTATATACTATAATTTTTATAAATGTAAAAAATTTATAAGCTGGATGATGAGTATTTTTAATATAAATGTAATTTCATAAATGATATAAGTTTGGAAGACTTTGTTTTTTGAAGACAGAACTCTGAAATTTGGACAATGACATTGTGTTCCCTCTATACCAATGAAAAAAAGGAATTTGTTAATGATTTTCATAACCATAATTTCTCTATACACGTAGGTATCACGAATATTTATATTGATTTAAAGGAACATCTTTGGTGGGATATTATGAAGTAGAAAATTTATGGTTATGTGTCAAGATATTTGGGATGTCAATAAGTAAAGAATTTGAGGAAAAATCCTAGAAGAGTAATGAGGCCTCTACCTATTCCAATACTGAAATGGGATGAAATAATTATAGTCATTATCAATGGACTACAAAATACTCCTAGAAAGAATAATGAAAAATGTGTAATTTTTTATCAAAACAAAAAAGTTTCACATTTCCTCACTATAAGAGAAGATTTTCCCATTGAGTACCATATATGAATTCTTATTAATGAAGTTATAAGACATCATGGAACATATATTTCAATTGTGTCTGATCATGATCCACAATATAGATTGATTTTATAGAAAATTATTTATAAGTATCTTGACACTATGATTCATTTTATCACTGGTTTCCACCCAAAAACCGATGTACAATCTAAGAGGATTATGTAAACAGTAAAATACAAACAGAGGTTGTTCTATCATGACATTTAAAATATGTGGGATCATTATTTACCTTTGGTTGAGTTAACCTATAAAAATAGATTTCATTCAGGTACTATAACATAATTGTATGAAGAATTATATGGTAATATATTTCATACATGAAATTATTGGGATGAAATTGGAAAAAGGATGAATAATGAAACAAAAATTATGGAGGATCTAATAGTAATTGTAAATAATATTAAAAAAATAATAATTAAGCTAAGATTAGGAAAATATCGATGCTGAAAAATGTTGGAAGGATTTGGAATTTCATGTGTTAGATCACATTTTCTTGAAATTATCACCATGGAAGGGTGTTATAGGGGTTGATAAGAATGAAACAAATAAGCCCTTTGTACATCACATATTTTCAATTTTTTTAAAAAAATTGTTGTTGTGGATTACCAATTAGAAATGCTACATAGTCTCTCTAATGTACATGAGGTGTTCCTTATATCATTGTTAAGGATGTAACTTTCAGACCCAATGAATGTTATCACCTCTAAGGATTTTTTTTATATTTATCAATCTTAGTGTGAAGAGCCTGTCCAGATATCGTATACTATAGAACAAGTGTTGAGGAATTAAATAACTCAACAAGAAATGATACTTTGGATAAATTACAATATAGAAGAGATAATAGAAACTAAAAGAAATTATTTTGATGACCTATCCAAATCAAACCACAACATGATATTCTTGGAATTTTGAGGATTAAATATTATAAAGAATATAAGCATATAATGACCATAAATTTTATGATATATTTCATTTCAAATAATTTTATTCTCTTGGATAGATTACAGTACATGACACCCTGAGTATAAATAATATTTAATATGGTATATCCTTATAAACAATCCAATAAATTTACTAGTATCAATATGACTTACTAAAAAATTAAAATTATAATTTTAACACATGTATAACATAAAATAAATTATTATAAATTAATTATAAATAAAAATGTAAATCATTTCAAATAAAAAGTAATTTCATTTCTTGAAAACTATTTTTATGAACATAATGTATATTTTAAATGTAATAATTATTGTTGATTTATTTTATGGAATTTTATATATAATATATATACAGTAAAATGTTTTAACATTAATCTAATATCATTCCTAAACATGAAATGAGAGAAAATCTATTTTAATGCATTATATTGAATTTTTCTAAAAAGATGTTTCATTGAATTTTATACACATATATTAAAATTAATTATATCAAAATTTATAAAATATATTTACCAAAATGAAATTATTTTTATTAAATTATAAATTAATATTAATCATTGACTTAATGTTTGTGAATTTTATAAAAAATTAATTTTTTGATCAATGGTAAAATATATTGATTTTAATTGAAAATTAAATTGTCATTTAATTAATTTACAACATTCAATCTTAGTTTAAATTATTTTAAAATTAAAATTAGTTCAATAATGTTATTAATATTCTTATTTTTTTCATTAGAATATATTTTATGTTGATTTTTTATATTAAAATATTTTGAACTTAAGAAAATGTTTTCCAAGAATGACCTAAATTATAATCATGCTTGCAGGATTTATTTTAAATTAAGCACTTCCACTAATATGAAATTAAATTTTTAAAAAGATTAAATATTTTTAATAATAATAATTAAGATTACGAAACAATTTTGACCTAATTTTTGGTCATATTTAACTTTAAAAAATTGTAATAATTAGTTTCAACGGTAATGGTTAAAATGATTTTACAGAGTGTTAAACCAAAAGATAGTGGTATTTTTTACAAATACACTTTTCTAAATACTATTTTATATCCATACGAAGACATTATCCTAATTAAACTTATAATATATGTCTATTTTTAGTATTGTTTCTTTGGAATGACTATATCATTTTGTATTCTTCTAGGAAATTTTCAAGGTTGTTCCCTCCCCCACTTATAAAACGATACACATTCTTATCTCCTTTCCACACATAAAGGGACATTTTATTTGGAAAATAACTTCTCAAATACCTTATTTAAATCTTTATTCATGAACTAGAGTCCTTTTTTGATCATAAAACCCTCTTAGGAATGGTTTAGGTTTAAACCTAAAAATGTTCTCTAAAACAGAGGTATACTTCTTAAATACGAATTTTCATTTTTTTTATTCTATACACCCTTAAAATATTTATAATATGTGACAAAATTATAAAAATAGTACATTAAATATATTATGATTTTATTATGTTAATTTAATAACATAAATTCATACCCTCTTCAGACAAATGGGAAACCAAATTTCCCATCATGTATAAATAAAACTACCATCTTGCGAATTGATGTAAATTGGTTTCCATTGTCACATATAATAGATTGATATAATAATATATTCAATGTATATATATTATATTTATTAATTAAATATAATAAATTAATTATAATATCACATATATCTTCTCACTTTAAAATCTGTTGGAGTAATATAACCTTACCTGTGCGTATATGTGGACTACTGGCTCTAAGAATCAATGTGAAATTTGTTATATTTGAATTTGATATTGATTTTAAAAATGATATAATTAATTAATATATATGATATATATGATATAATAATGATTTTTAGTGGTGAGGTTTTTTAACATTCTTTCTTTTATTCTACTAAGAAATTTAAATTGTGATTATATGTACATGTGTCCTAGTATCTCCTTGAATGGTGTAATTCATTATTATATCTCTAAAATTAATGGATGAATCTAAATATATATATAATGAATATATATTATATATAAGTCATCATTATAATTTTGAATAAAATGTAACTATGACTATAAGTATACATATCAAACGTACTCAGCCATAACATACATGAAAAATGATGCAACTATTAACTAGAAGAGTGATTTTAACAAATAATTCTTAATAAATAAGTGATAAAATAATATAATTAAATCATATATGGTATGATATATATATTTTTACGTTGTTTAAAATATTTATAATAAAATATATATTTATTATATAATAGTTTTAGAGAAATATGATGGAATTTCGACCTGAGGTAAGGGTTTCTTATTTCACTTTTAGTTTAATGAGATATATGCCAAATTCACCAAAAATTACTTTTGTGTGGTGTATATAATTACCAATAAATTTTTGATATAGTTAATATTGTTAAATTCATGGTATTAAATGTTTCATTTAATTCTATTTCATTCATTGGGTAATGATTCAAAAATTACCACAATAGTAAGAGTTTATTTCAATATCACACCCTTATTCTAGAATATTTATGTTCATGTGTTCACTAGAAAAATTATTTTAACATTTTTATTAAATGATATCAATTTTATTTCTCTCTTTTTATTCCTATAAATTAATTTTTTTTATTTTAATTTCCTTCATTCATGTAGTCATGATACCAAAATAATATCTTTTAAGGAGAACCTATATTGTTTTTCAACTTGGTCTTAATTATTTCACTTCTGTGTCTATATTTTCCTCAAAATGTTTGAGATTATGTTTTATAATTTTGAAATTATTTATTCAAGTAATTTTTACCAATTTTTAATTTTTACAAAATAATTTAAATGGAATAGTATTATTTTTTCGAAACAAGGTTATTTTTTACCTTTTTGTAAAAGTGTGAGAGGAATATTGTTTTAATGGAATGCATAGAATTAACCTTCATTATATCAACTAAATAAATTGAGGATTGAATTATAAATTAATAAGGTTATTTTCAAATAAAATGTTTTCCCCAAAATTTATATTGTTTTCATGATATTAAATAATTCATATAAAAGTGAAATGGTTATATTACTCATGAAATTTTCCAATGATATATTTAAATTATATTCATCAATGTCATTATTACTTTTTTAATATTATGATATATAATGGATAAACTATTTTATTACCATTTAACATATTCCTTTAGATAGTTATTATCAATATATGTTAATTGGGGAAATTACCAACATTCAGTATGATAGATTTTCAATATGAATGATTACATTTAATATATTTCTACCCTTTCATAGGAGGAATTCATTGGAGTTACTAAGTGATGGGGGAGGACCTATATATCCCCTCAATGAATTAGTATGTCTCATCAGACAAATGAGTTTTTGAATTATCCTGTGGACTTACGAATTTATATAATATTTATTGGCATAAAACATTGACTATATATTTATTATATCGAATATTATGAAATCCATCAGTATGAGATTAGTAATTGATTTGCATGTGATTGTTTTATTAGTAATGATATCCATGTTTATGTTTAAATATCATGTGATTATTTATATGGAATTATTTTTTAATTATTTATTCTTTCCATATTTTTCATGAATTATTAGCTTCTCCTCTAGACATTTTGTTACTGATCTTCTAAGCTCAACCATTTAATATGTTTATTTTACCCGAGAATCCAAAAATTGTTTTATGGCTGATATAATGGGATATTATAAAGAATCTATGGTGTTCCCAATGAAAATATTGTGTTTTATTTTATGTAATAAATTTTAATGGGATATTTATGTATGTATCTAGTTTTCCCAAACTACTAAACTATTCAATCCTTTGGGATGTGATCACATGTATCCAATACAAATTTAGTAATGTAACCACTGACTATCATCTAATAGGTTCAGGGTATTTAAATAATATAATGTATAAATACGAGTATGATGATCAAATAATTAGGTGACTTAAAAAATAGTCAAACCTCTGTGAAACTGGGAGGGGGAACAACACTGACCCGGACCACCAACACTTCCCAACAACCATTATCATCATCTAGTAGAACAAAAAAAAAGGAATTCATCAAGGAAGGATATAAATGAATTGAATATTTATAAAATAAATCCCATATTCTCAAGAATAAATCATCCAAAAAGTGTGAATCATGTGGAGTGACCCAAAAAGAAATGGCTGAATCAAGTGGAAGGTAAATATAGAACCGATGATAAATGATGAAGAATGTGATTATATAGATATTGAAAGGTAATATTGTCACAAACCAACCCATAAAGCCCAACTAAATTGCCCAAAAATGTTTCCTGACAAGGCCTAATTAGTGGTAATGATCACCATAGATTCATCACTAGCGCATGGGCATCAAATATAATCAATATAGAATGATTTGTGCTCATGAATATTTCAAAAAATTGAAGTATCAATAATAATCGATAACCAATTAGTATAAAAAAACAATTAACAAGGGAGGAATATACACGTGTATTGATACAAAATACCAAAATAGATTGTAAAAAGAACATTTCATACCAGCTATCAAAGAAAAAATCTGACAATCTTAATATAAAAAAGGATTTACATATTCCCCAGTTGCTGCCAAATCCTCTTGTCCTAGGTATTTAAGTGCATCCCCCAACTCTAAGTGGTGCCTTACATTTTCATACAACTATAATAATAAAATGTAAAAACACATGATAACAATTGTAGGGTGTGAGAAAAAACCTAGTTGTATTTCACTGATAATTTAATATGAAATATATAAAATCATCCAACATTGCTCAATTTTAATAAAAACGTAGAAATAAAATATTTTATAAATTTATATCAAAAAATTATTCATAAATTTTTTAATGGATAATAAATAAATATTTTTTAAGGATAATTTCTATCAAATCAATAATATATACTAACCTTTATCGAAATAATAAAAAATAATTTTTTCAATCAAATTTGACATGTGTTAATCATTTCAATCACTAATTGGATTGAATAAATTATTTTCAATCATTATCAATCAATGAATCATGGTGATAATACCCTGGGATAATAAAATTCATAATTTTACACACCATATATATGAAATAAATCTCTTTTTGTGGACATAGTCCCTAGATCCACAAACCTAATGGGAGTATGTGAACAACCCCAAAGAATAAACTCATTTTCCCCAAGTAGTATTGTTTCATTGTTATGGTCAATATAATAACATTTATAAGTTTACCTGTCATGCATATCCTACCATATAACTACCTAGAATCCTAAAGGTTTCAATGTAATTATCTTTACATAAGGCTGCCATTAATTCTAATTAATATCATTCATTTAAAATAATAATTTCAATTATTCCCATGTTCAAAGTTTAAAAAATTAGTCACTTTAAAAAACAAATGATGTTTTTTTCAAAAAATATTATCATTCATTTCAAATCCAACAACATTTAATTCCTTTCTATCTCATAAAAATTGTTATTCATGCCTTTTATTTCTAATGAAGACCATTTTCTTTAAAATCTACAATTTAATTTGAAATCTATTTTCAATAGAATATCATCCCACGTACAAAAACACCATGAAATATAGAATAATTTTTCAATATATTGAATGCATGATATAAAAATAAATTTGAAAACTAATTTAAAATAAATAAGAATAAATGGATTTAATTGATAGAAATTTTGTTAGGATATCAACTACCTCAATAATGATAAACAAGATCCTCATAAAACCCACAAATGGAGAGTAAATAGCTAAAATGATTGTGTAAGTATCCTAAAAAAATAAATCATCAAGTTATGATGTATATCCATCAATGGAATGACGATATATCACTCTCATAGAGGAAGAAATATGAAAAAAAGTGAATTCCTATTCTAATAAATATACAATTATCAAAACAGATAAAACTAACTAATCGATACGTTGATCCCTGAATAAAAATGTTTTGGAGATATAAATGAATATATATAGAGAGTACACGGTGCTTAATGTAAATTGAAATTAATTTTAGCTTATTTAGAATTAAATCATGACTTAGACTTTATAATTTTACAATACTACAATTGGTTTTCTTAGCCCTGATGAAATCACTAGATAATAGGTGGAATTTAAAAGAATGATTGTTCCCTTGGTCCTTACACCATTCGGTAGTTATGAAACCATCATCTAGAAATTAGAGTTACATATGGAATCATTCACTACAATACTACCACAGGGTAGTTAGCATCCCTCACCAGTTTACTAGTGGGTTTCCTATAACTTTTCCAGCTAAAGTATCATGCCTACTCCCATGTTAAAAGCCCCATACAATTCTCGAATAGTAAAAATAGATGAATAAAGTATTCAAAACCCCTAAAAATCATTAAGGAATGTAAAAATACTGGAAAAAAAATATTCCAATGAGATATCAATGGAATCATGTTGGGATAAAAATGAAACCAATGATAAGCAATAATGAATCAAGGTACCGGGATGTTATAGTCTCCCTATGATAAATTATTTATTCAAAAACAAATCCTTTAATAAATAATATATTAAAAATAGGTGAGGACTCTTATCCATCATCATATAATAATTTTACTAATTCTCATGTAAATCAAAATAAAGATTCCAATGTTCCTAAAAAAGGATAAAAATTTTCCATGAAGAACCTTCTTCTATGAATCAATAATCTGAACATGAAACTAGGATATAGTTAAATCATGTTCTATACAAAGGTCCTCATAATTAAGTCATGATATGGGTTGAAGGGATACTTACTAACCAATGAAATATTGAACCAATTATGGATTAATGTCATATTACGTGGAAAATAAAAATATTAATCCACCTTTCCTATCTCTTTAATAACTTCAGATGATCCCATTTATCTCAGTGTAGCATCCGTTATATTTAAATACACTGGGGACTCAAATATGGAGAGAATATCAAAAAATATGATCAAAAACAAAGAAATATAAATGGAATCAATGAATATTATCATATGATTTAAATAGATTTATGATGTTACCATTCTCTAATAAATGAGGTAATTATTTTCTATCTTCTCTTGGGACAAACTTGGTCCACCTGAGTAAGATTAACCAATCATAGACCAAAAGAGTGGAAATCAAAATTTCAACCCATATACATCCTCAGAGGATGAAATCGTGATGGATGATATGTAATATACTTATATGAAAACTAAAATATTAGAATGTGGTAGTTTGAAGCTCGTCAATAGTCTTGGACACAAGCATGGAGCATGTCTTCAATAATATGTATATCTCGTTTCATATGACCATCTGTATAGTGACCTAGGATCCTAATTAATTGATATTACATATTTTATATGAATATTTAATACATAAAAAGAACCCATTCCTTAAAACTATAAAATTTTTGTTCCTTTAAAACATAAAACTAAATACTTTTTTTGGTGAAATATATTAAATATATCCAATAAAAATCTTACCCATTAATACACTTCACAAAAATCCCATTATAATACATTTATTCATCACCTATGAAAATTAAATATAAGAAAGTGCGATCTCAGAATCATAGAATGGGTAAATAAGACAGATACATAATCATAACATGAAAATAAGGGTCTGAAAACATGAGAATAACAAAGGAGTACCATACCCTACAAATCAAAGTTTTAAATCCGGGTACATAGAATAATGATTGGTAGTTTATAAGACATGAATCATTTGGAAATAAATTAACATGATCGTTGAAAAAATTATATTAACATAATACATGGAAGTGTTTAATAAAAAAAGGAATATAAAATATTTTCCTTAGTAGTCAAGGTTCATTTCCAAAACTTATTAGGGAATTACATGTGTTTCTACACCTCTTTAGCAGTACAAACCACCATCCCCAGTGGCATCCCTTTTATTTGTTGGAAAGTGTTCACACCCCACATCATGATGGTAGTAAAGTTTCACTCCCAAGACCATCATAGTGGAAAAAGTATGTTAATGTACGGTATTTTTTCCCATTCCAATCTTCTCTATCTCGTGATATATAAATCTATACCCAATGTATTGGATGAACATATAAGTCCCACCCATATATTGTTATAATTTAACAATCATCTTTGGTTTTATCATAACCACTATCACAAAATGAAAATTATACATATGCATGTCACAATATTATAAAACATTCATCATATTAGAACAACATAAATGAAATGGGTTTCATAAAAATTTCATCATCACATAATATCTAGAAAAAAAATATGTTTCAAAATCATTTAATCATTTAATCAAATCATAACTTAAGGATAAAGAAGCATATTTCATAAGAAGTTTATCTTTATATAACACATGGTATAGAAACGAGTTTCTTGAAAATAATTTCATCATAAAAATAAATAATTAAAAGAAACAAAAATAATATAATCTATGGATAATTTCCCCTATAAAGAATCAGCAATACCACAATTTGTAATATTATATAAAAATAAATTAAAAATATAAATCACTGTGAATTTTTGATGATTAATATGATTCTTCTTTGAAAATAAATTCTTAAAATTAAAAACATTTTCAAAATAATTTTATTTTTAAATAACATTGATAAATTTTAAATTAATATTTAAAAATCATTTAAATCATATGTTGAGGAAAATTTTCATTCCTCTTCAAAAAATGCCCTTTAAAACATTTTCAAAATCTATTTTATTTTGCAGTCATATGTTCAAATTTCATAATTTCCAAAATAATACTGGAAAAGTTTTATTTGATTATAAATTTTAAAAATTTAAAGGAAATATTGAAATATTTGAGTGATCATGATAGTGATAAATATTGTTCATACTATACATATTAAAAATAATGAATTTTTTTCAAATTTTGGTCAACAACCAAATGGGAATTGTTTTGAAAACAAAATGAGCATTCCTTTAAATAAAATTTTTTAAAAATAAAAATTGGTTAAAATATAGTTAATAAATCCTTTTGATATGGTTAAAAAAAGTTTGTAAATTGTTTTTATAAAACATGATTTTGGAATAAAAATGGTTCTTGACCTAAGACATAAATAAATAATATTTTTATTTAAAAAATTTTATGAATTAATTTTTGTAACCAAAAGTATAAGAAAGGTAGTATTACCTGAAAATATCTTTAATAACCAAAGGAAAATTAATTTCATGAGAATTATTAATAGATCAATCATAAAATTTCATCATCATAAATATAAATATAAACAATCCTAAGAATTGATGAGATTGTATCATAAAACACTTTCCACTTTGATAATAATGAATCATAAACCCCAATAAATATAATATTAAATTAAAATATTTATCATGAAAATAATTATATTCATTATATAACATATAAAAGGGATAGTAAATATAAAAATATAGAATAAATGAGTGGGGATTTTTGTATATCTCTCAGAAATAAAAGAGAGAATAGAAATATCTGACTATAATTCTCGACATCATTCATACTCATCATAACCATATTTTTAATAAATAGATGTTTATTATAAATATATTACAGAATAATTATTTTTTATATCATACCTTATATTGTTAAATTATGTCACTGTCTTACCCATTTATTAATAATTCTTTTTTAAAGCCTCTTTTCTGGTGATAACTGCTTTTTTTTTTCTTGTATGTGTTGATTTGTAATTTTTGTCCTATTACTTTGATAATAGTTCCATATTCTCCATAATAATACTCAGGAAATAATTACTATATTTATATATCAATTATACATTTAATACCAATAATTAAATACAGATTTTAGAAGTCAAGTATGTTCCGATCATGGAGATGGTAGGTCGTACGTACGGATGAGTAACATTTCCATTTTTCTACAATCATTATGGAAAAGAGGTAAGTAATATATTATATTTAAAGAATTATAATAATATAAAAAATAAAATATTAATTCATTAAATATATTTATACATAACATTCATGTTCTATGGTTATTATTATATAGATTCACATAACTTTGTAATGGCTGTAGTCAACAAAACATGAACACCATTATCATTTTTTAGTGAGGGTAAATGTATGAAAAAAATTGATGAATTATATTACAAAATTGCTAATTATTTCATGAATATAAAAATTATTTCAATTAGATAATATATATATGTATACTTATTTTCATTCATGTAAATTGGTATTGAATATTGAATAACATCTCTCCATGAGGTGGTAGTCCGCCTTACACATTAGAGACATTATTGTATCAACTATGGAATGGAACGTAAAAACATTTATGTAAGATATAATGACTCAAAAGTTATAATTATATTATAAATATCATATATATACATTATATTGTCATCATACCCCACTGTGAGAGGTGTTAATTGAAAAATTAATGACATTAGTTCACTAGGCGATAGTCTGCCATACACAAGAATAATGATTTAATTACTCATTTAGTGGAAGTGGAAAATGTTTTCTATTATTAAATTAACATAATAACACATATGTATATATTATATACTAGTTTAATTATATTTTACGTTTTAATTCCTAAATTAATGTTGAAAAATAGTAAGTCAATAATAATAATATTAGTAAAGAAAATTGTATTATCTTAGAAGAACCTCCTTTGGATATCCTTTTAAGGCCTCTAGGTATATTATTTAGCGTGAACAAATTTCTCTATAATATGTTTGAGGATTTTTGTGAGATAATTTTTTATTTTTTTAGAATGGTTAGTGTGGTGTGAATATATTAGGGGAGGGGGTTTTATTTTATATGTGGGGGAATGAGAACCCTCTTGGAAATTACATGGAAACATCCTAAAAGAATAAAACATGATAAATTAATTCACATAGAAATCGTTCCAAATAACCATATATTCTAAATTTTTTCTGTTAATGTGAAAATATTTTGATATAATTAGATTTAAAAACGTTTGGGACATTTTTAACCATTATGTCCTTAAATTAACCCTTAGTTAATCCATTTTTACCTTAACCGTAGTAGATCATTTTTATAGTTTTAACTATTCATTTTGGTCTAAACTATATTGAAATTATTAGATAAAATTAATTATTCTGAATCAAAATATGGAGTCCATTGTTCAAAATTCAAATCACATAAGTGAAAAATTTTAAATTAAATTATACTTTCATAAGTAATGAGAAAGATGGTTTTTAAAGGGATAATATTAAAAAGTTTATAATGTTTTTAAATTAAATTTCCATATGGAATTAATTAATATGATCTAAATTGGATTAATAGATATATAATAGAACTATATTTACTTTAAAATAAAATTTATAATTTAATTTCAATTTATTAAAAATTCATATGAAAAGCTAATTTTCAATTTAAAATCAACATTTTCAATATTAATTAGAAAATTAATATTTTTATAAAATTATAAATAATATACCATAAGGTACCTTTAAAGTTTTAAAAAATGAAATTATATTTTTTCAAATAATCATTCCAAAATTTTAATTTGTTTTTAAAAATTAGTGAGAAAAAAGTGACAAAACTATTTTTTAGAAATGTACTATTTTAAGTGTAAAATTGGATTTAACATTATATCTTTTCTAGAAAACACATAAGATAAATATTAAAAAGTTCAATAAATATATAAAATATTAATATCATTAAAATCATTCAATAAAAATTTATTTTTTTAATATTTTTAGTTAAAATGTGTTTTTCCATAAATATTAGTTTTCAGAAAACGCTTTCTTTTATTTTCAAATAGTTTTTATAGTCATATTTAATTAACTTTTTACCAAAGGATTATATTTATATAAAATTGTAAAGTCTATATTTTCATAATTTTTTTTTATTTTATTCATACCCTTTATTCTAAACACTAGGTGGTAATTATATTACAATAATATATTAAAAATATGATAGATTTTTTTTTAAATTGGTTATGGCATTTAAAAGAAGAGAAACATATTGATGTGTGTAACACAATCAAATCATAGTATTGGATGCAACTCTAAATATCAAAAATATTAAATTTATATGAAAAATGTATTTAAAAAATTTTTGGGGTGTTATATTCCACCCCTTTAAATTTAATTTCTCCCTTAAATTTCATCTCACTCATCAAACGATTTACATTTGAAAATTCATTCATAAAAATACTTATCAAAAAATAAATAATTAAAATTCTCGTAAAAATGTAAAGATGTAATCCTAATGGTTTCCTAAAGTAAATGATAACTAAGATTCTACATAAGATAACATATGTGGGAAATAAATATTTTTACATGGAAGAAAAATATAAATAATTATGGAGAATGATAGAGATTATTGATAAGAAAAAGTGAATTATCAATGGAAACATAAGGGACATAAAATGATAAATATTTGATGATTTAAAATACCTTTGGTTTAAAAAAATTATAGTATTATGATTGCATATTGTTTCAATACCCTTTTCATAGGGTTGAATAATTTATAAAATAATATATAATTACGTGATTTCATTCCATTTAAAATCCACATTCTCACCCTTTGGTTGTGCCTTGATATTTTTCCACTTTATCTCCTACTATAATAAATAAAGATGAATTTATTATGTGAAGCAATAATCGAGTCATAAGATCATTAATGGAATGATAATTCAATCTAAATATCCCTATTTTTCCTCACAATATAATTTTAAGAAAAATTTATGCAAAAATATTCCTATGGGGAAATAATATATTAACATCTAAAGGCTATTCCAAATATTAGAATAAACCATTCCATAAATGTATAACATTTTTAGCCTTCCAAAAATCATAATTTAAATATATGGTTACTATATTTATAAAAATATTCATAAAAATATTCAATAAAATATCATAATGTGTATCTTGATTTTCACATACCAAATATCATAATACCTTAGTCATATATTTCCTTTAATTATGGTCATAGAAAATTTTTCCATAAAAACATAATGAAAAGAAACATGATTCCTCATTCCTAGAATAAAACAATATATTATTGGATATATTCCATAAATCAAATAATGATCTAAAATTTATCAATGATAACATAAAAATCATTGTCCACATATCAGTAATTAGTTATAGGGTCATTAGTACTATCTAATTTGTGTAATCTATATCAATCATCTCTTTATCCCAATGCCATTATCTCAACATCACGAACATATAAAGTGTTATCCTCCCTTAATCAATTTTTATAAAATATCACCTTGCCATTAAATAAGTTTTCAAGGTCATCTAAACCATTAAATATATTCTTGAAAATCATTAATGGAAAACTTGTACTGAACAATCCATATAAATATATATCATTGTTAATTTCACGAATTATAATACAAAAACACTTAAATAATTCAACTTCATTCCAAAACCATTAACTAGGATTCATCATAGTATTCCTTAATACCCTTTTCCTTTTGTATCTCATTCATACCCTCTTCATAATCAAAAAACAATAACCATTACTCATACAACATTACTGATTTTCTTCACATGATTTACCCCTATGACATTGGATTGGGCCTAAATAGCATTTTTTGTCAATAATTAAATATTTAATGGTGGGTTATGTGGATATTTCATGAGAATTGTTACGTATTCCATAAATGTAATTAGAATTAATGCTTGAAAAATTATTCTTGGATAATGCTAACAATTTTTTATGTTATATTAATGTTTAACACATGTTTGGAAGACTTTTCAAATTTCTAAAACAAGTTTTAGTTCATAAAAATTACTAAATTTAATTTATTTTCAATAAAGAAATATTTTCTGATGGATAAAGAGTAGATTCTAGGATAGTTGTGTTGAATTCATCTAATTTCACTGAATTTCATGCTAGGATAATTCTCCTTGTATATTTTTTATAGTTATTTCAAGTGATCTAAATTTTAAAAACATGTTCTATGGTGTTTCCACATTGCTACAACAAGTGGAAGTCCATGGAAATGATTATTTATATGAAGAGAAATATGATTCCATTAGACAAGAAATATAAGAAAATATATGATTCCATATATAGTTTTTCATGATCAATTAGTCAGAATGAGTATGGGTTGGACTTTTTATTTAGGATTCTTTAAATTACCTTTGATATTTTTATTTATTCGAGTTCAATTTAATTAATTTCTATTATTTAAAAAAGTTGTACAACCCACTTCCAGCCAAGTCCAATGCAGAACTGAGTAATGATGTGGGACTGGAGTTGACCACACCTATGAGAATTAGCCTCAGTCTTACAAGGGGGAGATAGAGGAGAGCACAATAACACATAACCCAAGTGAAAATCGGTGAAGTCATTATGTGGGGTGGAACAACAGTAAGGATAACTGGTATAGGGCAGCATAATATTGGGTTATGGATTCTTGGTAGATAAATTAATGTTGTTGTTTATTATACCACAACCCTGACATATATCTAGTTTGATGTGGGATGGTTAAGAGTGGGAATATTTCCTCTTTCACTGATGTTTTTCCTATTACCACTACCATTCAATTCAATAGATATATACCATATGATCTCCCATTCATCCTATATTTTAAATAATCCACTCATATTCAAGAGATAAATACATCTTTTACCATTATCCACCTAATATTTTTAGCATGATATTGAGATAACACACTGGCTTCCACGAGTGATCATGACAATCCAATGATAATGAGTCAAGTTAATTGAATTAAGAAAGGTATAAAACTTATGTGACATGGGAATTTGAATAACTCCTCATCATAGTTCAAATTTGATACACAAGCAGTGTAAAATGACCTATAAAAACCATGGAAAATTAGTGCGTTGTTATCAACTACAACATCAAGGGATTAAGAGAGAGTGGGAGAGAGTTATTAAAATAATAAAAGATAATCCACACAATTCATTTATTTAAAGGTAGTGTGTTTCCATGCCATTAAATCTTGAGATTAAGAATCTAGTGATGTCATTAATCTCATGAATATATTTTGGATGGAAGCCATGAAAGTTCTTAGTGTCATGTGATCCATCTCACAAAGAACCACCTAGGTTACAAGGAGGAAAAAGGAGTAACCAGCAGACAAACCACTTGTCACACAAAGGTAACCCGAAATAAATCCAGGTCATGTGAAGATCGTGGAAATAATCCATGGATATACCTCATGTATTATGGTGGAAATAATAGTTATCACCTTTATCATGAGAATCCTTATCATGGAGAAAACTTTACATCACAAGATCACTTTATGCGAGAGTAACCATCAAGAAAATATATATATTGTGAAGAAGATGTTACAACAACCCCCAATATATATAGTTTTATAAGAGGGGATAAAGATATTTTTCACACAGTAACTGCTAACACATGAATGCCTTGTGTGAAGGAAGTATAATTGAAGAAGATCAGTTCATGTGATCATGTGATGGACGTGGTTATATCAGAATAACAATTCATGTGAAGGAAGGAGTAGAACCCGGAATCCTTACATGGATTATGTAAAGGGAGTGATAAGAAAATATATTTCTATAGATCATGTACATTACAGTATAAAATAATGAATTCATGAAATACAAAATTTCATGAAATAAATGAAACCCATTCATGCATAATTAATTGAGAATATAATTCTCATAAGAAAGAAGCACATTCATGTAATCATCAATACACTTTCATGTGATAAGATACCTGAAACAGAATTGAAAGGAACATAATATAATATATATAAAAATTTAATTTTTATGGTTTTATATTCTATTAAATTCATTTATGAAGTGTTTCTAATGCTTCACTAAAGCCAAATATTATACTAGAAGTGCTTTTATCTACGATGAGAGTGTGCCGGGATTCAAAAAGTTATATTGTGCTGACATTGTGAAAGAAATTTCATGCATATAATTTACCTGAAGAAGATTTTTGAAGAACCTAAACACATTTTAGTGTGGCTAAGACATTATAATCATAATGAAGTACAAAATGGACATTTGTTTCATAGAGGAAATTTATCAAATATAAGTGATCATATTTGATTGAATTGGTCCGAGAGACTCAATCTGTAGTTGTTGAAGATAATTGAAGAGTTCATAGGAATGTTTGATCCATAAAATAGATGGAGTAATATTAAAGATAATCATATAGTGTATCAATCCTTAATGTGATTTTAAGTATTTGGGCTGGTGCTGAGAGTAGTTGAAGTCTTCTAGTTGGATCTAAGAGAAAACTGAGTCACTCTATTGGAGTTATAATAAGAATTATTTTTGGTCGGTGCCAAAAGAAATGGAGTCTCTCAATTGGATTTCTTGCATTAGTGTTTCATATGGATATGAAATACATTGTAGTCACTTGTTTAATAGTAAAATTTAATGAATAATCTATGCTGGGGGAAATAGGAATCAGGGAAAAGAGTCGGTCATTGTACTGAACTTTGTAAAAACCCTTTTATTGGCTCTTAATTATTAATTATTTATACGAAGTGAGATTTTGAGATATCACTGATTGGATTGGTAACCAAAAAAAATTCAAGATTATGAATTCAATTCAAATACTTTTTACAAATTAAACCATAGATTCACCCCACCCTCTATCTATTGGTCAATCTTGCCAAGGGAACTAAAGTTATATTAGAGCCTAGGTCTCATCTAATGGTCCAAGAGAGTTTTTACGATGTGAATATTGTAGGAAATGAATAGTCTACGTCAAATGTATAAAAATTAAGATACTCATAAGAATACCAATATTTAAATTTCTACTATGACTTTGAAGAAAATAATGAACTGACAGGCATGAATGCTGATGAAGAATCTTGAAGTACATACATTGATACATCTAAGTAAAGGTAATCCAAATTGTATATATTTTAGTGATTATGTATATTATTAATATTAATGTTTTATAAATATATGATTATGATGGATCACTCAGTTATCTACTTATTTAATTTAAATAACATATGATTAAACTTATCAAAGTAGTTTTAAAGAACAACATTCAAGGTATCAAGGGTTTTTAGTTTGAAAAATATAGATATAAGAAGAAGATAATTCTCTAGAATATTCATTTAACAAAAGAGTTTCAATATCCAAAACACGCTCAAAACATTTGAAGTAAAATGAAGACATAATTTTAATTTGAAATTAAATATATAAAAAACTTGTGGATGAATTTCAAGTAATAGTTTGTGAGAAATAATTTTGTATGATTTAATTTGATAAATATTTCCACTCATTTAAAAAATTTCACAATATTTCTACTGTAATCAAAATTTATCAAATGGAATATAGAGATAATAGTTTAATGGATCTTGACAATTATTTACAAGAATTAATAAGAATGCATGATGAACAAATGAATAAGATGAATGTGGATCGAGAGGCTAAGATGAGACCAGTTCAGGATGAGAAGATCTCCCTCAACATGAAGTTTTTATAGTTAGATGTGAGACTGAAAAATTAGGAGTCACCGAATGGTGGAACCTTCCATGTAGAAAATAATATATTCTTCCTCTCAATTTTTTATAAAGGATTATGATTATACAATGAACATGAGATCATCCTGTAATAAAATGGAATAACCATCCTGGAATAAGGTACCCCATAACCCATATAATTCTGTATGAACTAATATTTTTTAAAGTGTCAGTACATGTTTCAAACTAGACCCTAGGAATGTATGGATGGAAAAAAATTCTATTTAGTGCTTCACAACTAAGAAATATATGAAAATAAGTGTGAATAATAGTTCCCCTAGAATCATCCCAAAGAATTCTCATGTCACTCAAAAATAGAAATCATTAAAATATCTAAAAACTAAATAGGTTACACCAAAAAAGAATAGAAGTAGGTTTAGTAGCTATTTTGGTGCTGTTGATAGTTAGGGTGTGATGATTTGGAATTTTGTGGAAAATTAAACTTAAAAAAATTAACATAAGGCCGGAATTTATGGAGAGAAAATTTTACAAACAGATAAAATCATCATCATATAAGAAAAATTAAAGGAAAATGAATCTCTCTACAAAGAAAAGATTTGAATGTTATGAATATTTTTTGACTGATTTAGTAGACATGGTCCCTTTTAGATGAGTTCCTGTTTGTACCTATCATAAAAAAAATCATCTGATGACATGAATAGAAGACCACACCAAAATAGAAGGAATCTATGAAAATAATGTGACAATTCATTCTTGAGATATGAACAAAACAAGAGGACTGTTGAACCAATGATCACCAATAATAACAATGAGAGGTACTCTCTAATATCAAAGTGTGAATTATATGATTTAAGAAAATCAATAACCCCAAGGAAAAATAATATTGAATTTGAATAAGAACAATAATAACAACTTCCTGGAATATATATATATATATATATATCAGGGTGGACGATCTAGGATCATTGTTTTTTCTGGTGCTTTGAAACATATGAACATATATCCTTATATTGTTGGAATGACATATTATTTTTAGAGAACAACCATGAAATAAGGGGGAATCATGGAGAAAAAATGAGATCATATTCTTGGAGAAAGAATGGGGTGATGATATGTTCATCAATACTTCCAAGAGATATTCCCTCTACTGGGATTTGGAAGAGACTGTAATAGAGAAATAATGGTTAGTCATGTGACAATTCTGAGATGAAAGGGACTGTTAAGAAATAGTGTCTACTTTCCCAGAAAATAAATTGAAAATGGATAAACAACTGGAGTATGTTTTAATTTTTTCCAAAGCTATAGGAAACAATTTTATTAATAAATGGAGGTTGAAATATCTACCCCGCACAATCACAGTGATATATCAGTAAAGTGTGATAAATTTGGTATTTCCCTACACAAGTGTATAGAGATTATCCCTAATTACTGGGAGGTGTTTAAAATTAAAATAAATACACCATAGACCTCATGTAATTAGATATGTACAAATGAAAATAATAATTCACACAAAAGAAATATTGATATTGGGAGAAAATAATGCAAAAGGTTAAGAGATAACTCTCAGCCTGGATGTTACTCATAATGAATTAAAATTCTCATCTAAATTTCCACACACACACACACAGATATATATATATATATATATATAATTTTTTATTTACTTTTATGGAATTGAAGGATATGGATGAATCTATTTAGGAGGATCATTGATGAGAGTATTCAGTTAAAACTTTACTACATGAGTGAATGTGAAATTTTTAAATAGATTTATAAAATTTGAATTTAAGGAATGCCAATCAAACTTTAACCCCTTATTATTAAATTTTTTTTACTGTGCCAATAGGGGATGTCATTATTGATGTAAATATAAGGAAAAGTGGAGCTACATAATTTGAACCTGAATTCGAGGATATATTTACTAAAGTATTTGAAGGATATTGTATTTCATTGATGAAACCCATTATTTCTAATCTCTTTAATAATGATTTATGATCATTATTTTTTATTCATGATATTTATGGATTAAATACACTATTTTGGTTATATATATCTTCTTTTATACACTATATATCCCACATAGAATTATAGTTGATTAACTAAAGGCTATTTTCTAAGATAACCTTGTGAGACAATTCCTCTCCTAGATGCGATCTTGAATTTTTTTTATAAGGGAGATGATCATTATTTTGAAAATATAATGTTTTACGAAGTCCCCATTTAACTTTTATATGTTGATTATCAATAATTTGAACAAAATTTAGCACCAAATATTGACTTATTATATGTGATTATATTGACAATAAATAAAACTTGGGAGATTATAGAGCCTAAATTTCATTTGTTTTAAATTAGTCAATATTTTCTAGTGGATAAACTGGAAACTTCTAGATAATTGTTTTTGATTCATATAATTTCATTAGATATAATTCATGGAAAATATTTCTTTGATATTTCTCACTATTGTTTGAAGTGTTCTTAATATTGAACCAATGTTCTATAGAGTTTTTACATTTCTGAATCAAGTGGTAGTTAATGAAAATTTCTAAATATAATTTGTTGTTAATAGGTCAATATGTGATGGTGGATGAATTGAAGATTCCTATAGAATTTTTAAGGACACATCTAATGGAAATGGATGTCATTATTTTACATTTATACTTGGATAATTATGACAACTATTTATAGTTATATTAATGTTGAACACATGTGATCAGGAGTTTTTACATTGTTGTAACAAGTGATTGTCCTAGGAAATGATTATTTTCATGAAGTGAAAGATGAATCAATTAGAAAACAAGGCCATGAAAAAATAAAAGATCATATGTATTTTGGAATTAATATATTTTGTGGATTAGTTATGGGTTGGAACTTTAATTAATTATTCAATTAATTACATTTTAAAAATAGAATTATTATATGATTTCGTATTAATGGCCTTTATTTAAAAAATATGGACAATCTACTGCCATCGAAGAACAATGATCAATCATGGGAACATGTGAGACCAGACATGACCATGTCTTAGGGAACTAGCCTCAAGACAACATGGGGGAATCCTATGAGAGTACTCTCATTCATAGTATGTGGGAATAGTGGTGGTCCCATAGTTTGGGGTGGAACGGCGATATGTTGAACATGTGTGGGGTGGTACTGATGGAGGTTCAGGATTTTTAGCTTCTCAATAGGAGTGGTTGATTTTTTACCACAACCCCGACATCTGGAGTATTTGATTGAGGATTCCTAAGAGGGGGTACTATTCCCACATTACTAATGTTACACATATAACTAGTGTTGTCCATTAAAGTGATCTAAACCATCTGATCTCCCACAACTACTATTTTTGGAGTAATTAGTGCATATTTAAAATACCCAATTAAATTATAACTTTGTCCACGTAAGATATTTCTACATGAGATCATGACAACACAGTAACCACCATGAGTGATCAATCCGAGCTAGTGAGAATGAGTCTAGTTGATCTAACTGATAAGGAATGAAACTTTGTGTTCCATTATTTCGATGAATAGATTCCATCGTAAGAAGGTGTCTCAAGAACTAGTGATGATCACATGATGTCTCCGGATGATATTCTTAAGACACAATGATAGATTTGAGATGATAAATGAGATTTAAAATTATATAATGACATATAGTCACTGTGTCTTCACATGATGATCATGGATCATATGAAATTAAGGAGGCACCCTTGACCCATTCATATAAAGAAGAACAACCATGATAAACTTCTATGTTTTTTTGATATTATGAGATGAATTATTCAGTTTGAAGTAGATGATTTCCACCATGATATTGAAATAATCTCACCTAGATGTCACATGATAAATGAAGTGGTCATGAGAAATATTCATGCTATTTATGTTGACTCTCAAAAGTTGTGAAAGAATGTGATATTTTCAAAATTAACTATATCCTAATATACTTGGGAATTTGAATATGTCCTTATAAATACATTAATTAAAATATACATTTTGTAAACTCACCAATATAAACCAAGGATGAGTTGAGAGTCTCTATTACAGAACCATCGAGAGAATGTGATAGAAAGAGAGATATTGTAATCAAAATAGAGAATATGGATTCTTTTTTTATGTGATGGTAATTTGTTCCCATGTGATTAAATCATATAAAGAAGAATCAATTGAGTCACTTAATCGAACAGTGACATTTGAGAAGGAATATTTGTAAATAATAAATGTCATTTTAACCATCTTGTAAAGAAAATACATGGTTACGTTAAGGAAGAAAGGAGATCCCATTTGAAAACAACTTCTTATGTGAAGGTATCCTGAGAGACATATTGGTAATATGAAGATCTTGAGAAGAAGACATGGACATACCTCCTTTATCATAGAGGAAACACTTGACAATACCTTGATCTTGGGATATATTGTCATGAAGAACACTTGAAATTTCATGATCACTTCATTTGAGAATAACCCTTAAGAAAATACGTGTCTTGTGAAGAATGTGAGACGGAAACCTTAAATCCTGATAGATCTTGCAAATGTGTTGAGGAGATGTCCCAGATAGAAAATACTAACATGAAACTACATTTTGTGAAGGGAATATAATTGGAGAAGACGAGTTCATGTTTTCATTTGAAGGAGGTAGTGAGATCACATGTTTTATTTATTCTATGAAAAGAGGATAACCTTCACAACTCTCCTGGATTATGTGAAGGTAGTAAAAAGATTACATAAACATGTATAGATCATGCACTTCCCATGATATTGTAAATATAGGAATAAAGAGAAAGTTTTATGAAATATATTAAATAGATGCATGCATATTTATTGAGATGCTAACCCCTATAATAAGGGATCACATGTATGTGATCATCAATACACACGAACATGAAAAGATACCAAACATTTAATTGATAATTATATAATATAATAGATATTATAATTGAATGTGTTATGATTTCAGATGGAATTCAATTCATGCATTAATTCTGTATAATTTAAGATTGAATCTGGATATAATATAATAAGTGTTTTATCTGATTTAATATTGTTTGAGGATTCATGAAGGTATTTGGGGTGTACATTATGCAATATATTTATTTTATATAATTTACATGAAAAATTTATCTCTACACACATATTTTAGTGAGTTCGGGACATCTACACCAAAAGGAAAAATGACCTAATAATTTGTTTCATTGAGGTAAATGATCAGATAAAGGTGATCATAATTTCTTAAGCAAGATGAATATAATCAACTAGTAACTATTATATACTCTTTAAGATTTCAAGGTAAGGTTTTATCTAGAAAGAACATGGAGGATTTTTGAAGATCATCCTGTATTAGTTCAATACTTCCTTATAAGTGATGTATTTAGGTTAGTTCATTGAGTAGTTAAAGTATTCTAGTAATATACATGTTAAAATAGAGTCTCTCATTTAGAGTCAGAGAAAGATGTATTTTTGGTTCTAGCCAAAATTAATTGAGTCTCTCAGATTGAGATCATTCAGAAGTCTTTTTGTTAGAGTTTAAATATATTGAAATCTCTTTTTTGACAATGAATTATAAATGAGAATCCATGTGTAGGGAATAACTAACATGGAAATAAGTAGGTATTTATAATGAACCTTGTAAATATATTTTGTTTTGATCTATCTTATTAATTCTTAACATGAAGTGAGACTACGATATATCATTGAGTGGATTGAGAACCTTCTAATGTTCAGGAGGATGAATTCAAAAGAACAAATTTTTTATAAGTAAACAACTGATTTACCCACCCCCCTTTAGTGGTTAATATGGCTTGAGGAACTACACAATGATTTACATATTTTCCATACTTTCCAAATTTTAAAAAATTTATCCCTTGATAATACTTTTGGGGAAAAAATATTCCAATCCATCATGTTAACTAAAATTTTATTTTTTCCTAAAAAATCACTCTCATTTATCCTACTTTTACAAAAAGGAAACACCTTCCCATTCATATAGGACATTACCTTGGGTGATTCTTTCCACATTATTAACATATAAGAAACTAAAACTTATTTTTTCCATGGTTTCCATTACCCGAACACTCAATCAACTCTATCCTTCCAATCTTTGGTGAGTTCGAGAGTTTGTTAAGGTGAACATTATTAATAAGATATCTTGATAAATGATTAAGAATAATGTCAATATCGTTCACTCTAGTCATCAACCCATTTGTACACTAAAAAAAATTAATCATATTTTATGTTACCTTATATCCTTTTATTTCCCTATATTTACTAAAACCAAAAGCATAGCGTGATAAACACCCATCATAGTTGGGACTTACATAATTATGAAAAATCACTTATCAGGTGTCTAAATAATGACACCTACTTTTTAATCTATGACATCATATGGTAAATATTGGTCATTCATGGTCATTATATATTTAAATCCTTAATGATGGTTTTTAAAGATTTTGGGAATTTCATAATCAAATACCCTAAGAGTGTCAAATGAGGTGTGTATCAAGGACCACATTAATGCACCAGGTGATGATTGAGTCTAACTTAATGCACCATATTCAATGTTACTACCTCTAGGTACCTATGGGAAAGTTCCACATCCACTTTTAGTATCTAGATAGTGATTTAATTTCTTGAAAACCACATAATCTATTACTTTCCAAAATTCTTGGATATTTTTATAAATATTTACTCATACTTAGACATATCCTTAAGGGCATCTCTAGACATGTCCTTAGAAATATCCCTAGGGATCTCACTTATGTTTTCTCATCTGAGTTTCCAATTGTAACTAAAACGTTCCTTTGATACCTACTATTGGGACCATGATTCTCATACATGAGTATTATATCTTTTTGGATGAATATTCAACACATTACATAAACAAACACCTGATTACTACAATAGTTTAAGGAATTTGGAAACATGGATTAAAATCTTCATAAGTTGGTAATTTATCATCAATGTTTTACACAAATAACTTCTAGGTTAGTAATTATAAAAAATATATCCTACACAGACCATTATTCATAAGATGGGGAATATAGGCATAAGAAAGGGTGGGGGTTTATTCTCAGTAATGGTAAATAATGAAGATAAGTAAAAATAATATGAATATAGGGGGTCTTATAACTTGATCATAACATATGAAAACAATACCTTTTATATCAAATATTAGAATCATGAGTCATGTAATAAATATTGGAAATTTATAATACATGAATCATAAAAAAACTAACCTGATCCGAGAGAGAATAATAGTGGTATAATAAATTTTACTGTGGCATAAACATAAGAATAGAAAAACATTTTCTTTGTTTTCATGGATCATTTCCATAACTTATCAGGGAATTCTAAGGGAGGATACACCTCTTATAAAAGAATAACCAACATCCTTAGTGGTATCACTTCTTTATTGTGGAATGCATTCACTCCCAAGAACATCACGATAGTCATGGTTCACTACCAATACCTTCATAGTGGAAAATCCATTTACTGAACTGAGTTCACCCACTCAACCATCATGGTAATCATAGTTCACACCAATGTTCATCATAATGAAAAAATTACATTACGGAACTGAGTTCACTTCCCAATCTAGACGAATTTATCTAATGAGATATAAATATTTATCCAATTCATTGGAGGGATATATAAGTCCTACTGATTATTTGTTATAATTTAACCACTATACTATGATATAACATAACCACCATTCATAGTTTTAATGTATCCATCATCACATAATGAAAATCATATATACATTTTCAATAAATCCAAAAATAGTCATTCTATCAGAAAAAATGAAATAAAGTGGGTTTTATAACCATTTCATCATAACATAACCTATGGAAAATTGACAAGGTTTATAATCATTTCATCATTTCAAAAAATCACAACTTGTGGAAAAATAAGTAAAATTTATAATGATTTTATCATTGTATAACCCAATGAAGAGAATTAGGTTTCATAAATATATTTTCATCATAAAAATAATACATTCAGAAAAATAATAATAACGGTATCCTTGGATCATATCCCCATTAAAGCATATGTACCATCAAATTCTGTTATCTTAGATGGGAAGTTATTCTAAATGATAAATCACATTTAATGTTTCTTTAGGATAATAAATTATATTTATTTTTTTTAAAATAATAATATTTTTAAAATCCTTTTCCTTTAAAATAATCTCTAAAACATAAAATTTTTCCTTTCAAAACCATTTAAATAATTTCTGGAGGATAATATATTTTCTAATTTGAAAAAATTTATTTTAAAAAAATTCTTGTATATTTTATTACTATTATTTAATTTATTTAAAATTAAAAATTTACTAAATATTTAGGATATAATTTTCTAAAAAGAATAAAATTTTGATCTTATATGGGATGCTTTAAATATTATAGTGGTCATGATAATGATAAATTCTACACATTTCATGAATGTTAAGAACTATTATTATTTCCACATTTTCTATAAAACCCAAATGAGCATTGTTTTGAAAATGACATGAATATTGCTTTTAGAAAATTTGGTAAAAATTAATAATAAGTCAAATTTTATTTAATTAATCATTTTCTAATGGTTAAAAATAATTTGTAAAACATTTTTACAAAATATGAATTTAGAATAATGATGGTTATCAAAAGAGGGGATTAATAAAGATAATTTTTCAGAAAAACATTTTTTTCAGTTATTTTAACATCCAAAGAATATAAAATGAAAATATCACATGAAAATACCATTAATAAAAATAGGATAATTAAATTAAATATAATAATTTAGATATTGACCAAATATATAATCATCAAAAGCCTAAACATAAAAAATATCCACAAATGATGAGATTGTATCATAAAAAAATTACCACTTTGGTAAATGTGAATGACAATACAATTGAATTAATAAAATTAAATGTATTATATAATAGCATGAAAATTATCAGATTCATGATATAACATGTAAAAGGGGTAGCATATGGAGTAGAAAAATAAATGAGAGGTAAATTTGTGTATGTGTCTCAGAAATAAAAGAGAGAGTAGCAATATATTAACGTATGTGTTGACGTCCTTCATACTAATTTGAACCTCTGATATAATAAATATATTATTTTTATAAATCTATTAAAGGGAAATAATTATATATATCATACCTTATTTTATTTACTTATGTCCTTTTATTTATCGTTTATCAAAAATTTCATGTTATTGTATCGTATCGAGTAATAACTACTCTATTTTTTTGTATATGTTTTGAATTTATATTTCAGATCCTATTACTTTGATAATTTTTCATCATATTCATAATAATAATCATGTTATAATTACCATATTTATACATCAATTATTATTTCAATACCAATAATGTAATGTGGTATTGAGAAAGAAGTTTGTAGCGTTCATGGAGGCAACCTGTGTTACATACACCTAAGTAACATTTTTATTTTTCAATGGTTAATATAGAAAAGAGGATAGTAATATATTATATTGAATGAATGATAAAAATTTAATAAATAAAATTTTAATTATTTAAATACACTTATAAATACCATCTATTTGGTTTAGTGATGAAAAGAGAGATTCATATCACTTAATAAAGGTGGTAGGCCACATGTACATGAGCGACATTATCATTTTTAATGAGAGAAAAGGTAAGAAAAAAAATGATTTTTTATATTTTTATAATGATAATTATTTCATTAATATAATAATTAGTTCACATATATCACATACAATCATCCTTATTATAATCCTATTAATGTGATAGTTAAAAATGAATCACATCACTTCGTGAGGCGGTAGCCACCATACACACGAGCAACATTATCATATACTATGTAGAATTGAAATTAAAAATGGTATATATGATATAATGAATTAGTATGTATAATAATTTTCCAAATATAATATATATACACATTATATTCATTATTATACCGTACTGTGAGTGTTGGTGGTTGGAAGATGATTATATCGGTTCGTGAGGTGGTAGTCTAGTGTATAAAAGAACAATGATTCCTTACCCATTTAATGGAAGCAGAGATATTTTTTTGTTTATTAAATTAAAATAATAAAATCTCAGTATTTAATAGATACTAGGTTTTTTATATTTTAATTTTCAATACATAAATGGAGGTGGAAGAATGAGAAGGAAAAAGAAGGATCTTCGTAAATACAATTACTTTCTCTTACAAGAACCTCATTGGGATCTCCTATTAAGGACCATTGGTATGGTATTTTGGGAGTACTAGAAACTCTATAATTTCAATATGTATTTTGGGGTCATTTTTTTACCGGTTTGGTTGAAAAAAAGTTATCGGGAGGGGTGATTAAATGAGGAGATGGTGTTCCATTTTATAAGTGGGGACTAGGAACCCTCTTTAAATTACATTGAAATTTTCTAATAAATCTTAAATGATAATATCATCTAAATGGTAAATCTTAAAAAAGACCCTAGAATAGATTTTTGGATGTATAAGGTGGAAGTATTTCCATTAAATATGATTTTTACATCTTTTAGTTCATTTTTAACCATTATCTTTTTTGTTTAACCCCCGGTATAACCATTTTTACTTTAACTGTGGATGTTTTTGTTTCACAATTAAATTTAAAAAACATATTAATTTTAAATTATTAGATAATATAAAATATTTGGATTCAAAATATTTAATACAATTTATCTAAAAAATATTCATATAAAAAAATATAAAATTAAAATTAATCTCATAAACATTAGAGGAAAGTAGGCTTTCAAAAAGAAAATGATCAAAGGTTTTCAAAGTTTTAAAACCCAATGTAAATGTGGAATTGATTTTAATAATATAATTTGATTAATAGATATATACTTTAACTAATTTCTATTTTAAATTAATTTATAATATAATTTAACTTTTCAAATAATTTGAACGTATAGACAATTTTCTATTAAAATTCTCCAGTTTTCACTATTCATCAAAAAAATTAATCATTTCCGAAATTTCAAAAAACATTACACTAATATAAAATTTATATTTTTATTTATTCAATATTTTTATTTTTTTCAAATAAATATTCTAATTTTTTAATAATTAATTATAAAATAGTGAGAAAAAAAGTTGACAAAGTCACTTTTTAGAAAAATACAATTTATGCTTAAAATTAGATTTATTATTATCACTTTTATAGAAAAAAATAAGATCATTGTCAAATATTTTTTTGAATATATATTATCTATATTTAATTGAAATCATTTAATAAATTTTATTTTTTAATTTATTACATAAAATGAATTTTTTTCATAAAAATGAGTTTTCAGAGAAAGAATTCCATTATTCTCAAATAGTTTTTAATTTCATTTTTAATTAATTAGTCAAAAATAACTAAATATATATATGTTCTTAAACTATATAAATATATATATATCATTAATTTCATATTCATACCCACCATCCTAATAGTATGGTGGTAACTATCATATAATAATATTTTAATTAAATGAGAAGTTTTGTTTAAATTCAGTGTTATGTTCAACACAAGCTGAAGTCGGTGTTACACGCAACACACACTAAATTTTGTATTTCCTGATACAATAAATTTAAGTACGAGTAAATTTAATTGAAATTTTTTAACAAAGTATTGGGGTGTTACAATCTATATGAGGAAGGTATTGAATACTTATTTTTACATGGGATCCCATCAACATCAGGTGGCCTCTCTAAAAATGGGATGTAAGGTAGGGATCCCTAATATAATTGATATAACATCGAATTATATTTAATGTTATGATCTCCAAGACATATATATTTCCCACATATTCTAATTTATTCATATCACAAATAGAAATAAATTGAACTGATTTGGTCAATCTTTTTGTCACCACACATAACACATTCATTCTATGAGGGGTACATGTAAACCCAACCCTAAAGTCCATTGGTATATCTTCTACATCCTGGACAGAACCTGAAGGTTTTGAAGAAATCAGAAAGAATATTTGTTATCCAATTCAATATATTGACATGTATTATAATGAGAAACAAAATCTTTAATGTCTCGATTCATACCTAGAATCCAGAATCAAGGCCTCATGTCATAAAACATTTTTTTAGGTTCTACGGTGCACTTCCCACATTAAATTATATAAATAAACCCAGCATATCCTTCCTCAAAGGATAATTAAAAACATAAATTTTTTATATGAAATGTATTCCATTAGAATATATATACCCTTCAGTTATGAAAACTATACCATATAATGAATCCCTAAATCCCTGTAACACATTATCAAGCTGTTATTCCTAGATAATCTTCTTAATATATAAGGAAGTCATCTAAACACTTGAAAAAGTAACCTCAGTCACATCCCCCTGGACTCCCATGTTCATACTATAAAAGATATCCCTTAGATTCCATTCCTTATATGATACATTCATATTACAGGTTATAAGTTTCCTATATAGATAATTGACAAAGACATTTCCCTTACCAACAGTGTATAAAATATGGAAATAAAATGATTGAAGGTACTCCAACCATATTCTCTGGTTTAGATTTAGATATTTTTGTTGTAAGTTATATCTCAATAATTTATTATCTAATTAGGTAGAAAACCACTCACTGAATAGGTAATTCAATTAACTATTCAGAGCCTTCATGATAACTATGAGTTCAATATCTTATGTGGGATACTTGTTCCTTGAGGCAAAAGATAATGATATATATAAGAAAAATTGTGATCAAAATGTATAATGTCTAAACAAAACCCAAATATTGATAAATGATAGAAGAGTGGTAAATAGAGATGAAAAATATTAGTAATCCAATAAAAATGGAAATAATACCACTACATGATGGAGAATATACACACCTCAAAGACATTTTAGGATTCCTCCAAGGTCATTATTCATTTTAGCTTCATAGTATAAAGATAAATACCATGTTTAGAAATCATATCGTCCAATAACATTAAATTAATAATCAATAAATAACATTTATAATGATTAGAATAATTTTTTTTTGATTTCTCAAGATGTAATGAACTTATCTAAAGTTTCACACATGATACTCCTTAGTCTTAGAGTAAACAGTGATTTTAATGCACAAATACCACCATAAAAGAATCAAGGTATAACTAGAGAATGATGACTATAAAGAAACAAAAGGAATAAAAAGTACTAACTGTGGCTATGACTATCTCTTAACAGTTGTATTAATTACAATATACTCCTCAATTCAATCTCAATGATAACTAAAAATAAGGTAATTTATTTAGATCCACTTCAAAAAATTTATTGATTCTAAAAAAATCATCTATTCAGAGATATAGATATTTGTATAGACCACGATCCAGTTATGAATTCGATAATCAACACAAAGGTCATGTTTACCAATAGAATTAATAAATAAAATACACAATAATTTACCAAGGATACGTGCTTAGGAGAATTCAGCCTTCAGACATCATGTTATCTTACCGAGTCTTTAACTCCCTCAGTTTAGTTAGTGTCGTGTAGTAAAAAGGAATAACAATATGATGGGTTCTTAGTATTAATTCTATATAAAACACAACCTTCCCCACCTATGGAATGCCATATATGTTAGAGGGAAATACAATGGGAAAATCATATTCTACAAGAGAAATAACATCACCTGAATATTTCTATGAACATTTTAAGGAAATATGGATATCAACTTAGCCGACTACATAATAGGAAGTACGCCCTATATATCTATCAAGCCTCATTCTCCCTTGAAATCCCTGCACACCCCATCATGGGAAGTATGGTAGACCCTTCAAAGATAACATAAAATGTGATATTTATCAGAAATAAACCAACCCATAAAAATAATAAAATCCACAGGTGTCCTATCCATAACCAAAAAATCTTCAGGATGATATATTTCTAAAAAATAAAATGAAATAGAATGAAATAGGAGTCCCTACTCTATCTTTCTCATTACATGTTTACAAATTTTCATGACATAAGTTATGAGTTCTGTTGGAAGATTCAATAATTTTAAAACATAAGATGATATAAAGGAATCAAAGGAATAAATATAAAATAAAATAGTTATTATAGATAAAGTAATTGTAAGACACTACGGGAAAAAGGCATTTAGCGGTGGGTTTTTTCTCGTTTCGCGGTGGTTTAAACCGCCGCTAAATCGTGCCCATGCCCATGCCCATGCCCATGCATGCCCATGAAAAATAAAGAAATTCTGCATTTGGTGGGATTTGAACCCCTAACCTCTTTGATATTTTCCAAAGACTTTACCACTCCAGCAAACTCTCCATGTGGTTAATAAACAGAATTTAATATACTTATTTATATTAATTGAAAAAACTAATAATACATAAATAATAGATATAAACTCAATGATAATAAATGATAAATAATAATAAATAAATAATAAATAAGGAATAATAAATAATAAATAATAAATAAATATAAATAACAAATAATAATTAAATATAAATAATAAATAAATAATAAATAATAAATAATAAATAATAAATAATAAATTATAAATAAATATATATAAAAAAAATAAATAAATAAAATAAATAAATATATAAAATAAATAAATATAAATATAAATAATAAATAATAAATAATAAATAATAAATAATAAATAATAAATAACAAATAATAAATAAATATAAATAATAAATAATAAATAATAAATAATAAATAACAAATAATAAATAAATATAAATAATAAATAATAAATAATAAATAATAAATAAACTTAAATAATAAATAAATATAGATAAGAAATAATAAATATAAAAAAAATAAAAAATAAAAAATAAATAATAACTAATAAATAATAAATAATAAATAATAAATAATAAATAATAAATACATAATAGATATAAATAATAAATAATAAATAATAGATAGAAATAATAAATAATAAATAATAAATAATAAATAAAAAAATGAAAAATAATAAATAATAAATAATAAATAATAAATAATAAGTAATAAATAATAAATAATAAATAATAAATAAATAAATATAAATAAGAAATAAGAAATAAGAAATAAGAAATAATAAATAAATATAAATTATAAATAAGAAATAAGAAATAAGAAATAAGAAATAAGAAATAAGAAATAAATATAAATAATAAATAGTAAATAAATATAAATAATAAATAATAAATAATAAATAAATAATAAAGAAATATAAATATTAAATAAATATAAATAATAAATAAATAATAAATAATAAATAATAAATAATAAATAATAAATAATAAATAATAAATAATAAATAATAAATAATAAATAATAAATAATAAATAATAAATAATAAATAATAAATAATAACTAATAAATAAATATAAATAATAAATAATAAATAATAAATAAACATAAATAATTAATAAATATAAATAATAAATAATAAATAATAAATAATAAAAAATAAAAAATAAATAGTAAATAAATAATAAATATAAATATTAAATAATAAATAATAAATAATAAATAATAAATAATAAATAGTAAATAATAAATAATAAATAATAAAAAATAAATATTGAAAAAAAAATAAAAAATAAAAAATAAAAAATAATACTTAATAAATAAATAAATATAAATAATAAATAATAAATAATAAATAATAAATAATAACTAATAAATACTAAATAATAAATATAAATAATAAATATAAATAATAAATATAAATAATAAATATAAATAAGAAATATAAATAATAAATATTAAATAATAAATAAATATAAATAATAAATATTAAATAAATATAAATAATAAATAAATATAAATAATAAATAAATATAAATAATAAATAAATGTAAATAATAAATAAATTTAAATAATAAATAAATATAAATAATAAATAATAAATAAATATAAATAATAAATATAAATATAAATAATAAATATAAAAAACAAATAATAAGTAAATATAAATAATAAATAAATATATGTAATAAATAATAAATAATAAATAATAAATAAATAATAAATAATAAATATAAATAATAAATATTAATAAGAAATAATAACTAATAAATAATAAATAATAAATAATAAATAATAAATAATAAATAATAAATAATAAATAACCAGTAACAAATATTATTATTAATAATAATATTATATTATTAGTAATAATAAATAATAAATAATAATTAATAATTAAATATAAATAATAAATAAATAATAAAGAATAAATAATAAATAACAAATAATAAATAAATAATAAATATAAATAATAAATATAAATAATAAATATAAATAATAAATATAAATAATAAATATAAACAATAAATAATAAATAATAAATAATAAATAATTAATAATAAATAATAAATAATAAGTAAATATAAATATAAAATAATATATAATATATAAATATAAATAACAAATAACAAATAATAAATAATAAATAATAAATAATAAATAATAAATGATAAATAACCAATTACAAATAATAGATAATAAATAAATTAAAGTATATTATAAATAATAAATAATAAATAATAAAGGAAACACATGAAAAAGTATGAAAATACGTGATAAGAGATTAAAAATCATGAAAACACATGAAAAAGGATAGAGAAACATATGAAGAATGAGGCATTAGAAAGAAGGAGAACACATTAAAACTCATGACAACTCTGGAAAACTCTTTAATAATTCAACATAATCATCATAACAACCCACAAAAAACCATTGATAAAGATAACATGTCATGGAAACCCAAATAAACAGTAATAAATGGAGCAACCGTTAAAGCCCGTCAAAACTGTCATAAAGAGACAGAAACATTGGACTCACAATAACGGAGATAACTTATGATTCAAGAGTCCGTATTAGATCCACGACCTGTCAAATCAAAGATCTTGAAATGATATTTGACCTGAGAGGTGAAAGAGTCCGAATGGATAAGCGAATCAGAAGTTACGACCATTTAAAAAAAAGCTAGCAGGGAACGAGTGCTAGAAACGAGGCATTGAAAAACATAACAAACCCGATACCCTCTAAAAAGGCCATAACATTTTATCTAGGAATGCATGTAGGCGTCCCGACCAGTCAAACTGAATGTCATGGAACAAGCTATGATTTGGCAGGTGGAGGAGGCTGAACTGACACGCAGATTGAAAGTTAGGTCCGTTTGAAGACAAGTTCGACGGGACACCGGTGACAGAAATAGGGTTTTTGATGTCTTTAGAGGGGTTTTTTTGGGTCGACAAACATGACAGAAGTTTTCTTCTGTCTATCTAGTGCGTATCTCTCTTCACTGGCTTCGATTTAATATGTGGCAGAGCCCAAACGGACACCCGGAGAGAAAGTTATGGCCATTTGAAGTTGGAGAACTTTTTCAACTTGCTTATAACTCTATTATCATCCCCACCTAAGACCGTCTCACTGTTTTGATTATATTTGCTTCTAGATCTCTTCATGATCTTTGTTTCGATTGGTTGTGATGCTTCAACAGACACCCGAATCAAAAGTTATGGTCGTTTTAGTGATTTTGGGGTTTCTCGTGTTTTTTTATTTTTTCATTTCATTTCGCGGCGGTTTTACCGAAACCGCTGCTATTTCGCAGCGGTTTTTTTAAAAAACCACCGCTAATCCTCGAATAAAATTAATAAAATATAAAACAAATAATAATTTTTTTTTATTTGGCATTTCACGGCGGTTTTTTCGCGGTGGTTTAAAAACCGCCCCGAAATGGCGGCCCGAAACGCATTTAGCGACGGTTTTAAAAACCGCTGTGAAAAAACCGCTGCTAAATGGCCATTTTCTTGTAGTGAGACTACCTCTCATGGTCACGTGAACCACATTAAATTCCCTTGGATACTTTTCCATGATGTGAAGAATATTAGTTTGTAATACCTATGGATAAAATTACTTTTTTCTTAAACTATATAACTTTTTGGTTGTTCCTCTTGTTAATGTTCATCCCATGCCACTATATGGAGCACCAATGAAATGAAAAACCCTCTTCTATTGATATAAACATAAACAACATATATTGATATTTGGTGCCTTCGTTGAAGCTCAGATTGAGTGCCTGAATTTTTCACATTTTTATATGTAAGTGGTCCTTTACAAGATATTATATATGATTTAGAGGAAAAATTATCCCATGATCCATCACTGTGGCTTCCACCATGAGTATCATCCCACTTCCTATTCCACATAAAGGTACCAATAAAGCAACGGATAGGAGTAGAAGGAACTCCTGTCAAACTTGAATTACCACCCTTGTCAAGTTCTTCAATAAAATATATATCTAGAGTATCTAGATAATAGGTGGTATTTAACAAGAAAATATAATATTGAATATATTCTCAATATACCATCTCAAACATATTGGATTTCAGTTTGAAATTTTACACCAGCTATAGTGTGAATGAACAAGATTAGAAAAGTGGATGGCATATTGCATCAAAATTCAATCATCATTTGGGATTATGATGAAATCCATAAACATATCCAACACCATATATGCGGGATATAATTGGTCAATTAAAATATCCATGAACTATTTCAACGCAAAGACCATATTCACCCTGGTTTGAACTATAAAAAACACCATCTTCATCTTGAACACTCGATGATAATGTAACACAGAACACCATAAATAAATTTTGAATCGTTAAAAACTAAAATAATAGCTCAATAATTTTCAATAAATCTTTCAATTACTGAGGATCTTGGGTACCCTAGAACAACGGTATACTCAGATGAAGAGATTCTTGATAATGATCTATACTATTGTCCATCTGGGGAACAAAATCATAATCCAAAATTGAAATAGTTACAACCACCTGACCTAGAGATTTGGTCAAACACAAAACAACATTTATATGTTCCCAATCAAATATGGTGTTCTTTGGACATGGTTCATCAGAAGTTACCTCATGATCCTCGTTCGATCATATTCTAGGGGTTATGTTACTACACAACATTAGCAGATACAAAGGGAAACATAATTCAAGTGATAAAAGATAAATATCTCTATAAATAATAATTTAACTAGGAATCACAAATATTAGATTAAATCTTTGAAACAATTCAAGAATTAGATTAAATAACTCTAAAATGAAACTTTTTCCAAAGAGATCATGGTAATATAAGGATCGTTACAATGAAATATGGCTAGAAAATCTCAAATAATAGACCCATTATGTTTCAAAATTTAATTCTCTTATCTACCAAAACATAACAAGCCTCTTAAAATAATCAAGATGAGGAACCAACACTATTGATTCCGATTTTCCATAAACCAACCTAGATAACCCACCATAATGGTACCAAATTTAGTCCATAAATTGAAAAATGGCCTTCCATATCCCTATGGACAGGTGAATAGATCTTATGCATCAAATATAATAAAGAATGAATTCTTTCACTTAAAAAATAACTAAACAAATTAGTTATAATAATTGAAAATTATTCAATATGTTAAACCCTATACATGGGAGAAAACCATTTGTAAACAAATACGAGTCATAAAATTAGCATGTTATTGAAATATGTCATACAATAAATTAAATAAATCAAAATAGTATATCCATGTAACATGTGGAGAACATGTTTAGTCAATGGTATTCAAGTGAACCAACAACCAATAAGGGGTGCTTCCCCCTTTCTTAGAACTGAAATTAAAAATATCTAAAAACGTATAATAGAAAAGTTAGCGTGTGAGAAACACAGTCTTGTAGGATCTCACATAAAATTTCATTTGTAATCTAAAACAAATAAACTATATTTTATCAATTCTAATGAATATATGGCATTTAAATGTATTCTCAGTTCGCCAAAAAACATTCTTTGTAATATATTTAAATGGATAATATATAAATATGTCTTTAAGAGAATTTAAATAAAATCAAGAATATATTACCAAGATTATTAAAATAAACTCGAATAATCTTTTTCCTCAAAATAGACATGTGTTAATAATTTTATTAAATCTTTGGCATGTATAAATCATTTTAAATAATTATCACCAAACAAATCATGGTAATAATGCTTGGTGTTTTTTCCTGTCATAGGTTTTCCCAATATCTCAATGAAACACTTCCACTGGTGTATAAAAATACTATAGATCCAATAGCCTATTAGAATATGAGAACATCCAAAATAAATAAATCCATTTAGTTAAGTTTTTATGTATTCTTTTCATCATCACGTCAATGTTTGATATCAATTTACCTTTCGTACATATAGTTTATCTAAATACCGATAGTCTAATATTCTTCAATTTGATCAATCATAAACACACCAAATGTTCATAATAATCAATCTAATTTATTTAGAAGATTAATTTTAATCATCCCAAAGACCATGTTTTAAAACATGCCAATAATTTCAACAACCATCATCAATTAGTATTTATACAAAACTATATCTATTTTATTTCAAATCATGTCATATCAAATCATAAAACATTTCATTATTTTAATCTCATAAAAATTAAACTTATGGTATTTCATTTTAAATAGTTATTATTCTCCCAAAACACTAATGTTTATTTAAAAATCCATTTTAATGGAATTTAATGACACACACATATATACCATAAAATTTTAAATAATTTATATAGAGAAAAGAATAAATGTTTATATATATTTTGGAAAATAAATTTGAAACAAATAATAATCAACAGTTTCAATTTATATATATTTACATATGAAAAAACCCACCTAGATCATGATCAATAAGCAGCCACACATGATCCACCAATAAAGAGTTCATGACATAATTACAGAAGAAAAAATCCTAGAATCCCAAATCATCATGTCAAGATATCGATCCATAAATGATATGGTGTTAAGTCACTCTCAATGAGTTAGAGAGAGTGGAGGAAAATAGAAATCACATTCCCTTAATATCACACTTCTAGGAAGAAATCCAACACACAAACTGACACATTGATCTATGAAGACAAAAGGTTTAGAGAGACAAATTCATATGTAGAGATCCTCTATAGTGTTTAAGGTCAACTGGAATACACGTGATACGATTTATAATTAAATCAGAGATTAATAAAAGAAATGTTATGATAATACACTCAGTTTTATCATTCCATACAACATCACTAGTGAGATAGTGCCCTCCAGCAGCTGGATAATATCATTTGATATGATGATCAACAATTTGGAAGTCCCATGCATGTTGTTTGGTAAGGAAGAATGAAAATGCCCATGGTTTCTCTACTAGTAGAAAGAGTGATTCCACCGATGATTTTTCAATGGAGTTCCTGTTTGAATCCTATAGCAACAGCCTCCAACTATATTGTTGGTGGTCTTCACCGATGATCTAGTGTTACTCTTATACCTTTTCAAATAATATGTGATAAAAAAATATCATGGTAAATATCCCACCTACCACACAACTATGAAAAATATAATCCAACCCTCCCAAACACCCCATCCAAAAACAAAAATGAGGGGAAAACAACCCAAAAACAACTTGTGAAAGGATATAACAATATAATTGACTAGGGATAAACATTAAAAGAATGAGAACCAAGCTAGTGACAAAATGTTACAACCATAAAAGGAGATCTGTGACCATTGGGTAAGGGCATAAGTAACCATAGTAGATGGAGACATAGAGAGTGTGTTTGAGGAAGAGTTTTAAACAGAGTGGATTATCATTTACCTCTTCCTCATGTTTTCCAAATAAGCATTAAAATTATGCACAACCATGGTTCATGGTAAATAATATGATGTATCAAATTATATGGATCTGTTATGTTGCTTCTATAAAAATTATGATATTAGAATTATAATTTATATAAAATCTTGAATTGAATAATATAATATCTAACAAAATATATGTAGAATTACAATCATATTTCATAATCGATTAAACACTAAATAGATAAGAATGTCAAATTTTGTAATTTTTTTTAAATAATGGAAAATAATGATTTATAATATGATATTGTATGCTATTATACTATATTTTTCATATTTAAAAACTTTAATATTGTGTTAATTAAATATAATAATGTGTAATGTATAATATAATACCTTGTTGTTTTCATATTTGGTAATACATTGTTGTTGTAACATTAAATTTTTCTATATATGATTTTAACTTCTTTTTTATAAGAATTGATAGACTCCAAATAACATGTTATAGTTATAATAGATTTCTGAAATAATTAATATTTATGTTAACATTTAATCCAACCATTAAATTTATATAATGATAATATTATATAATTTATTTATATATGAAAAAACATATATACATGTAAACATTTTATTGATATACTTGATTTTTTAAAGTGGTATTGATTTTATTTATTGTTTTCTTATTGTCATGTTATATCAGTAGTTATCCATAGTACAACATTATATAAATATATATCAATGTAATCTTATGAAAAAAATAAATAGATAAATAATAATCTAATAGAAGACACATAATAACAGTTGTCCCATTACTACATAACCTGAATATCAATGAATTTTAAAAATCTAAATATCTAGTACTATTATAATTTAAAATATGACCTCCTAAATTTAGTCATAAAATAATAAGTCCCCACAAATTTATGAAATAATATAAATAAATATAAATTCTTCGGATGAAAACATTAAACATGTTTCCTTTTTCATTTTTCCATAAAATCATTCACGTTAAGAGTATAAGAATTTAAAATGAATGATATTGGGGGACAATATCCAGTCATGGAATAGAAAGAAATATCATATTAAACATATATGATATTTATTATATTTCTACTCACACAATTATTAAATGCTTTACATGAAAATCCTAATGACATTTTTTCCATATCCAGTAATCTTAATATTACACTTTCAAAATATGATAATATATATTTTATAATTATATTATATTGACATATAATTGTTTGATAAATTTTAGTTAGTGATTATTATATACTTTCTAATTAGGATAGATATATTTAATATATGGAAATATTCATAATATAAATAAGAAACACTAATAATCCACTAGTATTCTATTTCTACGTACACAACCTATGTTGTGATGAAAATATCAAATAGAGAGTAAAATTAATTTTAGCTGAAAATAATGATACATAAGATGATAGTTCATAAAAATATTTCATAACAAATACATTGAGTATGGTGTTGTGATGTCATCAGAATTGATCATGTGGAGAAACCTGAATAGTTTAAGATAATGAATAACAAAGAATAAAATTAAGAAAACATTGAGAAAAAAGGAAACAAAAAAATAAAATGGGAAATACGGAATAACATCAAAATAGAAACTAAAAAAATCATATAATAACCATAAATAGTACCAAGTATATTGTCACTACTATTCTAGGGAGAATAAACTACTTCTTGGTAATTTTTTTTAAATTATTGGATAAGATAACATGGATCATTTTCATCAACAAATATATCCTTATTTGAATTTTCATTATGGAATGAATTAAAAATTTCAGGAGTGGTTTCATGGTTCCCCCACAAGGAGATGAGATATTTGTGAACACTTTAAAAAATACACACAAACAAATAAATTCAAGATACATATGTACCGAAAGTATATAAATATATATAATAGAAATATTAAATATTCATATATAGAATATATATATATATATAACATATATATGTATTCAATATATAAATATATATAAATATATATATACTAAATGGAAATACATGTGTCACAACTAGCTGAGGACATAACCATTCATGGGCTTACATCAATAGAAAGAGTGAACCACATGGCCTACCTCTAATATGCCCTAGGTTAGTGATTATAACTAAGGATATAATAAAGAAAATTGTAGGAATTACCTATAAAAACACAAGATATTATGTTACATTTATTTTTTATAATTTCAATGTGGTTGATGGACTGTTTTACATGTAACATGGAGCTTGAAGGCAAGACAACATACTGTTGGAATTTTATTTTTAAATTTTATTGTTACCTCTTAGACATTGGATGGAAATATATGAATAGTAGTAACTATATTATGAAATATATATATATATATTATTTCTTTAATTTTAATTTATTTTATAATTCATTGAAAATAATAACTCAAATGTAAATGTGAAAAATAATATTCTTTTTGGTAAAATATCTTTATATAAAATTATTGGGTTTTTATATATTTTATGTTTCTTGATCACAAATGAAATAGTATTTTGATGAAATATATGGTAATTTTATTTAAAAAATAAATAATCATTCATATATTGATTTTTAGTTGGTTATAAATGATGATAAAATCATTTGAATGTAGAAATAGATATTCTCTATAAGACTATTTTTATTATGTGAAATGTATATTGAAATAATAAAATAAATTAATTAGTATTTATGAATTATTTTAATGAGATTTTTCTATAATTTAATCAATAATTTATTTTAAAAATCATCATATCATTTGTACTATGTAATGATTCGGGATAAATTTAGTTTTATGCTTACAAAATCCATTTTTTTAAAAACCATTTCCGTTGTGTTCTCAACACATATTTTAAAGTTATTTGTTAAATATATATAAAATAAATTTAAAAAATTATTTAATTATTCTTAACCATCATGTAAAAATTTCATAATGAGGTTATTTCATTTTCCCTAAATGAATAGTAACTGAGTAAAAAGTCATTACTATGGTAAATGTTAAAAAGGTTAATGACGAGTTTAACTAAAGAGATGAGCATTGAAATGACTAAAAAACAATTACAAATCATATTATATGAATTAATTTTGATCTAATATCATAAAATCACAGAACATTATCCAATTTGATCCCACTTTCATTTGAGAGTGACTATTATTTTTTAATATTCATAATAATTACAAGTGTTTCTCCCCCTTCACTTATTAAAGGGAACACCACTTCTCAATTATCCACACCACTTGATCCAATAATATTGACCAATATATATCCAAATACTCTCTAAAAATAATTAATTCAGAAATATTGATCATGGTATTCTAAAAATAATCATACAAGAATCTTTGTGGTGTTTTTAAAGGATAATACTCGAAGAAGATACATATTTTCATTACAGAACATTTCCATGTTTCCATCCTAAAAAATCATAGAAAATGTTCTATATCAAACTTTACATGATTAAATCATTATATTCTATATTATAATGTTCTTTATGTTAATAATATACCCATTTTAAATCTCTTTACCATTTTTTGTAAAATGATAATGTCTATCTTGCATATGTGGGACTTCCAACTCTGTGAAGTGATATGATTCATTTTAAATTTAAAATTTTTATGGATAATTATAAGGATATATTTAAGTAATGTATATGATATATATGATATAATTATTAATTATTATCTGAATTTATTTCATTATATCCATCATAATGTGAAAAACATCAATCATTTGTATGTATAGACTATCGCCTCTACAAAGTGATGTAATTTATTTTTCATAACCACTTTAAATAGAATGTTCTAAATAATTATACAATGAATAAATTTGAACATTATTACATGCTTAATAATATTTAGATAATATAAACATGAACAAGGTACAAGGACTTGAATCATTGAGAAAAACTTTCATAGATAAAGAACCAATTTTCACCAGAATAATGAATTTAATGAAGACTTATTAATAAAACGACAAATTGTAAATTTTGGGGAATTATAGATAGTATGATAGATATGAATATTAATTTTTCTTATATTTACAATAAATAAATATTTATTATATTGGTGGTTTGATTTCTCATGAAACAAGATGAGAGACTAGGTATGGGGTTCATATATCAATTTTATTTATATAAGACATGTGTGATATTCAGTAGTTATTTATTTTCTAAGCTAAATATATTGTTAAAGAATTAATTTTATGATTCCATTAAAACAAATTACGGGGAATTAAAAATGCGCCTATGGTTATCACATACATGATATTTTGATTCATAGATTAACAAAACTATAAGGGTTTATGTTACAATGTCATTTTATTTTATGATTATATATGTTAAATATCTATTGATGGATATTATATAATACTTCTTTGTATTTTTGTTTCCTCTAGTTATTCCTATATTTTTTAACACCTTTACCATTTTAATAAATTTGGTACTCAAATTGATTGATATTTTAATTGTAAAATCCATACTTATTTCTTATCTAGTTGGAAAACATTTTCTTCTATGTATGTATTATTCAAAATGATTGATAAAAAATATATCTAAATAGAAATAGTTGAGAATAAATATTTTTTACTACCTTTAACGTTATCTATAAATTTTTACAATTATTTTTTTATTTTCTTATGAATTCATTTTTACATTTTACAAAAGTGTTTTTTTATTTTAATGCACACAACGTGAATAAATTTCACCTTCTTCATGATAATTATTTTCATTGGTGATTCCTTTACATTTTTTTGTGTTTATTTTCAATTATTTTTTTTCTCAATAGTATAGGTGCTTAATAAAAATACAAAAATAAATAGATATTTTCATTTGCTTGAAGAAAATTTTAATTTAACTTTTATTGGTATATTTTATATACGTCAACATCCACTAATGATATTTAGGCTTTGCTTGGGATATGTTATTTTGATAACATCCAATATATTTCTCTCGATATATTATGATTAAGTTATTATGAATGATTTTATGTAACTTTTTTCTTTCATAGGTTATTTAGGTTAATGTTAAAATATTTATGAAAACCATTTCATTTCCTTGATTTATGTAATGATGAATTAATGAATGATATAGTGATCTTTTGTAACAAATATATATGATATCCATTATGTGATGGGTTATCCATAAATTGTATATACCTTTAATGAATTAGGTATAAACTAATATCTCATTTGAAAATATTGAGTGGAATTGTGTGTGAACCTAGAAATTTAATGGACTCTGTCAACTACGATAGTGATGGGAGTGAACCAAGACTATGTAAATCATGGAATTGAGAGTGGACTCATTCTACTATGGGTTTTTTACACTATGGTAGTCTTTATCTATAGATATGATTATCTATGCCTATGTGTATTTAACAAATTTATGCCTTATGCCTATGAAATATTATCATTTCTAATGATTTATTAATGATGATTCAACACCATTATTCCCTACGTCTTATTTTATTAAAAAATCGGGGTTATGAATAATAATTTATCATATTTGAATTATTGATTATTAATTTCCTTATATATGGCTATATTATCATACCATTTTTCTTATCTTAGGTCCACATATGATTTTTTTTATTTCTCCTTTCTTTACCCTTACTAACCGTCTGAGATCACCATTTTATGTGTTTCATTTTTCCAAGGTAATGAAGAAGGGTTTTATTTCACTACAAAAATACCCCTTTCATCAGCGCTAAAAATGGCCTTTAACAGCTCTATAAAAGCAATGTTAATGGTGGTGACGATAAAGGGGAGGGGGGGTCTCATTTATCAGTGCTCCAAAAATCACTAATAAATACCCCTCTTAACAGAGCTAAATAAAGCACTGATAAAAGGGGGCTTTTATCAGCGCTAAAAAAATCGCAGAAAAAAGGGCACTTTTTCAGCCCTTTTTTGAAAGGGATGATTAAAGTAAAAAAAATTAAAAATATCCTGTGAATCTTAGGGGGGGATTTTTGCAGAGCTTGGTCCCCCCTTTATTAGTGATTTCCGGAACCTCCAGCGCCCACACGCACCGCCTCCACCATTTATCAGAACTATACTCTACTTTTATCACCGCAAGCCCCTTAAATTCGCACTTGAGTGCACGCCCCCGCCTCCACCCAGATTTTATCTCGAGACCTCCCCTTGCTTGCCTAAAGCCTTTTCCACTCCCCTATATTGAGTTGTTCTCTTATTTATGATATATCTATATATATATAATTATATTTATTCATATAGTAATATATATTTATATTAATATATATATAATTATATTAATATATATATTAATAGTTATATAAATATATAGTTATATAAATATTCCTATATTGGTATTTTAAATAAAATGGATATTAGTTATTATTTAGATAATGCTAATATATTTACATATAAATATGTTTAATTATTTATTTAAAAAATTAAATTTTTAGGTGTGAATATATAAAAAATCTGTACATATAGTTATATATTTGATTATAAATAATGTTTTATTATAAAAAATGATAAAGTTTCAAATAAATAATATCAATATGAATTTAATCCATTGGAAAAAATTCAGTCCCCCCATAAAAGCCAATAATACCCCCTTAGACGAGGCTAAAAATCCACAAAATGTTAAAAATTCGGGGTACCCCGACTAAAAACTCAGATTTGAAGGCCTTATGGGCCTTTTTGGCCTTTAAAAAAACTTAACTCGGGTCCCCCTATGTCATAGGGTTGTAGACATCTTCGTAGGATTCAATTTGATATATGGTAGAGCTCAAACAGACACCCAGATCAAAAGTTATGGCCGTTTGATTTCGAGTTGTGTTTTCAACATATTTTGGGTCTTTTTTTAATTTTTTTTCATTTCTTTGGTCTTCAAATTGTTATGAAATGACTATTACTCTATAATAATTATCAAATTATTAATTAAAAATATAATGAGATTACATAAGGAGTGCAATTATCAAAATTTTTATACTACATCATCTACAACGATCTCTAACATTTCATATAATATCCTTAAATGCTCTAACAAAACATTCCAAGCCATTTTTATAATGAAACCTAATAAATATAATCAATCCCACCACTATCAACCAAATCAATAAAGAGGAAAATGGACTAAAAATCCACCACTTCACCAACCTATTTGTTTAATATCAACTGAAACTCAAATTTTTTACATTCCATAAGGATCGATTCTTAATTACTAATTTGGGAAATTAGAAGGATTAAAACATCTAAACTATATCATCAACCATCACCCTAATCTATAACTAGATAAAAAAATATGTCAATGTATCAAAACATCTAATAATAACCACCATCACACTATCACATAACCCATCATCCCATAACCTAACATCTACATTTATATGAAAATATAAATGTATCATTTATAGTATAGAATCTGATATGGGTCAAATCATATCCCTTCCCACCTTAGCCTTTATTAGGGCCCCACATATCATTATGGGATACATACAACCATATAACAACCTAAATAATTACCATATATCATGCATTCATCTTTCCAATTGTACATCGGAAAATTAATAAGAAAAAAACATCAACTTCATTAACTCCCAATTTCATTTATGTCCCAACCCATAACCATATATCCATATCATCCTCATCATTATTGTATATTTTGTACATGTAATATAAAAACCTCATAAAAACCCTCTATCATGTGTGCATCGAAATATACATCATCATTCACATCCATGTAACCAAGTGAGTTAGAATTTTTTATACATATAACCTCAAGACAATACATCTAATGTTCACATTCATAATTCAATCCATCCCAACCTTTGTGGTAACACTACACCATCCCTCTTTCACCCATTAGATTTTCTTATATCCACTTCCACAACATCACAAAAACATTATGACAACTACACATTTGGGAAACCCATTTGAAAACCAAAATATCATCATTAATATCACAACCAATACCTGGAATAGAAAAAATGAAATACCAAACCATTCAATTAAACATCTTTCACATCCCACCAATGTATATTTATCAGAATATTTATTTTTATTATACCATTTATTCACTTATGATAATAGATTCATCAATCCATGCTAAATATAAAGTCATTCAATCATCTATCATCATTAAATATTTTTAAAAAACCCACTTCTATTTATATTTCAAGCCATTAACATATTCATAACAACTATATATTTCATTTAATTGTTATTTTCACCAAAAACAAACTACAATGATAATAATATAGTAATTATTTTTCTAGCATACTTCTTTAAATCAATTTATTTCACATTTTATCCTCACTATTATTACATTCTTAAATCAATAATCCAATTTATCTATATTTAAGATAAGTCATAACAAAACATTACACATATACACCCACTTCCACTTAATTTCATTCAAGATATATTTATATTATAATTTTATCATTATTGAATCCATAACTAATCTTTATACTTCAATTACACATTACCATTACTATTTAATTAATAAATGTAGTTGTATATAAGGAAAAAAAATTAAACAATATCACATTATATACATCAAGGATAATGAAAATCATGATTATTTATAATGTCAAACGTCAAAAAAGACAACTATAATATTCTAGTGTGCAACATTTCCATTATTGTTTCAAACATTGAATAATTATATATTTTTAATGGTGATAATGTTGTCTAATAATTTCTATAATAGGAAATACAGAAAATAGTAATAAATTAATTTGAATTAACTTGTAGCATATAACATGGAATCCATAAGTCACATAAAACTCATTTTCCCTTCATATTTTCTCTTATCCTAATCATCATCATCATTTAATTTCATTAATCATTAAAAGGGGTTTCCCATATTCCATTACCTCTCACAAAGAACCTAGATCACCCATAAATCCATATAAAAAAATATCAAAAAAAATGACAATTATGGAAGGGATCCCAACAAGATAATTAAGATCATATATTCTAGAAAACATATAATGGGTCTAGAAACTAAGTAAATCAACACCTTCTTAACAACTACAATGTAATCAAGAACTATATGATGGAAACTTGACCAAGACACATGACTAGAAGCTCCAAAAAATATACAACTTATTGATCCACCATAAACACAAAACTGACTCACTACATAACACCTCCATGATGAATGAATAAAATGGGACAAATATGAACAAGGAATAACTATATGAAGATCACATAGAATCAGTCTCCTAATATTGAGGTTTATGGACACCTAAAAGGTACATGATATGGAATCACCAATGAAATCACATACTATATTGATAATGTTGGGATATATGCATGAAAATTTCTTAAAATACATAATAAAATGATGAATGAAATAAAAAACCACTATAAATACCTTATTCATCTCAATTTTAGAATGTTTCCTCGCATGTCTCATAAACCAGGATATCCCATATACCTTATTATATACCATTTTTGAACATTAGGTTTCAGACCAAATCAACCATACCTACATCAGTTAGTTTTGGGGTGTATTTGGGGATGTCACAATGATAATTTATTTTAATACACATACCCAATTATCCTTGATATATATATATATATATATATCATGTTTCATAGACTATTCATATGGTTGTTTTCTCAACCAAGGAATAAGACCATAAGTTTCAAAAACATGAGGAATGATCCTCAAATGATCAATCCCATTATACCAGATTAACCTCATGATCCAAATCTATGGTTGTCCCACTAATAGTATTATAGATATCCCATACTAGGGTTTTATCATCAATGTATTATATAATAAATCACCTCCCACTTAGGAATTATACATTTATAGTCAAAAGACCACACATATGCACACTTTCTATTCTTGGAAATGTTTGGTGATGAGAATGTTGTCCTTATCAAATATGGATGAAAATGACATGTTTGATGTCATTTTAGTGGTTTTTTCAAAAAAATAATATAATAATAATTTTAGTAAATGATATAATGTTTTTTGACAAATAAATAAATATTATATTATTAGTCCATAACTATTTTACTAAAACACAATATCCCTGTCCATTTCCTTTGAAATATCCCTTTTCTTGAACATTATATTGTTAAGGATCAATATTCCCATTTTTATTACCCCAAAATTGTATTGTCATGAAACTTGAATGTTTTTAGGTAGGAATTCCATATTCCAACTGTAATAACTCACAGTTCTTAGAGCTCCTAAGTGGACTCCCCAATCCAAAAATCATTAATTTATATTTTCTTTATATTTTCATATTATCTACACTAAGTCATAATTTGGATTCAACTCTTGTTGTAAACTATACTAAGTCAACCTAAAACATTATGTTAGAATTCCACGATAATATAAATTACCCGAACATTGGTTGGTCAAGAACGTTGAACTATGGTTAAATTTTAACAGATGTAGTGGAAGGATATACCAACTCAAAATATAATTGAGCTATTTTTTCTATTTTTCATAAATATGAGACTGTAATGTATAATAACATGAAAGTTAATATTATGAGTATTTACATGAGTTCCTAACCATTTATTAGATAATATTTACACAAAATCTAGATTATTTTAGTTTTATCTTGCATGATTGTTAATTTAATAAATTTATGTGATTGTGAAAAAACATCCAAATGAAAAAACCACGACACTGAAAGAGGTTAAATAATAAATCGATATCATCACTATTTGTTAGTTTATATTTCAGTTGATAAAAAATTTATTAACCTAGGGGAAAAACACCCTGAATAGATTAAATATCATGTTTACAGATTTCCACTTTTCCACCAATGTATCTCATTGGATTCATTTCACCTCAACTCTAATCATTAAATGGATCCCGTTGATTGGGAGGTCTATCCTTTATATATTTTTTAACTCACACACAGAAGAGGTTATTAGGGTTTTACATAAAATAAATCATGGGTATGAATACACGTACGAAATAAAATTAGATAAGGCACACATGCCACCAATTTAATTTAAAAATAAATTAAATGAAATGAAACCAATCACATACAAAGGCACTGTCTATGCTCATGAGAATCCACATGCATGCAACAAATTATGCATTTAATATAACTAGAGTTGAATTATTAATCTTTATTATTTAAGATAAACTGTAATAGAATCAATTATTTATTATCTTCAATTAATCAATTATTTTATATTAATTGTAATAATAATTTCCTTAATATTTTCATCCATTATAATTTTAAACAAATTAAATAAAAGCATTTAAAATAATCTATGTACATAAATGTACATGGGAGGAAATATGTTGAATAACTATCTCAGTTGACCCACCATGTATTATACACATATACTTGTTTATTATTTGTGACATATAATGTACATGACTTATCAAAAACATTCATTGTGTTTTGTATCAACTTAATGATCAAATGAATTACATGAATTTTCTATAATGTGTCATTATTTATTACCCACAGTTTGAAAACTATAATAAGACTGATACATGATATAAAATCCTATCATTGTGTATCTATTGATTAAAATTTTATATATTTATAAATATTAAAAAAAATCACATGTTGTGTCCTAAAAACCTAATGAACACATGCAAGAATGTGTCTCGTATATTACATAATATAATAAATAAATTATAAATCTTTCTAATTTGGTATAAGTACCTGTAATGTGTATCTAATCTACATGGAGAGTACATCTCTCACCACTTATCTGACATACACACATAGGTATTTTCCATGTAAATCATACCTCAAAAAAATGGAGTACATGGCATGTCTAATTCAATACATGCATTGTGTTCTCTGAAATACATAGTCACCAGTCATGTAGGCTTTATGTAGTAATAAAAGAAGCTTATGGGACTCAAAAGAGACAACACGCTATGTACGTTGGCTACACATCATGTTCTCTGGTTGAAAATATGCCACCGAGTCATGATCAACACGTGGTGTGAGGTATTAAATGAATCATGTGTAATCAATGAACACAGTTTGAATTAGTTGATGAATTAATTCTTGATGAAATTACCACAAGTATACCACATGTAATTCTTATTACATAGAATATACCCCTATAATATCAAGATTTAATCACTGGTCACTCTGAAAGAGATATTCAATTTTATTTTTTTCATTAATTTAATCATATCCACTAGATCTATGAGAAACAGATGTGGAAGAAGAATATATCATGATTTAGATTAAAATAAATATTAAAGTGGAATTGAAAAATGAAATTAAAATTCATAAATGATATTTAAATAATTATAAATAATTTTTTTACCACTCTGATCCCACTTGTAGGTTACGGGCGTAGAGGAAGCATGCAAGGTGTGGTGCTGATCTTTTATACTTCTGTGTTAAATGATCAATCCATGATGAACATGACAATAAACATTTTGTTCAATGGAATTGAATCATAAAAGAAAGAAAACATGAATCACACCAGATCCTGAGATAGGATCATCACATATTATTTTTAATTAATTTAATTTTATAATAATTACAATGATGGAATTATTTCTTTGATGATGGATCTGTTAGCATATCAACGATGAACCATTGTTTCATTGTAGTAATCAAGTGTAGATTCTCTCTGGTGGTGATCCACATGTGTTCCATTAATCTCCATACATCAATGAAGGAATATCTCGATGCTAGCATGTCAGATCCTCGCACATTCCTCATCCACCATTGATCATTATGAGAATTGTTTCTAAAGCATTCTACTTGATTTGGTGGAGAAAAATTTCTCTCCATCCTTGGGATCAATCTTTGAGAAGAGAGATCTCAATGTCATGAGAGAATTATCAAATTCCATTGCACACAACCCAAAAAATTGAATAGTTCTATTGAGAAAATTACATAATTGGGTTCATATATCGCTAGGTTTAAAATAAAATAATTTCACAAATTCCCTTAATTATTTATCTAAACTCAGAGCCAAGACTATGTCAAATAATAATAATAATAATAATAATTCTTGACATGCGCCTCACTTTCAAATTAACATTAAATATGAATTATTCAAATAATATTCAATATTTATTATTTTCTCACCTAAACTAAAATCCCCATCTTCTATTTCACTATAATATTTATCTAACCTTGAATAATGCCTATTTATTTATTAAATAAATGACAATTCATTATTCAACAACAAGTAAATAAATATTATATTCAATAAATATAAAATTAATGTATATTTACAATTCTGCTCAAAATATATTCTCTTGAATTAGTGGAGATATAATAAATGTGATCAAGAAAAAAATAATTATTATTAATCTACATAGGGGAATTTTATTTATTCAACTTGTTAAATAATAAATAATAATATATTATTTAACGGAGTTTATGGATACACTTAGTGTGTTCCCTTGAGTCCTCTTTCTTTGTGGCATTAGGTGAAGGAGCCTAAAGTCCATGGTGAGAATCCGGCAACATGCAAAGGCACCCATAGAAAAATAATTTAATGCCTCAACAACATAATACATTTTATATATGCTTTCTGTGTAATGTTATCCCATTATTATAATATCTCAAATAAAGTGGGTTTTATGTCAGTTCCATCTACCTATGTGCATGATGTCTCTTTCATTGAATTTTTAGAAATAGAAATTGCCTATAGAACAACATAACCAAGGATTTATTTAGGGTATGTCATTTCCATCAAGGGTCCTGAGATATTATCTTCTGTTAAAGATTAAAAGGGGTAAATACCTTCTCTCATTATTCATTAATTCAATATTACTGGTGATGAACCAAACATATCCTACCACACCATGGGGATCTATCATCATAATTTTCGCAAATATATACAAGTACATGGCTCATAATAAACATTAATAATACTATTAAATTATATGGACCAATACTCAAGTTGGTAGATAGGAACAAGAAATGATACATATAAACATGGGTTTCCAACTATAGGGTATAATTCTCATAATATCCTACTAGATATTACAAATGGATTACAATATGAGGTGGTGCATCAAATTCCTATGAGTCTCTACCTTTGATATCAAGAATAATTTTTTTCGCTAAAATTAAGTCATCAAGATATGGAACATGTATTTAAGAATAGTGTCACATCTCTTTTAGGTTCTCATCATTGTAGGGAAATTCTATGACCTTTTAGTGTGACAACTGTTGGTTCGAGTGGAAGTTTCCGTCATATTAATCCTTCCAAACCTATAGTGCACTATGTGGAATCCCCATGGAAAATATTTTTTTTTGAAATATTAGATGATTCATAAGTGAATTTTGTGTTTGTTTATACCACTGGAAATTCCACTAGAGGTTCTGGTAGTACCTTCATTGAAAACACCACTTTTCGATGATGGTTCATAGAATTTACATTGTAACTACCATTGGATGTTATAGTTGAAGTTATGGTGGAACTTCTAATGAAATATTTAGTCGAACATCCATTGGAACCTTACGTTCCAATTTTTGTGGCTTCCATAGGTAGATAAAGAGTTGGTTCTAGTTGAAATTTCAGTCGTATTTATCCTTCCAAACCAATTGTATAGTTTTTAGAATCCACAAAAAATTATTTGTAGTGAAATATTACATGATCCATATGTAAATTCTATGTTGTTTTATACCACAGAAACTGACCTTGGAGGTTCCACTAGATCATACATGTGAATCTATTCTACTATATTACAGTGGAGATCCACTTTAAGTAAAATAAAAATATATGTGTTATTTCCCATTAGAACTTCCATTGGAATATTTTTAGTGAAATATTTCATAATTCATAAGTGAATTTGTGTTCCATTTTATACCAATAGAAAATCCACTAGATATTTAACTAGAACATTAAATTGAACCAATTATACCAAATTGATGTGGAAGATACATTAATAAATTAATATAAGTATGCTACTAGTGGAAATTCTAGTGGAAATTCTAGAGGAATGCCAAGTTTAACTTATATTGGAACTTCCAGTAGAACTTCCAATGAACTTTTAGGGGAACGTCCTCTGAAATTTCTTGTGAAACATATACTATAAGTTCTTGTGGATTTTCTGGGATAACTTCCACTCATTTTCAATCTTCCAAACCTATAGGGTAATTTTTATAATCCCCCAAAATTTTTTTTAGTGAAATATTACCTGATTTATAAGTGAATTTTGTGCCATTTTATACCACCAAAAATTCAAATAGTGGTTTATCTAGAACCGGAACTAGTTAGTGGGTGTTTTAGTGGGAGTACTAGTAGGAGTTCCTATATAACATCCACTAAATTATAGAATTATTATATATTCTATACTTCAATTTTGTGTATGCACCCAAATTTTAGTGATATTTTTACATGATTGACCATGGAGTTATTCTATTGTTTCTAGTCGTATTCCATGTTTTTTAATTACATGGAAAATCCTTACCTTCTATTTTCCAGTGTTCATTTTTGGTCCAATTTGACCCCTTACAATATGTTTTAGCTGAAATAAAACAAAAACTGAATGATGGGCATATGGATTATTTTTGAAATACCTATTTGGGAATGTGTTTAAAGTATTCATATACAATACTATATGAGAATATAATTATAAAATATTCAATAGATATTTTTTCTATGTATTTGATAACTATATTCCCTCCACATGTTCTTTTTGATTTGGTGGTATAGAAAGATGTATCTCAAAAGCTAATGTACAATGGTTCTTTTAAAAAAAAAAGAAGGTCATACAGAAATAGAGGACTCATAATCATTCAAACCAACCAAGGAATCATTGTATGAAAGTGTATTTCATACAGATGTGGTGTTTTTGACAGAAAACACAATTAAATCAGCTCTTTTTGAATTAGTAAAGGGAAATAAAGAAGTCGATCATCCTGACATAGCATCACTACTATGTTTATACACATGCACATATATTTTTACCCACTACCAGTTCGTAATTTTATATTGGGTTTTATTATTTATGTGGATATAAAAATAGACATGAGAACACAAAGTTTGTCTTATGCAATCCACAAACAATTGAAGAGATCTATTAAGGAATTTCCCATCCATTGGGAAAATATTACAAGGGCGATTATCGAATTATTGGTAATGATTAATATTTAATTTAACTAAAATGTTTAATGTACTATTATTAGTCATGTTATTATTTTAGTATTTATGCTATGAGTATAGTGGAATAGTTAATGGAAATTAGAAAGTGTCCAATCAACTAGTAACAAAGTGGAGCCTATCAAATTTATATGTTGTTGTAGGAAAAGTAAAGATTCAGCAAGTTGCAACTAGTGAGGTAACTGTACCAATTAAAATATAAATTTAATGAAAAAAAACCATAGTATGTAAAAATAAATATTACCAGTACAAAAAGATGAATAAATTGAAGAGGCGCTAACAACAATTATATAAGATCTTGTTGTCCAGAATAAAAAGGTTAAACTAGAGGAATAAAAAAATAATAGATCCTAAAAAAGAAAATTATGACCCAAATATAAAACAACATAAAATGGAATAAATAGTAAAAAAATGAATACAAAATTTAATTAATGAAGGTATTTTTATGTGGAAATTCCAAAAAAGTGGAAAATAGAAGATAAGGTATCATTATTGGTGATGCAAAGAGTCATTATTTAATGGAGAAAGACAAAAAAATTCAGTACAAATGAAGTAGGGAGGTACAAGATGACACTAAAAAAACAAATCTCTTACCAAATCATAACATTTAGAAATAACCGCTTCAATAATACAAGAAAACCAGAAAAAAGAAACAATAAAAACATGGATTCAAGAGGCTATATAGAAAGTGGAAGAAGATGATGAAAAAACCACACCTCTACCTCAAAGTAGGCAAATAGAATAGGAAAAAACCAAAATTAACTGAACTAGATCAATGATTAGAAATTTAAGGTCAAGAGATAGAAAATAAAAGAAATTGGATTTAGTATATCAGTACGAAACTAGAACTACAAAAAGGAGAATGACTACTTATCATGGAAAATAGTTTAATAACCAACTCAACTAAAACCAACTTTGATGAAAAAATCATTGAGGTATGCATTTTTTTTAAATCTATCACTTCAAAAAAATATGTTGCATGGCTTCCAGGTATATCTAAATTGATCAGTAAGACTGAACATCTTAGAAAAAGACTACAAGAATTTGGAGAGGATTATGAATATGGAACAATCTTGGTATTGTTGGCCTTAATTTAATGTATTTATTTTAAATTACTTGGAAATTATATTTTTTATTTTAATTAACTATTATTATAATATAGCGAATATATTTGGAATGATGTGAAATTTTTTATTCATTTGCATTAAATGACATTTTCTCAATTTGCAGAAAAAGTGTTAGAAGTAGCTGGGTGAGTATTTAACTTAACCAAGCTTACAGTAATATAATTTTTAATTAGTATGACATCCTCTATTAGTTTTTATTGATATTAGGTTATATATTCTTATACTCATATTATAAAAAAGAACCTTGAAAGAGAGGAAAAGGTTGAATTTTCCTAGATAAATCAACTATAATTACAAGTACTGCCATGATAACTGTAATATTATATATGTTATTGAAGCTATATATATATATATATTAATTAATATATTTCATAACATTATTCAGTTTATAGGTAACAAAATCTGTGAAAACAAGAATTTGATAGTGTTTTTGTTAGAGAAACCAATAAGAGAAGAAGTATAGTGGAATTGAAAAGTGTGCATCCCCATAAACACATCAAATATCGATTTGAATTGCTCTAGTTAGATATTTGAAAAAATATTTCAGCATCTATAGCTATATATAGACTCAGAAGGGTGCTGATATAACTAATTGTTACCATATGGATGCTTTACAAATGTTATATGATATTTTCTTTGATATAAAATGCATTTTCATATTAACTAACCCACTAAATACAATTTCTACAACTTACAGAAAACATTTATTGAATAAATAATAAACAATGTAACCTGGAATACATTTAAAAGAGTTATCTCATTCTTCCATTGATCGTGGAAGACACTCCTCAGTAGGGGGATGCATCATTGTACTGCAGGATAATGGTTTGTTATCTCATAGATAAACTGGAAATAGATTATGTGTATAATAAAAATAAACCAAAAGATGAAGTTGATGAACATCACTAATATGTGGAACATTTATTCCATACAGAACCTATTTACATATGGAGTGAAACATCATATAGAATCCAATGTTTCCTTCTAAAAATAATGTCTCCAGAATAGATATAACAAGTTAAACTACCAGGTTAGATTTATCTGACATTAAATTATAATTGAAAAAGTTTATAGGTTTTTAAACATTTATACAACCCAATTTAATATATGTTTCTTGAAACTACATTTTACTGTTGTTAGTATTTTAATCATTTATTCGACCCACTTTAATGGTGGTTTGTTTTTATTGGTATCAATATTTAATTAATTGGTTTTTGTATTATAATTGGTGCAGGTTATTGCATTGGTATATAATTGGTGTTGGTAATTGAAATGGTTTATATTTGTTTTTGGTTATTGAAATGGTTTATATTTGGAATTGGAAATTTCAATGGTTTATAATTGGTTTTGGTAATTAGAATGGTTTATAATTTGTGTTGGTAATTGAAATGGTTTGTATTTTTCATTGGTAGTTGAAATGGTTTATATTTGGTTTTGGTAACAGAAATGGTTTATAATTGGTGTCGTAATTGTAATGGTTTATATTTGGTGTTGGTAAATGAAATGGATTATATTTAGTGCTGGTAATTTCAATGGATTATATTTTTTATTATTTATTACAATAGATTATAACTGGTGTTGGTAATTTCAATGGTTTATAATTGGTATTGGAAATTAAAATGGTTTATAATTGGTGGTGGTAATTGTAATGGTTTATATTTGGTGTTGGTAATTTCAATGGTTTATTTTTTTTGAATGGTTTGGGCCAAAGCCTCATTTATTATTAAATCAATGAAAATAGATCTTTTCAAACTCCTTTGTGATTTTTTCACACTTTACCTTTTTTTCATGTTTTTAAAACTACAGTAGTTTCCTCTTTCACGATAGAAATTTTTCTCATAGCCTCTTCCTTAATCAAATTCATTATTTTCCATTATCACTGATAGAGAAATACTTTATTCCATAATCTATTTTCATCTTGAATTCTCATGTAACAAATTGATCTTGTCTCTCTCTTTCTTGAGTCCTTTAAAACAATCTTCTATAATATTATCATACTAATCTTGATTATTAATTTTTCTATTTTTATAATGATGATTAATTTTTTTTGTAAAAATAAAAAACATTCATATGATATATATTTATCTTCACCACAACACCCAGAAGCTTATTGTAGTCATTCAAATTTTTTCTCAATTTTCATTTTAGGTTTCTAAGGATAAAAACATTTCTTCACTTGATTTTGTGGTATTACCCTTTTTGTATAATCTATAAGTAGATGAAGAAAAAAAATACTATACTATAAATTGTATAGTTTTCACAAATAACACCACCCTACCAATATTTCATCAAAAACCATCTTCTTTGGTATAAATTTCATAGGTGTATAGGACTGTACTTATAATCTTTTTCAAGAATGAATTGATTTTTTTAGAAAATATTCATATGTGATACTTATTTTATAATCAATGATTATCTTGGATATTTTCTCAAAAAATCACTTAATATATATATTTCCATATTTTTAATTTTATTTTAAACTTATCGCTGAAAAATATTATCCTTTTTATTTTGAGAGATCCTATATTCTTACTGGGAAAGGCTGCATGTAGATTTCTAAAATCCATGAGTTCTATAAAAAATGACATATTTTTGTGTTTAGAAGATTAACCTATACATTCACCAAAATTTTTATGATTAAAATAAAAAGTGGACTATTAAATATTGATGCCTATAAATGATTCAATTCAATTATTAAAATTTGAAAAACAACTGCCACAATTTTCACAGTTTCAAACAACACCAATACATATAGCATATTTACAATTTACTAAAATGGTATAACAATCCCAATCCATTAAAACCAAAAGTGTAAAATGAAATATTTCATCCTATAAATGATTCGATTTAGTCATTATAATTTAAAATAAACTTCCATCAATTTCACAATTTCATTCTAGATGAATACATACAACACATTTACAATTTATTGAATTGGTATCCCAATCACAACCCATTATAACCCACAACGTACTATGAAATATAGATGCCTATAAATGCTTCAACTCATTCATTCCAATTTGAAAAAATTCCAACCAATGTTCACTACACTGGTCGGATTCTTCTAATGATATATCAGTCTACCTCCAAAGTCGAAGTTCTAAATTGGTTGATAAGTTTTCCAGTAACAATAAAACAACAAAATTACAATAGTTATAAAAAATAATGCTGATAAAAAAATAAATTTAAAACTATTTTTCTAGATATAACACCAAAATATGATCAATATTTCTCTAGAATTCCATAAATACAATGATAAATGATATCAAATACCAAATTAAAAATAGAAAACAACTCTTATAAATGATGTACTTCGTAAAATGAATTTATACCATCATCATAGTAGTAGAATTTTTTTATTCAACAATGTACCCTTTCGAAATAAATTATCCAAAAATCGTTTAATTATATCTCCCATTTTCTTCTTTGATTTCTTTTTTTAGTATAATCATTTCTTTAAACTCTTTTGAAACTCTCAGGATCAGAAACTCTATCTGATGATATATTTATGATAGTTAACAATTTTGATAAATTAATGCAATTAGAAAATGACATGTCATAACCCACATCTATCTCACAATCTATGGTAGTAAACTTCATTCCCATTAATGATAAATCTTTGTAACATTTTACAATAAATAATTTTTTAGCTGAAAGTACTTATATAGAAGATCCTTTTAACATCACTATATTTCTAGCCAATTGTGTCCATCACTCCAAAACATATTTTTCTAACATCACTCCCAAATAATGCCACTAAAATTTATTTTAGACATGAGAAAAATGATACGCAATAGACTAAAACATTCCAAAAGAATATTCAAAAACTTCATCAAAATGGTTATATGATACACCGAATTGATCTTCACAACCATCCATTTCAACAACATAAATGAATTGAACTCCAATTTTAATTTATGATATCAAAAAGAAAGTGTAACGCCCCGACCCCAGCTACCCAGAGTCGGTGCATTACTTCGTAACATTGGCATGATCACAAAAGATCAAGTCTCGAAAGACCGATTAGTTTAGTAGCCTTGGAAACACTAGATACATTCTTAAACGTTACATTACATCAAAAAGTGAAAAACTACAATAACATGGTCTTCATAGTCCACACTCATATCCTCTTCTGACTATCCCTGTAGGTCATTCCTAAAATACTTCTTCACATCCTGGAAAATATTAAAACATTGAAAGGGGTGAGCTCAGATGCTCAGTAAGGATAACAATATTGCGGAAGCTTTCATAAATAAACATAAACATTTAAGGCAATGTATAACTAAAACAAAGCCTTTTAAACATGAACTTCAACATAATATGGCAAATGTAAAATGAGATAATTCCATTCACTTATTCACATGGATATTCTACTGGTCGAATAATCACATGCAATAACAATAACAACTTTCATAATGAGGGAATGTATAATGCCAGACATTCTGAAACATTTTGTCAAGGCCTCGGCCAAGACGTCTAAAATGATTAAGGCCTCGGCCAAAACCATAAATCAAAATGGGAAAGGGCCTCGGCCAATTCCACGTCTAGTTGTCTCATGAGACCTACCGATGCATCGAGGAGCTATATCAGGCTCCACCCGTCACATATTAAGTCCAATACATTCCTCATATGAATAGGTTTAAACATATCATAAACCATAACATAATCGTATCACATAAAACATGCATAAAGGAAACATAACATTTCCACATTTCAATCACAAGATATCAATACAACACATTTATATAATAAAAACGCTTTCAAAACCATTTTCAATACCAAAATACATAAAAGAGTATATGGTATTTATTTTATTCTAAAAACATTACGGCTTGTTGAGAAAGCCAAAGACCAAATAATACTCGCGGCGGCGGAAAAGGTCGTTGTCGCCACTTACGTTAAAAGAAACATTTCTTTTTGTCGTTTAGAAAAACTCTTCATATAAAAAGATTCCTTTTGAATAAACTTAAAATTCAAAGGGGTTTATACACCGTATAAAAGAAAGTTGTGTATAAAACCAAATATGCCTCAACGAAAGGGGTTTGAGACGAAGTCCTTAAAAAGATCATTTTTTTAAATAAAGTACATCTATAATGTGTATTCACTATAAGTACACATAAATAATGTACAAATACAAGATAGGACATAAAAATATCATGACATAATTTGAAAGTAGGAGATTAACCCAAAGAATAGAAATTGGGTTAAGAAGTTCCCTTACCTCGTGTCTGACTTGACTCAACCGTTCTTTAACCTCCTGAATAATAAACTAGAGTTAATATATACCTTATTAAGAACCATTTTCAACTTCATTATCCTTATTATATCACTTATTACAATGATATGAACATTATGTAATTATTTAAGTTAATAACGGTCGTTTTGTCGATCTTTGGTACATATGAGTCAACAATAAGCTTCTTATAATTACAAGTTGTTTATGTGGTGAAATATCCATTATATCCAGAATTATATTCATGATTTATATGTCATATATATCTTATATATCCATTATATACATTCATTTATAATATTACGTAACATTTAGAGGTAAGAAATGAAATGCACCGTTCATGGAGACGGTAAGCCGTACGTACGCATGAACGCTACTTTCATTTCAATTTCATATTTAATGGAACTAAATCATAATGATATAAATTTATAATATAATTACAGTATAATATAGTGTATAATACCATTTACTCCATCCTTTATACATCCCACATATGGCATTAACGATTCAAATCACTTTGAGGGGGCGGTAGTCCGCACTTCCTAAAATGAAATTATCGCGTTTTACCCATAATGGAAATCATAAAGTATGACATAAATGAGAAATACAGAAGCATAAGTAAAACATAAACAAATTATAAATCATATATAAAAATAGTGACATCTTAATGGCCACCTTTGAAGGTGTTATATGAGTGTTGAACAATCATCGTTTCGTGAGGCAGAAATTCGCCATCCACAGAAACCGTATGTTCTTTAACCATTAGATGAAGGTGTGTGTAAGTGTAAACCAAATACTTATCATAACAACATCCTAGTATATTGTAGGTACTGGTGTTGTTACAAAAGAATGGAATGAAAAGAGTTTAGGTGGTTGGAGAAGAAAAATAAAACATAACAACATTAGAAAAGACATTACCTCAAAATCGGGTAACTCTTTTTGATTTGAGCCAAAGGCTTCCTTGGGAAGAGTTCTGCCCAAAGTGAGGATTCTAGGAGTAATAGAGGGATGTTGGGAGAGTATTTGGTCAGAGGTTGGCCGAGACAAATGGCTTGAAGGTGTGAATGAGATGGGAGAGGTGGGGGCCTTTTATAAGTGGAGAGGAGGGGCACTTTTGGAATGATTGAAATGTTACATTATTTACACAATGGTTTTCGGATTATAAAGGTCCCACACTTATATAATTCGAGGGTAAGGTGATAAGGGTTCAAAATATCCTCATCCAATTGGCTTTGGACAAGTTTAAGCCTTGGATTTTGCATTATCTTCCCATTTTATTTAAATCGTTAAATAATGAGGTCATCACTACATCATCATGATGTCATAACTAATTTAATTTATTTAATGTCTAAAAATTATAAAAAAATACTTTGATGTAGGAAATCTTTTTAGCTTTCTAATGAATATTTATAATCAAAATTTGGACTTGTGTAACCCCACTTAAAAACTGTTTTAGTAAAACAACTCATGTTTGTGTCAATTTAATTTTAACATTAAATAAATATATATTAATGTCATTTTCCAACTAAAGTGGCTCCATGGGGTCCCCAAGTTGACCCATGGGTTGTCTTGGTCGGCCATGACTCATCCAATAGGAGTAGGACAAGTGTCAATCTCATATCATATTAATAAAACATTGTTTTTACCTTAAACTACACTAATTACCTCTAATCGCGATTAAGAACTTAAAAGTTACTATTCACCAAAAAATTATTTTGATCTCATTGAACCACATTTTACTTCTTAATGACAACCATGTATGTCGGATTTTTGAAAATCAAATCACAGAAGTGGTAATATTTCATTTAAACGAAAAATCAGTTATTTAACTACCACTTAGTGGTTTCACTATTCATCAAAAATTGAAGTTTTTCAGAACAATACCAAAATTTCACCCTAAGCTATAATTGATATTACGAATTCAAAAATGATGTCTATTTTACAAAATTCCAAACATATTAGTTGCATTAATTAATTTTATAATTAATTCCCGCTGTTACAACAAATAGCGTGTTTTTAAGAAACAATTTATATCAAAAGATTGGCAATTGTTTATGTCTAATTTCAATGTTAAATTAATTCTAATGACCACCATTGGATAAAATGGTAAAAATATATTCTAATTATACTTTAAAACCACTCAATAGTATAATTTATCACTATGAATTATTTTGATTAAAAAAGTTGTTTTAAGTATTTTTCACTATTCATAAAAATTTTGAAGTTCTCAGAAAATTACAAAAAATTCAACATAGGCTAATTTCAATATTAGGAATACAAAAATGAAGTCCATTTTGAAATATAAAATTTCTATAATTTTAAAAAGTGGTTATTACTATTCATAACGGCTACTTTGATTTGTCGCGATGTTTTAGAACTCGAAGTTGCGTACAATGCAAGCTATTGCATTATTGAAAGAGAGGCGTATCGTGGAAGCTCGGGGTGTTACATTCTCCCCTCCTTCAATAAATTGCGTCCTCGCAATTTGATATAAGAGGTTGAAAATAGAAAATACCTTTGTGGAAAACCCACATCGGAAATAAGGTTAATAAAATTTAGCCTTAATAAGAGGGAAAATGGAAATAAGAAAGTCACCACCAAATTATGATCTCGATAAGGAGAACATTGGTGGCAATTAAAGACATATAATTGGAGGAAAAACGTAAATATTTGTAGGGAGTGATTGAGGTCATCAATCACAATCAACTGTCAAATTGAGGGCCTCAAAGCCTTCAATCTATGTTGATTTAAAATATCATCAGTTCAACCAGACATAAGGTATTAGGATAACACATTTTTTTGTTTTAATATCCCTTTACTAAAGTTTAAGAATTAATTTATTCATTGAATAAGAGATAGGTATATATATATTTATGCTTGACAATTAGAGTTTCAACCTTCAAATCATCTTTCACTCAAAAAGATAATAGAACTCAAAAATATTATACTTATCCAAATTGTATAAGGTTCCAAATGTTAACACATACCATTTAAATTAGTAAAATTGTTTGTAATAACCAGAGACTTCCTGTAGGCTAGTGGTAGGAAATAAAGGCCTGTCGCACTATGATTGTGGGTTCGATTCCTGCAGCTTTGTCCGACTCGACAGGTTATGGCCCACCCTGCAGGTTGTCCTTTAGTATCATAATATTCCAAAAATAATCTTCATAAATTTTTTAGCCTTAAACAATACTATCCAAAGTTCAACTTAATCCATTCCAACCTTAATAGTTATCCAAAATACCTTCGTCCAAACTTTCTCTAAAAGGTCTCTAAATTCCAAAATCAATTTATCAGATTCCCAAAACAAAGAAAAGTTTCTCTTATTGTCACATACTAAAAATATGATTACCTTAATCATATTAAAACCTTACTGAAATCAAAAAGTACTGCAGTACAATCCATATATATATATTACATTATTCTTATAACCAGAATATAATCCTTGAGTCCAAAAGCACCAATACATTAGTTATTCTGCTTCAACTGTAGTAACAGCATAAGATTGTCCTTGATCCCTTGGCCTTTTCTGAGGTAAGTTTCCCTGAAGCTTAGGACATTCATTTGCATAATGACCCATTTCTCTACAATTGTAGCATTCAACTTTGACAGCCTCTTTCTTTCCCTTGCAATCACGAGACTGGTGACCATTTTCTCCACATTTATAACAAACTCCCATTCTTTTTAGGCAAGTACCAGGGTGATTCTTCCCACAATTATCACATAATGGAAAATCCTTCTTTCCCTTTTTCCCTTTATCTGTCTCTTGTCCCACCGTTCTCTTCTTCTCTTGCTTTACTTTGTTGTCATAAGACTTAGAGAATTCCTTTTCTGTCTTGATAGCACATGAGACAACATCTTCGTATGATGAGAAGGATTGTGATACTAAAGCTCGACGGAGAAATGGTTTTAACCCATCAAAGAAACGATCAATCTTACTCCTTGGGTTACGTATATAATCGGCAGCATGCCTCGCTAACCTTGTAAAGGTAGCCTCATACTTTGCGACATTCTCATCCTCCTTCTGCCTCAAACTCAGAAATTGCCTTTCCATATCTGCTCGATGGTCACGAGGAAAGTATTTTTCTAAGAAAAGCTCTTTGAACTCCCTCCATTCCATATTCGATACGTCATCATCTTCCTTTGTGTTTCGAATCAGCGACCACCACTGATCGGCATCTCCAGTGAGGCGGTAAACTGCCATGACAACCTTCTCCCTTTCACTACTCCCCAAAGCCTGAAATATTTTCTCTAGGGAATTTATCCATTGCTCGGCTACTATAGGATTTGTACTCCCATTGAAGGTTGGTGGTTGTTGCCTCATGAAGCGGTCTAACATTGATCCTCCACGTTGAGGATCAGGGTGCTCCATACGAGTAAGGTTATTATTCATAACCTGAGTGAGTTTTCCCAGTATGGTATTAAGTTGATCAGCACCAGTTGTATCTCTAGATCCACAATAATTATCTTGATCAGGAGGGAAATCCCTACACGGAGTTCGTGCATTGATACGGTTTCCATTCCTTCCACTAGGCGCCATTTCTAAACAATGGCATAAACTAGATTAGATTATGAATCAAAATACATAATTCCATACTTATAAAACACTTAACATAAATTGAACTATTTATGGATATAATCCATAATCATAAAAAGAAATGTTTTCTTTGAGAAAGTATATACTCATAACCCTTCATAGTGGTTTGTAAATAAAATTAGAATTATCCTAAGCATATCCCCCGGGAGTGTCGTAACCAAGAGTGCAGCAAGGCCCGTTGTCGTGCACCAGTTCCCGTTCGAGTCTAGCTCAAACGGTGTTTTCAGGTTTTACCCCTAGGTACATCTGTGCCAGAGCCGCCTCTACTTGCTCGTATCCAGACAGGGATGTATTGCTCGGAAAACTCACAAAATCCCTACAATAACAAAATTCTAGGAAGTTCTTCTATACTAATCCTCAAAGTCTATCTTTGGGCTATGCGCTCTAATCAGAGTTTATCTAAATCTAGCTTCCAAGGTTAGTACTAAACTGCCTCTGATACCAACTGTAACGCCCCGACCCCAGCTACCCAGAGTCGGTGCATTACTTCGTAACATTGGCATGATCACAAAAGATCAAGTCTCGAAAGACCGATTATTTTAGTAGCCTTGGAAACACTAGATACATTCTTAAACGTTACATTACATCAAAAAGTGAAAAACTACAATAACATGGTCTTCATAGTCCACACTCATATCCTCTTCTGACTATCCCTGTAGGTCATTCCTAAAATACTTCTTCACATCCTGGAAAATATTAAAACATTGAAAGGGGTGAGCTCAGATGCTCAGTAAGGATAACAATATTGCGGAAGCTTTCATAAATAAACATAAACATTTAAGGCAATGTATAACTAAAACAAAGCCTTTTAAACATGAACTTCAACATAATATGGCAAATGTAAAATGAGATAATTCCATTCACTTATTCACATGGATATTCTACTGGTCGAATAATCACATGCAATAACAATAACAACTTTCATAATGAGGGAATGTATAATGCCGGACATTCTGAAACATTTTGTCAAGGCCTCGGCCAAGACGTCTAAAATGATTAAGGCCTCGGCCAAAACCATAAATCAAAATGGGAAAGGGCCTCGGCCAATTCCACGTCTAGTTGTCTCATGAGACCTACCGATGCATCGAGGAGCTATATCAGGCTCCACCCGTCACATATTAAGTCCAATACATTCCTCATATGAATAGGTTTAAACATATCATAAACCATAACATAATCGTATCACATAAAACATGCATAAAGGAAACATAACATTTCCACATTTCAATCACAAGATATCAATACAACACATTTATATAATAAAAACGCTTTCAAAACCATTTTCAATACCAAAATACATAAAAGAGTATATGGTATTTATTTTATTCTAAAAACATTACGGCTTGTTGAGAAAGCCAAAGACCAAATAATACTCGCGGCGGAAGAAAAGGTCGTTGTCGCCACTTACGTTAAAAGAAACATTTCTTTTTGTCGTTTAGAAAAACTCTTCATATAAAAAGATTCCTTTTGAATAAACTTAAAATTCAAAGGGGTTTATACACCGTATAAAAGAAAGTTGTGTATAAAACCAAATATGCCTCAACGAAAGGGGTTTGAGACGAAGTCCTTAAAAAGATCATTTTTTTTAAATAAAGTACATCTATAATGTGTATTCACTATAAGTACACATAAATAATGTACAAATACAAGATAGGACATAAAAATATCATGACATAATTTGAAAGTAGGAGATTAACCCAAAGAATAGAAATTGGGTTAAGAAGTTCCCTTACCTCGTGTCTGACTTGACTCAACCGTTCTTTAACCTCCTGAATAATAAACTAGAGTTAATATATACCTTATTAAGAACCATTTTCAACTTCATTATCCTTATTATATCACTTATTACAATGATATGAACATTATGTAATTATTTAAGTTAATAACGGTCGTTTTGTCGATCTTTGGTACATGAGTCAACAATAAGCTTCTTATAATTACAAGTTGTTTATGTGGTGAAATATCCATTATATCCAGAATTATATTCATGATTTATATGTCATATATATCTTATATATCCATTATATACATTCATTTATAATATTACGTAACATTTAGAGGTAAGAAATGAAATGCACCGTTCATGGAGACGGTAAGCCGTACGTACGCATGAACGCTACTTTCATTTCAATTTCATATTTAATGGAACTAAATCATAATGATATAAATTTATAATATAATTACAGTATAATATAGTGTATAATACCATTTACTCCATCCTTTATACATCCCACATATGGCATTAACGATTCAAATCACTTTGAGGGGGCGGTAGTCCGCACTTCCTAAAATGAAATTATCGCGTTTTACCCATAATGGAAATCATAAAGTACGACATAAATGAGAAATACAGAAGCATAAGTAAAACATAAACAAATTATAAATCATATATAAAAATAGTGACATCTTAATGGACACCTTTGAAGGTGTTATATGAGTGTTGAACAATCATCGTTTCGTGAGGCAGAAATTCGCCATCCACAGAAACCGTATGTTCTTTAACCATTAGATGAAGGTGTGTGTAAGTGTAAACCAAATCCTTATCATAACAACATCCTAGTATATTGTAGGTACTGGTGTTGTTACAAAAGAATGGAATGAAAAGAGTTTAGGTGGTTGGAGAAGAAAAATAAAACATAACAACATTAGAAAAGACATTACCTCAAAATCGGGTAACTCTTTTTGATTTGAGCCAAAGGCTTCCTTGGGAAGAGTTCTGCCCAAAGTGAGGATTCTAGGAGTAATAGAGGGATGTTGGGAGAGTATTTGGTCAGAGGTTGGCCGAGCCAAATGGCTTGAAGGTGTGAATGAGATGGGAGAGGTGGGGGCCTTTTATAAGTGGAGAGGAGGGGCACTTTTGGAATGATTGAAATGTTACATTATTTACACAATGGTTTTCGGATTATAAAGGTCCCACACTTATATAATTCGAGGGTAAGGTGATAAGGGTTCGAAATATCCTCATCCAATTGGCTTTGGACAAGTGTAAGCCTTGGATTTTGCATTATCTTCCCATTTTATTTAAATCGTTAAATAATGAGGTCATCACTACATCATCATGATGTCATAACTAATTTAATTTATTTAATGTCTAAAAATTATAAAAAAATACTTTGATGTAGGAAATCTTTTTAGCTTTCTAATGAATATTTATAATCAAAATTTGGACTTGTGTAACCCCACTTAAAAACTGTTTTAGTAAAACAACTCATGTTTGTGTCAATTTAATTTTAACATTAAATAAATATATATTAATGTCATCTTCCAACTAAAGTGGCTCCATGGGGTCCCCAAGTTGACCCATGGGTTGTCTTGGTCGGCCATGACTCATCCAATAGGAGTAGGACAAGTGTCAAGCTCATATCATATTAATAAAACATTGTTTTTACCTTAAACTACACTAATTACCTCTAATCGCGATTAAGAACTTAAAAGTTACTATTCACCAAAAAATTATTTTGATCTCATTGAACCACATTTTACTTCTTAATGACAACCATGTATGTCGGATTTTTGAAAATCAAATCACAGAAGTGGTAATATTTCATTTAAACGAAAAATCAGTTATTTAACTACCACTTAGTGGTTTCACTATTCATCAAAAATTGAAGTTTTTCAGAACAATACCAAAATTTCACCCTAAGCTATAATTGATATTACGAATTCAAAAATGATGTCTATTTTACAAAATTCCAAACATATTAGTTGCATTAATTAATTTTATAATTAATTCCCGCTGTTACAACAAATAGCGTGTTTTTAAGAAACAATTTATATCAAAAGATTGACAATTGTTTATGTCTAATTTCAATGTTAAATTAATTCTAATGACCACCATTGGATAAAATGGTAAAAATATATTCTAATTATACTTTAAAACCACTCAATAGTATAATTTATCACTATGAATTATTTTGATTAAAAAAGTTGTTTTAAGTATTTTTCACTATTCATAAAAATTTTGAAGTTCTCAGAAAATTACAAAAAATTCAACATAAGCGAATTTCAATATTAGGAATACAAAAATGAAGTCCATTTTGAAATATAAAATTTATATAATTTTAAAAAGTGGTTATTACTATTCATAACGGCTACTTTGATTTGTCGCGATGTTTTAGAACTCGAAGTTGCGTACAATGCAAGCTATTGCATTATTGAAAGAGAGGCGTATCGTGGAAGCTCGGGGTGTTACAGAAAGAACCAATCATTTTATATTCATTTTTAAGTAATTAAAAAAACATAGAAGTATATATAGTAGAAACCTGACACGTCAATAGAGGATAAGGGAGAATATTAAGAGTAAACTTCTCCTGAATCTCAAATTATAGCTCTGTTTTGCGATATCGATTTTTGTTCAACAATCTCTCTAACTAAAAAATTTGACAACACGTAACATGTTATGAACATAATATTTAATCAATCCATTAAAACATTCACTTAATTGACTATAGTGAATACCCAATGTTAAAGCATCTTCCAAAAAGCAATGCACCGACTTTTATCCCAACACAAATTCATCATCTAGAAACTACGATTTCCACTCCCCATATTCTGCTATATGGGAAACCAATCCTGATCAAAATCATTTTCATCAGGGTATTGGAACATATAATTTATAAATATAGTTAAAAAAATAGATCCATAATTCATTAAATTATCCAAATGCTTAATTCCACTTTACATCTAATTCTAGGGAAAAAAGAAATGCCGAGTTCCCACTAAAACATCACAAATAGATTTTCCCATCACTACATACCGATCATTAAAAATATATTAACGTCACTTCAGGTGACACACCTATAATTTTTGTAACGCAATGACCCTAGATACCCAGAGTCGGTGCATTATTATAGATCATTGGCATGATCACAAAGGATCAAGTCTCAAAAGACCAATTAGTTTAGTAGCCTTGGAAACACAAGATATATTCATAAGTCTTACATTACATCATACAATAAAAAAAACCTACAACAACATCTTGTCTTCATATCCTCTCATACTATCCCTGTAGGTCATTCATAAATTACTTCTTCATAATCCTGGGAAAAATAAAACATTGAATGGGGTGAGCTCAGATGCACAGTAAGGATAACATTATAGTAGGAGCTTTCATAGATTAGCATAAACACTTGGCAGTTTATAACTAAAACGAAAGCCTTTTAAACTTGAACATTAGCATAAAATGGAAAAGGTAAAATAGAATAATGTCATTTACGTTCTTACATGGATATTCTACTAGTCGAATGATCACATGCAATATCAATAACAACTTTCATAATGGTGGAATGCATAATGCCAGACTATCATAACCACATAGCCAAGGCCTCGTGCCAAGACTACAAATAAGATTTTGCCAAGGCCTTGTGCCAAGACACTAGTTTGTCTCATGAGTCCTACCGATGAATTGAGGAGCTATAGAGGGCTCCACCCTTCACTTATTAAGTCCAATGCATTCCTCATATGAACAGTTTAAAACATAACATAAACATTCGTATTAAAACTAGCATACGAAATGTCAATACTTTAACCACAAACCATGAATGGTATAAAAATAGCACATCCACAGTCAAACATAACTCATTAGATACAATATAAAAGACTTTATTGTATCACATTAACCTTAATCAAGAATAATGAAGGATGTTGACATAGATTAAAATAATCATCAAAACTATTTGAGAGAAATATCCCCCTTTTCTTGAAATCATTTAAAAGTCACAGTATTTGTCATGAAGCCATTTAAAAATAGATTTTTGAATCCAAGTGTCCCATTCCACTTTGAAACTTTTAAAAAGAGTTTTAATTTTAAAACATTAATGTCCATATAAATAATTCCATAAAACCATTTTTAAAACAAGGGCATTAATGAGAAAGATTTATAATAATAAGTCTTTAAAACATTAAAAAATGGTATTTTAGTTAGGGTTCTTAACCAAAAGAGATCCACTTTAATACAAATAATTGAGGTAATCAAAACATTGTAATATCATGAGAATAAAGGGATTCATGATATACTATGTCAAAGTACATTATATACACCACATAAAAGTGATTTGGTGTATATCAACAAAGAAGTCTCAATGGAATGTAAATTGAGATGAAATATCTCATAAAGGCCGTACCCTTAGGTTAAGGATAAATTAATGACATAGTTATGTGTGACAGATATAAATACACTAAATATGATTGGATATTTAGTGTAAAACAATAAATGGACATTCACACATAATCTTGTAAAAACAACACCAATGAATTGGATGTTTAACTCAACAAATGGAGAATGAGTTAAAATTTCTCTTATCAAATTCATATCGATGATTTGAGAAATTATCCATGGAGTGATTATGTGTATCAAAATTATATCCACGGGAAAGGGAGTGGAAATTATGACATAATAAAATGAATAGTGATTCCACACATATTCTTGGAGTAATATAATCAATGAAATATGCATAAATCCAAATGAGTGGAAATTGAAATTTCAAATTCTCCTATCGATTAGGTAACTTATGAAACATACACCCATGAAATAAGGATCAGACCATGTTTATGTAAATATCTATAAATTAAAGTATATTACACAATGAATACAATCATGGGAAGTACACACACCACATGCAATAAATAAGTGGTGAACAATTGAATTCTCACAGAATTAAAAGTGAGATAAGAAACCCCTTACCTTGTACATTTCCTTGGATGGGGGTAGGTTAACCTCTTGTATAATGTTGAAATAATTGTTATTAAAATATTAATGAATCATATACATTAATATGATATCATATATGATCTTTTAACATTGCTTTGTTAATAATATCTTAGAATTATCGTCGTTTTGGGTGTTAACTTACTCGTTTTCTTTTATATGTTTTGTTACGTAAGCCATGTTTTTCATGGATAGGTTGTATCTTATTCATATCCATAATGATATAAAGTTCTTAAACTTTATTTTTAAATAATCCAATTATAATTATACTTGAATGGATATGATGGAGAATGACTCTCATCGCGTTCATGGAGACGGTAGTCCGTACGTACGCACGAGCGACAATATCATTCTTTTGATATTAAAATAATATATAATTGGATGGTATATCATATATAAAGAATCATTATCATGTTATATTTATTATTTAAATGAGTTACACATCATTATTATACCCACCCAAATAATAATATACTGAATAACAATTACACCACGACGTGGAAACGGTAAGCCGTACGTATGCACGTATGGTGACATGTTATTTAAAGGGTTGATAAAATATTGAATATGGTTGTACCGTATTTATAATAACATAACAGTATATATAAGATACTGGAGTTATTATTTTATAATGGTAATAACAAAGAAAGAAGAAGTGGAAGAAGAAAGGAACTTGAAAAGGGGTGGTAAAAACATTACCTCTTCTTCGGGTTCTTCCTTTTGATTTTATCAAAAGGGCTCCTTAGGTTGGATTTATGATCAAAATAAGGCCTCTAGGTTGTATTTAAGGAAGTTGAGAGAGTATTTGGGCAGGGTTTGGCCGAACCAAAAAGGCTTTGAAGGTGTGAAGAAATGAGAAGGAGGAGTGCCCTTTTATAAGAGGGGTGAGGGGCACCTTTGGAAAAGCTAGAAATATTAATTTATAATAAATTAATATTCGGTTTCTCATAGCTCCAAAGTTGATTATTTAAAGGATAAGGTGGGGATGGGTCTAAAACCACTAAACCAATAGAATTTATACAGGTTTGGGTCATTATATTAACCTTATCTTTAAGTATTAACTCTTAGTTAATTAGTTTCACTTTTACAATGTCTCTTTGTATTTTTATATTATATGGTTAATAAACATACCATATACATCAAAGAGACCCCCAAGTGGTCCATTAATGATACACCTATCATGATATAAGTCTCTTGGACAAACCTTAGATTTTTAGGAATTTAATATCAATTAATCATATAATATTTGTTTTAAAAACTCTTTTATGTCAATTTTGACACTATTCAATAGTTGATTTTTTTGAAACACATAAAAGAATGATTACTTATAACAAGGTTAATTACATCAATCCTAATATGTCATATTAACCTATAAAATTAGTGTAATTCAATAAAAGTCTCATATTATATTTATTTGGGTATTTATAATAACAATTATTCTAATTTCTCACTATTATGGTAATTACTGCATCACCATTTTATCATAAATAAATTAACTTATTTAATATATAAAAATTATAAATAAAATATCATTATGTAGGAAATAGTTTTATATTTCTAATGAATATTTATAGTCTAAAATCTGACATATATAACCCTATGTAACAATTTTGTTTCTAAAAGATATAATTTTGTATTTATTTTAACTTAATTAAAATAAAGTGTCATTATCACATACAAGTGGATCCATGGGGTCACAAAATCGACCCAAAGATGCCCATGGTCGACCATGTATCAACCAATAGGGTTAAGACACATTTTAGGGTAATTTAATATTATAATAATATTATTTTTTTAACCCTTGTTTACTGGATTTACCTTTTAACCATGGTAAATAAAATATTTACTGAAGTAATTATCCAAAATGTCTAAAAATAAAAGTTACCTATTTACACAATTTGAACATCCTGATTCCAAATATGGAATCCATTTTTCCAAATTCAAAACACAGAAGTGGCAGAAATTAATTTAAAATTAATTCTCGTTGTTAAAACAAAAAGCGTGTTTTTAAGAGATAATAACTATCAAAAGATTGAAACGTGTTTATGTCTGGTTTAAATTTGAAATTATGTTCAATGACACACATTGTATTACATGGTAAAAATATATTTTAAATATAATTTAAAACTACTCAAATTCATAATTTATCACTGTTAATTATTTCAATTAAAAAAGTTGTTTTTAATTAAAATTTAGTAATTTTTTACTATTCATCAAAATATAAAACTTATCCGAAAAGTACCAAAATTTCACCCTAGGATAATTTCTTTATTCCAAACACAAAAATAAATTCTATTTTACCAAATTAAAAACATGAATGTGGCATTTATTAATTTAAAATTGATTCCCACTTTGGAAACCAAAAGGCGTATTTTTAAGAAATAATAACTATAAAAAGTTTGAGATTTGTTTATGTCCAACGTCAAAGTAAAATTACTTAAAATGACCATAATTAGATTAAATAGTAAAAATATAATCTATTTATTCTTCCAAAAAATTAAAATTTATAATTTAACAATATAAATTATTTTGATTAAAAAAGTTGTTTTCAGTTAAAATATAGTATTTTCACTATTCACACAAATATGAAAGTTATCAGAAAGACACCACAACGTTATTGATACTAAATTCTTATGTCCTGATTCTAAAGAAGAATTTCATTTTTTCAAAGTTTCAAATATTGGTTTTAAAAAGGCTTTGCCATTAAAAGGCGGTAAAATTTAATTTTTTGAAAAATACTTCTTTTATCTGAAAAAATGAATTTGTTCATAAATCATGTCTTAGAAGCTCATAATATGGATTAAAATTATAAGGATAATATAATATTTAAAATTCAGTTAATACTATTCATAACCTCTTTTGAACGACTAGTTTGGTAAGTCGTGGTGTACTTTAACTCAGTGTTGCGTACGATACACGCTATTGCATTATTCAAAGAGAAGTGTACCGTGGAATATTGGGGTGTTACATTCACCCCTCCTTCAATAAATTGTGTCCTCGAAATTTTAAAAAAAATTGGGCCTGATAATATAATGGAAAGTCCCACATCTGAAAAAGAGTCAATAAAACTATCACTTTAAAAGAAGGAAAGATAGGTATAAAGGTCATCCATGATAACCCATACTCGGATTCCATGTAGGAAAACATGGATATGGATGATAAACTAAGTGTCAAGTTTTGATGGAGAGGGATAGAAATCATGATCAGGAGAAAGTTAACAATAATAAAACCACAAACTTGTGTTGGGACAAATGATCATTAATCTCCTAGTAGAAAAAGTAAACGGACGACATATTTTTGTTTTAAGTTACATTACATAATGATGAGGAATTCATTTATGATATTGATTAAGAATATAAAGATATATACTTACTTTTTAAGTAGAGATTCATTCTTTAACAAATTTCCACCACTAACTCATTTTTTTAAACGATGAGTATTCAAGAAGACTTGGCCACACTGGAAGAGCTAGAATAAACTTCTATAGAATCACATGATCCATGTAGGATAAATTATATATTTACATTGTCTTTAAAGATTAATCAAAACCAAAATTGTTAGTATAAGATCTAATGATCCCCCAAAAGGATATTCCTTGAGATAAATAAACACTAATCTTAATTTCTAAAATTAAACCAATAATACCCCATAGTTAAATAAATACTATTCAATAATCAATTGCCCTTAAAATCCTTCAATATAATCCAAACTAATATTGAAACCAAAAACATAGAAGAATTTGATTATGTAGTCTCCCATGTTAAATTGTATCTCCAAATGACATTAATTACTCTTATTGTCACATAATTAAAAGTAATTAACCTAATCATTTCCATAAATAAACCAAATCATTATAAATTCACAATAAAAACATAGATAAAAATCCACCATTACTCCTCAAATGAAATCCCATAATACTCTATTTTCCTTTGGCATATAGTGTTCTCAGCAAAGCAAACAACTTCCAAAATAACATTTATCACTTAATCACCAAATCATTTTCCTATACTCAGGGTATTCATTTGTTAAGACATAAGATCCCGAATCAAATTATTATTGATCAATAAAATGATTAAACTAAAAATAATAGTCACACTAACCAGGGACTTCACATAGTTCAGTGGTAGGCGATAATACCCAATCACACTTTGGTTGTCGGTTTGATTCCCACAACTTTGTCCGACGCGATGGGTTGTCACACGGTCTACGTGTTGTCCTTTTTCAAAAACTATATTTTATAACATTACCAAGATGAGATAAATTCCTCAAAATAAGCATAACATAATTTAACAACAAATGTTATCTCATACCTTGAATTTTCATCCCAAATTATAATAATTTGTAATTGCCTCAAACCCAATTATCATGTAAAACCAAATGGTTATTTATAACTATATCCACAAGAGAAAAGATAATTCTTCCTCAAATATCTTTCTCACATGGAAAACTACAGGGATACAAATACAAGATAAAATTATTCCAAAGTAAACCCATCAACAAGGAGCACTAATACTTTTTAAACATTTGTCCAACCATTTATTTCCACATAGATTCTTCTCTAACAAAGAAAATATCTTATAGAATAGGACATTCACTCGGATAATGGCCAGGTCCCCTAAATTTACGGAAAATGATTGTAAATGGACTCTCGGGAACATTTTTATCTTCTTCCATAGTACTCTTCATTTTTCTTCAAGAATTATTCACTTTATGTCCTTCCTTCCCGCACGTAAAGCATTTCTTTGTCCCATTGAGACACTTTCCTGGATGTCTTCTTCCACATTTCCTGCAAGATGGAAATTGAGGATTTCTTTCTCCATGTTCTCCACTACTGGAGCTATTATCATTCATCACCTTTCTCTTATTTGTTGAGTCCGGTAATTGGTTAATATATATATTATTGATCATATTTTTGGAAAACTGATATGGCATAAAGACGATATCTTTTACGACTATCAACAATCCATTTTGTTGCTCATTTCCACCACCGTTCCCACCTTGTACATCATTCTCAAAGTCACTTTGACTTACTTGGAATCCACCCATTGACTAAAACCAGAAAGCAATGTGTGAGTAATAGTAGTCATACAATCAATTAGAGATTAACATGTCACCATATTCTCAATTTGAAACACATTAGGATTAACCAAGGTCATTTACTCTAATATTATATATATATAACACTTTAAATCGGTTTGTAAAGAAAATGTAAATTATCCTAAGAATATCCCTCGGGAGTGACGTAACCAAGAGTGCAGTAAGTCCCGTTTTCATGCACCAGTTCCCGTTCGAGTCTAGCTCAAAGCGGTGTTTTCGTGTTCTACCCCTAGGTATATCTGTGCCAGAGGCGCCTCTATCTGCTCGTATCCAAAGAGGGATGTATTGCTCGGAAAACTCACAAAATCTCTACAATACCAAAATTCTAGGAATTTCTTCTATACTAATCCTCAATGTTTATCTTAGGTCTACGTGCTCTAATCAGAGTTTATCTAAATCTATCTTCCAAGGTTTGTACTAAACTTCCTCTGATAATAACTGTAACGCCCCGACCCTAGATACCCAGAGTCGGTGCATTATTACATAACATTGTCATGATAACAAAGGATCACGTCTCAAAAGACCAATTAGTTTAGTAGTCTTGGAAACACTAGATATATTCATAAGTCTTACATTACATCATAAGGTAAAAAAAACTACAACAACATCTTGTCTTCATATCCTCTCATACTATCCCTACAGGTCATTCATAAATTACTTCTTCATAATCCTGGGAAAAATAAAACATTCAAAGGGGTGAGCTCAGATGCTCAGTAAGGATAAAATTATAGCATAAGCTTTCATAGATAAGCATAAACACTTGGCAGTTTATAACTAAAACGAAAGCCTTTTAAACTTGATCTTCAGCATAAAATTGAAAAGATAAAATAGAATAATGCCATTTACTTACTTACATGTATATTATACTAGTCGAATGATCACGTACAATATCAATAATAACTTTCAAAATGATGGAATGCATAATTCCAGACTATCATACCACATAGCCAAGTCCTCGTGCCAAGTCTACAAATAAGATTTTGCCAAGGCCTTGAGCCAAGACACTAGTTTGTCTCATGAGACCTACCGATGCATCGAGGAGCTATAGCGGGCTCCACCCATCACTTATTAAGTCCAATGCATTCCTCATATGAATAGTTTAAAACATAACATAATCATTCGTATTAAAATTAGCCTACGAAATGTCAATACTTTAACCACAAATGATGAGTGGTATAAAAATAGTACATCCAGAGTCAAACATAACTCATTCGATACAATATGGAAGATTGTATTGTATCACATTAACCTCAATCAAGAATAATGAAGGATGTTGACATAGATGAAAATAATCATAAAAACTATTTGATAGAAATATCCCCCTTTTTCTTGAAATCATTTAGAAGTCACACTATTTGTCAAGAAGCCATTTAAAAATAGATTTTTGAATCAAAGTGTCCCATACTACTTTGAAACATTTAAAAAGAGTTTTAATTTTAAAACATTAATTTCCATATAAATAAATCCTTAAAACCATTTTTAAAACATGGACATTAATGAGAATGATTTAGAAGAATAAGTCTTTAAAACATTTAAAAATGGTATTTTAGTTAGAGTTCCTAACCAAAAGGGAGCCACTTGAATACAAAAAATTGAGGTAATCAAAACATTGTAATATCATGAGAATAAAGGGATTCATGATATACTATGTCAAAGTACATTATATACACCACATAAAAGTGATTTTGTGTATATCAACAAAGAAGTCTCAATGGAATGTAAATTGAGATGAAATATCTCATAAAGGCCGTACCCTTAGGTTAAGGATAAATCAACGACATAGTTATGTGTGACAAATATAAATACACTAAATATTATTGGATATTTAGTGTAAAACAATCAAAGGACATTCACACATAATCTTGTAAAAACAACACCAATGAATTGGATGTTTAACTCAACAAATGGAGAATGAGTTAAAATTACTCTTATCAAATTCATATCGATGAATTGAGAAATTATCAATGGAGTGATTATGTGTATCAAAAGTATATCCACAGGAAGGGGAGTGGAACTTATGACATAATCAAATGAATAGTTATTCCATACATAATCTTGGAGTAATATAATCAATGAAATATGCGTAAAGCCAAATGAGTGGAAATTGAAATTTCAAATTCTCTTATCGATTAGGTAACTTATGAAACATACACCCATGAAAGAAGGATCAGACAATGATGATGTAAATATCCATAAATTAAAGTATATTAAACAATGAATACAATCATGGACAGTACACACACCAAATGCAATAAATAATTGGTGAAGAATGGAATTCTCACAGAATTAAAAGTGAGATAAGAAACCCCTTACCTTGTACTTTTCCTTGGTTGGGGGTAGGTTAACCTCCTGTATAATGTTGAAATAATTGTTATTAAATTATTAATGAATCATATACATTAATATGATATCATATATGATATTTTAACATTGCTTTGTTAATAATATCTTAAAATTATCATCATTTTGGGTGTTAACGTACTCATTTTCTTTTATATGTTTTGTTACGTAAGCCATGTTCTTCAGGGATAGGTTGTATCTTATTCATATTCAGAATGATATAAAGTTATTAAAAATTATTTTTAAATCATCCAATGATAATTATACTTGAATGGAAATGATGGAGAATGAATATCATTACGTTCGTGGAGACGGTAGTCAGTACGTATGCACGAGCGACAATATCATTCCTTTTATATTAATATAACATATAATTGGATGGTATATCATATATACAGAATCATTATCATGTTATATTTATTATTTAAATTAGTTACACATCATTATTATACTCACCCAAATAATAATATATTGAATAACAATTACACCACGACGTGGAGACGGTAAGCCGTACGTATGCACGTATGGTGACATGTTATTCAAAGGGTGGATAGAATACTGAATATGGTTGTACCATATTTATAATAACATCATAGTATATATAAGATACTGGACTTATTATTTTATAATGGTAATAACAAATAATGAAGAAGTGGATGAAGAAAGGAACTTGAAAAGGGGTGGTGAAAGCATTACCTCTTCTTCGGGTTCTTCCTTTTGATTTGATCAAAAGGGCTCCTTAGGTTGGATTTATGATCAAAATAAGGCCTCTAGGTTGTATTGAGGGAAGTTTAGAGAGTATTTGGGAAGAGGGTGGCCGAACCAAAAAGGCTTTGATGGTGTGAAGAAATGAGAAGGAGGAGTTCCCTATTATAAGAGGGGTGAGGGGAATCTTTGGAAAACCTAGAAATATTAATTTATAATAAATTCATATTCGGTTTCTAATAGCTCCAAATTCGATTATTTAATGGTTAAGGTGGGGATGGGTCTAAAACCACTCAACCAATAGAATTTAGATAGGTTTGGGTCATTATATTAACTTTATCTTTAAGTATTAACTCTTAGTTAATTAGTTTCACTTTTACAATGTCACTTTTTATTTTTATATTATATGGTTAATAAATGTACCATATACAACCAAGAGACCCCCAAGTGGCCCATTAATGATACACCTATAATGATATAATTCTCTTGGCCGAACCTTAGATTTTTAGGAATTTAATATCAATTAATAATATTATATTTGTTTTAAAAACTCTTTTATGTCAATTTTGACACTATTCAATAGTTGATTTTTGTGAAACACATAACAGAATGATTACATCGAAAAAAGTTAATTAAATACATTCTAATATGTCATATTAACATAGAAAATTAGTTTAAATTCAATAAAAGTCTTAAATTTTATTTATTAAGGTATTTATAATATCAAATTATTCTAATTTGTCACTATTATGGTAATTACTACATCGCCATTGTGTCATAAATAAATTAACTTATTTAATGTCTAAAAGTTATAAATAAAATATCATTATGTAGAAAATATTTTTATCTTTCTAATTAATATTAATAGTCTAAAATCCAACATATATAACCCTGTGTAACAATTGTTTTTTTAAAAGATATAATTTTGTATTTATTTTAACTTAATTAAAATAAAGTGTCATTATCACATACAAGTGGATCCATGGGGTCCCAAAATCGACCCAAAGATTCCCATGGTCGACCATGTATCAACCAATAGGGTTAAGACACGTTTTAGGGTAACTAAATATTATTATAATATTTTTTGTAACCCTTGTTTGCCGGATTTACCCTTTTACCATGGTAAATTAAATATTTACCGAAGTAATTATCCAAAATGTCTAAAAATAAAAGTTGCCTATTTAAACAATATGAACATCCTGATTCCATATATGGAATCCATTTTTCCAAATTCAAAACACAGAAGTGGCAGAAATTAATTTAAAATTAATTCTCGTTGTTAAAACAAAAAGCGCGTTTTTAAGAGATAATAACGATCAAAAGATTGGCACGTGTTTATGTCTGGTTTAAATGTGAAATAATGTTCATTCACACACATTGTATTACATGTTAAAAATATATTTTAAATATAATTTAAAACCACTAAAATTCATAATTTATCACTATTAATTATTTCGATTAAAAAAGTTGTTTTTAATTAAAATTTAGTAATTGTTTTACTATTCATCAAAATATAAAAGTTATCCGAAAAGTACCAAAATTTCACCCTAGGATAATTTCGTTATTCCGAACCCAAAAATGAAGTCTATTTTACAAAATTCAAAACATAAAAGTTTCATTTATTAATTTAAAATTGATTCCCGTTTTTGAAACCAAAAGGCGTATTTTTAAGAAATAATAAGTATCAAAAGATTGACATTTGTTTATGTCCAATATCAAAGTGAAATTACTTAAAATGACCATAATTAGATTAAATAATAAAAATATAATCTATTTATACTTCCAAAACATTAAAATGTATAATTTAACAATATAAATTATTTTGATTAAAAAAGTTGTTTTCAGTTAAAATATAGTATTTTTCACTATTCAAACAAATATGAAAGTTATCAGAAAGACACAAAAACATTTTTGAAACTAAATTCTTATGTCCTGATTCTAAGGAAGAATTTCATTTTTTCAAAGTTTCAAATATTGGTTTTAAAAAGGCATAACCATTAAAAGGTGAAAAAATTTCATTTTTTGAAAAATACTTCTTTTATCTGAAAAAAATGAATTTGTTCATAAATCATGTCTTAGAAACTCATAATATGGATTAAAATTATAAGGATAATATTATATTTAAAATTTAGTTAATACTATTCATAACCTCTTTTGAATGACTATTTTGGTATGTCGTGGGGTACTTGAACTCAGTGTTTCATACAAGACACACTATTGTATTATTCAAAGAGAAGTGTACCGTGGAATATTGGGGTGTTACAATTTGTTTTAAAACAACCACGAAAATTGAGTTATAGTTTCATTATATAATAAATAAACCCCAAAAATGGAAATCTATGGATAATGATTCAACCCCAAAAAGACACATAATGGACTTAAATCTTTATTAGTGTTGAATGTGGAAACCAAAATAACAAAATCTCCAAACAACTCAAAATATTTATTCATTTTTAGTTCAACCAAAAAATTATTACCTATTTTCTGATTCACATCAGACTTCATATATATGAAAATGATGGATAATCCTAAATTTTTATTTCTAGGTACTTTAACATTTAACATAGATCACCATGAAGCAATTCCCTTTCTCGTTTAGGGCATAAATAATTATACCAATCAACATGTGTGTACCCAATAACTTCTCGACCCCCTGAAATAGATATCACGAAGGAAAAGGAATAATTTTGTTTGATATCAACTAAATCATTGACATCTATGTCAGTTGTATGTGCTTCTATTATTTTTTTGTGAACTCATTATATGAATTGATTCAGGGATGTGAAATAGATGATTATGAATTTGAACAATGAATGTACATGAATATTGACTATGAGACAATAAACTAACCCCCATTCTATCCAGGAAACATGTACATGGCTCAGCTTGAGAAAATTTTACCATACTATCACAGATTCCGTCCTTCCAATGACATTATTTCCTACTTGAAAAAAGGATTGATGTGAAAATTGATTTATATTTTATCCTTTTATTATAGTATTTTCAGTGTGAACTAAACCCATTTACTCCCCTAATCGTGACATAAAAAGATTAAACTTCATCAGGTGACATTAAATTCATCCCAACAACTCGTTTAACAGAATCTGTTGAAAAATCAACATCAATACAATAACTTTTCAACAAACTGGAACAAAAAATGGAGTTCAAGAAATGTACACTTTTTTTTATAATATGATTTAATCCATTTAAAAATGTACAAACTAAATGAATTGAAATGTTACTAAATAATATATTTTTCCAAAAAAATATTTTACATATCTAAAAATATATATAATAATATTATATTTAACCAATTATAAATAAAAAAATTTATAAAATATATTAAATATATGTTCTAGTGGATGTTCAAGTATAAGTTCCACATTACAAATAAATGTATTCATACAAATTAATGATATTGTCAGATATAATTAAAATAAATATAAATTGAAATTTTTACAAATAATAATTAAAAAAATGATTCAATTTGGAATTTGATAATGTATAAATAATTTTAAAATTAATTAATTTCCTACAACCCAGTGGGTGTTCTAGTGGGAAATCTAGTGGTCGGAGTTCTCGTCGAACTTCTAATGGGACTTCTAAAGGCTCATTCAGTGAATCTTCTATTGGAAGTTCCTGTGGAGCCTCGTTCTATGGAAGTGGAACTTACTTCTAGGGTCACAACATCCACTTCAAAAACTAGTAGATCATCCTCAATATTGGTAAAATATATATTAATTTCATTAAATCAACCACTAAGAATTTTATCGAATGACATTGGAATGAATTACCAAATAGATTACAATAAAAAAACATCAAATATAATCTTTAATACTTCAGGAAAAAGTCATGAATAGAAATTTATATTAAATTTACCAAAAATAGTAAAAATACATCAAATATAATATGAAATTCATTCACTAATATCCATTATAAATTTAACCAAAATAAAAACTACAAACCATGATTCAATTTTGAAGAATCATCTAGCTTTGAAACCTAATGATGAATCCATTTAAAATGCCTCAATCCCTCAGACCACACGCAGTCATTCAGACCTAAACCAATGAAACCAAATGAATGAAAATACCAAACCATGCCATGACGATACCCATTATGACGAAACCCACTAAAGATGCAAAACTGTTGCCCAATACTTTCCCAAAATCCTTCAAATCATGCTTACTATGAAAATTCTTGTGCAACATTCAATCAATCCTTTAGAGAACACCTTCCACAAAAATTCCCATCACCATAAAATTCATTATTGCACACACACCTCATTTTCCATGAGATTAAAATTCCCTCTATCACATCAAAATAACTTTATCATGCCACCTAAAAAAATGTGCATGTGTTTTCATCCCGACACATTACCATAGAATCCTTTATATAAGGGAACTAGATTTAATAAATATCATGATTAAAAAAAACTTCCTACTTGTAGTAGATTGTGTTTCTAAAACAATTAATACATGTCGTTTACATGAAGACTGTAACGTCCCTGTTCTAGAAGCCACCCAGAGGCACCTCATAACCAGTTGGTCACATGGCATCAAGCTTATTTCCCAAAATGCCTAAGGATGCCGACTAGCAGAGAGGGCCTTGGGTGTGATAGTGGCAAAACTATGCCCTTATTGGTAGAGTACACAGTGTCATTAAATAACATGAAATATAGAAAGTAGTAACAATCCCCATAAAGTAAACAGCGGAAGACCTAATACGATAAATAGCAGGAGCACATATATATATGATGCATGATACATATGTCTTGGAAAACATACGACATGTCAAAATGCTGTAATAAAATAGTACTAAACCAAAGTACAAAAGATAACAAGATATACAACTCCTCATCATCGAAAACCTCAGCTTGGTCACATGCTCTCCAGCTCCACATCATATCATGTAGCTGAAGTAGAAGGGTGCTTTCCCTTGTCTATACCTATAACAAAATAATCTGTTTGGGCCCAAAAGCGTGGCCCAAACAGGGTGTGAAACTAAATACCAGTAGGAAACCACAACGAGATATGTCCCTAATCGTCAGTGAATATAAGGCAGGTAAAAGTATAGAAGAAGTAAACAGTAAAGTAGTAAATCGTAAACAAACCATAGTTTCAAGAACCTAATCCATAACAGGTAATCAATTACACAATCATGAATAACAAACGGGTAACCCTCGGGGTAGTTTTCAAATATTATCCACTCTAGTTCACCCAACAAGTACTAGAAACCCAATTAGAGGCACACACAGTCTCACCCTTCTGGTTCATCTAAAAAATAGACTCTCTAGGGAAGCACTCACTGTCAATTCTCCCTATAGTCTCGTATCGTACTAAAGGTACTCGGGGGAAGCACCCAACATCTCATTACCCATGTGGCCCACATTGATGAACTACATACTCTCTGGGGAAGCACTCAACAACAATTCCCCCTATGGTCTCGCATCATATTATAGAGACACTCTGGAGAAGCCCTTACATCCATTCGCCCTATGGTCTACTAAAATAGGTTCTCGTAGCCCTGTGTGAGGTCAGCAAGTATCGCATCACCTAACGGCCAAAGTAACCTCAAGAACTACTTGGCTAGCACTCTACAACATATCAGCATAATAGAAACAAATTCAATCCATCATACAAATAGGCTTGGAACTAGTAATAGCCTAACAAGAAAAACTAGACCAAATGGTCATAAAAAGGAAAAACATGCGTGGGAAAAACATCCAAAGCACAGTAAATTACCCTTTTCACAAGCAATAAGCTCTACTCAGGAATAAAACTAAAGGAAATCAACAAGGAAAAAACAGGTAACATTTAATAGCCCTTTCAAGGGTATCGGTGTAATTTTCAAAAAATAATAAAATACCTTCTACAGAAAGGATCAAACCACCTACCTCAATTGGTTTGATGAAAACCCCAAAAAAATGAGGAACACCAAAGAAACCTGGTTTGATTCTCCAAGAACCCACCATATATTTATTCTCCTACCAAGAACAAGACCAAAACTCATCAAAAATCTATCCACACAATTAGATCTACCCATAATAGGTGCATATCTAGGAAACTGATAGAAGAGGAGAAGTAGATCTAAGTAGATTATGAAACCGAGCAAGAAGAAAGAAGAACAATCACCTAACTTAAAAAATCAGCTTCGATTCACATTGAGAAGCCTTCGGATCGCCTCCGGAATGATGAGAGAACCTATTTTGACCTTAGGAGGAGAAAAATCCAGAATTATGGTCGAATAAAAAGAAAAATAATCCAGTTAGATTCTAAAACGGGTGAGATCCACCTTTTTAGGATCTCACATAAGTGATCACATAGTTTTCTCACACGGTTAGACAAACCGTGAGATAACCATGTAGTATCCACTGCCAGTCCAACCCTATCGCATGACCACTTCACACGACTTCTCCTAACCATGTGACAACAGTGTAGGAGTGACTGCCTTAAACATTTATTACGCACAGTTTGGCCGCACAGTTATACAAATCGTGCCCCACCCGTGTGACTCCTCCTTTTGCCTCAAAACATCACTCAACATTCTCCCGACTCTCCCATTCACCACCCTTAAACTTAAAACCAAGAAAAACATCAAAAAGGGTCACATACCTGAAAACAAGAACCAAGTCCTTAAAAACGTCCCCTTAAAGAAATTCGTCCAAGAATTTCCCTAGTATGGCACAGAAGAAGAAATCGCAAACAACTCCGGACACTTCAATCGTACATCAACCTCCCTCTACCAAGTCTTGTCATGCACTCGACTATGCTGCCATAACACCCGTACCATAGGAATAGGCCATCCAAAGAGAACCTTCATACTGTGATCGAAAATCTAGATATGATGCTTCTCGAAAGATGCATCCACCTCTATCTCGACTTCATCGGGTTGGAAAGCATGATACGAGTTTGAAAAGTAACATCAGAGTTGAGAAACGTGGAAAACGTCATGCATAGACCATTACCTCTAATGTAACTATAGCCAATTGGCAATTGGCCCAACTCTCTCCAACACCTCAAATAGCTCGACGTACCTCGGAAAAAGCTTACCCTGCCTCATAATCCTCTTGTGTCCCAACCTCGGTGTGACACATAGAAAAACTAGATCTCTGACCTCGAACTCTAGAGGTCGTCTACATTGATCAGCATAAAACATCTGAAGAGACTGTGTAGTAGACATCCTCTTCTGAATCAACTGTATCAGCTCTGTGGTCTCCTGAATAAGATGAGGTCCCTGAAAATCCGCCTCTCCTGCCTCCAGCCAACATAAGGGTGATCTGCATGACCTACCTTACAAATCCTCCTAATGTGCCATCTGAATAGTTTCTTGAAAATTATTGTTGTAGGAAAACTCCACAAGAGGTATATGTTTCTCCCAAGAACCTCCAAAATCCAGGATGTATGCTCAGAGCATATCCTCAAGCACTTGAATAGTATGCTCAGACTAGCCATCTGTCAAAGGATGGAATGTTGTAATCAAAATTACCTATGTACTTAATGCCTTCTGAAGCCCATTCCAGACCTGAGAAGTAAAACCTGAATCTGTGTCTGAAACAATAGAGTATGGAACTCCATGCAGATGTACAATCTCATAGATGTACAACCCTCCCATCTCGTCAACACTGAAGGTATCCTTGATCGAAAAGACATATGAAACCTACGTAAGCCTGTCCATGACGACCCAAACTGCGTCGTTCCTTCGAAGCAACCTCAAAAAACTGATCACGTTGTCCATCACGACATTGTTCCACCTCCACTCAGAAATGGGTAGCAACTGGAAAAGACATGATGGTCACTGATTCTCCGCTTTCTCCTACTGACAAGTGGAACACTTCATGAAAAAACCTGCAATATCTTTCTTCATACCTGGCCACCAATACTAGCAGTGTAGATCACGATACATCATGTTGATTCCGGGATGAACTGCCCAAACTGAGGAATGAGAATCCCACATCATCTCCTCTTTTATGTCTGATGGCACCCATACACGTCCCTCTAAATGCAAGATCTCATCCTTGCCTACTGTCTATCTAGGAATAGGGTCCTCTCCTGAAACACTCTCCCGCAGGACTAGGCCTTCTAGGTCTGATAGCTCCATCATCTGTACCCGATCGAGAAGATTAGAGGTAACAAATACAGAAGATAGAAAACTCTACCCCTGTCTATCGTGAACCTCCCAATGCATCTCAGAGAATAGAGCCATAAGCTTCCACTCACTACTGGCCTCCTGAACAGTATATATCTGAGTTCTCTTTCTCAAAGCATCGGCCACTGTGTTTCCCTTCCCTGGCATATAGGTAAGCCAATGTCAAAGGATTGTTGGTACTCAACCCACCTACACTGTCTAAAATTCATATGACGCTGAGTGAAGATGTACTTGAGACTCTAGTGGTTGGTGAAAACCACAATGTGCTCTCCCAGGAGATAATTTCTCCAACAGTGTAAGGAATGAACAACTGCTTCCCGATCGAGATCGTGCGTCAGGTAGTTCCTCTCATGTGGCCTCAATCGTGGAGACCCGTACACAACAAATCCATCTCGATGCATAAGCACTACTCCCACCCCGATACCTGAGGCATCACAATAGAGAATGTAGCTCTTTACTGGCTCTAGAAATACTTGTATTGGTGCTGAAGTGATTCTCCATTTCAGCTCCTAAAAAGCTAACTCACAAGAATCTGACCGTAAGAACTTTGTACCCTTCTTGGTCATAACTATCAGCTGTGCTGCTAAGCATGAAAATTCCTATATGAAACGTCAGTAGTATCCAGCTAGCCCTATAAAACTCTACACCTCAAATAATTTCTTCAGATGCTCCTAGGATAATATAGCTCTCACTTTCTCTGGGTCTACTAATACTCCTATCTCTGAGATAACATGACCCAATACGTGAATCTGGTCCATCCAAAAGTGGCATTTTGAGAGAATAACATATAACTAATGCTCTATCAGTGTAATCAAAATGATCTCAAGATGGGTAGCATGGTCGTCTTGAGTTTGGGAGTACACCAAAGATATCATCCACGAAGACCAGCATGAAGGAATCCAAGTATAGATGGAACACTCGGTTTATCAGTGCCATAAACACTACAAACGCATTCATGATACCGAATGGCATAACCGTATACTCGTATAGACCATACCTGCTTCTAAAATCTATAAGAGGTATATCAGATGGTCGAACGTGCAATTGATGATAAACGGACCTCAAGTAAATCTTCGAGAACACCTGGGATTCTCGTAGCTCATCAAATAGGTCATCAATCATGGGAAGCAGATATCGATTCTTGACCATCAACTGGTTCAACATCTAATAATCCACTAAAATACTTAGAGTACTGTCTTCATTTTTCACAAGAAGGTCATGCGAAAACTAAGGAGATGTACTGGGTCGGATTGAATCCTTTTCCTGTAACTCCTCGAAAAGCTTCTTGATCTCCTGCAACTCAGGTGTAGCCATCCAATAAGGAGGAACGGACACCGGTGCCGCTCCTCGCACGAGCTCAATAGAAACTCTACCTCATTCTCTAGAGGAAAACATGAGAGGTCCCATGGAAAGAAATCTCTAAAATGATCCACCACTAGAGTAAATTCTATCTATGAAGTACCCTAGTCATCCAGATAAAGACATTCAATCTAGGCCGTAACTACTCTTATCTCATGATGCTCTCGTTCAGTTCTACTTGCCTGGACATCCCACTCACCCCTATAAATAAAGGATCTACTGTTTGTTGATAAAAAACTCACCCTTCGGTGGTAGTAGTTAACGAATTCCTTGATGTGGAATATCCAGTGTACTCTGAGAATGTCATCATAGCCGGTTATCTCCAGAACATAGAGATCCTATAGAAACAGAAACCCAGCCACCTCTAGAGGGAACTCCATATCCTGATGTACACTACTTGTCATAGTCCCTAATGGTGTGTCTAGAAGAAAAGTATTGATTAATGAAAATATGTAGAGTCTAAAGCTCTCCAAAAAAGAAACAGAGATAAAACTATTGGAAGCCCCTATGTCAAAAATAGTAGAAGATAAAACTGAGGCAACTAGAATGGGACCTCAAACTGTAGAGGCTTCAGCATCCTACTTTTTCTAGGTCTACTCCACGATAAAACTCTGGCCTACTCCATGGCCCTGTGACCCTACCTGACCACTTTGAGCTGATCCAACCTAATGTCAGTGAAAGACCGGTGATGGACCACCATGACTTCTACCTCCACCTCAGCCCGAACGGCTGAAAGAACACCAATTCTCAGACTAGTGAGAAACTGGTGGTGCTGATCCTGAACGAGGAGTCATGGAAGAACCCCTTTCACCAGCTGCTAGTGAGAAAACCTAACAAAAGGGCCAATGTGACCCATATTACTGCATGATTGGAACTCCCCTTGGTCCCTCTGGAATTGCGACCTCGTATGCCCAGCCCTTCCACACTGGTAGTATACTACCTGGCTACCTAAAGATGTGTCTCGCTTCCTCAGATCACCGCACGTAGACTTCCTATGGTGCTTTCTGCTGTCCGATGGTGAAGTACTAACTCTGTATGTGGAATCGCCCTGGCTCTCAGCTCCAGAATCACTTAGATTGCGCTCCGCAATCAGCGCCTGGTTGATGATGGAAGCGATGGAGGTCAACCCGACGATATTCACCTATGAGCGGATCTACCATATGAGACAGTCCTCAAACTGCCATTCAAAAAACAACCCATATCCGCCCTATAGGGGTGTGAAACGATGATGATCGGTGAAACAAGAGTAATACTCCATGATAGAATGTGTACCCTTCTCTATGATCATGAACACCTAGGCTCGGTTGGACCTCAAAGTCTTCGGATAAAAATAGTAATAAAAGATGCACTGAAACTCCCCCATTCCATAACCTTCTGATGGACCACCTATGAGATCACGTCCCATAACCTCTTGGTGGAGTCTCGTAGCATATATGTAGTGAGCTTGACCCACCTTTCAGGAGGCATCTCTAGATGCTCAAAGATCGTTAGTATAGATTCTATCCATGAATCTGCAACTTGAGGTCCTCCTTCCCCTAAGAAGGTGGGAGGATGATGCTGCTGGAAAACCTGCGTCAAGCCTACCATAGTAGATGCAGGAGGCGATGCTCCCTGGAAGTTCAGCATCATCCTCATGAATCCCTCCCTGAACTATGCATCAGCACCAGCATCTGGTATAACTGCTAGTGCCAAGACTGGCACAATAGGAGGAACTGCCAGATGTCCCTGATCAGCCATGTCCGTTGTTAGATCATCACCAAGTAGCTGGAGGACAATCAGAGGATGTCTTGGTGGCATGACTCTAAAAGGTCAAACAAACACCTTAGGTCAATATTAACAAGGAATGAAACATAGGCTTACATGGAATGTACTAATGAAAGAATGCTTCCTCCCGAACAGAAGAACACATGTCACATAGTCAAAACTAAACGGCATTCATTCTGGGTTTTTTCGGACAGTAAGCCTCAGAAACTACTCCAGAACCTAGAAAAACACTACAACGAAGATTGAAAGTGCCAAATTCCGATTTGTGAGGGCCCATACTCTCCAGGAATGAATAATTGGAATCATAAAAATGTTATAAACAAGGTAAACAAGTCAATAATGCACCATGTTCCGGTCCATGAAGGCCCATAACACATCAAGAAACAAAATTTGGTGCTCATTCAAACAAACCTTACACAAAAAATTATCTAACAAGAAGTAGACATTTTTTATCAAGGAACCTATCAAAACAACATGAAGATTCTACACAACCCCTATCACAACAACATGCAATTGTAAATTCACCCTAAATGGTATAGAAAGAATGAATGACATGTAATTCATAGAAAGTTACTATATTATGCATGAGATGTCATACCCAAATCTCATTTGGTTGCAACAGAAATAGAACCATAATAAAAAAATGGTAACAACACAAATCATGTGAATCACCCAATGATGAAATAAAATCAACTGTAAAATTGAAAACCAGTAAAATTGAAATAAACATGGAAGTATAGATTTTCCCTGTACACAGGTTAGCTACTCCTGAGAACATCTTATTACCAAGTACCTATTCCATCCTATCCCTGGATATAGGCTCCAAACAGTAATTCAAGAGAAAATAATCCCTCTAATACAACTTTGTAACATCTCGATTCTGGAAGCCACCCAGAGGCGCCCAGTAACCGGTTGGTCACATGGCCTCAAGTGCATTTCCATGAATGCCAGAGGCAGCCGACTAACAACAAGGGACTTGGGTGTGATAGTGGGGAAACTATGACCTCATTGGTAGAGTAGACAACAGAGGTAAATAACATGCAATAGAGAAATTAGTAACAATCCATACATAGTAAACAGCGGAATACCAAATATGATAAATAGTAGGAGCACATATATATATGATGCATGATACATATGTTATGGAAAAATCCACCAAGTAACAATTCTGAAATACAATAGTACTAAACCAAAGTACAAAAGAAGAAAAGATAGACAGCTCCTCAGCATCGCAAGCCTCATCTTGGTCCCATGCTCTCTAGCTCCACAACATATCAAGGACCTGAAGTAGAAGGGTGCTTTCCCTTATCTATACCTGTAACAAAAAAATCAGTTTGGACCCAAAAGAATTTCCCAAATAGGGTGTGAGACTAAATCCCAGTAGGAAACCACCACGAGATATGTGCCTAACCGTCAGTGAGTATAGGGTTAGTAAAAGTACAAAAGTAGTAAACAAGATAGTACTAAATAGTAAACAATCTAGTGTTTCAATCATCTAATCCATAACTTGTAATCAGCTACATAGTCAAGAAGAAAAAACTGGTAACCCTTTGGGTAGTTCTCACAGCCTAACCCCTACGGTTCACCCAAAAAGTACTAGAAACCCTACGGGAGGTACAGATAGCCTCACCCCTCTGGTTCAGCTAAAGAATATACTCTTTGAGGAAGCACTCACCCTCAATTCCCCCTATAATATCGTATCGTACTAAAGGCACTCTGGAGAAGCACTCAACGTCTCATTCCCCCTGTGGCCCATGTCGAGGAACTATTGACACTTTGTGGAAGCACACAAAGCCAATTTTCCCTGTGGTCTCACATTGTATTATAAAGACACTCTGGAGAATCCGTTATGTCCATTATCCCTATGTTCTACTACACTAGGTTCCCACAACCCTGTGTAAAGTCAGCAAGTATCGCATCACGTAACAACCAATGTAACCTCAAGAACTACTTTGCTTGCATTCTACAACATATCAGCATAACCGAAATAGAGTCACTCCACCCTATAACTATGCATGGAACTGGATATAGCCTAACATGAAAAAATAGACCAAATGGTCATAAATAGGAAAAAACATGCATGGGAAAAACATCCAAAGCACAGTAAATTACCTTATTCACAAGCAATAACCTATACATAGGCATACACGCAAAACAGGAAATGAACAAGGGAAAAACAGGTAACACACAATACCCCATTCAATTGCATTGGTGGAATTTGCACAACATACAGAAATACCTTCTATATAAAGTCACAAACCACCAACCACAAAGGTTTTTAGGAAAACCTCCAACAAACGAGGAACACACAAGAAACCCGATTTGATTCTCTAAGAACCCGCCTTAGATCTCTTCTCCTAACAAGAACAAAAAAAATCATAAAATAGTCATCCACACAATTTGATCCACCCATAAAGGTCCTAGATCTTAAAAATATACAGAAGAGGAGATGTAGATCTAATAAGATCTATGAAACTGAGCAAGAACGAAGAAGAACTATCACATAACTTTAAAAATCAGCTTCGATTCTCCAAGAGAAGATTTCAGATTGCATACGAAACAATGGGTGAACCTTCTTTGACCATGGGAGGATAAAAATCTCAAGTTATGGTTGCATAGAAAGAAAAATGATCCACTAAGAGGCTAAAATGGGTGGGATCCACTTTTTTAGGATCTCACTTATGTGCTTGCATGGTTTTCTGGCACGGTTAGACAAACCATGCACTAACCATGTGGTAGCCACTACCTCGACCACCACTCTCGCACGACCTCATTGCACGGTTTCTCCTAACTGTGTTCCAACCATGTGGGAGCTACTACCTTAAAAATTTATTATGCACGGTTTGGCCCCCTGGTTATACAAACCGTGCACCGCTTGTGCGACTCCTCCTTTTACCTCAAAACTTCACTCAATGTTCTCACGACTCTCCCTTTCATCACCCTTAACATAAAAACAAAGAAAAACAATAAACAAGGGTCACATACCCAAAAAGAAGATCCAGTTTCTTACAAATATATCTCCAAAATCATCACATTTAAATCAACTTCTTCCAAATATGAAACATGTGTCCTTTAAATATCCATGGATAGTACTTCTTACAAAATTAAACAACCTAAAAATATTTATTATCTGATTATTGATAGAGCTTGTGGAATACTCTTTGGTATTTCCAACACTCACATCCAAGATTCTTTAATCAATCATAGTTTCTTGGGAAATATCTCTTAAATCTTCACGAAGATATGTATAGGAATAATAGAAAGTATCTATGTTGTTTTTATTAACTATAGTTAAAATATCATAATGTGATTGTCACATATTAACACATTAAAATCCAATAAAACACAAACAAAAGTAGTATTATAAAGGTTTATAACATTCTCTATCCTTCCTTTTTCATTCTTGGATGTTTCTTACTGAATCTAATGTACAAGAATTTTTGGAAAAAAACGAAAAGTGGTTCAAAATGAGACTGATAATTTTTTTAGTATAAATTTTTACGCTTTGAAATATATAATAAAACATTTAAAAATGTTTCTATAATTAATGTTGTATATATATACACTAATTTTTAATATAACTAAGATTGGGTGTTTCATAGTTATATCTTATGCATATATCATTATACACACATTCATATATGTTTATTTATTTAATATGTTTCAAAAAATGTTCAAGTGTGTAAATTATTTTTTACATATGAATATACAAAAATATTTATAAATAAATTCATATATTTATTTATTGTAAATCAATATTCAAGTCCCTATATATGTATATACATGGAATTTAAAAAATAAACATTTATGTTTTTGAATGAAATGAAATATGTAAAGAGAGTATGGGTTTTTTACATTTACAAAAATTATGATGACTAAATATGTGATGATTAAATATAAAAGATAAAAAATTGAAAATTAAATGTGATACTTGTGACTAATGGGTGCGTATGTAAGTTATCATTTATAATGGGAGAAAGATGTGTGAATAAATAGGTTATAGAGATAAGCATTGAAAAAGAATATAATAGAGGGTTTTTCTGAAATTATGATATAATAAATACTAATTTTGTTACATGAAAAATGTTTATTAAATTTTTACAGGGTTTTGTTAATGAAAACATTTAAAATATATTTTTATATAAAATAGTGACCTAGTGTATTCATTTTTAGCAAGTTTGAAAATATTTTATGTTAGTAAAAATTATTTCAGACATCGTTTCAAATATTATATATCTATGTAAATATATATTTACATGAGTAATGTTAATGTCAAACATTGAAAAAACATTTTTTTTGAATTGTTTTATGCATACATATATATTCTTGTATGTATATAAGTATTTATGTATCAAATTGTTATATATATATATATGATGAAGAGTTTTTTATATGAATTTAGATATATTTTTACTTATATTTATTTATATACAACACTTTGAAAAAATGTTGGATTAAAAAAATATTTTAAACCAAGGATTTTAGTTTAAAAAAGAATAAATATTAAAATAATAAGAGAGAGAAATTTTTTAAAAAAATTTAATATTAGAAAAACTAAACAAAATGTTAAAAAAGGAGAAGAAATTATTGAAGGAGAATAAGATAAGGAATATAATAGTTAGTAATGTAGGATAAATGAGTGATGTGTGGAAGGGTAATTGATTGGAAAGAGAATAATTAAAATGGAAATAGGAAAAAAATAAAAGGAAATAAGGGGGAGTTAGTCGTGAAATTGGAATATTAGAATGGAGAGTGTGTTTATTTTATTAATGTGATTGTGTGTTTTAATTTAGAAAAAAATAAAATAAATTAGAAATTAAATAATTTTGACAATTAGAATGAAAATAATAGTAATAATAATATAAATAATAATAATATTAAATTGGGGAAATTGAATCATAAAAAAATATAATAATTTTTTGAAATGTTTTGAATTAAATAATTGGATTAAATGAGGGGATTAAATTCTAGAATTGAATAGAAAATTGATTTTTTGAATTCAAATTGGGAAATAAATACCATATATTATTCAACTTATTTGTGACATATCTCTTATAATACTAATTGGAATGATACACCTATAGTTCTGCTGGGTTATTCTTGATGAGTTGTAGGTATGTGAGTAGTTTTTTCATAGGGGTTGAGTTATAATTTCTAGATATAATTAATAATAATTTTTACGTTTAAATTATCTAATAAGGAGTATCGAATGATAATGAATTCACCTCATCCCTAGCAAGAATTGTTTCTCATCTTTTTTTGGTCTTCATATAGAGGTAGGGGATCCTTAATTTCACATTTAGTTGCATCATGCAGGTGTGGTTATGATTTTGGTCATCATTGGGAATATAGCTAGCACAAGATATATGAATATAACAAACTATTTTAAAAGAAATTTAAAGGGAAGGGATTTTGAATCACATGATTTTGAATTTTTTTATTTACTGATATTGTGAATGGAATAGGCTAGATTTTCTATTGAATATTATGACAGTTGAAGAATTGTTTTCATAATCGATGATATTTTTTGAAAACCCTGTTGTGTGATGTTTTCTTTACAAAAAATTGGATATTGGCTAATCAATTTTATCCAGTTAATAAAATGGGTATTGTTGGCCAGAGTGAGAAACTACAAAAGGGGTGAATTGAGTTGCCAATATTATTTATATTAAAATTGAAGTAATAATAAAATAACCTCAATAACATAAACTGAACAGTTAATCAATATTATAAGTCAGTATAAGATCTGTCCTTTTAAATGATTTCTCAAGGCGTGACTATATCTCATTTAATATAATGTTAAAATTATATTTGTCTTCGAAATCAATTTACATAGAAAGAAAAACTATATAAATAGTAGTTAATATTAACTATCAATGTAATAGTTTTTATTAATGATTGATAAAAACATAGGTTTTGAATATAAATCAAAACAAAACAAATATGAAAAATAACAAATAGGTTTGGTCTCAAGATGAGACTCAATATCCCCCACATGGAAATCACATTCTTCAATGGATATTATAATAATAATAAAACAAATCCATTACTTGATCTAGGTAAAAAACAACATGTATATGTTTTCCATGCTAAAGATCCTCTTCCATAGTTATAGGTGGTATATAAACCAGTAGAAGCCACCTAAGGACCTCTTGCACAAACACTGTGGGAAAACAGATGTAAAGTAAAATATATAATAACAAGTATTCTACAGTTAGGTAAAAGAGAAAATATGGGATTAAAAAACAAAGAAGAAACACACTCATAAAAAAATTTATAATGAAATCAAAATAATATGAAGATAATAGTGATACATAGTCTTGTATGATCATAATGTTTGAAGTCCTCTGATTATCTTCGGTGGGGAGTACGATCTTCCTTCTCAAAGGATGCAAAAAAATAGAGGATTGTTGGAAAATACATGAATGTTATTCTTGATCTCTGTTAGTGTCCAATAAATCCCTATAATGGATTATATGGTTCTAATTTATTGACCTTCATAGTAGTTAAATCTCTTTTATTTTACAAGTTAACTAATTCAATCACACAATTTTTTCGTAGACTTGTTAGTCAATAATCATCATACAAGGAGAGAGATGGTGAGATGGTTCTTCCCATAGATATATCATCATCTATTAAATGAGATCCACAATCCTCAAATTAGCTTTGATTGTTTCATTTAATACTTGTTCAATTTATCCATGAATATAAATTTTCGTTGAGCCATTAAAGTCAATGTAATTAGACATCAATAGTAGTGGGAAGCTGGCGGTGAATCAACATCTGACTATATCATAGACTGGTGGTACCTTTGAATGGTGGTATCTCAGACTTGAGGTCTCTTAGAGTCTAAAAATTATATGTCTTGATGGTTGAGCCTTATTGCTAGCTCCTATAGAGGTATCATGCCTGGTAGTGAGTCTATTGGCGGTCACAACTTTGGCGGTGACTCCACTAGAGGTAGCTCATCCCTAGAGGTGAATCCTTCCGGGCAGTAACTTGCTTCGGCTGTAGCTCCTGGCTGGCAGTGACCTGATTAATAATTTAGTTGAATTATAATAAAAATTTTCTTACCATATAAAATGATATCATACATCATATAAATGATAAGGAAAAAAATTTTATGGTTTGTGAACATTAAAATAAAGAAGTGATAAACACCCTCCTTATAAAGAGGTTCCAATATTCTCCCCCTTTTGATTATCAAAAAATAAGGCATTTTGTAATATATGTACTCAATTAATAAAGAACATAATTAGAGATGTATTTAAGTTAAAACAATATTATTATCATTTAATAAGATATGTGAGTGATATAAAAAAACATATGATATTAATCAAATTTAATATCTAAAATGATGATAAAAAGTTGATAATAATGTAATACCAAGATATTAAATTAGATATAAGAAATAAATATAAAAAATTCATAATTTTGATTTCACATAATTTTTATATTTTCTAATTTATAACCTCTAAATAAATTCCTATTTATCTCTCCCTTTGATTTATCGAAAAGAGAAGAAGGATAAAATAAAAAGGCCCAGAAAATTAGAATAACATTAATAGATTTTGTTGAATAGTTAACACAAATGTGTGGAGTACTGAAACAAAAAAGAAAGAATAAAAAAATCACTATCGATGGTCACATATAATCAGATTATTTGGTTGCGGTTAGTTGTGGTAAAAATTTCTATTTTTCATTGTCCTTACTTTTCATTTAGGTGATAAATAAATTAAGTGATAGTAATAGCATAGTTTTTCATAGAAGGAATTATTTTTGATGGAGGAATAGGTTCATGAATAAGAACATGAAACATGAGTATGATGGAATTATCTATTTATAAACTCAAAGGTTTAAATGGTCGATGTAGAAGACCATCTGACTTAGTAAACACAATAGGTATGTCTCAAACATGTTATGTGGATGTTGTTGAGAGAATAATTTTCACTGGAATTTCTTCCCTTTCAATAAAAGATATACTATGAACATGTAGAAGGGTTTAATTAGGTTGATAAAATCTATTATAATATTACCACCAATCTACATAGAACTAATGAAATAAATTTTATCCTCTATAAATATTTTGAAAATTGTAGTGAGAACTTTTAGTTTACTCACATATTCTTTGAGAGTCCTTTTATCTGGTTGAATTATCATGTTTTAGGCTAGGAAATTTAAGATTTCAATCATTCCATTAATTTATTATACACTTGAAAATAATAATTTATATATTTCATGATTATGTCCTTATGTGTCTCGAGATAAATGGAATACTCCCTTATAATTTTTAGACATGTTCTCCATAATGGTGTATCTTCTTTAATTACTCTTCATGTGTTGACACACAAACCAAAGAAGTACCAATTTTTTCCCTGATAATATGTCTGAGAAAATTTTTGTGCAAAGGTACTAATGTAAGAGGAGGTTCAATGGATGTAGAGGCATTATAAGGCATTCTTTTTAGCTTATGAGAAATACAATTAAAACTCTCTGAGAATGAGGGTGTCCTTCCCTCTACTAAGTCTTTCAAACATTCCCCTTCATTCGAAAATCAGTTGTTTTCAAATTCTATTTCTTGAATGTGAAATATAAATTTGGGCTGTAAATGAGATTTATAATTCTCAACAAAATATATTTTACTTTCTTCATTGAGTCTAGAAGATAGATATGGATGATATATTATGAAATTTTTATGATGTGAAATTTTATTTCCCTTTAAGGATTCCAATTTACAATTCACACTTCATTGAAAAGATTCTAAATCAACCTTTGTTAGAACATCATGAGACATTAAAATTGGATAAGGGGGATGATATCTTTTTTCTGGTGGCAGAACAATCTCAACCAAACTATTTGGCTCAATTAGAGTAAAATGTTATAACTCACCATATTTATTAATATGAACCCCTAAAGAACACTTCTCCTCAAAAAAGTTTTTTACTAGCTTCATCAGTGAAGTCATTATAATCAAATCCATGTTAAATAAAATCACGATACTTTTTTCATTCATCAGAATAACTAAATTCAAGTATTGTATATGGAATAATAAGAGATTACCTTAGAACATGAAAAGATTCACCCATTTTAGGTATAAAAGGGGGCTGGATCTAAATGAGCTGTCTATGAGAGATCTACTAGTTCTATGTGATAAGTAGGTTTGGGAGACTTCTCCCCCTAAATAGTATATTGATTATCAACTATAGAAATATGTGGTATAAAATTCCTCTTATCATATTTTTATTTATTCTCAACTTAGATAGAACATGATACCACTGGGTATGAAATGTGTGACTGAACTATCTCATGATCATGACTATCATGATTATTTTCATTATTGTCATCTTTATCATTAGAACCATCTTTATGATCATCTCCATAATCATTATCATATACAGCATCATGATACTTATCATACTTACTTTCATTTCTATCTGATTATTTCATGATACGAATCATCATTTTCTTCATTTGAATCATAATATCATTTCCATTCCCATTATCCGAATTTTCATTCTTGTCTCTTAATTATTTTGAATAGATGTATTGAATTGGAACACTACTAATATTTTAGTTTCAACATAATTATTTGAATCTAGTAGTGATTCCCTTGTTTGTTGAGATCTAGGTTGACTAATAGGCCCATAGGAAACACCATTTAGAGAGTTTGGCAATTCAGGGTCACTCTCCACATCTTCAGAGAATTATTTTTCTTCTTCTTCCACAACATTCCCACATTACAACTATCATCATCATAATACAAATATTCAACTAACCAAATGTTTTCAATATTAGGAACTATAATGTATTTATGTGTTGTAAGATGAAAAATTGGGTCGAATTCATTATATAGGTTTTCATTGTCTCTTACCCAACACTTATTCCAAGGATTCCACTATATTTTATCACTTTTTAAAATATTTATTGATAAAAAATACACCATAATTATCTTTATCCCTTATTATTATTTGTTTAACCCCTTATCATCCAAGGTAAATATTATTATCTTAGGGTATATCAAATATTTTGATCATGGAAATTACTTGCACATTGCATACTTATAAATCATTATAAATCTACAATTGACTATCCTTTGTAATTGTATTATAATAAACCAGAGATAAAAATTCCCATATATAAGAGTGTTGAACTCTGCCTTTATAGGAAATAAAACATGATGTTAAAACATTAAATATAGTTTACACTGATCATAAAGTTCATCTTTTGTAGGTCCTCATAGTCTACTATCACCATTTAATGGTAGGATAACAACTTCATAATTTAAATTCACACTATCACTGGGAATGTTTCCTTTAAAATCCTAATTTACCACATTATTAGGTACTCTTAGTCATTTTTTCCATTCCGTTAAAGAGAAAGAGAATTCATCTCCATCAATGAAACTTCATAATTTATCCTCATTTTTTTTGAAGAAAAACTCAACATTCTGATAGAAATCTTATACCAGCTTCGAATAATTCACAAAATGATTTTATATAAACTAGATTATCCATTTATGATATTCTATAACATTCCAAAATAGATTATTCATAAATGGAATCCACTGTGTATCTATTTTTTTTCTTCCGGGACAACTCATTTCTCAAAATTTGGGTTTCGTGGAACAACAACTGAACTGCTTGTAGACCACTTTCATCTCATGGATTGTCTCAACTATTCTAGATTTGATTATCATGATCACTTCACATAGTAAATTATAACCAGTTGATAGTTTCATTGAAATGATAGAGGAAGGAAAGACGATCAATCCGAGAGGAAGAGAAGGTTTTGATAGATTAAATGTATAGAGGTAGAAGGAATAAAATAGAACATAGACATGAGTTTTATCATTTTGAATTTCAAATAAAAAATTAATATTAATATAAAAAAAATAAAATATTTAATATAAAATTAATAGAAATGGTAATAATGAAACAGTAAGAAAAATAAAAATTACTCAATCAAGAGTGACTCATCAACGGTGACTAATCAACAATGACTTGTCAATGGTGAGTCGTCAACAGTGACTCATCAATAGTGACACATAAATGGTGACTCGATAATAGTGACTCATCAACTATGACTCGTCAACGATGAGTATTCAATGGTGACTCATAGACGATGAATCTTCAGTGGAGACTCTTCCATGGTGACTCAATATCCAAAATATATCATTCCTAATTCAACTGTGACTCATCAATGGTGACTCGTCAACCGTGACTCATCAATGGTGACTTGTCAATGAAAACTCATCAATGGTGACTCGTTATCCAAAACATATAATTAATAATTCATAAATGATGTAGTTTAATCTTTCAGAATTCAAATTATTTGTCATGATTTTAGAATGATGATGTTTATTTATAAAAAATTCTAAAGGTATATAAACTTTTTTATAATGGACTCACAAAAATTTATGTCTTACATCAATGTGTTTTGTTCTAGAGTGAGTACTGGATGTTTATAAATGATTATCACACTTACATTATAAAAATTTATAGGAAAATGTCTAAATTGGTATCCAATGCCTAGTAAATTATGTTTCATTCACAAAATTTTTTCATTGAAACTACTGGAAACTTTGTATTCAGCATCAAAAATAGCTTATTCAACAAAATTTAATTTCTTACTACACTAGGGTTATAGATATTTTCCTAAAATATTTCATTTTTCCGATGTTCATTTTATATCGAACTTGTGACCACCAAAATCAATATATGAATAACATACTAATCAAAAAATTTTCCTATTGGATAGAATAATCAAAAAATATTTGTATATATTAGGTATAAAAAATTCTTTTAACAACTAATAAGTATGACTATTTGGGATTTTCATGAAAGAGAAATCGCACACACACACTAAATATAATATTAGCCTGAATAGCACTCAAATACAATTGAATTACAATCATACCTATGTAACTAGTTTTATCTATTGATTTCCCAACTTCATCAAGAGTTAGTTTGCAGGTGGTACTCATGCGAGTACCACTAAGTTTAGTTTTGTCTAACCCAAAATATTTGAAAATATATTCCTAATATTTTATTTGATTAATGGTAATTCCTCATTTATTTTGAAATATTTTGAAATCATGGAAGAATTTCAGTTCACCCATTAAACTCATTTCAAATTCATTTTAAATGTGTTTTGAAAAATCATTAAATACGGTGTTTTTGTACATAAAAAAATAATGTTATCCACATATATTTGTACTATTAAAAAATCATTTGAAATTATTTTTTAGAAAATATTTGGTTCAGATATAACTTTTGAAAAACTTTTTGAAATAATAAATGAGGTAATCCTATAATACCAAACTCTAGGAACTTTTTTTAAACCATATATTGATTTTGTTAATTAAAAAACAAAATATTTAAAATGTTTATTTTGAAATCTAGAGTGTTGTTCAAAAAAAGAAACATCAACTATAAAACCTCTTAAGAATGAAATTTTAAAATCCATTTGGTTTAGTTTGAAATACGAATTTTCTATATAGGGAAGAAGTATATGAATGGTTTCAACTGACGATATAGGTGAACCAGTTTTTTTAATCAATACCATCTTCCTGATTATAAACATGTGAGACTAATATAGCCATATTTATTACTATTTTTCTTAACTAATCATCCTTTTTTGTAAAAACCCATTCAGTTCCAATACTTAGGGTGTCTTTAGGCCTATCAATAAGATCAGAAACATTTTTACTTTCAAATTTATTATGTTCATCTTCCATATATATTACTCAAAATTAATCATTGATGTTATTTTGTCCATGATTTTATAATAATGATTGGTGTTCAATTTGATTCCTTATGAAAGGTCTTGTTTGTATAACTCTGTATAGGTTTGATATTACAACATCTAAAATGTGGTTTCTATGACTACTAACAGATCTGCGAAAAGTGGTGCTAGTTATCTCATGAACTTCTTCAGGTTGGGGTTCTAGTAGTTCACTCAATGAACATTATTCTTGTTTAATAAAGTCTAATGAAGGTTTAGCATTAATATTTAGATTTTAAAGGTCATCATCATGCTTAGTTAATATATTATTAGGTTCATTAAGATATATTTCATCCAAATTAATGTGTAAATACAGTTCTATTATTTGGGTAATTTTTTTGAACACTCAATAATATTTACAGGAAGTTGAGAAACCAAGAATAATTACTACATCTCTCTTGGAAACAAATTTTTTAGATTATCCTTTTATGTAGATTAAATAACATGAAAACCTGATATTTTTATGTGATATGTTCTTTTTAAATTCTTTGATATCTTGTTTTGTACACTACACAAAAATAAGATTGTGCTATACCCAACACCGACTTAGCTTACAGTATACACAACACTATTCTTGGATTCTGTTACACATAATTTCAAGTTCCATTGATAATGTTTATTTAATGTAAGAATGATTTTAAGTGAAAAAATAAATGTTATTATTTTACATTATAACCTAGACATTATAAAGGCGGGTATGGCCAATATTGATTTTCTTCTGAAAAATAATATACAAGAAAATAAGTATGGTTATAAAATAATAAAATCACTCTGGTTTCATTATATTGATGTAATAAATATGTATAATATTCAATATAATGTCTCAAAATCATCTTATATGTTTTTTATATATGATATAAGAAAAAAATCAATTTTTTGGTTTAAAATAATTATTTTTGTTTAAAAAATGAAGTATTTGCACCTTTGGATGGAGAACCCATTTTAAATGTATTTTTTGACACTTATTTATTCTATTTAAGAAAATAGACTTCTTATGAGTAAAATGTATATAAAAATTTACCTTGGATTAATTTTTTTTATTTTTATTATAAGTTTTTAAGTATGTTTAATAGTAAATTTATAGTAGATTTTAATTTAAAACAACTATTTTAATAGAAATGAAATATTTAGTTAAATTGTATTATTTGATGGTTTAAAAGTAGATATTGAATATAATTATATCATTAAATATAATATATTTCATTAGGACTAATTTTACATTAAATTTCGATGTAAAAACATATCAATATTTTACAATGTTTTAACTTTTAAAAACTCGTTCTCTCTTATCGAAAATGAGAATAATTTTAAATTTATTACAAAAACTTATGTTTTTTTTAAATTTTGAAATGTTACTCTATATTTGGAAACATCATGTCCAAATTATGTAAATTGGATTATTTTATATTTTTTTGTTACGAATTGTATCTTCGATATTTTTTTAAATGATAAAAGGCTAAACCAGGTAATTAAGGCTAATAATACCATTATAAAACAACCCTAAAACATGTAATAATATTATTGTATGAGAAATAGATTACTAATAAAACCCTTGGGATGAAACATTGGCCTTTGAAAGCCAATTATGTGGGATTATGACACTTATTAATTTTAATTTAATGTAAAGGAAAATATTTTATAAACATATATATTTTTACTAAAACATATTTAATTTTGGGTTATATAAGTAATATATTCGACTATAAATAGTGATTAGAAATATAATTTTTTTTCCTAAATTATCATAGTTCATTTATAATTTTTAGACATTAAGTAATTAAATCTAATTATGATATAATTATTATATAGGGATTTCTTTACTAATGAAGGAATCTAATAAATAATATTATAAATATTAAAATAATCATTATCTTGAATAATTTATGTCATATGAAATTTTTATAAGAGAATATAAAATTTATGAAGACTATTGAAAGATTTTCTTCGATGTTATCTCTCTGATTAGATATTCTTTAAATTAAATAAAATGGAAAGTGTAAAAATTGACATCAATGATGTTTTATAAAAATATTATATTAATGAATTATTTAAAAATATTAAAATGTTTTATAATCACAAAGTGACAATTACAATTTACTATAGTTAATTAAATGTATAATTTTATTAAATTTACTCTATATAAGTAGAATAGATATCCTCCTAATATGTAAAGGTTTGTTACCACAGTTAGAATTAAAAGAGACAAAATAAAGGGAAACTAAAAAGATAAGGTTTAAAATAAATATATGTATAAATTTTTTTGTATGAGATGGTTTAGAACTATACATATTTTATATTTTACATATTTTAATTTGGAATCATTTTCATTAAAAAATTAATTAATATTAATTTAATATAATAATAATTTACAAGGGTTCCCTTCAACTCAATTATAAAAGGGAACCTCCTCCTGCACCAATTCACTTAAATTTGAGCCTTCAAGCTTAGAAATACAGTTCAATTTTTACATTATAAACATTATTATTGACATTATATTGTTTTTGGTCTTCTTCCAAGACCGAATCTAGTGCTCTATGGGGAGATTTAGAGGAAGAATGCCGAAGAAGAGGTAATCTCCTCTACTGATTCTTAATATTTTTTTTCTTGTTTTACTTACTCTTCATGAGTTTTTTAATTATAAAATATTAACTAAAATATCACTTAAATAACGAGATATTAATATAATTATAAAAAAACCAAATTACACCTTCTATCCATTCTACGAAAAACAAAATCATTTTGCTTACGTACGTACCGCTTGCCATCTCCACACCGTGTTGTAATATGTTTTTCACCACCACTTTACATGGATGGGTAAAATGATGGAAAATATATTTATATATGATTATTATAACATTATATATATTATTATGTATTATACACCAACTAATTAAATAAAATTCAACAATATTTGGAATGATATTGTTGCTTGTGCGTACGTACGACCAACCATCTCCACGATACGATTCAATTCATTTTTTATGATCATCATTAAATAAAGATTATAAAAATATATATAATTTTTAAATATGGTATATATTATTTTAATATTGATTTTTAATGATATAATTAAGGCCTAATAAAGATAACCGAACCATATTTGAAAAAACATTCATAAGAACATAAAGTAGTTAATATCCGAATAAAGAGTAATAATGAAATGTTACAAAAAATAGGATGATAATATGATAATATATGACATCATAAAAATGGGTATGATTATGGAATATGTTAATTAAATTATTTAAATCATTATACACGAGGTTTGGATACATATACAAAAACTAAACTTATGGTAAGGGATTGTTTTGTCTCACGTTTATTTCTATGGAACATATGCCTTATTCCCCGCCAATTTATTTTGTCTCGTGATTATATTTTCCAAAAAAGTTTTTATGATTATTATTATGAATTTTTTTATATTTTAATATAAATATAATTATATTTATTTTTTTAGGCATACAATTCGACTGATTATAAACTGGTAAGGGATAATTTCACAATCACATTATTGTTCGAGATTGTTTATACATAAGTATTTACTTGGGTTTATTTATCATCCATGTTCATGTTTTCAAAAAATGATTTTGAAAAAATCTCTAATATTATATTATGGATGTTTAATGTTATTTGTACCATTTTTTAATTCATACTACATAAGTTGGAAGGTATTTATGTAACATCCCAAGTAAGTAATGAATAATAGATATTTTTATCTATGTCTATTAATGATTAAGATAGTGTTTTAGAGGCTTAAAATGAAAATAAATCCAATCTTAAACATGGAATACACTAATATTCTTAAAAGATTGTTTTACTGCCTTATGATGGAAAACCCTTTTTAAATATATCTTTTGACAATTTTATAAACTATGTTTGTCAAAATAAAATTATTCTTTATGATTGGGATATCAAAATTTACTTTGTGTGAATTTTTGGTATTTTTCTGACAATGTTCGTTTTTTAATGAACAGTGAAAAATACTGCATTTTACATCAAAACTGCTTTTTAATATAATTTATTTATATGATTAGATTATCTTTTGAATTGGTCTTAATGTGTAATATGAATATATTTTTACCATTTTATCCAATGGTGGTCATTGGAATCAATTTCAATTTGAAATTAGACTTAAACTGGTGTCAATCTTTTGATACTAATTGTTTGATAAAAACACGCTATTTGCTCTGACAGCGGGAATTAATTATTAAATTAATTAATGCGACTTATATGTTTTTAATTTTGTAAAATAGACTTCATTTTTGAATTTGGAATATCAAATATAGCTTAGGGTTAATTTTTGGTAATTTTCTGAGAAACTTCAATTTTTGATGAATAGTGAAACCACTAAGTGGTAATCAAGCAAACTGATTTTTCAGTTAAATGAAAGTTTACCACTAATGTGTATTGAATTTTGAAAATCCGACATACATGGTTGTCATTAAGAAGTAAAATGTGGTTCAATGGGATAAAAATAATTTTTTTGGTGAATAGTAACTTATTAAGTTTTTAATCGCGATTAGTGGTAATTAGTGTAGTTTAAGGTAAAAATGATATTATAAGAATGTGAAAACACCATGACACTTGTCCTACACCTATTGGGTGAGTCATGGCCGACCAAGACAAGCCATGAGCCAACTTGGGGACCCCATGGATCCACTTTTGTTGGGAAATGACATAAATTACTTTTTATTTAATGTTAAAGTGGAAATGACACAAACATAATATGTTTTACGAGAACAATTTTTAAGTAGGGTTATAAAAGTCCAAATTTTGATTATAAATAGTCATTGGAAAGATAAAAGGATTTACTATATCATAGTATTTTTTTTGTAATTTTTAGACATTAAATAAATTTAATTATTTATGACATAATAATGATGCAGCGATGACATCATTATTTGACGATTTAAATAAAATGAAAAGACAATGTAATATCTATGTACTAAACATGGCCAAAACCAATTGGATGAGTGGATTTCGAACCCTTATCACCTTATCCACGAATTATATCAATGTGGGACCTTTTGAAACCGAAACACATTTTCAAATAATGTAATATTTCTTTACTTTCCAAAAGTGCCCCTCCTCTCCTCTTATAAAAGGCTCCCACCTCTTCCTCATTTCACGCACTACTCAAGCCTTTGGCTCGGCCAACCCCTGCCCATTTACTCTCTACACATCCCTCTCCTCATCCTAGAGGATTCCCTTTGGGCATAATCCTTTCAAAGGAAGCCTTTAGGCTCAAATCAAAAGGAGTTACACCTTCGAAGGTAATTCATTCTCTCATGTTCATTTGTTTTATTTTGCTTCTCCAACCCCCTAAACTCTTTTTATTTACTTATTTTGTAACAACAACAGTATCTTCAATATAATAGGATGTTGTTATAAGATTTATTTGAGCTACACTCTCACACAACTACATCAAATGGTTAAGGAACATACGGTTTCCGTGGATGGCGAAATTCTGCCTCCCGAAACGATGATTGTTCAATACTCATTTAACACCTTCAAAGGTGGCCATTATGATGTCACTATTTTTATATATGATATATAATATGTTTATGTTTTCCTTAAGCTTCTGTTTTTTTCATTTTGGGCATACCTTTATGGTTTCCATTATGGGTAAACACGATATCTTCATTTTAGGAAGTGCGGACTACCACCCCCTCAAAGTGATTTGATTCGTTAAATACCATATGTGGGACATATAAAGGATGGAACTATGATATTATATTTTATATTATACTGGAATTATAATATACCTTTATATCATTATGATTCCTTTCTATAAAATACGAAATAGAAATGAAAGTAGCGTTCATGCGTACGTACGGCTTACCCTCTCCATGAACGGTGCATTTCATTTCTTACCTCTAAATGATTATGTAATATTATAAATGCATGTATGTACTGGATATATATGATATATATGTTATCCAAAACATTAATATCCTTCTGGATATAATGAAACTTTGACCAAATTAACAACATGTAAGTGTAAGAGGTCTATTTTTGACTTAAGAACCAAATACCGACAAAATGAACATTATTAACATAAATGAGTACATGATGTTCATAACATGGTATAAAAGGAATAATGAACTTGAAAAAGGTTCATAATCAAGTAGAGATTAACTCAAGTTTATTATTCAGGAGATTAAAGAACGGTCGGGTCAAGTCGGATACGAGGTATGGGACTTCGTCTCAATCTCCTTTCATTGAGGCATATTTTGTTTTATACACAACCTTCTTTTATACGGTGTACAAACCCATTTGAATTTTACGTTTATTCAAAAGGAATCTTTTTTATACGAAGCGTTTACTAAATGAAAAAAGTGAATGTTTTTGTCATACGTATGCGGCGACAACGACTTCTCCGCCGTCATGACCGTTATTTGAGTTTCGACTTCCTCTACAAGCCATACCTACTTTTTAAAAGAAAAATAAATACGATGTTTTACTTTTCTTTTATTTTGGTATTGAAAATGTTTTTCATAATATTATATATCAATGTGTGGTATTGATATCTTGTGATTGAATGGTGGAAATGTTATGTTTCCGTTATGCATGTTTTATGTGATACGTTTATGTTGAGGTTCTTGGGCATCATTATGAAGACGGGTGGTTCCGTGATAGACTAAGGGCGGGTGAGCCCATTATAGCTCTCCAATGCATTGGGTAACGCAAAGGAGTGAAATGTTAAGGTTTCTCTGAAGAGATTTTAGGGAATATACTGTGATGGGTATTCCAAACGTAACCAAGAGGGTTACTCCCTACGTAAGAATGTTATGAATGCCTCAAGTTACCTTTATGACTTATGATTTCTATGATTTATTCCTGATTTTATGAGGCGTGTTAAAGTGCCTATGTTTTATGGGTAAAGTATTATTTCATTCTTATGTATATATGAACTCCTGTTTCCTTTCCATGTTTTTTTTAACCCATACTAAGTTTTATGCTCATCCCAAGTTTTTGAAATGTTTTTCACAGGTCAAGGGAAAGGTACATGATAAGATGATAGAGTCAAGGATGTGTCAATAAATAATCCATGTTTTATTTTAAATATATTTCCATTGATGGGAATGAAGAATACTATCTTTATGTAACCACTTTGTTTATATGTGGAATGTAATGCAAGTTTTATGATCTAATTCTCTAAAACTCTAAACCCGAAAAGATCCTCAATGTGTAATCTTGTAATAACTCAAGATTAAGTAAGGTTTAAGGCTGGGGCCTTATAGTTGGTATCAGAGGTCGGTTTAGATAAATTTAGGAGTTAGAATTATATTAAATGATTATCCAAATTTTTTTTTTGAAATGATATATCATTTAAAGATTACCATGTTGCTTCATCTAAGACATGTTTGTTCAGAATGGTTTTCCGCAGAGGAAACAGGGAAGCAGTGCTAGGAAGGAATACAGAAGGAAATAACCTTCCGAATCAACATCCTGAGATGGTCGGAATTGGAACTGAACAGTTTGATGCAGTGATGGCGCAGTTGACTCAGGCTATAAATGGTGGTGGTATCCATGCATGATATCAGCCAGATCAACTACAGAGGAACATGTCAGTGGTGGAACATTTCATGAGGCAACATCCACCATCATTCAGAGGATCATCTGACCCTGTGATAGCTGAAGGGTGGATTAAAGCACTGGAGAAGATTTTTGATGTCATGGGGTGTTCAGACAATCAAAAGGTTAGTCTTGCTATTTACCGTTTGGAGGGTGAAGCAGACCAGTGGTGGTGTATGGTTAAAAATATCAGGGACGCCGAAGAGATTGATGCTCTTGACTGGGATGAATTCAAAGGTATGTTTCTTGAGAAGTATTTTCCTAAGGCTGTTCGACTTAGGATGGAAAAGAAATTCTTGGAATTGAGTCAAGAAGAAGACTCAGTGGCTGCCTATGAAGAAAGGTTCACTCGATTGTCAAGGTATGCTCCAAATTTTATCCGGGACCTTGATAGTAAAATCAATCGTTTTTACTCAGGATTAAAGCCAAAGTATCGAAGGGCATTATCTTCTCGTGAGTTTAAAAGTTATGAAAATCTTGTTCGATGTGCTGAGAAGGTGGAAATGGAGTTTGCCGATGACCAAGTGTTCTATGACAACCAGCAGAAGAAGAGACCGAGGTGGCAGGAGAAAGGTAAGAATTCTTCAAAAAAGTCTGATGGTAAGAAAACTATGTTTCCAGTTTGTGATAAATGTGGAAAAAGTCATGATGGGGAATGTCTTCTGAATTCTGGGAAGTGCTACCGATGTGGTAAGATGGGACATAAGGCTCGTGATTGCACTGAAAAGGATCAAGGTGAAGGTAAGAACAAGTTTGATCTACAGTTAGTGAAATGTTATAAGTGCAATGAGATGGGTCACTATGCAAACGAGTGTCCGACAAAGGGCTTGAGTGATGGGAAGCAGTTAGACTACAAGCAGAAAGGGGTGGTGAAATCCTTTGCAACTACTTCAGCAGATGTCGGGCCATCAAATGAAGTTGTATCGGGTACTTTGTTTGTTTTTTCAGATTATGCCAGTGTGTTGTTTGATTCGGGGTCTACACATTTTTCATCTCTGAAACCTTTTCTAGTAAAATGGGAATACCATCTCAAGAAATGACTCCTGAAATTTTGGTAAAAACACCTGGGGGAAGGGTCGAGGCAAAAAGAATTTATAAGAATCTTCCTATCCTTATCTGTGGAAAGAACCTACTTGAAAACCATATTGTTATACCTTTAGTAGAGTTTGATGTTATCCTGGGTATGTATTGGCTCTCTATTTACCATGCTAAGATTGACTGTAGAGCTAAAGAAGTTTCTTTTCAGAAAGACTTTCAGTTTGTTTACAAGAATGAACCCTTACTTTTGATAACATATCAAGAGGCCGAGAAACTTGTAAAAGATGGAAATTAATGTTACCTTGCACACGTCGTTGAAAAAAAGGAACTATTCAGATTAATGATGTGCTAGTGGTAAATGAGTATCCTGATGTTTTTCCTGATGAGTTGCGTAGAATAATACCAGATCGGGAAGTTGAGTTTACTGTTGACTTAGTTCCTGATGCTAAGCCAATTTGAAAACCCCCTTATCGAATGGCACAAATTGAACTTTTAGAGTTGAAGGAGCAATTGCAAGATTTATTAGAGAAAGGTTTCATTAGACCTAGCACATCACCATGGGGTGCTCCTGTTTTATTTGTTAAAAAGAAAGATGGTTCAATGAGACTTTGCATTGATTATAGAGCCTTGAATAATATATCTGTTAAGAACAAATATCCTTTGCCTCATATCGATGATTTGTTTGATCAGCTCCAGAGAGCTCAGTTTTTTTCAAAGATTTACTTGAGATCGGGGTACCATCAGCTGAAGGTAAAGGAGGCGGATATTCCGAAGACCGCGTTCCGTACGAGATATGGCCATTATGAATTTGTAGTAATGCCTTTTGGGATAACCAATGCACCTACTGTATTCATGGACTTAATGAATAGAATTTTCCATTAGTTCTTGGATAAGTTTGTGGTGGTTTTTATTGATGATATTTTTGTGTTTTCTAAAAGTAAAGAAGAGCATGAAAGACATTTAAGGGTTATCTTGCAAACCTTAAAAGAAAAGAAACTGTATCGGAAATTCATCAAGTGTGAGTTTTGGTTGCAAAAAATTTCTTTCCTTGGTCACATTGTTTTTAAATATGGAATAACTATTGATCCTGCAAAAAAAAAGTTGTAGAAGAATGGCCAAGACCCACAAATGTAACTGAGATTCGTAGCTTCCTTGGTTTGGCGGGCTATTACCGAAGGTTTGTTAGAAATTTTTCACGGTTATCTAGTCCAATGATTAAGCTAACTCGGAAGGGTGTTAAGTTTATTTGGACAAAATAATGTGATGATTGTTTTCAGGAATTGAAAAGAAGATTGGTGAATGCTCCAGTTTTGGCACTACCTTCCAGGAATGGTGAGTTTGTTATATACAGTGATGCTTCATTGGAAGGACTTGGTTGTGTCCTAATGCAGAATGATCAGGTAATTGCTTATGCTTCACGACAGTTGAAAACTCATGAGGTAAATTACCCTGCACATGATTTGGAATTAGCTGCTGTTGTTTTTGCTTTAAAAATTTGGAGGCATCATTTGTATGGAGTAAAGTGTGAAATATATACTGATCACAAAAGTTTAAAGTATATATTCACTCAGAAAGAGTTAAACATGAGACAATGGAGATGGCTAGAATTAATCAAGGATTATGATTGTACAATTCATTACCATCCGGGAAAAGCAAATAAAGTGGCTGATGCTTTGAGTCGAAAAAGTAATGCTTCATTAACAATGTTGCGTTTGGAATGTGATCCTTTGGTTAAGGATTTGATGAACTTTGGCATAGAAGTTGTTGGTGTAGGAAGTCCTTCTGTTTTGTTTCAGGTATCAGTGAGATCTTCTCTATCAGATAGAATCAAGCAAGCACAGAAGCATGACAGCGAGTTGCAGAAAAAGGTAGAGCTGGTTCAGAAAGGTATGTTGCCTGAATTCAATGTTGATAATGATTGTGTTTTGAGATTTGGGAAGAGATTGTGTGTGCCTTGTGATTCACATTTGAAGAGGGAGTTGTTATGTGAAGCTCATAGTTCTCCGTTTTCAGTTCATCTGGGCAGTACTAAGATGTATAGAGATCTGCGGGAGTATTACTAGTGGGATGGATTGGAAAGATATATTGCTGATTTTACTGTGAAGTGTCTGACATGTCAACAGGTTAAAGTAGAGAGGCAGTTACCGAAAGGGATGCTTCAGCCTTTACCAGTGCCAGAGTGGAAATGGGAGAATATATCCATGGACTTTGTTGTTGGATTACCAAAGACATCTCGAGGTAATAATGCAATCTGGGTTATTGTTGATCGCTTGACCAAATCTGCTCATTTCCTTGCTATACGAGATACTTTCTCTCTTGATCAACATTCCCGTTTGTATCTTAAAGAGATAGTCAGGTTACATGGAGTTCCTCTCTCCATTGTATCGGATCGTGATCCCAGGTTTACTTCTAACTTTTGGAAAGGCCTTCAGAAGTCGTTGGGTACTGAATTAAATTTTAGTACAGCTTTTCATCCCCAATCAGATGGGCAGTCAGAACGAACAATTCAGACATTGGAGGATATGCTACGAGCTTGTTCTATGGATTATCAGGGAAGTTGGGACCAACATCTTTCTTTGGGTGAGTTTTCATATAATAACAGTTTTCATTCCAGTATACAGATGGCGCCATTTCAGGCATTATATGGGAAGCGGTGTCGAACTCCAGCTTTCTGGGATGAAGTGGGTGAAAGGAAGTCGATGGGACCAGAATTGGTAGAAGAGTTGGCAGAAAAAGTTCAGCTGATTCAGAAACACATGAGAACAGCTCAGAGCAGGCAGAAGAGTTATGCGGATAACCGGAGGAAGGATCTATCTTTCGAGGTAGGTGATCATGTTTTTCTCAAGGTTTCTCCTTGGAAAAGCGTGATGAGATTTGGTAGGAAAGGAAAGTTGAGTCCAAGGTTCATTGGACCATACGAAATTCTGGAGAGAGTTTGATCAGTTGCATACCGAGTGGCTTTACCTCCGAGTTTATCTCAGGTACACAATGTTTTTCACATTTCGATGTTGAGAAAGTATATGCCAGATCCATCTCATGTTTTGAGTCCAGAGGTAGTTTAGCTAGAAGAGAACCTATCATATGAGGAACAACCGGTCCAGATTCTTGACCACAGGGAGCAAGTGTTACGGAATAAAGTGATTCACCAGGTAAAGGTTTTGTGGAAAAACCACATGATTGAAGAGGCAACATGGGAATCTGAAAATGCAATGAGGGATAAGTACCCCCATTTATTTGATAAGTAAATAAATTGCGGGGACGGAATTTTCTAAAGGGGGGAAGGATGTAACATCTCAAGTAAGTAATGAATAATAGATATTTTTATCTATGTCTATTAATGATTAAGATAGTGTTTTAGAGGCTTAAAATGAAAATAAATCCAATCTTAAACATGGAATACACTAATATTCTTAAAAGATTGTTTTACTACCTTATGATGGAAAACCCTTTTTAAATCTATATTTTGACAATTTTATAAACTATGTTTGTCAAAATAAACTTATTATTTATGATTGGGACATCAAAATTTACTTTGTGTGAATTTTTGGTATTTTTCTGACAATGTTCATTTTTTAATGAATAGTGAAAAATACTGCATTTTACATCAAAACTGCTTTTTAGTCTAATTTATTTATATGATTAGATTATCTTTTGAATTGGTCTTAATGTGTAATATGAATATATTTTTACCATTTTATCCAATGGTGGTCATTGGAATCAATTTCAATTTGAAATTAGACTTAAACTGGTGTCAATCTTTTGATACTAATTATTTCATAAAAACACGCTATTTGCTCTGACAGCGGGAATTAATTATTAAATTAATTAATGCGACTTATATGTTTTGAATTTTGTAAAATAGACTTCATTTTTGAATTTGGAATATCAATTATAGCTTAGGGTGAATTTTTGGTAATTTTCTGAGAAACTTCAATTTTTGATGAATAGTGAAACCACTAAGTGGTAATCAAGCAAACTGATTTTTCAGTTAAATGAAAGTTTACCACAAATGTGTATTGAATTTTGAAAATCCGACATACATGGTTGTCATTAAGAAGTAAAATGTGGTTCAATGGGATAAAAATAATTTTTTGGTGAATAATAACTTATTAAGTTTTTAATCGCGATTAGTGGTAATTAGTGTAGTTTAAGGTAAAAATGATATTATAAGAATGTGAAAACACCATGAAACTTGTCCTACACCTATTGGGTGAGTCATGGCCGACCACTACAAGCCATGGGCCAACTTGGGGACCCCATGGATCCACTTTTGTTGGGAAATGACATAAATTACTTTTTATTTAATGTTAAAGTGGAAATGACACAAACATAATATGTTTTACGAGAACAATTTTTAAGTGGGGTTATACAAGTCCAAATTTTCATTATAAATAGTAATTGGAAAGATAAAAAGCTTTCCTATATTATAGTATTTTGTTTATAATTTTTAGACATTAAATAAATTTAATTATTTATGACATAATAATGATGCATCGATGACATCATTATTTGACGATTTAAATAAAATGAAAAGATAATGTAATATCTATAGAACTAAACATGGACAAAACCAATTGGATGAGTGGATTTAGAACCCTTATCACCTTATCCACGAATTATATCAATGTGGGACCTTTTGAAACCGAAACACATTTTCAAATAATGTAATATTTCTTTACTTTCCAAAAGTGCCCCTCCTCTCCTCTTATAAAAGGCCCCCACCTCTACCTCATTTCACGCACTACTCAAGCCTTTGGCTCGGCCAAACCCTGACCATTTACTCTCTCCACATCCCTCTCCTCATCCTAGAGGATTCCCTTTGGGCATAATCCTTTCAAAGGAAGCCTTTAGGCTCAAATCAAAAGGAGTTACACCTTCGAAGGTAATTCATTCTCTCATGTTCATTTGTTTTATTTTGCTTCTCCAACCCTCTAAACTCTTTTTATTTACTTCTTTTGTAACAACACCAGTATCTTAAATATACTAGGATGTTGTTATAAGATTTATTTGAGCTACACTCTCACACAACTACATCAAATGGTTAAGGAACATACGGTTTCCGTGGATGGCGAAATTCTGCCTCCCGAAACGATGATTGTTCAATACTCATTTAACACCTTCAAAGGTGGCCATTATGATGTCACTATTTTTATATATGATATATAATATGTTTATGTTTTCCTTAAGCTTATGTTTTTTTTCATTTTGGGCATACCTTTATGGTTTCCATTATGGGTAAACACGATATCTTCATTTTAGGAAGTGCGGACTACCGCCCCCTCAAAGTGATTTGATTCGTTAAATACCATATGTGGGACATATAAAGGATGGAACTATGATATTATATTTGATATTATACTGGTATTATAATATACCTTTATATCATTATGATTCCATTCTATAAAATATGAAATAGAAATGAAAGTAGCGTTCATGCGTACGTACGGCTTACCGTCTCCATGAACGGTGCATTTCATTTCTTACCTCTAAATGATTATGTAATATTATAAATGCATGTATGTACTGGATATATATGATATATATGTTATCCAAAACATTAATATCATTCTGGATATAATGAAACTTTGACAAAATTAACAACATGTAAGTGTAAGAGGTCTATTTTTGACTTAAGAACCAAATACCGACAAAATGAACATTATTAACTTAAATGAGTACATGATGTTCATAACATGGTATAAAAGGAATAATGAACTTGAAAAAGGTTCATAATCAAGTAGATATTAACTCAAGTTTATTATTCAGGAGATTAAAGAACGGCCGGGTCAAGTCGGATACGAGGTATGGGACTTCGTCTCAATCTCCTTTCATTGAGGCATATTTTGTTTTATAGACAACCTTCTTTAATATGGTGTATAAACCCCTTTGACTTTTACGTTTATTCAAAAGGAATATTTTATATATGAAGCGTTTACTAAACGACAAAAGGGAATGTTTTTGTCGTACGTATGCGGAGACAACGACTTCTCCGCCGCCATGACCGTTATTTGAGTTTCGACTTCCTCTACAAGCCATACCTTCTTTTTAAAAGAAAAATAAATACCATGTTTTACTTTTCTTTTATTTTGGTATTGAAAATGTTTTTCATAATATTTTATATCAATGTGTGGTATTGATATCTTGTGATTAAATGGTGGAAATGTTATGTTTCCGTTATGCATGTTTTATGTGATACGTTTATGTTGAGGTTCTTGGGCATCATTATGAAGACGGGTGGTTCCGTGATAGACTAAGGGCGGGTGAGCCCGTTATAGCTCTCCAATGCATTGGGTAACGCGAAGGAGTGAAACGTTAAGGTTTCTCCGAAGAGATTTTAGGGAATATACTGTGATGGGTATTCCAAACGTAACCAAGAGTGTTACTCCCTACATAAGAATGTTATGAATGCCTCAAGTTACCTTTATGACTTATGATTTCTATGATTTATTCATGATTTTATGAGGCATGTTAAGGTGCCTATGTTTTATGGGTAAAGTATGATTTCATTCTTATGTATATATGAACTCATGTTTCCTTTCCATGTTTTTTTAACCCATACTGAGTTTTATGCTCATCCCAAGTTTTTGAAATGTTTTTCACAGGTCAAGGGAAAGGTACATGATAAGATGATAGAGTCAAGGATGTGTCAAGAAATAATCCATGTTTTATTTTAAATATATTTCCATTGATGGGAATGAAGAATACTATCTTTATGTAACCACTTTGTTTATATGTGGAATGTAATGCAAGTTTTATGATCTAATTCTCTAAAACTCTAAACCCGAAAAGATCCTCAATGTGTAATCTTGTAATAACTCAAGATTAAGTAAGTTTTAAGGCTGGGGCCTTATAATTTATCTTTCATTTTCCATACAAGGCATTTTTTGACTTTACCATAAAAAGTAAAGAAATTTTTTTTAGCTTATACGACATGAATTTATTTTTATGCTTTCATGATTCCTTATTTCAATTAATATTACCTTAAATATTTTATGTTTTATTTTGATGAAAATATTTTCTTTTATTATTGTTCGGAGTCTTGAGAAACTATTTTTTTATAATGAAGAAAAGATATTTTCATTATGAATTAATATCAAATGTTTTGTCCAAATTATTTCTTTCTCTGATGACATTATTTAAATAAGACTATGTTCATATCCCTATTATTACTATTATTTTATTGTGTTTATGATGGAATTATATATTTGAAACCAATTTGTTTTATATGTATTATGATGGAAATATGGTTAAGAAACTCATTTTATTTCTTGGGTTATGATATGGTGAATGTTTTATGTTTTTGTAAATAGATAAGAATGATTTTATTATATGATTTGTGGGAAATATATCAAAATAAAATGAAATGGGTAAATATCTATATATCATGAAACATACATGACAAGAATGAAAATTAAATTTGGTTCAGTAATACAGGCCCAAAATGACATGTAAATCATGTCCAATAATATAGTACCGGAATGGTAGGTAAACCCAGTTCAGTAATGGACATTGTCTATATATATGTGTTTGAAACAATTCCATGTTTTATGTTAATGTTATGTTATTATGGTTAATGTTCATTTATGATTTATGCCTTATGAACATCCATGATTTCTATCATGACTCAAGATTTTGGTATTAAAAAACTATGTTCATGTTTTTACATTCTTATATTTATAATTGGTTTTATGTTATTTATTTATACCCTTAATAAGCATTTGATATCTCCTTTTTTTATTTTATTTTCCCTAGGATATAAATAATGGTTTTAGGTAGGAAAACAAAAGTGGAATATTTTTATGAGATATGTTGAAGATGTTTCACCATGTTAGATGATTGTGTTTCGAGTTTCAAAATACACTAAATTAGTACGATCTTTGGGGATCTGTTTGTTTCATGTATTGTGTATTCATGAAAATAAATTTACTGTCCATATACATCAGGCTTGGGTGATTTATTTTTGGTATCAAATAGTAGGTTTATTCAAACATTGGAAACAAGAATTCTAAAACATTAATGAGATCCCTAGATATTTTTCTATGGATTTGTCAGGATATGTCTTAAGGATAAGTCTAATTATATTTTAGAATCCAAGAGTTTTTGTGATAATAATTAATAACCATGTATTAAAACTAATATTTCATATATTGAAAGTAATCCCTTTTGATTATGTTGTATTTATAGAATGATTTTTCACTCTTACAATTTTATTTTTGGGTTTTAGAAAATGGCTAGAAATAGTAGGATTCATGTTAATGGTAAATATGATAGACAACGGAATGGGATTACACAATAGAAAAAAAATGAAATGAAAGAATTATGGTGAAATATCATTATTATTCCTAATAACAAATCTCATAATGTGGTCAATATTCTTAAAATTGGTGAGTTTTCTGACCCCCCAAATAAGAGAAAGATATAGTTTGATGGTAACAATATAGGAAAGAAAATTCTATTTTTATAATGTAAATAGAGTAGGAAAACACATCCGGAATAATAGTTCAATGGAACTGAAATATGATTTCGGTTTGGAAATGAAGGACCCAATTCCAGTAATTGCAATGGAAAAGGATACGTTAAAACAAGGGATAAGGATAATGGTATTACTAAGGAATCAATAATGGTAAATGTTTTAAATGTGGAATTTATGGGAATTATTCAAAATGATTCCCTGTGGGAAAATATCATGAAGAGAATCAAAATGGTCATATGGGTAGTATTTATGTTGTGGATGACGAAGAGACTACGAATGATATATGAGATAAAATAATTATTAATGAACAAAATGATGAAGCTTAATCAATGGTTTCAAAAGATAGTAGAATGATTGCATGTTTATCAAGAATAATGTTGTGTAAGTAATTTTGTGATATTACAGAATAAACATTCAAATTTAGATTATTAGATTACTAATTTCATTAAGTATTTAATATTATATGCTAGATGGTATTTATAACCATGAAATGTGATTTTGATATTTTTTCAAGAAAAATTAATGGAACGATAACCCTTAATATGAGAATGATGATGAGATAATGATATTTGGATGAATATATGTTGGTTATGAATATGTGAATTTTAGGGTAATAATTTACTTATAATTGATTTGGGATTTTTTTCAAGAGGGTTATGCTATAATCGATGGATTTTGAATATTTTTGGACTTAAGAATAAGGAAAAATACATGTTTTCACTAGAAATGTCAGGTAATTTAGGTTATTTCCATGTTTAAAGAGAATAAAAAAATAAGGTACTCACATGTTTGTAATTTCAGAACCATGAACTACCTTATGATATATGATTCATAAATTTTAGTCCGATTTAGTGGAATTAATTCTAATGTTTTGGAGTTTTATCTTTTATAAGGATTGTTGGATTATCTATTTGGGGAATGTTTATGATAAACATTGGATGATGTTTTCAGAAAAATTAATTATCTCACCATAGGTGGACCTATGAATATTGGATAACCTATGCTACCATTTTTTGTGAAAATAAAGATGGAATATTCTATTTTGAATTTTTGGATCGCATGAGCTCCTCACAATTCGAAAATGAAAAATGAAACCTCATTTTTTTAATAAGATATAAAGTGAGAATTATTCAAGGAACAACCAATGATGAGATTGTACCAAAATCAGGCATGTATTTCTTCTCATGAAATTTTTTTCGACTATATGATAATTATCTTGAAACCAATAATGCTATACTAGTACTATCATATCAAATTAATTAGATGGTACCCTAGATCATGACATATTTATGGATTTCTGATGGTTTACATTCCCCTAAAATTGTTCTCTATCACTCGCCATTAGAATTTTATTGTCTTATTTTTCTTCCATATCAATTTATTCACTTTCCACCTATGTTATCTTATGTGGGGACCAAATGAGGATTTAATTTTGGGAATAATTATGTTTCTAAATTTCTTTTTTTAAAAGGAAGCTTTAGTTTTTTCGATGTGGGTTTTTTCCTTTTATAGCACTAAAAAATTTCAATATATAAATTCATTTAAAGGGGGGGGGGGTAGAATTTAACACATAATTATTTTTATGAGATATTATTTTATTTCTTTGATATCTTATATTACAAGATACAACAGGATAAGCTCGCTCTATACATAACATTGACATAGCATACAGTATACGAAACACTATGCCTAGCCTTTGTTAAACAAAATTTCAAGTTATTTTGGTAAAAATCAATTTTCATGAAAGACTGATTTTAAGTGAATAACAAAATATAATAATATTACCTTATAACCTTGTCATTATAATGATAGGTATGAATATAATTGACTTTATTCAGAAATATTATTTACAATAAAATAAGCGAGGTTATAGATTAATAAAATCATTCTTAATGGATTATATTAATGTAATATTTATTTAATATATTCAATATAATGGTTAATATTCATCTTATATGATTTCTAGAAATTATATAAGAATAAATTAAATTTTTTGAAAAAAAGAAGTATTTTTTATGAAATTACAATATTGTATTTTTTTGTTGGTGTAACCCTTTTAAATCACCTTTTGACAATTTTACATATTATATTTAACAAAATAAACTTTTTCTTTGAATTTAGGATATACAAATTTACTTTGAATTAATTTTTTATATTTTTCTGATACGTTTTCAATTTTGATGAACAGTAAAATTATACTAAATTTTAATTGAATTTTTTGGTTCAACAAATTGATTTATGTAGTTAACTTATATTATTTTATAGTTTTGAAGCATAAATCTAATATATTTTTATCCTCTAATATAATTTATGTCATTTTCATTAATTTTACATTGAATTCCGATGTAATGACATTTTAATCATTTGCAATTTTTTAACTTCTAAAAAATTGTTCTCTCCTTCCAACAACGAGAACAATTTAATATTTATTAGTAAAACATCAATTTTTGAACTTCTAGAAATATAATCCGTATCTGTAATAATCTAATTGGATGAGATATGTCTGACCAAGACAACCCTTGGAATTAAAATATTTCCTTTGGAAGCCACTTGGGTGTGATTAGGATAGTTATAACTTTTAATTTAATGTAAAGGAAAATATGTTATAAACATATATATTCTTAGTAAAACAAATCTAATACGGGATTATATAAATGATATATTTGACTATAAATTGTCAGTATAAATATAAAACAATTTTCTATATCATGGTACATTATTTATAATTTTTATAAATTAAATAATTAAATCTAATTATGACACAATCATGATGTAGTAATTTATTTATTAATGATAGAAGAAAATAAATGATATTATAAATATTAAAATAAATATAATTTGACATAGTTAAGTCATCCATCATTTTTATAGTTGCTTGCGATAAGTTATAATACTATTAAATGATTTGGTTCTATGTTATCCCTATTTTTTATTTTATTTAAATTCAATATAATGAATAGTTAAAAAATTGACATAATTGAAGTATTATAATAATAATAAATTATTAATTTGTTTAAAAATTAAAATAAATACTTCAAAAATCACAAAGTGAATATGGTAATTTCTAAAAGTTCATTTAGTGTACAAATATATAAAATTGTCCCCACATAAGAAAAAATTATAGCCTCTTAATACTTAAAATCATGTTACAAAAATTAAAATTAAAAAAGATTAATTAAAGGGAAAACAAAAAATGTAAGGTTTAAAATAAATACATGTCAAATAATTATTGGATGAGAGGATTTAAGAAGTATCATAATGTTATATTTAATATATTTTAATTTCGAATCATTTTTATTAAAAAATTAATTTATATTATTTTAATATTTTAAGAATTTCCAAGGTTGCCCCTCACCTCAATTATAAAAGGGGACCTCCTCCCTAAATTATTCACTTAAATTTGAGATTTAAATCCAAACCACCCCCACCAGTTTTACCTTATCTACATTCCTAGTTAATTCTATAGGTTCAGGACTTCTTTCAAGAAAAACTATAGTGCTTTATTGGGATATTTAGTGGAATCACGCCAAAGAAGATGTAATCTTTTCTACCCATTCTTTCAAACTTATTTATTCTTTTGCTTCTTCTTCATGAGTTGATTAATTGTAAATTAATAACTATAGTATCATTTATATAATTATATGTTATTATAATTTTGAAACAACCATATTACACCTTCTATCCATTCTATAAAAAAACAAAGTCACCACGTGTGCGTGCGTACGACTCATTATCTCCATGCCGTGGTGTAATATGTATTTCACCACCATCTTGCTTGGATGTGTATAATGATAAAAATGACAAATATATATGATAATAATAAAAGTATATTAATTAAAAAATATTATATTCCATCAAATTAAAAACCATTCAAAAATATGGGAATGATATCATTGCTCGTACGTATGTACGACCTACCATCTCTAGGATGTAGTGGGATTATTTATCCATGATAATCATTAAATAATGATTATATAAATGTACATAATGAATATATATGGTATATATTATTTTAATGTAAAATTTTAATGAAATTAATTTGAATTAATAAGGAGATCCAATACTTATTTGAAAAAACATGCATAATAACACAAAGCAGTTAATCCCCGAATAACGTGTTAAAATGAAACGTTACTAACAACCCGATTATAATATGATCATATATGATATCATAGAAATGGATATGGGCCTTAAATAAGTCAATTAAATGTTTGGAATCATTATAAAGGAGGATTAGATACAAATAAATTAAATTAGACATATGGTAAGGAATTGTTTTATCTCACTTTTATTTATGTGGGACATATGCCTTATGCACTATCTATTTCTTTTTTATGATGTTTATATTTTCCGTTGATATTTTTATGATTATTATTATTAAGGTTGTAATATTTAAATATTAATTCAATTTTATTTATATTATGAGGCATATTATTTGGCTTATTGTAAATTGATAAGGGATAATTTTGCAATTTCATTATTACTCGAGATTGTTTATACATAAGAACTTACTAGGGTTTATTTATCATCCATATTGTTTTTATAAAAATTATTTCATAAATTTTTTTACCATTAAAATATGGATTTTAAAGTCATTTGAACCATTTTCACATTAAAATTCATTGTTTTGAAGGAATATTTATTTTTTTCCGTGCAAGGTCCATTTTGAATTTGCCAGAAAAAGTATGAGAAAAATGTTTTTTAACTTATACAACATGAATTGATTTTTATGCTATCATGATTCCCTATGTCCATGAATATTAACATATATGTATTCAAGGTTAATTTCAAATAAATTTTATTCTTTTGAAACTTCATGATGTTTTTAGAAAATGAAATCTTTTTGATTAAGAAATTGATATTGTCCTTAAGAGTTAATTTCAAGTGTTTTATCAAAATTATTTTCCATCAAAGATGAAATTATTTAAATAGGGTTATATTTATATCCCTATTATTACTATGAATGTTTTTTGTTTATGATGGAATACTATTCATTAAATCCCTTTTTAAATGTATTATTAAGGAATTATTTAAAAGAAACCCAATTTATTTCTAGGGTTATGATAGGATGAATCATTTATGTTTTTGTGGAAAATATACGAATGATTTCATTATGAGATGGGTGGGAACAATATCTCCCTAAAATTATTTGGGTAATGATATATATCTTATGAGATAGACAATATTGGAAGAACAAGTAAATATGGTTTAGTAATATAGAGATGGAAATAGAAGTAAATATGGTTTAGTAATAAAGCACCGGAACAACAAGTAAACCCAGTTTAGTAATGGACATTTTCTTCTACGATGATATTTGAAATGTGCCTTGGATAATATAGAAATTATTTTATTTCATTATGTGTTTTCCACAATTCCATGTTTTATTTCCATGGTGTTTTATCGTTGATCATGTTAATTTATGATTTATGACAGTGGAATTTCCATTATTTATTTCATGACTTAGGATTTTGATATTCAAAATTTATGTTCATATTTTTACTTTCTTATGTTTATGTTTGGTTTGATGTTCTTCATGTTTACCTTTTTTTTTGTATTTGAGCTCAACATTTAATGTTTTCTTTTCCCAAGGATATAAATAAAGGTTTAATTTTGGGAAACTAAATGGGATGATCTTTATAAGAGATATTGAATATATTCCCCCAAGATAGAAGAATGTGTTTTGAGTTTCCAAAGACACTAAAATAATACCATCTTTGGGATTTTTGTGTGTGTCATGTATTAATTATTTCTAAAAAATGTAATGTTCATATATGTCATGGTTGAGGGATTTACAATTAATTTGAAACAGAAAATTCTCATGTAATAAACCTTTTATTTTATGTTATTCCACAAATCATAAATTGTTTTTAAGAGATGTCCAATTACTACTCTATTTTTTTTATAACATGATGTGTTAATATCCTCTTCCAGAAAGTAGAAAGGTAAGTCATACTCATTAATAGTATTTTTTCCCATCCCTTGAAGTGATCCATTTCTTCTTTCTACCACACCAATTTTTTGTGGTCTTCTAAGAGTAAAAAAGTGGTGATTATAACCTTTTTGAGAAAAAATGATTCAAAGTATTGATTTTAAAATTCATGACCATGATCAATTATGAATATCATAATCCTAGGTTTGCATAGATTTTATTCATATTTGGAATACATAACAATATAATAACAAGATTTACATTTGTGAGATAAGAAGAATACGTAGGTGTATCTAGAGAAGTCGTATATAAGAAGAAAAATATAATGTTTTCCATTTAAAAAAGACACTCAAAAAGGTCAAAAGAGGTCCACATCAACTACCTCTAGAGGTTTAGAGGTTTAAAATTATTTATTACAATTAATGAAATTCATTTGCCACTTTCCTTTTTAACAAGGGTCACAAACCATATCATTTGAGAATTGTAGTTTTGGTAGATCTTAAAATAAAATATTTATAGTCATATTTTGAAGTGAATGAATATTCCAACGGCCTAGTTTAACATTATAATTCCTTTATTATTTGTAAAAGGAACTATAGAATGAAATATTTTTATAATATATAGAATTTAAATCAATAAAATAAATGTAATAATTTCATAAAGCTGTTAAAGTTAAAACATTATAAAAAAACATGATATGCATTATTTTCAAATTTTACATATAATAAATCATCACATAAATGAGAAATAAAATTTATATTATATTTTAAACACAATATATATAAAAAATTAGAAATTAATACTGAATTAGAAATTCCAATTTGGCTAGGGCCAATGCTTTTTCCAATTAGAATTATCCCCAAATATGACATGTTCACCCTCAACATTGATTAGTATTTTTCATATATGAATACTCATCAGTCATATGTTGAGAACCACTAATATCTATATATCATAGGATATTTCTAGATTTTTTAAAATAGGCTTCCTACAAAACTATTTTTATACAAAAAATGATTTTGGTACCGAAATATTTTATTGCCTAGTATTTTTAGTAACAAGAGATTTTGGAATCCCTAATTTCCATATGTATATATTAGATAAATATTTTATGTTTATAGAAATGAATACTTTTTTTGTTAAAATTGAATAGGTAATAGAAGTATGTAGTTTTTTAAAATTGGTAATTGACATAAATCTGGTTTGTATAATTTTTTTCTATTTATGTTTGTAACCTATACCCATGTCCTATATGGGTGAAATTTACATTCCATGTATTTGAGTTAATGTTTTCATACAATTGGTAATCCTTTCTATGTATTTCATTAAATATTCATTTGAAATTCTCAACTCATTTTTTTCTTTCAAAAATTGATTATTTTTCACTTTTTAAACACCAATGTTAGTTTTAATATAAATTGTTAAAACATGCTGTTTTTAAGTGACCTATATTTATCATTATGATATTCATTTTCATAATGAAATGAAATATTTGAAGAATAAGTATAAAGAATATTCGTTACCTCTAATGTGCTTGCTACAAAGAGCATATTCTCCCTGTGAGGCTTATATTCTTGATTATTGTCTAAATCACTAGAGATATCTATGGAGGAACTCTTTGATTCATTCTAGGCTTTCTTTAGTCACTTATCCTTATCCACATATATATTATTATATTTCAATTTTTCCAATCAACTTTTATGTGTCATTTCCTCTTACATTCATAAAAGGTGATTTTATTTTGAGCATCATCCATTTTCCAATTATTTTCATCATTCCCTTATTGTCATATTTTCCACTAAAATTTTATTTATTGATGAAATTATTTTTCCTATAGAATTTCATAAATCTTCAGGCCACATGGGCCATTTCTTCATAATTATTATCAAGATATTCTTCTTCACATGTGCTTTCAGTTTGTATATTTTCTCTTTTTTTGGAGGTGGTAGTATTGAAGTCTATTGGTTTACTTTTTGGTATATATTCATCGATATACTTGTTGAATTGAAGTTATTATTCATACATTATCACCTTTCATATCAATTACATAGCATACAGTTTACATACGTCCCAAGATTCTCTAATTAATATAAAGGTTCCTCTCTATATGTATGGTAAGAATCTATGTAATCTCATCCCATGATCTATGTATATCACTTGTTTTCAATGTGAGTGCTTTATATTTAATATTTCATTGATCCTGATATACATTTCATAAATTGATTCATTATATTTAACTTTATAATTATCATACTTGATTTTATATGTATTTAAACTCCTTAATTTATAATTTCACGTTTCTTTATGATTGGATGATAAAGTATCCAATATTTCGAAATAATATTTCACCTAGTTATTCAATTATATTCATTATCAACAAAAGAACAAAAAAAAAATCATTCATATATTTACAATTATTATTGTATGCAGTTTTTGTAGAATCACTCCAAGTAACTATAGTAATGTATGATATTTAATAATGATATTCAATTATAGTCTAAATGTAAAAACCCATACTTTCTAAATTCATTTTTATTTTAATTTCCCTTTGAAAATAATTTTTACCATTAAAATAATGATATTTATTTGTAGTAGATTTTTTGTGTCTATTATACATAAATAACTGAAATTTATAATTTATAGAAATTTGAGACCTTTAGAATGAAATTAAAAATAGAGTTTTAAAAGACAATTCTAATCCTTCAATACAAAATGTTGGCTAGACTGAGTAACTCAATAGGGGGTGAATTGTATTCCTAATAAAATTTATGTAAAATATTAATTAAGAATAAAATCACCTTAATAACATAATCTATCTAGTTAATCAAAATAGAATATCGATACAAGATCTATCATTTTAAAATATTTCTCAAAGGGTTATTATGTATCAATTAAAATATTATAAAAAATATCTTACATTTTAAAATAAATTTACTTTGAAAAAATAAAATAAGAAATATTTTAGATTAACTAATAAGGTAATAATAATGTTTATAGATTAACAACAACCTATGTTTTGGAAAAAATACAAAACATAATTACATAGTGTAATTAACAAGAGGTTATGAATCAGGATGAGAATTAATCTCATCCACTTGGAAATCATATACTTCCAAAAATATTATAACAATAATCAAATAAACTAAATAATTTATTCAGGTAAATAGAAAACAACTACAAGTTGTCCAGGATAAGGAGACTATTCCATAGTTATATGTGGGATGTAAAGTAGTAGAGACCACACAAGGACCTCTTCCAGTAACACCATGTGAAAGGGATGCAATATGAAAGGGAAAAGAACAATTGTTATCCAGTTAGGTCTAGGTGAAAATATGTTCTTGAAAAACAAAGTAAAAATACATTGCTCAAAAAACAGAAATAGAAATAAAAATAATTTAAAGAGTGTATTTATTCTTAGTCTATTATGCTCTGAATGTTCAAAGTCATCACATTATATTTGTTGTGGACTTCGAGCTTCCTTATTGAATCTAGCTATGACTCGACATCTAACGGTATCTCAGACTAGAGGTACCTCAAACTGGTGATATCTTAGACGAGTAGTATCTCAATGTCTAATAGTGATAGGTCCTGATGACATCACCTTGGTGGTAGCTCCTCTATTGGTAACATGCATGGCGGTGACTCCACTAGTGGTAACAACTTTGACAGTGACTCCGTTGGTGGTAGCTCATGCATAGATGTTACTCCTACCTGGCAGTAACTCTCCTTAGTGGTAGATCATGGCTTGTAGTGAATCGCCTCAAAACATAGCCGAATTATCATAAAAACTATCTTACCACATAAAATGATATCACACAACATCTAAATCATTATTAAAAAAATAATTGTTTATGATCATCAAAATAAGTACGTTTTAAACACTCTCCACGTAATGGGGTCCCAACAGTTTCTTTGGGAGAGTTGTGGTATGTTTGAAAATACCCTTATAATAAATAATTGCAAGTAAAGTAAAGACCTTACTAATGATTAAAATGTGAAAATTGGTTGTCCTATGTGGGTTTTATATGTGCTTGTGTGTAGTGTTATTGTGTTGGATATAAAATGGTTTTTAAGATATTCTATGAGTTGTAATGGATTTTGAATCGATAAATTCATTTGAGATGTATTGTATAAGTCGTTGGTGTCTATATGTAAAATAATGGGCTCCATAAACAAATTGGATTAACGAATGATATTTCTTGTTAATGGGAACTATTGAAAATTTATTATTTGAAATAATGTGTTTCTAGTGGATTATCTACTACTCATATTCCATTTTATATAATGAAAGATATCATTTAACACCACTAGAAAAGTGTTGTTCTCCTCATCACTGTTGTGGGGGGGGGGTCTACTTTATCAGTTATAAAAAAATTACTGATAATGTACTCCCATTATCAGCGCTTGTTTTTAATGGATAAAGGATATTTTTTACTAGTGATTTCAAAAGAGTTGATAAAGGGGGGCCTCTATAAGTGCTAAAAATAGTACTAATAATGGTCCAACCTACTACAATGTGTGGTTTTTATACCAGCACACTATAGAAAATACCATTAACAGTTATGAAAAATATATAATTTAATTGAAATAAATTTTACAACATAAATACATAAAAATACAAGTATATACATATCAAATAATGTTTTGTATAATTAAATTTAGTATTATTATCCATAAACATTTAAAAAACTTAATGATTCAATGTATTTTGTGCCCATGATCCACTCTCAAAAAATTATTCCCATAGTATCAGTTTCCAAAAATATCACCAGAACCCATGAAAAATAATAAACATATATAATAAATCAAATATTAAATTAGTAATACTATAAATAAATAAATTAAACAATAATATCAAATGATATCTTAATAATATATCAATTTTAGATTAAAACTCACACTTGGAGTAATACCAGTCATGTTGTGCATCGTATTGAGGTGGGGATGATTCCTATGTGTCACACATGAGCTAGAAATCGTTGTCCTAAAGTATCGAAACAATATGAATGTGTTTTCTCTGTTTTGAGTATGTCATTTTTTTGTTTTATAAAATTAATTCCTATTATAAATGAAGACACACTAGGAGTTATACTAGTGACCCCATGCACCAGACTGAGGTGAGACAAATTCCTACACATCACAAATTATGTATGGATTGTTGTTATAATGTATAAAAAACCTAAATATGAATTCTTGGTTTTTAGTATTTCACTTTTGTTTTTACTAAAATTTCATTACAAACTAGAAAGACTCATTTTGAGTCATACCATTCATATTGTGCATCGGTTTGATGTGAGGATGCTTGATATATTTCCCAGAGGACTTATTAATTTCTGTCCCAAATTATCATGGTAATCAAAGAAAATTTTATTTGTTTTTAGTGTTTGACATTAATTTTGTACTAAGATGTCAATTATAAATTGATAATTAGACACATTGATTCATACCAGTCACACTGTTTATCAGATTGAGTTTTGGATTATTCCTACACATAAAAAATGACTCCTTGTTCATTTTCATAAAATATCAAAACAATCATAATATGTTTTCTCAGTTATCAGTATGTCCGATTATCATTTTAACAAAAATTTATGTCAATTTAGATATAAATACCCATTTAGAGTCTTATCATACATAATGTTAATCGAGATGAGATTTAGTTAAATCCAACACATAAAAAATAGCTAATGGATAATTTTCCTCCATTATCAACATAATATCAATATTTTTATTATTTTTTCTAGGCCACTTGTCCTTCATACTATAATTAATTTCAATTTTAAATTAAAAGATACAAATTGAGTTATACGAGTCACACCATGCATCATATTGATGTTTTGTTGATTCCTACACCTAAAAAATGACTTATGGATCACTATCCTAAAGTATCAGAACAATATTTATGCATTTTACTAATGTTAATTTAAATTTCAAATATATAGACATAATGGAATTATATCGGTCAGACCATGCACCACACTATGGTGTGCCTAATTCCAACATGTCAAAAATGACTTATGGATCATTTTCCTAATGTATGAAAATAATCTGAATGCATTTTCTAAGTTTTGAGTTTGTCACTTTTATTTATTATTAAAATGTCATTTAAAACTAGAAACACATGGTTTGATTCATATCAGTCACATCGTGTGTCAGTTTTATGTGAGAATGCTTCCTACACATCATAAATAACCTATGAATCTTTACACTAGATTTTGAAGACAATTAGAACATGTTTTCTATGCATTTAGTGAGTGACACATTTTGAACTAAAATATTAATTTTAAAGTTATTACAAACATTTTTGAGTCATACATGTCACACTTTATGTCAGATTGAGGTGATGTTGACTTATAAACATCAGGAATTTTTTATATATAAACGGTTGCAGGGAAACAACTCTTTATTGTACCAGAAGGAAAAATATTAAATGGACTCAGAGAAGAGGAAACCCATTAACTGAAAAGATCACATATTCCCAAAAAGCAGAGCCCAAAGGCTTACATAATTCATTGAAGACAAAAAGGATGCAGATAGAAAAAACTAGCATAAAAAAGAACCTCATAACCCCATGTCAGACCATGCAAGGTGAGATCTGTTGAAGGAGATTTCTCACCCCCTGTCAAGTGGTTGTGTCGTGCTGGAAACACAACGCGGCAGAGCACTCTCCCAACCCACACCGAGATGCAGATGGAAGACAGTATGATAGGCGTGGACACACCTATCTCTCTTTCAAGCTGCACACCCAACAGTGTATGCGAAAAAACATAGCACTATCAACCTGATGCAAGACAAAACCAAACAGAAACACTGTGGAGAAGATTCGAAAAAGGGACCAACCATCAAAACAAACAAATGGATGATGACGAGTGTCATCACACCCATCTGTCTTTCATGGTCTCCCACCAGACGTCAAACTACATGATGCACAAACGCCTGCCAAATGCAACGAGGAATAATCCAATGCTCGCAAATCCACTTATAACCAATTTTGTAAACAAAGCCTCATGTGAAGCAGTCAAATATAGAAGAAACCAGAAGACCACCGGTAGCCAAGAGAGAACAGAATTGAACGAACAAAAGCAAACAAGCAGCCACACCAAAACCAGTTCCACCATGCCTCAGAGAAATCCATTCAAGCCAGTAAAATCCATACTCTTGTTTTGAACCAAATCGAACCTCAAACCTTAGCAGCCGTATGAAACAGGAGCAGTAATGAAAATTGTAGCACATAACAGTATGAACTGAAGTAGTCAAATGCACAATAGGGAAAGAAGAAGTAACTTGATGATAAACCACAAATGACTGGGCTACAAAAAGGCATGTCACTAAATCAAAGTCCAATGAGAGATGAGTCGAACTCTATGCATATCTCATCCTTGAGTTCTCAACCTTGAGTGATGAAGATAGGGGACCAGGTCGAGGGACTATATCAAAATTAGTGGACTGCAAATCCACCACCAGAGATCTAAGGGCAGATCCATAAATCTCAATACGCCAAGGCCACCGACATCACAGCATTAGAGAAGACGAGATCCGAAGTGGGAACATCACCGATTGAGGACAAATAGGATAAACATCAATAATGATATATGTATAATTTACATAATGTATCAAAATAATTGGAATGAAATTTATTGTTTTCCAGCATGTCACTTGTTATTTTTACTATAATTAATGTCAATTTTCAATAAAAAGACACAATTTGAGTTATAGGAGTCAGATCATGTTTCAGATTATGGTGCGGTTTATTCTTACACATTATAAATGACTTATTATTGATCTAAATTATAAAAACTAGAGAAATGTGTTTTAATAGTTTTCAGTATGTTATGCTTTTATTTTTATTAAACTTATTTTCAATTGTTATTAAATTGCAGCACATATAATAAAACAAAAGCACCATGAATAATATTAAGGTTCAATTGTTTCTAACATATCACCAATTATTTATGGATTTCTCTCATACAATACCAAAAAAATATGATTGTGTTTTCTATATTTTGATTATGTATGTTTTTTTATTAAAATGCTATTTAAAAGAGGAAACGTATAGTTTGGGTCACACCAGTTGCATTGTTTTTTTGATTAAAGTGAGACTAACTCCCAAATGTAAAAATGACTTATTATTCTTTTTCCTAAATTTTCAATGCAATCTAAGCATGTTTTTGAGTGGGTGTCTCAATTTTTGAACAAAATGAAAATTTTAAAATGATGAAAGATACATCGAGACATATCAGTCAAATGGTGTGTATGATTGAGGTGAGGTTGATTCATACATGTAAAAAAGGTCTCATAGATCATTTTCCTAAAGTATAAAAATAATATAAATGAGTTTAATTAGTTTCTTGTATGTCACTTATTCCTTTTACAATAATTAATGACAATTTTAAAAAAGAAACACTTGATGTTATATTGGCCAGACCATGTATATGATTGAGATGAAATTGATTCCTATAAATAAAAAATTTCATATGGATCATTTTCATAAACAATCAAAATAATATGAATAGATTTACTCTATTTTTATTATGTCACTTATTATTTTTAGTAAAATTAGGGTCAATTTTTAATAAAAAGGCACGGTTTGAGTTATATTGTCCACACCATGCATCATATAAAGGATTAATTGATTGCAACATATCAAGAATGTTTTATGTAGAATTTTACTATAGTTTCGATGAAAATAAAAAGTTTTTACTCAATTTTCAATATGTTACTTTTTCTTTTTATTAAAATTAATGTCAATTTTCTACAAATAGACACACTTGGAATTATATGAGTGACAACGTGCATCTGATTGTGTTGTGGATAATTCATAAATATCAAAAATGATTTATGGATCATTTTTATAAATCGTCAAAACAATATGAATGAGTTTTCTCAAATTTGAGTATGTCAATTATCTTTTTTTATATATTTAATATCAATTTTAATTAAAAATATTCACCTAGAGTCATACGAGTCACATCATCCCATTTCCTTTATTTTTAAAACATCAAAAACTATATATTGAGTCACTGTTCTTAGTAGAAAAAATATCCTATACATTTATTGTTTTCAACAATGAGAAAGGACTTCCCGCTAACAATAGTGACTCAATATTCAATATTGGAAATTTGACTATGAAAGGAAATATAATGTGTGGTAACATTGGCATAAAAGAAAATTTTTTCTCTTTTATGAATTTTGTAGATTGTTGAAATAAAAATATGTCTTCCCAAACGAACTTTTTTGAAAAACTAAATATGTATTATATAAAAATAATAAGGAAATTTACCTAAAATAGAAGATAAAATGATGAAAAAATAAATTATAGATGTAGTAGGAATTATACATTTCACGATGTTGGTATATATTCTAGACCAATTTCCTTATTTTCACTGTATTAGTTGTATACTCGAAGTGAAATCTCTCTCGAGAATTAGCTGCTTCGAACAAACCACCCAAACTCTTCCAAAAGAATCCACCTATATAAGAAAACAAAAATTATGCTCCTATTACTAAAAAGAAATAAATTAAACATAAATATGAAACAATCCATTACATCAATGGAAGAAAAATTATCATGATATTTGTTTACATTCATCCATAATGTATCCTTCCCATGTGTATCTAAAAAAATCAATGTCATCTTGTGAATATGAGAATTCATGACAGTCATAATAGAACTATAATTATATAAATATATAATGGATTGATAAATATTTCAAATGAAACATTAATTATATTTGAAATTACCCCTTTGTGGATTCTAGTTTGTGGATTCAATATGAACTCTCTCATAAATTTTCATATATAATAATCCCAATATTTTTTATTTGTTTCATTCAAAAGGTGCAGAAATAATAAAAAAATACCTAATTTTTTTAATATGTGTTTAGATGGTGAAATATTTTTATATATTCCATGATACTTTCCCACTTGTAGAACATTTTAGGGTCCTTGTGCACATGGATTGTCATCATTTTATAATTTTCATGATATTTGTAAAGGGACCTGTCAAAAAATATTTTCCATTAAAAAATAATATAAAATATATAAAATTATTATTAGTTCTAAAAAACTTGTTGATGTATTTTAAAAATTACAAATTATCATCATATGTGGTCGGTTTGTTGTGTATCAATGTAGTGAATCCAGAAAATAAGTATTTGGAGCATCGAAATTGACCGCGATTAGCATACAATGTTTCATTAAAATAAAAAAAGAATAAATAATTAATGCAATTAAAAAAAAATTTATGTGAATAAATTGTAGAGTTTAGCCTCTGCATCATTGGTATTAAAAAGGGTCTACCATCCGTAAGTTTTATTTCAAATTATTTGGCCATTTTGCCTCTATTTTGTTAGTTTTTATATTATATTTTTTTGTTATGTAGATGTGATGTGAGTTCTAATGAGTCCAAATTTATTTTCACAGGTTAATCCATTCAATTATTATTGATATATTCACATTTAAAAAATATAAAATGTATTTAGTCATAATTAACATAGTATATAAGCTATTGGGAAAAATCCTGAAAACACACCTCATTTATACACTTAGAACTATGACTCGTAACCATTCCTAGTAAAGGATTTCATTTACCTTATCAAGGGATATGTAGTCTATAAAATCATCTCCATACATTTTTTCATTAAAATACACTATGTGATTACTACCATTTTTTATCATTTTATCTGTACAAACCTTCAATGTTAGTAAATGGATATATTGAACGGGATGGTTAAAAGTGATTTTTGAAGATTTTTTCTATCAGTTGGTTGATCCTTTAGATGTTTTTATATAAACATTATATTCAACCCTTCCCTTTGTCCATATGTAATAACATTTATCATCTCATACATTTTTTCATTATTTTTTAAATATTTTAAATGAAAAATAAATTGGAAATGAATACCTCATTATCTATATGTTTTTTATAGGATAAAATGACCATTATATGAATGATCCAAATACTTGGTATACCATATGAATATCTGATTCATCAAGTGGAATTAGTAGCTTAGTTCTGGCTAGTGAGCAAGGATAATCACCTCTCTCACATGACCTGTTGGAATCAGAATGTTGTGTAGAGTTTCTTCATGGATATTGAACATGATAACCATCACAACAAATTGATGGGTGGGTTTTGCTAGATATATTTATAGTCATTTTCACCCTGTATATTATTAGTACAAGAAATATATTAGTGTCTTTATAGTTCACATTTCATAGAAACAATTATTGGAATATTTATTACCTCATACAGGAAGTCCCTTTAATAGCAATAGATTTCCTTAAGAGATTGTGGGGGTTGAGTGGATCTTCATGGAATGTTTATTCTAGATATTTTTGTTCCATTTTTTTACCCTATTACATTTTCTAGCAACTCAGACTACCAATGACAATTTTCTTCAAGGTAATATTATATTTCTTTCATCTATTCCTTTTATTAATCTTTATTATCATGTTTTTATTTCTCACAAAATATTTTTAGGGTTTCACCCCAAAACATGTATCTTTGATTTCGCCATACTATTCCAGATGCTAAAGAACATCAATAGTAGGTTTCCATTCAGTATAGTTGTTAATGATCCCTTTTTCAATGTTTAATAGAAAATATAGAAAAATAATTAATCATTGATACATAATTTTGATTTAAAGAGAAAGAAAATTATAATGTCATACCTACACATGTTTCCCACTTTTTTTTGTTTTCATCTATTAGTATCCCATATTTATTTACATGTTCCTCCATTAATATATGATGATATGGGATGGAAGTGGTTTTGTATTTTGATTCATCAATATGCTTATAAACATAGGAAAATAATTATGTTGTTGTTTCATTTCACATAGATGTGTTACAACAGATTCAAAGTATGTACCTATTTTTATTCAAGTGAAGCATAACCATCCATGCTTTATGGTACGGATATGCTTGTTTTACTACATGTTTCTTATTTTCATCACTCAGTTCTTGTATCATGGATTAAAAATTATCAATAAAATTGCTGAATACACGTATTTTCAAACAATGTATTACCAGCCACAACATACATGAAAATATTTTCCACACAATGACTATTAAATGCATCCTACAGTACATGGATTATTAGGTATGCATACATAAGTGGTGAGTGCATGTTTATTTTCCCTCCAGTATCCTTAAGATGAAATATAATTATAATTTTGAGAAAGCCTTTGTGAATCCTCCATGTAATAATTAATAAAAATTTCGCGTGATATTAATCTACTATAAAAGATCTTTTTAGGGGACGATGAAGAGAAAATAAATGTTTCATTATTTTTAAAGTAAAATAATTAAAAGATATCATAATTATACTATAATCGCATCCAAAATAATTTCTTTTAGAAAGGGAATATCCTAAGGCCATGAATCTACATCAATTTGCATAATTTACCCAGTGAAGAGACTAATGAATATATTGAACATGGTTTTTTGGGGGTAAATAGGATGGTTGTGTGCATTCCATCCATCCCTTTATTTTATACCTTTTCTCATCTTCATTATAATGTTTTTAAGAACCATAATGCTACTTTTCTAATGTTTTTTCACAGCATCAGTTCATTGTTGTCAACCATTTCCAAAGATTAAACATCATCAATATATTGTTCATCAATATTGGTATCATTAGTATGTGAGGAATGTCATTGTTCCTCTACCCCATGAGCAACAGAAATCTGAGAAACCTATTGTTCCTTAGGATTGGGAGTATCAACACATGCATATGTTATTATCTATAGAAATAGTTTACAATTTAATTAAGATTAAATAAATGCTGGAGTGAAAAAAGAAAAACATGAAGTAATGTTAAGTATATTAAAAAAATATATCCATATTATAAACGTATATTTTAATGGTTGAATGGATTTGACCCATATATCAAGTATCCAAATCCCTTTATTATATTCTCCTCTAACATAAAAACCACCATTTTCATTTTTACTACTGCAAAATGATTGCGATGTCCCAATGAGAGTGTCATATTTAGTTTAATCTTCATATGACCCTTCAATGGTTTAGGTCGATGACATAACAATTGACCACTTTAGTTTAGTGGGATATGGAATATAAAACACATGTACTACCTTTGATACCATTATAAATGGTTTATATTTGTTCATATCTATAACAAATCCACTCTCATGGATCCCAATTCATCTATATTAACACCACTCCTATTATAAACACACTTTCATTGAAAAAATAGAACATGGAATATTATATAATTCAAATCAAATATTTTTAAATGTTTCCAAATTATGAAATATTCACATGAATTGGATTTATTTCCTTAGTACCATAAACATGAATAATTTTAGCCAATGTGTATGTCAACTATTTTTGATAGTATTATAATCATTATTTTCATATTTATAGAACATATACCAAATAATTACAAAACATTTATAAGATAATACATAATCAATTAGTCCTCTATCTACCCATCGAAGTCATTAAGAAATAACATTTGGATTTTCATATGTCACCATAAAAATATAGTCTCAAAACCATTTTATAAACAATTTATTATGTTCATTTTATATTTATATTTCATCCCTTGATAGATTAAAATACCAAATAATTCATTTATGGGTTTTAACATATGGGGAAACCTCTAAATTGTTATAAAAACTTAAAGCTGCGTCGACTCTTGATCTGTAATATTGATTATGACAATATCTCTTCCATAAATTTTATTCCCCCACAAGCTACCTAGTGTGACAAGATTTCAGTAGAGCAATGACTTCCACACTAATAGGTAGTTGGTATAGAATTGAACATCTTCCTAAAAAATCTGTCGCTTTTCAATGCAACCCACTATCCAATATCAGCTTTAAAATACCCGTTAAAAATATTCATATACTATTCAATGTGTGTATATCCATCTATAAAGTACAATACCACATAGTCAAATATCTCTCAGAATGTGAACCGTCAATTGAACCATAATATAAAATAATGATGGAAGAAAGATCATTTCGAATTCATATAATATGATGAAAATTTCCATTTCCATAGTTAGAAATTTCTCTTGGTCTCTAACTATTCTGCATAAATATTTGAATAATAAATAAAGATTTTTTAATGAATGGTGAACATTCTTAGGAAAATTGAAATGAAAATATATATGAATTAGATCTTTCATCAAAACATGATAGTCTTGTGATTCCATAACTCTGAACTACATATAATTCATTGACATGATATTATTTTTATTTTATGAATACCCATATGGAACCATTACATCATTCATGATGTTTCAAAACTGATATCTCTCCTACTTATATATAGTGTAAGAAATAGAAGAAAGAAAAATTCATTATTACCCATCAAGGGTGCCAAAACTTGCCATACTCCACGTACAATCATGGAAGAGGTAACCTTAACTCAATCGTTGGTTTTTATGTGTTCATTAAGTAACATTCCAATGAAACGTTCACATAAAATATTTTTCTAGCATTTATATCATCAAAAAATATTTTGATGTACATAGAATTCTAGTATGGTAATTAAAAAAAATGATCTCATTTTCCAATTAGTATTCATAATATTTTCAAAAATAGGTTTTCCAAAAGAAGTGTACACATATTTTACTATCTCAAAAAATTGATCACCGGTTAGTGGAGATAGTGTTTTACATTTTTCTCAACTCCCATCGAATGATTTAATCCAATATTAGGGCATATTTCATCTTGGTTGATAACTGTGTTGTCCTAGAAACATAGTTTTTGACGAATGTTTACTCCAAATCAAATATATACTTTGTTCTCAAATGGGGCACCCTTTAGTTCCTTTAATATTATATACTGAAAAATTTCCATATGTAGGAAATTCATTTATCATCCTATAAAACATGGCCCTCAACATGAAGTCTTCATTTCAATAAGCATCATAACATATAACACCAAAATCCCAAAATAATTTCAAATCCTCGATCTATGAAGCCAAATATACATCAATATGATTACACAACTATTATAGTCCTAATATAAGAATATATAACATAGTTTATCTTTCCTTGATGAATTAAAAAAGATGAAATTAATAATTTAATAATATAATTAGCCATGTACTATTCATGATGTGTTGAAAAATGAAAAGATTTACTCCATCTGTATATAACACGAGACTGAGGTTTCTCAGTTTGTTTCCAAATTCATGAAACTCATGATCAATTAGCTTCCAAATATGAGACTCTTCTAGGTGATAATTTTGCCCATATTTATTTATTATATCTTTATTCCATGGAAATTTCCTTATAGTCTCCTCACTTCTATATAGGTTCCTAAAACATGGAATGATTTTAAAGTTCCATACAATGTTCATAGTACCCGGTTCATATTTCATGTATCAAGAAACACCACACTCTTGGATTTATATTTGTGATTTTTGGTCCTTTAATAATTGTATACAATCTTTTGGACAAAAGTGTATTCTTTTAGAGATCATACCCATTAATTTTATCTTTCATTTAGCTTCATGGGTTCTGCTAGGGAGCTCATTATCTTCTTAGAGCATATCATTCAATAGAGAAAGTAGTTAAGTAGAAACATAATCACTCCATCTATTTCCTTCTTTTAAATTTATCTTCTTCAACACAATTGGAAATGATGTATATATTTTAACTAGAATATAATGGCTTATTATCACAAATCTTTATCATCTCAAAAAATTTATGAGGGTCCTGAAGTTCATCTTAAAAAATCATTTTCATTTTCTGAATACGATCTTCATTATCATTCACACTTTTAATAACATCCTCGATAAGATATTTTTCATTGTATATAGTGGTACCCATATCAGATGAACCACAAAAAATTGTTATCCAAATCACTAGCTATATTCACTTTACCTTTGTTTATTCCAACATTTAAAACATCAATCAATTACATGACCGACCAAGTGTTCTTCCAAACCCTATGAAATAAAATTTCTTGAATTGAAATAGTGATAACATTGAATAAGGATTTTAGAATGGTCATATGCATGATCTTTTACAAACATGAAGAACATTAATACTCATTTGTCATATGATTAGATCTATCCATTCTCTATTCATATACACCTTTTTTTGATTTAACAATAATAATATTTAATAAAATAAATTAACAAAATATTTGTAATTTAAAATGGAACTCATGAATTTCTTAAAAGAAAATAGAAATAATTAAAAATGGTTTATCATCCAAAAGATGAAACCAATAGAAGGAAAATAATAAATATAATGCAGGATATTTCACTTTTAGGTACTAATTTTCACTTCAATTAAATTGGTATGGAATAGAAAAATTATACTAAAGAATTTTGAATAAAATGATTTTTTATTTGTTGATGGATTTTGCTATAATACCTTCAGAATTTATCAAAATTATAAAAACGGTAATGAAAAAATAAACTTAAAAACCACTAATTTCATACTATATACCTTTTCATCTCCCTTATATTCATAATAATCACCCACCATCTCTCAACCTCACCATCCTAATTCTAAATAGCTACCCATTTATGAAAAAATAGATGATCAGAGGAACCCAAACAATTATAACTAATTTTCGAAAGAATGAATCCATAGTGAGTTGTTTCATCCTTAGAATGTTTGGGAGTTTTAAATGGTTCATATTATTATTCATTTTTTGAGAATGTTTTATAAGTATTATCTTGATTTCTTTCACTCTATCTTTCTCCCCATTTGGATTCATATTAGAACTATCTCCTGGTTTTCCATTACATCCATTTTTATTTTGGTTCCTCCTATATTCATCCATCACCAAATCCAAAAGTGTGAATCACATGTAATAATCAATAATATCATAAAATGAAAATTACCTGAAAATTCAAACTAATGATGTCTCCATACCGGACACATTTATTTTATCCTAAAATTATTTTGGTTCAACCCTAGGTTGATTGAAGATGGGTCCTATTATACTTCTTTACCTAAACCCCCAATATAAATAAACCCCACATTGATACAAATTCATAAAAAATAATATAAAATTTAAATATTTTACATCAATTAGGTAATTTAAACATTTCACCTGAAATATATTAACACAACTCAATAACCAAATGATTTAGTTTATTTGGAGAATATAAATAGAAATGTATTATTAAAAAATATTACTTTAACATCCCCTAATGATTTCTATAGAAAATTATTCCTTCACAAAATAATATTATAGATGATTTCTTATGTAAATGGATGACAAAAGGTGGAAGGATATGAAATTATTAGAAAGGGAGTATATATAAATGGGGCACAAAGTGGTTAGATAAAAATCAAGTGAGAAAAATATAATACATGAAATATCTTATTAAAATAAAAATGGAATCACAATATATTTTTATAAATCATTAAAGAAGAAAATATGACCTGAAGGGACAATTATTATTCTGCAGAATAATAATTTAAATAAATCTGATAATAATTATGAACCCTATAGAATTACAAAAACATGTAGAATAACATAGAATTTTTAATAGAAAATTTTTCACATATACAAGAATTGAAAATCAATGCATATGTCAATTTAATTTAGGGATTCCATCATAAAAATGAGGATCAATAACAACAACCTATTTCTCATAGTTTATTGATCACCACAACTTATATCCAATATTGGATAGAGCATCAAAAATCCTTTCCCATAGTTGATCAGTCATCAAAACTTGTTTCCGATTATGGATCGATCATCACAACTTATTTCCCATAAAAATATAATGACATATTATACTTTACTAAATACATTAGAGGGATATATAGGTCCCACTAATCATATAAGGATAACCCATACATATGTGTTCAATATGAAATAAATTATATATCACATTTTAAAAACAATTAATAGTATAAAATGTGGTACATATCATATTCTTATGACATCAAGAATGAGATTGTTTGATATAAAAATCCAAATTTCCAAGAATAATTGTTTCTTATTATATGTTATAAGGAAAACACATGAATCAAAACTCTTTAAGAGATATAACTTTTATATATAGTGAGGGAAACTGAATTTAAATCATAAGGATGTTTTAATAAAACAATTTCAACATTTTCATAAAAAGACAATGTTACGACAAACCTTCAAAAATCATTTTTGATATCATGATGAGTAGAATTTTTTAAACATTATTAATTAATAATCATAAATACGGGATATTTTAAAGTTAATAAATTAAATGTTTCAATATCAGTAGTAGAAGATGTAAAATTGATGAAAGTGAAATGAAATGACCTTTTTATGTTTTAGGCTATTTTTTAGAAGCACATGCATCAATGAAATTTTTATAAAACTATCATTTGAATGGAAATAAAGTGAAATATTAATATAGGAAAATATTATAAATCTTTATAATTTTTACATTTTTTACGGATGATATTTTTCGAGGAAATTAACTATAAAAGGAGGAAAATAGTCCTTAGATTGAATTGGAAATATTCATAATAATTTCATCTTTTACGATGAAATTAATACATGGAAGAAAAATAATACAACATACAAATGTAATTTTACATGAAAAGAAATAAGGAATTACATTATCAAATCAAATGTTAGAATAATAAAAACATAGAAAGATGTATTTAAAGAAAAAATATATTAAAATTATAAAACTAATAAAACTATCAATAATTTGAAAAAAGTATATAAGTATATAATTATAAATTAAAAAGGAATATATATTTATTTTACTATATAAAATTATAGACATATATAAAAGTTTTGAATTTTTTAAAATTTATAAAGGAATATATATTTTTAAAAAATACACATAATTTATAAATATATATAAATTTATAAAACTGTATAAAAGTTCATATATGTTATTTAACATTAAAAAATTTATAGAAGTATATATTTTTACAAATTTATGAAAGTAAAATATTGTAATATATAAAATTAAAATTTATGAATGTATAAAAGTATAATAATTTATAATGAATAAAACTCTAATTTAATATATATATATATATATATATATAAATCTATAAAATAGATATAATTTATAAATTTTTATATTTAGAATAAATATTTATAATATGATACACTAAATTGTTTAAAACTATATAAATATATAAAAGAATAAAACAATAGAACAATAAATATTAATTTAAAAATATTATTAAATTATATTTGTTTAATAAAATATACTATAAAATTTATAATAGAATAAATATTTTAAAAACATATAAAACTATAAAATTATAACCCTTTATCAAAATATTATTTATAAATTATATAAGTATTACAAGATATATATATATATATATATAATGTATAGATATGTATAGTTATAAAAATAATATCTAGAAGTATAAATTAAAAAAAATATATAATTATAAAAAATTATAAATCTCTATTGATTATTATTTATAAGATTGAAAATGTAAAAATTAATGTTAATAAAAATTATAAATGTCTTTTAGTTATATGTATTAGTTTTGTGGGGTGAGTGTCATATTGTTACGAAGGAGAAGAAGAATTAATTTGAGTTGGACTGAAACTCACAAGCCTAGTTGTGCTCTTTGAAAAAATGTAGATCTCGTCACACATTGACATATTGTGTGGAGTTCCAACAATGAAAAACGCACCAAAACCATCACATAATGAATTTAGTTAAAGATCACTCCCTCATGGTATGAATTACATATGGGAAATAGATAATAAGGGATGATGTGATGTTTTGTAGTGATGTAGTGTTCTGTAGTGGTGCTATAATGTGGTGCATGGGTGTGATGTGGTGAACATTCATCACATACCTTATATTTGGAATGATAGTGGCATTAATGAAGGTTGTAGAGTTTGGAGAGAAAGTAGTCATGGTAGTAGTAGGGTTTTGTGAGAGTGGCTGTGGTGGGAGTTGGGTTTAGTAAGAGGGGTGGTGTGGCAGTAGTGGAGTTCAGCAAAAGAGGCGGCACACTAATAGTAGGGTTCGTCAAGAGTAGAGATGATGGTGAGAATAAGGTTCAGAGAGAGGGGTGGCGCTGCGATAATTTGGTGGGGTGATGGCATGATGATATTGGGGATTGGCGAGTGGGGTGATGCGATGATTGTTGGGTTCCGTTAAAGCTTAAAGGTGTGTGAAGAAATACATCTGGTTAGGGATATTTTAAAATACGGGATAAGTTTTTTTATCAATATTTTTCAAAAATAACTTTTAAAAGAGTATTTTTAAAAGTGCTAAAATAGAAAGTGCGGATAAAAATATTTTTTATTAGTTCTTTTTGATACTTATAAAGATACTTACTTTTTAGTGCTAAAAAGGAGATGATAAAATGGGTCTTTATCAGCGTTAATATTATAATGTGGATAAGTTTCATAATTATTAGTGTTTTATTTGGATGATAAAAGGCTTTCTTCATCAATGCTAAAATGTACTGATAATGTTATAATGTTAATAATATGTTTATATTATTATATTTATTTTTATGATTATATACATAATAAATAAATATTTATTTAAAATTTTATATATAATAAATGCATTTATAAATATTTGTACATATTTATATAATTATATATATTTCTAAAATAATAATTAAATAAATATATTTATTATATTTATAATTTTATAATTATATATTATAAATATATTAATAATATATATGTATTCAATCATAAATATGATAATTATAATAAATATATTTATTATAATTTTATAATTATTTAAATATATATATATATATCTATCATTATAATTATAAATAAATATATCATTATTTAAATAATTATAAAATTATGATAAAAATATATATTATATTCATGATTTTATAAATATACGTACTAAATATATTTATTATAATTTTATAATTATTTAAATATATGTATATTTATTTATAATTATAATTATAATTATATTTATATTTGGAAAATATAATTATATAATTATATATATTTATAAAATTATAAATATAATAAATATATTTATTATAATTTTATAATTATATAAATATATATATTTATATAAATAATTATAAATAAATAAATATATATTTTTATATTAATAAGGTTGAGGCCTATGGACTCTTTATTTGAATTACAAATAAAAGGGAAATGTCCGAGGAATATACAAGACCACAAAGGACCACAAAAGAGGCTAATAAATTAATCATCCCATTATAGATATGGAATACATACTATAAAGAGACAGTCTCCCACCCCTACCATGATGATTTTGACCCCTCCTCCATGTATTGACCTGCATACATTGACCATCACCATCTTCATAGTGTTCAACACTGATACTAAACATCATGATTTCAGCTTCAGCCACACCATCTCTTTTTTTTCAATCATCATTGCTACTAGATAATGTAAGAATGTCAAAATAATTATGAGTGCTCACACTTAATATTTACCTTAGCCTTTATATTTTTAGAAGAGGTGATACTTAATGGAAAAACAGGTTCCCCTATCTTAGCATCCTCTGACCTCACCTCTAGTGGATCAACAACTACATGACCAAACATGATTTGAGAATGTGTTGAAACTCCTGTAGTGGCATGATCTATATTACGACAATAGTCAAAAATAAATATCATTATACCCTTTTTAGAATTATTCATAGGAGTTTGGACTCCTCATAAAAGATGATATGTGGAGTCCAAATTTACCTTACAACCTTGGATTCCCCACCAAGATTTTGGAGCAGGCAGTAGAAGTTTCTCCATCCCACTATAAGGTTGTCTTTGATACATAGATACAAAAATACCTAAAATGGAGGGAATAATAGAAATGACAGGAGTTTGGTCCTTCATACGAGCAGTAGTCATGTCCCTTACTTGATTAGGAGTTAGGTCCTTCACTTATGAATACTATACATACTATACAAGACCCAATTTCTAGATATTTTCACTAAAGTAATCATCAATATATGTAATATGGTTGTTTCTAACTGAGGCATCTTCCTTGTAAGGTGATGAAGAAGCATTAGATTCATAAAAATGTTCCCTGTCCGTAGATACAATGTGGCCAAAAGGGTTTTGTTAAGTGAAAGATTAACTCTCTCATTCTTTTTTGAAAAATAGGATTGGAAATTGAAGAGTGTTGAACAAACCTTTTTGGTTTATTATTGTTTAATATCACAACATATTACTTATCTTTACACATTCTACATTTAATGTTCTCCATAATCTTCTCGTGAAAAAACTTGACTCTACCTTCTAGTTGTGCATACTGCTCTTTGGCCTACTAACTATCATCTTATTCAATATATTTTTCCCTTAATATTTGTCTAGATATCATAAAATTAATGGATACTCCCTTTATAATGTCGTTGCAACTGTTTCCAATAATTTCCAGTTGCATATCATCGAAAAGATCAATATATGTTAATTATAGAATACTAAACATTTGAACAGGGGAGATATGAGTAGAAAATTCACGAGCAATGAGACCAACCTTTTGGGATGGGTCTTCAGAATGAAGAATACTAGAAACCTTGGTTGGACTCACATCGGTACAATTACCCTAACTAACTGATGCTTCAACTATTTTAGATTCAACCACATTGTTAATATCAGGATTTAGTGAATTAAACATCCTCTATAAATGTTTCTAATCACGAAATTTTTTATGAAATTTATAAAATACAAGATTAATTCTACATGTATCATTTGAATTTCCTGTAATTTCAAAATTCATGTAAAAGGGGAATTTTCTAAAACTTAATCCTAAGGAAGATTTGATAATACAATGTGGAAAGAACAACCCACTCAATTTGTGTAGAACATAAGTCAATATCAACCAAAACCCTTGTGTAATGAACATATGTAACTGAATCAGTATCATTTTCTTTTCTTATTGGGATTCTAATCAAAGAAGTTATATCATAAAAAATATCAGCTTCCCATAACACCAAATTAAGACCACAATATTTGGTCTATACCGGTGACCATGTATCCGTGAAGTCATATAGGTTGAATATAAGTTTACAATCATGAATACAGAGCGTTCCTAGACTAAGGATGACAGATAAAATACTCAATGCCTAAATTTTTAACTCCACATAAAGGTAAAATATGAAAAATAGTCCCAAGCCAAGGGAGACACATTTGAATTCTTTAAATCCCCAATTATCAGCAAGATGAGAAAAAATCATAGAAAACCTTCAGGTCTTCATTCCATTAATCAGATAAAATTGAATGATGAATGAATTTTTTTCATAGATAAATCCTAGAAAAAATAGCTTCGTCAGACGATGAAACATACACAGTCCCGCCCTTTCTGATAAAATGATGTAGAGCCTAGTTCACGAGAGGGATGGAAGAACCCCCGAGAAAATATAGTAGGAGGAAAACGACATCAAATTAACTATATATGAATCATTATTTCTCTCAAGAGAGGACAATTTTTGTAGATTTATGCGTTAATTTGAAAAACAGCTGTATATAAACACATCTTAGATGAAATAGGGAAAACGAGTCATCGGGATGAAGTGAACACCCCATCTCTCGTTCGTCCATCTTTCATTCGATATATATATATATATATATATATATCTGTGTGTGTGTGTGTATTAATATATAAATAAATATATTTATAAAATTATAATATATGTATTTATTATAATTTTTCTAATATATATAGTAATAATTATAAATATATAAAAATATATTTAGAATATATTTTTGTATAATAATAAATTTATAATTATAAATATAATAAATATATATTTATAATTTAAATATATTTATTTAAAAAATTATATGTATTTATGTGTAGATTATATGTTCATGGGAATAACATGAATGAATCAAACCTATTAAAGTATAGTCTATAAAAATGATTCATCACATATATGGAAAGGGTGAATAATAACTATGTTAATGTATAAATGAAAATTCATGAGTCATTGATACATAACATAGGAATGTGTCATCATAATATAGACCATTATAACATTTGGAATATAGTAATCCACCATCATATTTAAAAATAAGCATATGGTCATATACTATCAATTATATGCACACATCAATATATGAACATAAATAACAATAATTATGTTCATGAATTTCATCATTATTTCAGGAGATATATATATATATATATATATAGACCAAATACTTTAGAGAAAAATATTTATTTATTTATAATTATAATTATAAATACATATATTTTAAATGTATTTATAAATAAATATATAAATACAAATATTATAAATATATTTATTATTTTAAAAAATTAATATAAATTTATAATTATTTAAATATATTGATATTAATTTATCATCCTCTAAATACATTTTTTAAAATATTATATATAAATTTGTAATATTAAAAAAATATTTTAATTAGTCATATTTATATTAACTATAAACAAGTTTTTTTAATTAATGAATATAATTAAGCACTATTTTTAATATAAATATAATAATTATATATATGTGAATAATATTTTTTTAATAAAAACTATTATCATTGCTATGAATAACACTGATAAAGTAAACCTTTATCAGTGTTCAAAAAAGTATTGATAAAGGATACACCTTTATCAGCACTTTTTTAGTACTTATAAAATATACCTTTATCATCGCTATTAGCTAGTGCAGATAAAGATATGAATTTTATCTGTACATTCTATTTAGAACTAATAATATCAATCACTCCCCTTATGCCAATCAATGGTAGTTCTTATGGTATGTTTATGTGGTTTTCTGATTTTTGAGGTGGTAAAAAAGTGGGAATTATGTGATAAGGGTTGGTACCTGGGTTGTGAACTGATAGGATGATATTGTGTGCTTTGATACTATATATATATACCTTATATATTCTTGTGATTTTTTATACATGCTCTACTCTAGTCGACAACCTACTGCCGACAACCAGATGTTTTGTGGTGTATTTCCTGACATCACAGTGAGAGGATGGATGGATGGATACCCACTCTTCCCTGCTCCCTCTTCTAGGTATTGGTGACATGTATGGGCTATGATGACTTGAAGTCAGAACTAGCACTATATAGATTTTTGTGATGATATCTGATGGCTCATATGTCTTTTGGCGATATGTGTTGAGATGAATTATGGTGGTGGTCAGGCATGCTAGGAGGATAGCATGAAAATGAAACACTTAATGTTCATGATACCCTACTACACAGGTTATGATATGTTATGTGATGGCCAGTGTGTTTTTTGGTGGTATTTGATGTGATTTGATGTGATACATAAGAGGTGAGAGTTCCAGGACATATGACTTTGGGGCGTGATAATAAAAATAATTTTTCAAAGTATTGAAGAGCAACCTTCATCGATATATTTCATATTATTATGATGATGATGATGATGATGATGATTATTATTATTATACTTGGATGCATTATTTGGTGTGTGAGGCTTAGGGAGGTTGGGGTTTTGTTGGTTTCACTCATTTAGTGTCATTGGATCTACCGTTTTATCATTGGTTCATTAGCATGATCTTTTCACATGTGCACAAGATAATTTGGTTTTCCTACTGAGTATATTTATATGATGACCCTCTATATATAAAACTTTTTTTAGGGTATTAGGGGAACTACGTAGACTGTGATGGATGTTATTAGATCTAACCATTGGACCTGTTGTTGTATCACGACCTTATCTTTTATTTAGTATTTCATTTGGATAATTTTACTTGATATGATTTAATTACATATGCATTTTGAGTTTTTTTTTGGTGTTTCATTTTATATACAATTTATTTTCTTGTGATTGATTTATCCTATATCTTGATCCAATTTATTATAAAGGGTAATGCTTCCAATTTACTAGATTTTCATTCCCTTGGTGATAGACACAAATATGGGGCCTATTGGAGGTGGGACTCAGTGACCATAATAAGTCATCCTTCATTGTGGTATCATTGGTGGGAGGGGGTATTTAAAAAGTGGTATAAAAGGTGATAGGTGAGAGATATGATAATGTTTTTAGTCATGCATAGTGAGTATTTCATGGGTCAGATGGTAAATGGAGTCAGATGACCATGGTGTGTGATGTAGGTTCAAGAAGACTATCTTGGACACATAATTTTGGGCCCCCATGACTCGATACAAGGAATATGAGCCTACTAAAAAACCCACGGTGGTGGTTCCTCATGAAGGGTAGAGACCTAGGGGAGGTACAAGAATCATGAGTGATTGCGCTTACGGTCAAATAGAGTGTATTTACAATGTTAAGGAAACTAATTAATTAAATCATTAAATTTTATGTGCATTTAATTGATATTATTAACATTATAGTTGTTGATGAATTGTTATTGTTAGATGAATTAGTAATATAACCAGAAAGGGAAAAGTTAAATGATGATTAACTAGCCCGAGATGTTTGTTTGAATCCAGTTTGAGGATTGAATGTGTATTTTTCCTTTCTTATTATAGCACAATACTTAAAGAATTTATTTTTTTATCCTTTTATAAAACATATAAAATGCCATTTTGATTTTTTATTTTTTTAAATTGTAAGAGAAGCCAATGTAATGTATTTTGTTGTGAATAATTATTTAATTTTTAAAACCCCTTCGTAGTGTGTCACTCTGAATCTATTTCATACATGCATAAAAAATGAATTATTTTGACACCATGATTAAAATGATTCTAGTTCTCATGTGATTTAACATTCCAAGAGTTTCCTTCCATTTAAAATTTATCATGAGCATGTGTTATGAACTTGTTCTAAAAATTGTTTTTGGATATTTAAATTTTAAAAATTTTGAATAATGGCCATATTAATTATTGATTATTGCATTGAATTATAAACATTGAAAAGTATAACTTTATCATTATTTTTTACATGATTTATATTCTTTTAATATTAATATAATCATATGTTGTATGAGAGTGTTATGATAAAAATTATAGTGAAATATATTTCATTTTTTTTGAAAAGGATGAGAAAGATTTTTGGTAACCTGTTGAGACTTGTGACTATTGAAATTATTAAATATATTGTTCTAAAAATAAAAATAATTTTTACCGATGAAATAAATTTTCATCACATATTATGATATGATTATTTTTTTATTGGAAGCATGCGTAATGTTTAAAACATTTGTGTGGCAACTATTCATTTTTTAGATTGTGAGATTTGATAATGTATCATGATTAGTATGTTTTATTTAAATGTGGATGTCAATAATGGTAACCTTAATTCCTTATATAAACATGTTTTCTTAAAATATTGAAAGACTAAATATTGTTCAGCTCATGCATGTAAATCATGAATCAGAGTAAGAGAACATGAGCTGTTTTAGTTTTGTTGAAAAAATAATTTCTTATTTTAATAATTATAAACCTATCTTTTTTATTGGAAAGTGGTATTTTAATTGAACACTAGAACTTAGTATTTAAATTTTTTGAGTAAACCATTAAATTTGAAGTGTTGTTTGTGGTTTCATTGTAATCATTTCATTTAATTATTGAAATTCCTTTAGTAAAATAATGATTGTTGGAAACCATTATTGCACTATTATTATCAAGGATTATGAGACCCTTGATTTGATTTATTTATTATTATCACCATTTACAAAAATTATAATAACTTATATATAGATAATGAACCTGTTCCCCATGAAAAATTAAAAATTGTGTAAGAATACCCATTCTAAAATATGAGGTGAATTATTGTAATCCCATGAATAATTGTTGAAGAGAGATGTGTTGCTGATATCAATTATTTCTATTTTATTATATTCTTATGTGATATGTGACATAAAAAAATAATGTATGTGAATATGGGTAAACATTCTCCCTAATTGAGATGCATTAGACTTTAACGTGATTAAAACCATGTGAGCGAGTTAGTTCTTCCCGTAGAAGTTAATATCTTGACACTAGAGAAGAAGTTCCTTGATTTCTGTGCTTAGGGATTTGATGTGTGATTAAAGTGGTGATAGTTGGTTGGGGATGTTTTGTGGATGAGATGGAGCACAAGGCTATGTGAAAAGGTCGGTTACTTGCGGATGGTAAAGTGGTGGGGTGATGTGTTTATGTGAAATATTTTGTGTTAATTTCTGTTGGTTGGTGAGCTTAGGCTAGCGGTTTTGTTTTTTAGTGGTAGTGATATGACATGGATAAGACATGCGGTTTCTATGGTAATATTTATTGTTTTGGGTTGTGGTGTGATTTAATTTATGGATTAAACTATTGGTTCTGGGCGCAACAGAAGAATGTGATGGGTAATGCCCAGCTTTGTTGTTTTTCCCTGATCGATGATCAACCCGAGATTTACAAAATGATAAATATCAGGATATATTGAATTTAATCAATGAATACAGAAGGGATATAATTCTAGATCCTGAGAGATAAATATCACATATAATTTATATTCAATTTAATTAATTAATGAATTCCCTTATATGAATTATATATTCAATGATGTGTCGGACTACATATATCCATGGTATAGTCAATTTGTTATAGGAATCAAGATAAGATTCCCTTAATAGGTGATCTAAAAAGGTTCCACAAATCTCCAAAAATTAGCGTAGGAATATCAATGTGAATGGACAATAGATCCCATCACTTGTTTCAACATCTTTTTATTGCCTTAAGAAACATTTACAAAGAGTACCCCTTGATCTCTCTTGACTTGTGAGTGGGAGGTGGAGGAAGATCACTCTTAGTTCATTGGGGTGTGCATGGAGATGGGATCTCTCTAGGTCTTGAGAGGATTCTCCAAATCAGTTGTTCATAACCAAAACAATACATTGGATCTCAGAGAAAATAATATAATTGGGTTTACATTTTGTTAGGTTTAAAAATCAATAATTGTAATTTATTATTTATTAAATACTTGCATAACCCCAGGTACAATAATAATTATAATAATATTATTTCTCTACATGCACGTAACTTTTGAAATAAATTAAATATTATTTTTTCGATTAATATTAAATATTTCATATTTTTCAATGGAATTTTAAACTCAGTCTTCAATTTTTTCAAGATATTTATCATGAATTTAATAATGAATATTTATTCATTAAATATATATCATAGTATCATTCTCTAATAAGTCCATAAATACTATATTCATTAAATAACAGATAAATAATTTTTAAATATTCGACTCACAATACATTTTCATGAATAACTGGTGAATGAATATATGTGATCAAGCCAACATTGATAATTATTAAACCATGTGTGAGAATAATATTTATTCAACTTGTTAAAAAAAATATTACTTAACTAATATTCTCGATACACATAGTGTGTGAACCTATAGGCCTCGTTCTCAGTGGCACGAGGTGAAGAAACCTAAAGTCCAAGGATTACATCACGAAAATTTTCATGGTACACATAGAGATAATGTTGAGTTCCATAATGAAATAATACATCATATAGATGCGTACTGGGTAATATAATCTATTTATCATACTATCTCTAGTCAAGGAGGTTTCATGTTAGTGTAAACATTCTATGTGCTCAATGTCTCTTTATTTCAAATCCCATAAAATTAACATGAATTTAGAATACCAAAGATATAGAGATATTTAGTCTATATCATTTCCATCAAAGTGGAATGAAATGTAAAATTTCATTAAATATCAGAAGGGAAAAATAATTTTGGACTTTATATATTAATTGAATATTATTCATGACACATGAAATGTATCATCACCTGCTGCAAACATCTGTTGTCACAATTTTCATCAAATACATAAAAGTACAAGACTCATAATACTCATTAATAATATTCTTAAACTCCAAGGATCAATTTAAATGATCACATATAATAACATCAGATGACATATAAAAATATGTATTTTTTACTGGTGGGTCTTGTTCTCAAAATATCCTACTGTATAATACCAAGGGCGAACACCATGAGTAGGTCGCTAAAAGTCCTATAAGTAGCCAAAACTGATAGTTTATATTAATTTTGTCCCTCAAATGGTTTCATCCAGCTGTAGAACAGTATTTGAAGAATAGTGTCGCAACACTTTTAGGTTCCCATCATAGTGGGGAACTACTATGACCATTTAGTGTGACAACTACTCTCGATACATTATCATAGATTATTTTATGTGAAATAAAAATCATTATTTGATAAAGTGTTTATTAATATTCAAAACTATTAATAAAATATATCATAATGTAAAAAGGAGTTGGTTCTATATCCCAAACTGCAATAGACTACCACTTTAACTATATCCTATAACTAAGAACCATATATATGGTAGATCCCACATAATACTCATGCATTTGTTGAGATAAGGCTTTAGTAAAAGGGTTCACCATGTTCTCTTCCAATGGTACTCTACTTATATCAAATCTATCCATTAGATAAAAAACCATCAAGAGCTGATACTTCTAGATTATATGCTTTGTCTATTGCTGTGAGCTTACTCTTTTGAAAGATCCCTCAATGCTGCATTATCAAAATATAATGTGGTAGATTAATTTTTAATATGTACCACATCAATATATATGAGTTTTTTTTGAATCCAAACAGATACCTAGCTGCATCATAATTCCTTATATACTCAGACTCCATTATAGAATTAATGAAAACTAGCTGCTTTGAACTGTTATATCTCACAAGTCCTCTATTCAGATAGAAAAAATATCCTGGTTGATACATTAGATAAATATAATCTATATGAAAACTAGAATTAGTATTACCCATAAGGTCTAGCTCCTCATCTCCTCCATACACTCGGAACATAACCTCAGTTCTTCATAGATAATTAAGGATATTTTTACCAGCAGACCAATGTTGTTCTTCTCGATCTGCTTGATATTTTCCTACCATGATCAATGAATAAGAAACATCAAGTATTATATATAACATGGAATATAAGATTGATCCTATTGATGAAGCTTATGGGATCTTACTCATTCTATCTTTCTCTTTTCATTTTAAGGACACATTTTTATAGAAATATGTAAAATATGTGACACTGGAACCAATAATCTCTTGGATTGTTCCATACTAAATAAAATTAGTGTATAGTCAACATATATATTCGAATTAGTCCACTTATCCTTTTGGATATATAAAAAATGATCTTGATCCCTATAATATAGGTTTATTAACCAAATTTCTTCATGGATAAACACGTTTTTATTTAGTCCTTAATAGACTATAAGACTGGTATTTCCTTTCGAATAAGTAATATGGAATAAATATACACTTCTAGTATAACGACACCATTCCCACTAAACCTCTTGTGAAACCACGACTCAAATTTATTCTTAATGATACTAAATTCTATTTTGTATTCATATAATTGAATGTTCTATGACCCTGATACCCGATTCAATCGATTAATGGATATTTCAACTTGAAAATCCTTTTAGAATCACCTAGAGTCACAAAATTTTCAAGCTGTCTCATATAGACATCTTCATGAATGTTACCATTAAAGAATACATTTTTTATATCTATATTCCAAATATTATGGTCATGTTAGAGTTCTATATCAAGTAGAATTTTGAAGGATTTAATAATGGAAACTGGTGAAAAGGTTTTATCATATTCAATTACATGATGTTGTTTAAACCCTTTGGATATAAGCCTTTTTTGGGTATTTAATTTTTCTTCCATGTTTAGTTTGCTCTAGAATACACATTTCTATCCAATGGGATTAACATGATCTGTTGCATCTACCATATAGCAAACATGATTTCGATATGTGGAATCCATCTAAGAATTCATATATTCTTTCCATTTTGTAGCTTCCGATCTCTATTCTTTTTCCTCGTAGGATAGACGTTCATATTTTTCAACAAATAATGAGTCACCATATTTGGTGACATGAAAACCATAACTCTCTAGTTTTCTTACCTCTCTTATGCTCTAATGAAATACCTTTGTTACATGAAGTACGTATTCCATGGGGACATATGAAATCTATTCCTATACTAACAATTGTGTATCATGGGCATTAACTTCGTCGATGTCAATCATACTTCCACTATCCTTTTTGAGGAACACGTCCTCTCAAGGAAGGAATCTTTCTTGGTGACTGTCACTTTTATCTCTGAGGGTTTTTATAGGTTGCATACCTTTATTTCATTAGTATACCCTATAAAGATACACTTTGTGAAATAGGGCTCTATTTTTTTTGTTGAGAATTCCATAACAAATGGATCTCAACCCCATAAAAATGTGTGCAACAAAATGTGTTTTTTATAAATCTATAACTCGAAGGAAATTATATTTTCCACTTTAGATGGAAATCAGTTTGATGTGTATACTGCATTTTGTAATGTATATTCCTAAAAGGATATTGGAAGATCTACATGACACATTATCAACCATACCAAGTATCATAGGGTATGATTTATCTTTTAACTATCACTATTCCACAGTGGTGAGTAAGGTGGAGTGAGTTGAGATAGAATCCCAAACTCCTGTAGAATGACGAAAAACACATTGTTAAGATATTCACCACCTTGATCCAATCAAATATTCATTATCCTATGACCAAGAATATTGTCTACTTCATTCATAAATTCCATAAATTTATTAAATGATTCAAAATTATTCCTCATTAAGTAAACATAGACATATCTACTAATGTTATGAGTAAAATTTTTTAAGTAAGAATATCTTCAACTAGATTCTACTAGAAATAGTTCATACACATCTCTGTTTGTAAATCCTAGACGGTCTTTCACCATTTCACCCTGTCCACCAACTATTGGTTTTTTCAATTTTCCTTGTAAACAATAATGACAAATTCTATGTGTTTAGAGCTTACATGATTCTAAAGAACCATGTTGAGAGATCTTTTTCTAACATTTCTTGTTTTCAATAACTAGACAGTGATGCCATAGATGTGTGTTATATGAGTCATGTGAGCATGCTTTGTAATTAATTGAGAATACTTAGTTTTCAAAGTTTAATAGTTAGATTCCATTATTTAAATGTTTCATACTGTAAAATTTTTTCTTTATAAAAGAAACAATTTTTATTTCCATTCTTGGAAATAAACCCATCAATATTTAGATATGATTCAAAAATTATGATATTGGTTATCGTGGGTACATAGTAATAATATTTTAAAACCTAAATCAATCACAATGGTAAAAAATGTTTCCAATCACCAATGGATATAGAATCCATCCTTATAGAATTTTTAGCTCACAGATTCACATATCCTCTAGAAATATATTATAATATACTTGGTTCCTAAATATGGATATATATGTGAGCACCAAAAGCTCCCTAGAATACCCTATGTTTAAATATTGAAATATTTATCTTGATAAGAAACTCACCTTTAATTTCCCATTACTTCTGAATGTAGTTCTTCTTAACATGTCCTAGATTTCTATAAACAAAACTTCAAGCCTCCTTTTATTTGACCTCCCTCTGGATATTCATCTTCTTGTAAGGATTGTGCTCGAGAGATTTATACTTTATCTGAGTCTTGATATCATTTTTCTTGTTGTTACTTTTATTATTTACCATAAGGATAGAGGGTTTAACAATCCACATGTCTTAATACAATTAGGGCATCAAGGTATGATGTTTCAAAAGACTCTTCTCATTATTTCTCAAATTTTTATAAATAATAATACAAGAAAAGGTCTGTAGATGTGATGAAAGTATGAAATATGAAAAAAAATTCATCTAGTAATTTAATCCATATAATGTCTATGTTTTTAGTGAAGACAATAATATTTACCACATGAGGATCAGATGTTGAAAACAATACTAATTAGTATAAAAAATCATTAGACATATAATACCTATCTTGTCTCACATTCTTTTGAAAATGATACTGATGGTGAGACATCAAGCTATATGCATCCATGTCGGCATGCTTCTTCAAAATCCCATTATACATGGAAGATAACATAAAAAATTTAAATTATACGGAATTGTTTAAATGTTAATCATAGAGTTAATAACTCTTAATCCCATGATTCTTTAAATGGTGCATCATGAATATATTCTTTCATCACGTGAAATTCATTTCTTGGTGAAGGATAACACGTAGGATCCTTTTTCACACTTGGAAATTTTTTCTGGTGAGATGGTTATCCGTATCATGTATGAATCACAATAATATGATTGATTTAATTTTTTTATAGTTTATAAAAATAATTTGAGCAGAGATTTTAGTGCATTATCTGATAAAATATATACAAATAAATAAATATTACATTTAATAATCTCCTACATTTTTATCGAAACCCAATATCCCTCATCATTGGATTTTTAATATCCCATTACATGGACCTTAAGTGGAAATAATCTATTTTACCCTTCTTAATAACCCAACATTGGATGGTCAGGAAACATGAATCATTTTAGGTATGAATTACAAATTCCAACCAATTTAACTCATATTTTTTTATTTGTTGAGTAGACTCCCCAATCCTAAAATACATAAATTAGATTTCCTCAACCTTTTTCTCTTAATTTCACTATGTCCTCATTTTGCAGTCAAACCTTGATGTGAACTTGAGAGGACCAGTTTGGGATATACCGAAAACTGAAAGGGGGCGGGGTGAATCAATGTTGGGGACTTTTAAAACAAATTTCAACTTTTATCCCTGTACCTGTTGACCTATTAAGATCTTGATTCTCTTATTCTATTTTCCCCGTCGCATACAATTATATAAAGAAGTAAAAATATGCACATGATATTTTTACAAGGTTCACCACACAATAAGAATATCTACGTCCTTTCCATGCCTAGATATGACCAGTGCATGGATTCTACACTATGATGGGATATTAAATTAGAGTGGACTGGCTAGGAAAGCAATCCTATAGCCATTGTGAGTCCCTGCACTTTAGAGGAGGGTTGCAAACAATCCTATTCCCTAGACTAGTGTTGACTTAGCCCAACTTGCCTCCTCTCACTGGTTCTTTATACTGCCTATGGAGACAATCTTCTTCCTTCTTCACAATGTAGGATCTGCTCTTGATCTTTTTATGTGCTCTTCACATGATTACTTGCGAAGAAGTAGGAATGCAATTCTTCTTGTCTTCATATTTTCTTCTCCAGTAGTGCAAAACCAGCTGCACTAGGACTTCTTCTTCTTTAGTGCAATAACAGAATACAGTAAAACTTATTCTTCTTTGTTAGAAAGAATTACATATACCAATGTGATTATTTAGGTAGTGAAGATCGGTTCACTTGGAATCAACAAAATCTAACTTCCCTAAACAAATTTCAGCACTCAGTTGGACAGACTCTGTTATTCATATTCTTCTCTCCTTTTTCCTTAACATAGTATAAAATGGAATGGCACTGTAGTGTCTTAATTTCTTTATTTAGTTCTCAATACCAACATGTAAGTATGTCGGTATACTACCTTCTTACTTTGTGAATATGTGATTTGGATTTCACATGTAGTTATTCTTTACATCACAAAGTACTACGAGGTTGATAAACACCAGTGATGTGTGTGCGGTTCAACTTCTCTTTGTGATACCGAAATGTTCATAGTTCTTTCTTCTTCCCAAACAACATCGAGAGTGTTATGAATCTATTGAATTCTCATGGTAACCTCGTGCACCCTTCTATGTTTCTTGCACATAAAATTCAAACCATGCGCGTAAAAACAACTCTTGGCAGAAAAAACCCTTTTCACACTACTCTTCTTTTTCGCGCAAAACATCCCTTTTTCACGCAACACTTATTTTTTCACACAACACTTCTTCTTTTCACGCAATAATCTATACTTAAATTTTTCAGTGTGTTAGAGCATAGGATTTTACTATGTGTGGAATCTATTCTAAGGAGTGGGCATCACCTTATATTTATTGGAATTTTTGACCCTGTGTGAAACACCCCTTCTAGAGCATAAAACTCCTTCCTGCGCATAAAACTGTCTCTCACTTCTTTAATTATGCGCACATTCCTTTAATTTCGTGCACCACCTAGATTTTTCGCACACCTCATGAATTTTCCATTTTTCAACATTCTAAGCATGAAACACCAATTGCATGCCAAATTTCACACCGTGATCCGTATTGCGTGCAAACCCAGCCTTTGACGTGACATCGTATTTCATGCAATGATCCAATTTATCATGCACGTCACACCTTTGAAAATTTTTGAGCTTTAGATCTCGAAATACCTATTGCGCAAAAAATATCTTTCTTCTATTTCATGCATCCCACTGATATTTCACGCAACCCACTAGTATTTCGCACAACACATTATTTTTTCGCGCAACCTACCTAAATTTACGTACACTCCATGCGATTGAAATTATTTAATATTGTGCCGCCTCTAGATTGTCCGTTGCATTGTAATTTCTCTCTTCACTGCTTATCATAACCATTCTTTAGCATTCATCACGAACTCCACTATCATGATATATATCCTTTGATAGATCAGATTTAGAATCGTCAGAGTTACAATGGAAAGTACTGAACCTTCCATATCTTCCTGTAGCATCATTCCTTCCAATCAAATATGTATATGACTGGCATCATCATTTCTCCCCATTATTTCAAAAGGATTTCATTAAATGTTATCCTAACATATGATATATGTGAAATACATATCAGCAAGTCATTTTCTAGTTTCATCCATTCTTTTGGAGTATGAATTCCGAAGTACTTCTTTATCCTCACATCAAATCCTCAATTCCTTTTGGAGTGTTAATTCCAAAGAACTCCAATCATCTCCATTCATTCAAAAGTGGAGGCTTGAGGATTCCTGAAATACCTTCAATGTTGTAGACAATGTATCACCTTTGATACATGTATTTTTTAATTTTACACACAGTGAAAAATTCATCTGATTTAAAGAAAATGTTTAATGCATGACCATCATAGAATGCCAAGCCCTTCCACACTCTTTCTTCTTCTTCAAAAATCATTATCTACCTCATGCATATCATATGATTATTTTCTTCAATTAAGATCTTGCATGATTCTCATGCAATAGTGAATCATTACATGTTCTTCATAAATCCTCATTTTTCTTCAATCATCCTTATATGGAGGATACTTCACCATTCTTCATTGTTGTAAACAATGTGTCACCTTTGAAAAATGTTTCTTGAACTTAGAATCAATGTAATAATCATCCGAATTCACTTAATAGAGAATTTCCTAAGTATTCCATTCAATGATATGATTTCATAACAATTCTCCAGGTTTCCCCACTTCAGCTGATCTCCATTAACTTCAGCCGATCTCCATTGACATTGGAATCCCTCTTCATTTTGGCCGATATTGACACCTATTTACAACAAATACAATCTTTATACACAAGGTGGTCCCAATATAATTAAGTTACGTTAACCCAAAGTATCATGTAATAATTCCCTTATAATTTAAAGCACTCAACATTTTTTGGTTAATCACTTTGAACAATGGTTCAATTTTAACTCCTCTAGTGAAAGGCAATACCGACTTAATATTTATTATTTATAAATTTTATTCTTTTATGTGTAAATTACCAATTATTATCATTATTGAATTTTTGTTAACATTATGTGGATTTTCTTAAGTGATTTACTATGTCATAGATAATATTTATGAAAAAGAAAATTTATTTTAGTTCTATATTTCATGCTTGTTAATTTCATTAATTCATGTGATCATGATAAAACATCTATAATGAAATTAGTAGGCATCTTGACATAAATAAAATAAAAAATCAGTATGATCATGAGAATTTATTAATTTATACTTTTTCTAGTGGTTTATAAAATAATCATTGGCCTAGGGGAAAAACTCTTTGAACCAATTATGGTTCATACTATAGCTTTCCTCCAATACACCTATGTATCTCTCTTGGAATGGTTTCGCCTCAAATATATACGTAAACCAACTCCACTAGCTTTGGATCTCCATCTATTACATATTTTTTTACTCACACCTATGTGAGTGGAAAATGATTTACATAAAAGAAACCAAGGGCATGTGGGCCCTTATATAATAATATGAGAGAAGGAATGCATGAAAAAATATTAATTTAATAATAAATTAAATAAAATCAATCACATTAAAAGTTCTAGTCTATTATAATGATCATCCAAATTCATGAAATAAATTATGCATTTAATAAAACTGTCATTAAATTCTTAATCATTCATATTTAAGAGAAATCATGCTCAAATAAATTAATTTTTATCTCTAATTAATCAATTATTTTATATTAATTCTAAAATTAATTTCATTTAGATCTTTATCCATTATAAATTTTAACAAATTAAATAAATTTATTTAAAATTAATATTGTACAAAAATGTACACTGAAGGAAACATGGTTAATACCCAATCAAATATACCCTAAATTTATAATACACACACATATATATTATTCTATATGACATATAGAATATAATAATTATCAAATGTGTTCAAGATGTGTAGTATTAACTTAAGGATTAAATGAATTTTATAATTTTTATGTAATATGTCATGCTATAATGCACATTGAGTAACAATTTTAATGAGACTCATAAATGATATTCATCTATAAAAATTTCACATATATTAATTTTATATATATATATATTAAAACCTATTACATGGCAGGTCCTGTAAATATAATGACCTCACACACACACTTCGATAAGGCTTATGAATTATAATTAAAATATTTTAAATCTATATACATCGGTATAAGTACATGACATGAATATGTTGTGATACATGGTGTGTACATCCCTCACCATGTATTTGTGGAAAATTCCCAATGACTATGCATGTAAACCATTCCTTAGAAAATTGGAGTACACGACAAGTATAATTGACTACACGATGCCTGGTCTTCGAGATACATAGTCATCAGTCAGGTAATCCATTTATGGTAATACGAGGCCCATATCTGACACAAAGGAACTGCATTTCATGTACATGGGCTATATGATCTGTACTCTAGATTACCATTCACCATTGTAGCACGAACAAAATGAGTTGTTAGAAATAAATACACCACATGTCATCAATGGAGATTGTTTGAAATAATTTATGAAATAATTCATAATGAATTGAACTAAAGTAAACAGTTTGTAACTTCAGTTACACGGAGTGTACTCCTGTGTTATCTAGCCATAATCCTTAGCACCTCTAAATGTGTTTTTAGAATTTATTTTTTTCATTAAATTAATTATATTGATTATAGTTAAGAGAAACGAAGGAGAAAGAAGAATATATCTATATTTAGATAAAATGAATGATAAAATATGTATTTAAAACTATATAAAAAAATTCATAAATCAATCAAAAATATTTAAATAATAGTAAATAATTATGTGACTACTTTTATGAAACTTTTAGGTTCTGGGCGTAGTGGAAGCAAGTGATGGGTCATGCCCAAAATATCATTTTTTCCTGATTGACGATCAATCCAGTAGTTATACAAAGATAATTTTTTATCTAACGAACAACATCATAGAATATATACAAGGGATAGAAAATAAAAACTAGAGAGGGGATCATCACATATTATTTATAAGTAATTTAATTAATTAAAGAATAACCTTGTTGGAATTTTTTATTCATCGATGGATCTAACAATAGATCTATGTTGTACCATCATATCATTATAGGAATCAAGGAAAAATTCTCCCTAGTAGTGATCCACATGTCTTCCAAGAACTATAAAAGTTTCGTTTAGAATATCTGAGTGCTAGAATGAAAAATCCTCTCACTTGTGTCTTCCCCCTTTGATTATCCTTAGAATCACTGCAAAATTGTTCTCCTGGATCACTATTGACTTGAGAGTGGGAGGTGGATGAAGATTAATCTCCAATTTAGGTATAATTCTATGAGAAGGGATCTTGTTCGGGTTTGATGGGATTATCCAAATCTATTGTGCACAAAAAAAATGGATCTCTGATAAAATATATAATTTTTATTATATATCCCTAGGGTTAGAAATAAATAACCTCCATGTTCCCTTTATTATTTTTTAATACAAAAAATATCCCATATAAAATATTAATAATAATATCATTATTTCTCAACATGCACTTAACATGGGAATTAAATTAAATATCATTAAATCAAATAATATTCAATATTTATGATTTATCACTAGGCCATTAAACATTGTTCTCCATTCATCGACAATATTTATCTGGCATATAATAATGAATAGTTATTTTTTAAAATAAATATCACAGTGTTATTCACTAATAAATAAATAATTACAATATTCTGAAAATAGAAATAAATATTTTTCAAATATGAAACTCACATAATAACCTCTAGAATAATTAGTGATAAAATATACACAATTAATAAAACTTGAATAATTAATAAATCATGAATGGGAATAATATTTATTCAAATTTTCAAAATAATAAATAATGATACTAATATTTAAGTGATATTATGGATACACTTATTGAGTCACCCTATTGGCCAATTTATTAGTGTCATTAGTCAAATCAGATTAAAGTCCAAGGTTAGTGTTGAGAAACATGCCAAGGTACACATAGAGAAATAGATGCCTAATTAACATAAACCTATGTACTCAATGTACCTTTCTTGGAATTCCCTAAAATTGTATTTTCTAATAGAACACCATGGTTATAGCGACCTGTGCTAAGAATACTTTGATATTTCATCATTTTAGTTGAATATTAAGTACACTATAGAAATACATGCCCAATTACCATAATAGTTTATAGTATTTTGGAACATAGAGATAAATACTGATACCATTTTGAAATATATTCAACATTTCCCATAAATATCTAAACCCATAGTATATATACTTATAAAATTTCTTCATAACTCTAAGAATGGATACATAAGAAAGGTGTGAGCTCAGATGCTATGTAATGGTAAATAAATAAAATTCTTAAGAATAAAATGAACAATGGTTATGGAACATGATCACAAAAATAGAAGATCCTACCCCACATATTAGAGATCATAATAATGATTAGAATTTAATATGACTTGAACTGTAAGGAAATAAAGAACATAAGCCTTGAAAGTATAACTTAGGAATACGACATGGAATTGTTGACAACACAAAAGTATACGAAAACCATATTTTAATGTGGACTACCAAGGCCATTTTAAAATTTTAGTATCGGTCTAATCACCCATGTACCTACTTTGGGATTGGTATTACCTCCCGTGTACACTCTTGTTTCAGGGTTGGGATGTCCTCCCATGCAACATCTAGTCTCAGGCTCAGGTTTTCCTCCCCTTTACCCTCTTGTTTTAGGCATAAAATTTCCTCTCTTTTACTTTATTTTTTGGGCTTGGTATTTCCTTTCATATACCCCCTTATTTTGGGATTGAGATGTTCTCCCATGTGCCTGCTTTTTTTAGGCTTGGGATGTCCTCCCATGTACCCATTGATCTCATAACACATTTATCATTGAAGAACAAATTAGATATTTATATAAGACACACCCTTACAAAAAATAAATCATACATTCATGTGACACAAAACATTCATCATTTCATAACCCATGAAAATAGGTTGGATTCTAAAAACATAAATTCATAACCTATGAAATAAATGGGTATTAAAAACATTTTATCCCATAATAACCTATAGAAAATAAATTGGTTTCATAATAATTTCATCAAATCATATCCCAAGAAATGAATCGTGTTTTAGAAGCATATAACCCATGGGAAATATATTAATTTTATGAAAATATAACCCATAGAAGAGAAACTGATTTCATTAACATATAATCCACATAATGAAATGGGTTTCATAAAGACCCCGAAATTAAGAATAACCCATTCGTAGAAAGGTTATGAATAAAACCATAAGATCATTTCCTAGAAGGGAATGAGTAACATCAATGGATTTAATATTATATGGAAAATAATTTTGAAACATCTTTTAAAATCATTTCTTAAAGAAGATATACTTTTTTCCTTGAAAAAGTCTATCTAATACATAATACCATTTAAAAATCATTTTATTAGAAAATAAATTTCAAACATATAAATAATAACTGAAAATATTTTGAAAATATTTTCCCTTGAAAACATATAAAAGAAGATTCAAAACATTTTAGAATTATTTTTTTGAAAACATTTTAAAAAATTATAAATAAATCATGGATTTTTTGAAATTCATAAGATTGAAATCATATAATGAAATCATGAAAATGATTCAAAAATTATTTCATTTAAATTAACATTGAAAAAATATAAATAAGTCTTGAAGATTATTTAGAAACTATTACTTTGAAATTAATTTTGAAAACATAAAAATAGTGTGAAAATTAATTGAAATCCATTATACTTGAAAGCATGTGAATGAATCTTGAAAATGATTTAAAAATAATTTATTTGAAAATATTTTGAAAAATTGTTAATAAGGCATGAAAAAACTTTCAAAACCAATTTTCATGAAAATTACATTACTAAAAAAATAATCTCTCTATGATTAACCTCTTAACAATGAATTGATATTTTTAATGAAATGACAACGGCTAAATCCATACATGTTGTACGAGGTAAATACAAAATTCTTTTTGTAAGGTAAAAAGGTTAGAAAAAAGAATTCTCCATAACCCAAAATGAATATACCTATGGAGATATTGGTAAAAGGAAAAAGGGATGAAATTCCTTTTATAGATTATAGGTCAATGGTAAAATATTCTTGGAATCACTTTTTAGAAAATATAGATTTCCGGTCGAAGAGAGGGTATGGTAAAGATTTCATAAAACAATTTATTAAATATATTATATACCAAAGTGTATAATATGGTACAAATACATAAATATATCATGAAATAATAATTGATAATCTAACTAATGATAAATCTTGAGATATGGATACAATATTTTATTAAATGAATAAAATTCACTAACCATCTCAAAAATGATAACATTGTTTAAATAAACAACAACTAATTGGTTACTCGGGGTCAAAATCTATATTTATGAAAAGAAAATTAAGTTAATCATAAAATATCATGAAAATATGGTGATTCATTATATATCATTTAAATTGGAATTATATTCATCTCAATATAACATTAGGCCCATAAAAAACATGAGTCTCAATGATGGAAAACTGAGACAAAACTATTTTTCCAATTTGGAAAATTTTTAAAGTAAACCACATGAAAGAAGGATAATAAAATGGAAATGTGAATAAACATAAATTTAAGTATAAGATAAATGTAATACAATTGTCATTTGTATATACACCACACTAATGGAATGAGTGGAAAACATAGCATGTATCTCAGGGAAATAAAAAGTGGGATGGAATCCCCTTACCTTCTGTCTTGACTCTCGTTGTTCTCATTCAAGATTTTTATTATTATAAATATAAATTTATTACAAATATTTTAAAGTATAATATTATTATATATAATACCGTATATGGTTTTGTTATGACATTTATTTCCTTCATGTTAATGATATTATGTTAATGATTCACGTCTAGTAATATTCACTTTGTTCTTCTTTTGTTCCTTAATATGTTATATATTTGGTCATTATATTTGTATCATGATTTAAATAATATGAATAATGATTAAAATATCATGTATAAAAATTATTTATATATTATAATAATCTATAGTATAATGATGTAACAAATGGAGTGCACTGTTCATGGAGACGGTAAGACTTAATTATGCATGAATGTTGTTTCAATTATTTATCAATTTTAAAAATGAAAGAACATTAAATATAAGTGTATATGTATATATTATCTTTAATGTATAATAATAATGATATATATACCATATATCTTCATTGAACCAATCCTTAATAAATTAAATGTATTGTGGGAATGAATTAAAACTATTTGAGGGGGCAGTAGTCCATACTTCCTCAATCAAAATATCACATTTACACCAAATAGAGAGTAAAAAGATATGTATTGTAAATGGATTATATAATATATAAACATAATAAATATAATATAAGACATATATAAATATATTTTCTATCATAATGGCCACCATCATAGGTAGTAAAGGGAGAATAAACGATCATTGTTTTGTGAGGTCATTGTTTACTGTACATAGAATAAAGTATTTTCATTACCCATTAGATGGAGGTGCGTATCTTTGTAGGTTGAAATATTTACCTTAAACGATCCTATTATATTGATTATAATGTTTTTAATATAATTTTGAAAAATAATACATTTTTGGGTTTGGATAGTGGAAATGATCCTTGAGATCTCAAGAGATGATATTTCCTCTTAATATTGTAACTCCATTGGTTTTGTGCCAAAAGGATTCCTTAGAAGATATTATACTCATAAGTAGTATTCAAGGAGGATGTTAGAGAATTTTGGATCTTATTTGAGTATATTTTATGTGACACATGGGGCTTGAGATATGTGAGGAAGAGGGAGTGGTGGTGGCATTTTATAGGGAAGGAAAATGACTCACATGGAATTTTCGAAAACAAGTTTGGTGTACACAAGATCTTGCCTAAAAAAGTCATAAAAAACAAAAAAAAATATTAATGGAAGGATTTTGGAAGTAATGTGACTATCCAATGGGTTTTGGAAAAGTGGATATGTGATTTGGGAAAAAATATTATGGTTTAATCCCTAATTAAACATAATTTGACTATAATCATTGTGATTATTTTAATCAGTTTTAAGATCATTTTTGATAAAAAAATTAAGTATATATTTTTAAACACTATATATTACAATTATTACAATGGTTTATGTCATTTTTTCAAAATTAAATTTACAAAATAAGAAAAAATTAAATTAATTCTAATCCTACAGTCATGGAGAGAAACTGAGTTTTTAATCTAAAACATTAAATTGTTTAATAATATTTTTCTATTAAAGTTCAAATTTAAATTGATTCTAATAATAATTTATATTAGTACAGTTTTAATTTATCAAATTTTACATTAAAAAAATTAGAAAATATTTTAACATTAATAATTATTAAAACAAAAAATGATGTTTCTAACTAAAAAGAAGTATTTTCCACCATTCATTAAAAAATTATGTTTCTCAGAAAAGTTTCAAAAATTTACCATCAGATATTTTTTTCATTATGAATTATAAAATGAAGTTTGTTTTATCTAATTAAATTTCTATAATTCTCAAAAAATACTTTTATTATTTTCCATAGAATGACTTGAATTGTACTTTATATTAGAAAATAGTATTTTTATACATAAAAGGATTTTACTAAACAATATATATTTAATTATCAATATGTTTAAAAAAACAATTATAAAAAATATTTGAAATGTTGTTATTATTATTCAAATTGCTAGTTATAATGAGTAGGTTATAATTAACTCAATGAAATAATTTAATAATAAAATGATGATTCATAGGAATCATCGATGTTGCGTGTAACGTATGCCAATTTGATGATGTGGGTAGTTCAATCCAATTCAGAATTGTTTGTAAAATAAGAAAAGTTTTTATTTCATGTAGAAAAAGATATGTTGGTATTGTGTATAGCATAAGGCAAGTAAGTATTGTATGTTGTCCAGCCATGTCATTTTAGTGTGAAAGGAATTTTTATCATAATGTTATATATATATATATATATATCTATATATGTATATTAGAAATATTTATAGTGTCCCAGGAAATGAGGAATATCAAAGATATAATATAATTATAAATGATATATTTCAAAAAATCAAGATTTCATACATTCTACACCCCTTAAAATGAATTTCACCCTCAAAATTTATCTGGGTTATCAATGGTTTAATACTTGAAAGATTCATTCCTAAAACCCAATTCGTAAAAATGAATAAAAAAAATTCCCATAAAAGTAAAATATGTGACCCTAATAGTTCCCCAATGAATCATATAACTGGTTTTCCATATAGGAGAACATAGGTTGTAAGTGAAAACAAGGAAAGGGAAGAAAAATCCCACTATCATGTTCCGATGGATATTTATAGAGAAGAAGTCCTTGAAAAAGTTAACAACTAGAAAGCCATAAATCTGTGATAGCCTATGGGACCTTATGATTTATTGAAACTGAAAGAGATAGGATAAAATTTTTGATTTCAGGATTATTTTTATGAAAGTTAATTAATTTTTATAAAAAGTTATATTTTCATGATTTTAGGTCAACATTACCCCTTGTTATTCCTTGCTCACCATCCCCTCTTTCTCTGAAAATAAAGTAGAGTTTTCATTTCTAATGTAATAATAGATAATTATATCCATGATATCCTGCCCCATTTTTTATCAGTTTTCATCAACAAAAATTAGATTGAACATGCACTCCAGTATGCATATATCCTCATATGTAGATATAACACTTTAATATTATTGACTTCATCTCAAGTTTGACATAAAATTTAAAAAAATGGATATACCTATAACCCTTCTTAATGATAAAAATCTAAAGCTTTAAAAGGGTCTCATGAAATTTTCTTGACATTGATCACCCATATAACACAAAGTAACTCTTGGTTATGTCATTATAAACATGTGAATACAATCATCATAGATTCTCATGAAACAAGGTAATAACCTAAATTACTAGATATCATTTTTGAAAATATTCATGCTTCTTTAATTTTATGATTACTGGATATATTTTGAAAATCCAAGAAGTCTAAAACTTCATGCATGAGAGCACAGGCCACTTATGAAAAAGCACATAATTACTTCCAAGGTAACCAGTACCATCCATTTTACTTATTCATATACCACATATCATTATCCAAAAAAATTTATCATAACATAAAGAACATATTAATGGTTTTCCTTTACCTTAATCATGTGTTTTTCATGTACATCACCTTTTCATTATACTAGTTTTCTATCCCAACAAAACTATTCAACTTGATCCTGTAAATCTATAGAAAAATATAAACTGAAAAATCCTTATATATTTCACCTTTTATATAACATACATATTTATTCAAAATAAATAAAAAAATATATTACTTCCTTCGTAATCCATTTACATGGATACCACATCATATTAAAACTTTTCTTTCAAATTTTATCTATAGTCTCTTCATCGTTAGAAATGTAACCATTACTTGTACCACCTTGCTGATCTTTTTGAGGAGCTTTACTGAGTTTCATAACGACCATTTACCGTACACATAAAACACATAACATTCAATGAGGACTTATGGAGGCCAATATTATCAACTATTTCATTAACTAAACTCTTCATTTCCCCTTATAATCACATGATTTATGTCCTTCTTTACCATAGTCAAAACATGCTCTTTTTGAATTAAGACATTAACTTAGGTGATTCATTACACATTCCTAAAACAAGGAAAACATAATCTTCTTTCCCCCATGGTATCCATTACCTATACTCTCAGGAAACATATTTTTCTTCCTGGGTGACTCCATTATATGGTTATGGTACAAATTGTTAATAATGTTATGTTGAAACAGATTAGGAAAGATAATAACATGTCTCACTCCAATGATCATCCAACTTGACGTTCCATTATAAAATAATCCTTCAAATTCATTATTAATCTAGTTTCTTCTGGTTCCCACCATTCGATAAAACTAAAATCATATTGTGTGTTAGGAAGCAGCTTTAGTCGACCATGAACCGGACACTGAGGCCAGTCCGCAAAAAGTCCCAAGAGACATTCCCAATCCACTCGGGCTGGGGAAAACCTCTGAGGGAATTAATAGTTTACATGGGGTAATTATTTCTCCTAATTATAACCAATAAAAAATAGTGGAATGAATGGAAAAACTAATATACATTCATAAAAAATAGATCTTATCATTATTTATACAAGAAAGTTAAAATACAACTGAACTAATAACTCAACTAACCAAACCTAACAACCAGATAACTCTATGTGACCACACTGGTCACTCTCTAACACAATGATTACATGTTACCCAAGGTGATTGATCTCAACTTGAAACCTACACAAAGGCCAAAATAGAATAAAACAATATGCGTGAGTATTAAAACTCAATAGGCTAGCACAAAAATCTATTCCCAATGCACTTCCTTTAAAATAAAAGAAAAATCAAATCATAGTTTGAGATAACATAAATAAAATTATGTTTTCCAAGCATGGTTTAATGCTATAAAAACTACCAGACAAGAACATACATTTTTAATAATGTAGAATGCTAGTAAAAATTAGTCAAATAGGTAATACTTCAAAATGAAAATAGTTTTCAAGATAGATTATTCAAAGAATATATATTTTTAAATATATCACACAGACATTTGAGTCTAATAACCAAAAAAACCATATGCTGATGGTGATTACAAAAAATAAAATGAGAACAAGTCACTGGAAAACCCCTAGGCAATATTTCATTGTGGGCCCCATGTACCTCATATCTCAGTGAATAGAAACCACAAAAAGTATCCATTATTATGCCCATGATACACTAGTAGGATAATTATACATAACCTAGTGATCCCTAACATCTTCATCATAATATTTTATGTAGTGTTGTCCTCGTCAAACTTGTTGCGAGGTACATGGACAAAAACCCTCCAGATCACTAGCATACTAGTAAACATCTTCCCTCCTAGATACCTGGATTCTCCCTTTTTTATGATAAAACAAATTACACATCTATAAAATACCATTTTCTCATGAAGATTCCATTAAAAAATAATACATAAATCAAATATTCCACACACATATCTCACATTTTATTCATGAATCAATAAATAACCTAAATTTCATAATACAATTTCAAAAAGTATAACGCGGCCTTGAACAAAAAATCCATTCAAAAAATATATTTTATGCGAAAAAACCCACTAATACCATATCAAACAAGATTTGGCAGACCCAAAACTATTTAATAAATTAATCTGATGGACTATAGAATAGCCCCAAATGATACAACATGAAATACACATGGAAACACTTTTTACAAGAAAAATGACAAAGATTCCTTAATAAATTTCTCTAAACTAACATTTCCCATATTAAAAAATTTCACTTTTAATAAAGAGGTGTATAAACACCATTTATAGTAGAAACCCAATTTTATAAATCCCTTAATATATTCATGTTACACATGCAAAGCACAACCATTTTTATAATGGTGCCAAATGGGCCATTTTCTAGCAACTCGGGCCAAAACATGAATACCACCAAAAAACCATTTTTTTTTTACCAAAAATAATTTGGACAGCCATAAAAGTACCAAAAAATACCATTTTTAATTCTTCCAATGTATTTATAAATCAAAAAAAGTTATTTTAAATCACAATAATCCTATAAAATCCAACCGGGAATTTTATCGAACACATGGAATGCACTTTTAACAAAAAACATATTTTTATGCCCTTGAAAATGTATAAAATACCATTTTCATGACATAAATTTATTCATTATACTAAAACATGTTCAAAATACAATAAAAAAGGTGCTTAACCAAACATAACATTTATGTAAGCAAGTGGTGTGCACGTTTATAACAAAACAACACTAATTTTTACAAAACAAGGATTAAACACCCTTTTTACACACCAATAAAATTTTAAGAAGGATGAAAAAAAATACTAAAAATATATATTAGGTTATAATAAAATAAATATTCTAAAACATAAATGATAAATCCATGTTCATGTTTTATCCAATCTCAATACCATGGCGGAAAAGAACTGCACACTCGATATCACTTGGTGTGGTTCCCAACACTCTAGATCTATAAAGACCATACCTAAATGAAAAAAAACAAAAAAATAATAATTTAATAACATAACCTACATTTTTAATTACCATATAATAAATAGAAAAAAAATTACAGGTGAAGGATAATGAAGAGGGAGGAGAAAGGAGAAATAATATCACCTTGGAAACTAAAGAACTCCTCGTCTTTCCTTATATCTACACCCTTAGAGGAAAGGGATTAGCATGGAACATCTTTTATGGGCTAATTAGGTCTAGAAGAACCTTTTAAAGAATATTAGTTGGAAAAATGGAAAAAAATAATGAATCATGATGAAAACTAATTACCTTACCAAATCTGGATGATTTGAGAAGTCTTTTGAAAGTTATCCCTAATCTACTTCTGAGAAGAACTCTAAAAATGGATAATAGAAATTTTATGTGCACATAGGGTTCTTGTGATCTATTTAGAGGTTGAATCACCAAAATGTTTTAAAAAATGAATAAGATATAAAAGAAAAAATATATTTGTTTGAAACTAGAAGTGGGCTCCGAGGCATGTCCAATACCTGAATGGATAACAAAAATATAACATGATTATGAATTCATGAGGAGTAATAAAAGGATATGGTGGGATGAATATTTCAGGGGAGGAAAATTGGTAAGTGTAATGAGTGAAAAATGTTTAAAAATGATGGTTTTGTCAAATAAACAAATTTGGTTTCCAAATTTTGAAATGGGATCACAGTTGGTAAAAATATTGAAGCATCTTGTTTTCTATAAAACTCCCAAACAATCTATAGGGAATCCATGTTTGGATGATTAGACATAGATGTATGTTCAAAAATAAACATTAATCACATCTAATACCCACAAAAGGACCATTATTTCCAATAAACTATATCCAAACCAAGACATGAAAAAACTCAGGTATAATACTGTGAAAAATACTTATCATTACAGAAACAAAAATATCATGAAAATAATTACTTATAGGATATATAAATCATGAAACAATCCTCAATATATGTAAAAATAGGTTTATAAATGGTTTTTCTTAGCCTATATATATTAAAATCTTTTATAATGTATCATAAATAGTTTGTGAATTTCTAATAAATATCCATCAAGAGTCTCAAACTATGTGTACAATAAAGACCATTGTCGTTTACCAGATTACCCTGAGTTAGGCCCAGAACATCTTGTCAGAGTTTTTTTACACCAAGGTTCATCTCTTATAGAGTCACATCCCCTTTTATAATTTAGATATGGATATATTTATCAGAAAAAAATCACCCAATCCTTCAACAAAATTCATGGACATTTTCCTATACATTAACTCATCCTTATACTTATTGTCAGAGAAAACCAGAGACATATCCTTAGAAATTTACTTACCTATCTCACTAAAAATTTATCATCCTAGTTTCCAACGTAATAAAAAGACATTCCTTCGATACCAACTATAATAATCCAATCTTAACATATATGGATATTACCTGATTTTAGATAAGTATTTAGTATATGGGAAAAATACATGCCTAAGGACCATAATAGTTTAGTGTCTTTTGAATTTTAAAGAAACAAATTCTATCAGGGTGAAAGATATTCAAAATATTACTAAAATATCTACAACTTTAGTATGTATATCTAAAACCATTTATCCTAACCTGAAAACATGAAACATAAGAAATCAGAGAGATCAAATGATTATTAAGGGAAAACAAAGAAAATACATAAGCATAACCTAAACAAAAGAGTATGGAAAATGATCCTAACATTTAAAGATAATACCATACACATTATAGATCATTACTAATATTATTGGTTGATAAGAACTAAACCATAACAAAATAAGGAACATAATACTTAAAAGAGTAACTTAGGAATAAAACATGGAATTTCAGAAAACACATAATAATATTAAAAACACTATATCAAGGAGGCCTACTAATGCCTTTGTAATATGTTAGTCTTGGTATAATAACCTCTTTACCTACTTTGGTATTAGGATTCCCCCCATATAACCTATCATTTCTAGCTTGGGATGTCCTCCTATGTACCCTCTTATCTCGAGATTGTGATGTCCTGCCATTTTTCATTTTATTTTGGGCTTGGGATTACATCAATTTTACCCTGTTGTTTCATTCATGGTATTTACACCCATATAACCTGTTGTTTCAGGCTTGGGATTTTTTTCTGTGTACCATCTTATTTTGGCTTGGGATGTTCTCCCGTATTCCATTTTAGATCATAAATCATTTATCATTACGGAATTCATTGGATGCAGATACAGGTCCCACCCATCACATAATGAATTAATATTTTTATGTTCCAAAAAAAAATTATCATATCATTACTGATGAAATTTGATGATTTTTATAAACACCAAATCAAAACCCACACAATTAAATAGGTATTATTAAAATGTTATAACAGCATAACCTAAGAAAAATTTACAGGTTTCATAATAATTTAAGAACATCATAACCCATGAAAAGAAGAAAGTTTCAAAAGCATATAACTGTTGGAAAATAAATATATTTCATAAAAATATAACCCATAGAATAGAAACAGAGTTTATAAACATATAACCCATGGAAGATAAACTGGTTTCACAAAGACCATGAAGTTAAGCATAAAACATTGAGAGAAAGGTGATATATGAAACTTTTATATCATTTCCTAGAATAGAATTAGTCACATCAATAGATGTAATATTATATGGAAAATAATTTTTAATTATCTTTCAAAAACACTTCTTTAAGGAAAATATCCTTTGTTCTTTGAATTTTTTTAACACAAAAAACCATTTAAGAATTATTTTCATAGAAAATAACATAATAAATTATAAATAATACATGAAATCATATGGATTTTTTAATTTTTCAATTCTAAAATAATATTATCAATTTGTTTAAATCCTTTTTAATTGAAAACATTTCAAAAACATACAACTAAATCTTTAAAAATGATAAATTTAAAAATATATAAATAATGTTTAAAAATTATTTAAAAATAATTTTTTTTAAATTATATTTGAAAACATATAAATAAATATTTAAATTTATTTTGAAACCATTAACATTAAATTAAATTTTAAAACATATAAATAAATCATTAAAATTCATTTCAAACCTATTTACTTGAAAACATATGAAATAAGATTGACATTTTTTTTAAAACCAAATCTTTGAAAATGCTTTCAAAATATGAAAATGAGGCTTCTAAACATTTAAAAAACTAGTGTTTTTTTTAATTACATAAAAAACCAATTTCTTATAGATAGAATTATTAAAAATTATAAGGAATATTCAATGAAATGACAATGGGTAATTTTGTACATTCTGTATGAGGATAAAATAACATTCCTTTTGTATGGTAAAAAGGATAGAAAAAATGTCTTGTTTGGAAAGTGACAAGAATATTCCATTTAAAGGATTAGTAAATTAAAAAATAGAAAAAACTTATTTTATATATTATAGTACAATGGTAAAATATTATTGTAAAACCTTTTCAGAAATATATATTTTTTATTGAAGAGAGGGTAAGGTTAGAATTTCTTAAAAACACTATATTAACTATATTATATACCAAAGATTAGAAAATGGTACCTATACATGAATATATCATTAAATAATATAGGTGATGGAAAATCATGATCATTCTTGAGATATCGATACAAGATATCATCAATATAAGTATAATCAATAACAATCTTAGAAATTGATGGCATTGATTCAATAAACTCTTTCTAATTAGCAAATTTGGATAACACTATCTATGAAAGAAAATAAATTTAATTGAATCTTTAAAAATCCTTAAAATATATATCTTAAATATAAATAATTTAAATTTTAATTATATGCACCTCAAAAACAACTTTAGCTGTAGAATAAAACACTAGTGTTGAAGAAGGAAAATTTAGACAAAACTATTTTACTGATTTAATAACATTTGAATGTAAAAATAATGAAATAAGGGACATATAATGGACATGTGAATAAACATAAATTTAATAATATTATTCATGGAATACCATCATGGTAAGTACATACACCAAACAAATAAAAATATTGAAGAAAATAGCACGTATCTCAAAGAAATAAAAAAGCGAGATCAAATCCCCTTACTTTTTGTCTTGAATCTTGTCATACCCATTAATCATTACTAAACAATAAATACTACATTATTATAAATATTTTAAAGAACAATATTATATTATGTAATACCATATATGGCTTTATTATTACCACATATTACCCACTTGTTAATGATCATTATTAATGTTTCACTTTAGCAAATATTCGATTTGTTTTTCACATGCATCTTAATTTATTATATCATTGGTCCTTATATTCATTTCATGATTCCCAGAATGTAAGTCATGGTATAAATATCAGGTATAAAAATTATATTTATATTATAATAATCTACATAATATATAAATATTAAAAATAAAACACCGTTCATGGACACGGTACGTCGTACATAGGCAAGAATATTGTTTCTATTTTTTATCATATTGCAAAAAAGAACTGAAATGACATATAAGTGTATATTTATATAATATAATTATAGTATAATTTTATTTATATATATATCATATAATTTCACTAATCCCATCCAATATAAATTTAATATATTTAATTAATGAATCACATCGCTTTGAGGGGGCGGTAGTCCACACTTGCTCAAATAAAATTATCAAATTTACACAAAATTGAGAGTCTAATATATATGTTTCATAAAAGGAATAAATATTATTAAATAAATAATATATATAATATAATAAATATATAAATATATTTTCCATTATAATGGACACCATGATATGTGGTAATGGGAAAATAAACAATCATTGTTTCATGAGGTAACTGTTTTTCATCAACTGAAACAATATGTTCATTACCCATGGGATTGATGTGTTTGTAATTGTTTGTAAGAATATTTACATAAAATAATCCTAGTATATTTAGTATTCTAGTAGAGTAATATAATCAAGTAAAATAAAATATTTTAGGGAGTGGAGAATGGAAATGAAACTAGAGATCATGAGAGAAAACATTCCCTATTAATCAGGTAACTCCTATAGTTTTTTAATGTTTATAAGTCATTTGGTCCCATAATATTAAGGGTTAATCCCCAATTAAGAAAAATTTGAGCTTAATTGCTGTGACTAATTCTAATCACTCTTACATATATTTTTGGTAAAAAATTAAGATTATATTATTATAATATAAATATTATAATGATTATAATTTATCATGTCATTTTTTAGAAATTAAATTTACAGAAGTGTGAAAATTAATATTACTTCTAATCCCGTTGAGGCGGCGAGAAAATGAGTTTTTAAAGTAAAACCTTCAAATGTGTATTATGTTTTTATATTCAAATTCAAAGTGAAATTGATTAAATAAATATAAATTGTATTAATAAGGGTAAATATGATATAATTTGACTTTAAAACAAATTTAAATTATAATTTAACATTAATAATCATTTAAGTAAAAAGGCAATTTTTAACTAAAAAATATTATTTTTCACTATTGATCAAAAATAATATTTATCAGAAAAATAAAAAAATTCACCCTAATATAATTTGATCATTATAAATTAAAAAAATAATTTTATTTTATCAAATTGAATTTATATACTTTTCAAAAAAAAATTGTTTTATTGTTTTTCATGAAGGGCATGAAGTTTAGTTCATTTGAAAAAATAATATTTTTAACATATAAAAATTTTACTAAAAAGTATATATTTCATTATCAATATGTTTTATATGAAATCATTATAAAAAATATTTGAAAATATGTTATTACTATTCATATTACTAATTTTAATGGACATTTTATTTATTATTTTGATTATATATTTTGATCAATAAAATGATGTTTCGTAGAAGACATCTGTGTTGCATCTAACGTATGCCAAGTCGGTGTTGCGGGTAGCACAAGCCACATTGGCATTGCAAGTAATAGAATCAAAGTTGGGATTGAATGTATTAGAACCCATGTCGATATTTTGGGTAGAACAAGCCATGTCTATAATGCATGTAGCGAAAGCCAAATTGATTTACTGTGAAAGAAATGTTTGACTTAATGATTTTAATATATATATATATATATAAGAAATATTTATAGATTCATGTGAAATAAAAAATATAAAATAATTTGAAAAAAAAATTAACAAAATCTTGGGGTGTTATAATGGACATGGATTTATTTTGGTTATATTATTTCCATAAAGGAGACTGAGATATCAACTTCTGCTAAAGAACATAAGGGAAAAATCCTTTCTCAAATTATTAATAATTGAAATATTAATCATGAAAGACCCAATGTATCCTACATCATCACATACACCTATTGTTATAGTTTTTGTAAATACATCATTGTACTCAACTCACAATACTCAATAATAATAATCATAAATTCCCAAGATAAATACACATATCCCTGTATAGGACCGTACGATGACATATTTAAATATGGATTTCTTATTGTTGGGTCATGTTCTCATAATTTCTTATTTGACATTTCAAAGGGTGTACACTATGATGAGGTTCCTAAAATTCCTTTGTGTCTCCACCCATGAAATATTGTATCATTTTTTCCATAAATGATATCATCCATCTATATAACATATATTTAAGAATAGTCTCTTAGAACATCTTGGTTCTCTTTATAGTTGGGTACTGCTGTGAACTTTAAGTCTGATAGCTACTCTTAGGACATTATCACAAAATATGTTATGGGGAAGAACAATTATTACGTGATAATGAATTTATTAATAATCATAACTATGAATTGAAGTTATCATAAAGTAAAAATAACTTTGTTATACGGAACCAACTCCAACTTAACTTGTATCAAATTAAATTTTAATAACTTAAATTTTGTAATAAATGAAGAAGGTTTGTTTGGAAAATATTGAAAAAATTTAACATGATCTTGCCTCCCACATCTAAATATTTTTTTAAAGTAAGTGATGAGAATGTTTCACTATTATTTTGTTGGTTCTGGTTTGTTATTTTTGATATTATATTAATGACACATGTTATGATCTCAAACATATGAAGAGAAGGAACCACTTCCACACATCAATATGCATTATATCAGGACAAATTTTATAAATATTAGGGTGAGTTAGTGTCACTTAAAGTGGACAATATCATGTTGTGGTAGATGAGTTCTATTTATTTTTATTGTTGTTGTAGCTCTTTCTATGTAAATATGAGTGTTTGTGTTTGTAGGAAAACATAATATAATTTTGTTTACATGTGTATTCTCTTAGTAAATAATGTATTTTTAGAAAACATGGGAAAATCATAATAATTGATAAAATGGATTTCATAAACCTTTTGTTTTGTTTTTCTTACATTAAATCCCATACATCAAATTTTTAATTATAAAAAAAATGAAATAAGAGACATGGGTTTAGAAAAAAACTTTTAATGTTTGTTTTGGAAAATAAAGGCACAAATTTTTTTAGAAATCTGAAAGATAAAATGAGTAGAAAAAAGGTTCTGAACATTATTTTATAATATGTATTAATTTTTGTGTTTTTAATGGAAAACTATGAGGCCTTGTTAAACGAGAGAGGCATATTGTGAAAAATGGGTATCGGTGGTAGCACAGACACCCCGCCCTTAATATAGTTGTCAGGTCCTGGCTGACCCAGTACCACCAATTTCCCCGCAGACACATTGGGTCCACCCCAGGGTCCAACCACCTGCACGAACAAGTCATATGACTAATGATTTTCCCCACAGGCCAACACATGTATTTTTTAGTGTGCTTTGTCCTCACTCACACATACCCTGGGAATCATCTTAAAGGTCATCCATCCTAATCACTACTCCAATCCAGGAACGCTTAACTATGGAGTTCTAATCAGTAAGACAACCGAAAAAGAAGGTTCACCTTGATGACATGAGTCATATCATTTATTCATTTAACCCTTTATCATTTAGTGGTGTTATAACCACCCGTCAATTAGATCAGAATGTCCTCGTTGTGGTTACTACATCTCAACCTAGGCAGTGCACTACACCTAAGGCTGGGTACCACCGCGGATACCAAATGTGACAATTGGGTCCCGGTGCCAGCACATACACCCCACCCTTGACATGGATGTTGTTTCCTGGCCTACCAGGTACCACCAGTTTCCCTACAGAGGTTGCCCTACATACACGTGGGGCCCATCCATGGGTCCACCCACATGCCAGAACAGGTCTTATGACTAATGATTTTTCCCACCAGCCAACACATGTCCTTTCTAGTGTGCTTTGTCCTCACTCACACACACCCTGGGAAACATCCCTGAACATTTACCCATTTTAATCACTATTCCAAGCCAAGCACGCTTAACTGTGGAGTTCTAATCCGGAAGGATCTTGAAAAGAAAGGTCCATCTTGTTGACATGAGTCATATCATTTTTTTCATTTAACCCTTTATCATTAAGGGGTGTTACACATATCCCCTGAGATATTGTTTTAATGTATTGTATAGTTTTGAACTAAATTTACCTAGTGGTTGTTGTGTTCAAAATATAATGAGAAATAAGAGAGGTGTCACATGGTTTGGTTATTTAGTACAAAATTTTATTTTCATTATAGTTTTTTTATTCTTGAGGATGAGAATTTTTTGAGAGGTACAAAACATAAAGGTCCAAAAAATTTTAGAGTATTACTTTTTTATTCTTTTGAATTTATTATTGATTATGAGGTTCATGAAATTTGTGAAAAAATTAATAGAAACTTATAATGGCTTTCATAATTAATTTATATTAATTTTGATGTTGTTGAAATTTATTATGGATGTTTTTGAAATGGATTTATTTGGTGAAATTTATTTAATTAAAACCAATTTAATGTTATTGAATATAAATATGTTTTTAAAAATTATAATTATGTGTGATATATTATGTAGTATACAACATATTATACACATGTAGAAATATGTATATTTACAGATGTCATGTTGCAATTAAATGTTTCAAAATTCTTCTTTAACAAATTATATTCATATAGACTACTTTATTGTAGAAATATGTATGACTGTTGGGAAACTATATTTCATACACGCACTTATATACAAATTAATGTATATTTAATATGTTTTAAAAAATTTTAAAGTGTGTACATTATTTTTTACATATGCATGTAAAAAATATGTATATACATTAATTTTTTTATTTATTTTGAATACATAATTATATCTCTATATATTTATATTTATGGCATTGAAAAAAATATTCAATTTGGTCTATTAAATGTATAAAATAGGTAAAGGAACATTCAATGTTTTAAATTTATATAATTTATGATGTTTAAATATGTGCTGATTAAATATAAGAGAGAAAAGATTTATATTAACTGTGATACTCATTAATAGTTGGTGTGTGTAGGAGTTATTATTTTTCATGGGAGAAAAATATTTGAATAAATTAGTCAGAGAGATGATCATTAAAAAAAATAGATGGGTCCACTAAAGTTATCTCATAAAATCAATATTAATTTTGTTATGGAAAAATTATTTACTAAATATTTTAATGTTTTTTAATGAAAAATTAAAAATATAATTTTATATCAAATGATGAAATTGAAAATATGGTTTTGGCACATCTGTAAATACTAAATGTTAATAATTTTTTTCATCTGTCATGTGATATATTATAAATGTGTGTAAATATTTATTTACCTGAGTTATGCTAATATTAAACCTTCCAAAAACATTGTTTTGAAATGTTTTATCTATATATATATTCATTTATGTATAAAAGTATTTCTATATCACATTGTTTTATATATATATTGTTATATATATATTGAAGAATATTTTATATGTAGGTATATATATATATGGGTATATATATTTATATATATGCAATGTTTTGAAAAAAAATGCAATAAAAAAAAATAAAAATGTTTTAAAACAAGAATTTTAGACTTAAAAAATTAAGGATAATAAAAGAAAAAAGAGTGGGAGTATATTTTAAAAAATGATGAAGATTAAAAAAAGAAAAAAAACTAATCATTGATGAAAGAGAGAAGAAATTATATAAGGGGAAAATAGATGTGGATTTGAATGGGAATTTTTTGTAATGTGGTTTTAAAAATTTTATTTTCTTAAAAGTGATAGGGTATACAGTAATTTAAAAAATGGGTTCCAAGAAGCATGGACCTTTTTCATGTTTCACATTTCGATAGAGAATCATGAACCGAGTTCACACTTCTTCCACTTGGTCAAAGTGGCATAGACCTATTTGAATCCCCTTTATATAAATATATATATTATTAATAATTTATTTATGTAATTGATAATATAATGTTAATTATGAATATTGATTATTATGAATATTAACTGTATATATTCTTTAATACCATTGTCGATATAAAAAATTATCGATTTATTAATAAATAATATATTTATCAATAATGAAATATAATATCTATTATTAATTATTATTATATTATTATGTTTAAAATTAATTAATAGTAAAAATATATATAATATTTTAATAATAAATTTTTGTTTAAATTTTTGTTGATAAAATTGTTTGTAATATATTAATATGTAAAATCTATATTACATATCAATTATATAATAGGTTATTTATTAATAATATATTATAATTTTATTAATATAATTGATTTCATTATTGCTAATTGTTTTGTATAATAATGTACATAAAATAATTTTGATTTTGAAAAATATTTTCAGGTCCATAATTTTATTAATATTTCATGTATTTAATTATAATTCTATATCAATTTTTTTAATATAGTTATTAGTAATTTTGTAAAACATAAAATAATTATTAATTATTAATTTCATTATTTGTTATTAATTATTAACATATTAATATGGTATTTATATAATTAATAACATTATAGGTAATATGTTTTATATAATATTGAAAATTAACTAATGTGTATTTAGAAAAATGTTTTATAATTAATAAATATATTATTATTAATATATTATGTTGTATTATTAATTAATTACTTCAACCTGAAATAAGATAATATTTATTATTAATATTTATAATACGTATTGAATTAAAAATGATTTTTTCTAAATATAATTATTATTTTAAGATGTTTATTTATTAGATTAATATTTATCATCATAATACATATTATATATAATAAATAATAATATTAAATTATTTATTAAATATTAATCATAATTTTTTTAAAAAATAATATTGTCAATATTGAATAGTAAATTTAAGTAAATTATTTATTTTACACATAAAGGATAATAATAGTAAATAGTATTAAGGAAAAAGCATATAGTAATTATTATTATTACCAATGTAGTTATTAATATTAATGTTACATATTTTTTCAAAATTATTTTTTATAAAGATTCAATTATATCAATTAATTAATTTTTACAATATTATGAAATATATTAGCATGTTTTAGAATAATGCATGAATAATGGTTTCAATTACAAAATAAAAGTATCATTAATATAATATACTTATATGGCCTCAATACTCCTTTGTTCCACATCATTGTGTATATATAATGGTTATATGCCATGTCTGTATATGTCTCTGCTTTAGAGTATGCTGCTCCAGTATACCATCGCTGGCACCGACCTCCACATAAACCTCTGTGGAAGGCAGTGGAAGTGTATTATTACATTCTATACCCTATCCCACTTATAATAATAATGGCTTATAGATAGAAATATCTCCAACATATGAACAAGATGGCTGTTTTGATGTGAATTTATTTGGATTAAAAGCTAACAATGAGTACGACATAGAACAATTAACATCTATCTGTGAAAATAAAGTTAATATGCTAACCAGCCATGTCTGTGTCTATACCTCTGGTTGTGGCTCATATATAGTAAAAGATAGAGGTTTGTCTAGCTGATTATGATGAACAACCTCCTCTTGTACCACATATATATCAATAATTGGTTCATCACCCCTAGAACATCTATACTAGGCTCAACAACTTCAGTAACACCAGATAGATTAAAGAAAATCCCATGAAAAGCTTCATCTATGGGGGGATGGAAATATATCACAGTTATATAAAAAACACCTCATCAAATTCCCCTCCCTCAAACTAAATATCATAAACTACATAATTAATTTGATCATAGATATTATCATAAACATCTAAATTAATATTATATCATAAATTCTACCCAATTTCACAATTCCAAATTCCTGGGACCATAAGATGGATTAAATCCCTGAAAAAGTAAATGATCATTCATGTCACTACTTCATAACTTTTTCATATTTAAAAATTTAAAAAATGGAAATAAATAAAGTTCATTTTTATTACATTTAATTTAGAAAAATTAAATAAGGAATCAACTTATTCTTCATATTCTAACTTGCTCACCATGTAGTAATCCTACAATGATTCACTACAACCTATGATAAATTTTTGTTATTAAATATATATTTTTTTAATTTTAAATTTTATATTAAAATATAATTTGTTGTGTAAAAAAGAAAAAAAGAAAATATATTTAACAAATAAAAGAATTTAAAAAATGAATAAAAAATATAAACCATATAAAAAAATATTTCACAAAAAAAAACTCAAAAACAAATAACCTGAAACAATAAACTAGAAACAAAGAAAAAAACAGTCATATGACACATGCTATTGAAAATACTAATGTTTTAGTTAAAAATTTAAAACATTATGATAATGAACTATATAAATTCTCCTCATTATTTCATTATTCTAATTCCATAGGTTATTAAAACACTTTCATAGATTTATTCTTCCATATACAATGCCATGATGTTGGTAATTATGATTGAAATATCATAGTATGATATTACCACTTCACTAAAAATATAAAAAAAATTGTTCTTAGTGGTTGAGGTAATAATTTCTTTATATATATTGATCCCTATAGAGGATGATATAAAATAAATCATGGAAACTTTTATATACATATAATTATTTATAATGATTTTTTGTATAGTATAATATATACATATTAGTAAAGGTGATATAAAGGAACATATTATAACTTATGATGGGGATTTTCAATTTTGAATGATAAGATAGTTGAGCTAATATAAATTTTATAATCATATGGGATATTTGTATAGGATAAAAAATTAAAGTAAATCATAAATATGAATTTTTTTCTATTAAAATAAAGGAAAGAAATTATTTATCATGAAATAGGAAAAAATTTTAATGTAAAAAATCGATAATAAAATTGAGAGGACTCATAACATAGAATAATTATGTTGAGAGAGGACAAAGGTGAAAATAGTTGATGACGATAGAAAAAATGATGATGTTGACGGATGATGACAGCTTCTATAGATGGTGAAAGATACAAGAGGATAGGAATGTCATGAAATCAGTATTAGGGTGTGATTCATTATGTACTATAGAGAGATAATGAAATTAAAGATAATGTTTGACATAATTTTTTAATAACAGTTAATGTTTTTTAACATCAGTTATATAATAAAAAATGTCAAAAATATTTTTTAACATTTACAATTATAAAATGTACACTAAAATAATTAGGTATTTTTCTATCTAAGATATTATATAGTATATGTTATAAAATTAGAACATCGATTTCAAATAACTAATGTTATAAATGTGTCATTTTAAATAATTTTTGTACTAGTGAATTTCCACTAGTGTTTTTAATACAATTAAACTTAAATAATTAAAGAAATATACCTTATCTAAAATAATAAAATAATATATAAAATAATAAACTATTTTAGAAAAAATTTAAATAAAGTAAAATTATATTTATTTTTTTATATACAATGAATTTTAAAAAAAATTACAGAATTTTATAAAATTTTATTATATTTTTTATACTAAAAAGAAATAAATGTTTTATAGTCCTTTATTGAAAACCAACCACCTCATCCAAATATAATCAGTGAAAACAAAATAAAATTCATAAATAACTTCATATTAAATCTTTTTATATCTAACCATATTGACACTTTCCATATAATAATACATTTATATAGTTATATTACAAAGTCTCCATAATATCATAATAAGAACTTCTTTATGAATTATGTATTTGTAGATACCATATAGACTTATAACTCTTCGAAAATGGATTATTAATACCATAAATTTTATAAAGAGTGTTAATAATTAAACACTTTATACATTTAGAGATGAATTGAATTAGCTCCTAAATTGATGTTGAAGATTATCTTCCCCAAATTTAGATTATATTCATGTCATGTTATGTATCCTTTATGATTATTCCCCAATAAAACCCCAATTAAAAAATTCTAACATTGCATATATTGAGAAACTATAAAATAATAATATCATTCCTCATTCAAAATAATAAATTACATATCAAGTGGTTCATCAAATTTAAATAATATGTGTATATAAGAAGGAAACTCATACTAGAATTTTTAACATTCAGCCTGTATAACATGGTTATTTTGATGAAACAAAGGCCTTCTAAAAATGAGATATTGATGGAATAATTTTTTCCTGATTTTTTGATGAACCCTTTGATCCATTATCTATTGAGAGTTACAACTGATTTTTGAATTTGGGGGCCTTCTCCAAAAAGATTGATAATAATTGAGTTATCGATCATTGAAAATTAGAAGGTTGTTTTTACTTGAATTTCATTACTATATAAAAGCCTAGTTCAACTCTTAATGAGTTTTTAGATCATTATATTTCAAATATGGGCTTTAATAGTTAAAAATTGGGGTTTTTTTATGAAATATGAGTTTGAGTGATCATTCGTAAATTGAAAAAAAATTAATGTTAGTAGAAAATGAATATTTAATTGAACTTGAAAATGGTATACCAAGGGAAATCACTTCATACTCATTCATCATCACATAAATAGATGCAACCAGATATTCAAACCATTGATTTGTAGCACCTAGAATAATATTTATACTAATATTATACTAAGATTCCTCTTTGGATTTTCCTGGAAACTAAAAGTGATTCCCCAACTAGAGATGAATATCATGTGAATATTGTTTGACTCCAAAATTGATGCACTTCAAGGAAACAAACAATGAACTCATTGTGTTATCTGTATTTTATTTATTTTCAAAGAAAAAATCATTATGATAATATAAATATTCTTTAATATTAATTTTTTTTTGTTTTTTAAATTATATGTTTCATAAAAATATTTAATAAATTCAAAGTGTTAGAAAAGAGTAAAATGAGATAAAATCAACGCAGAATATTGTTTATGAACGAATGCAAGAAGATATATGTTGATTTCATTAATATGGAATCATACTAGAAAAAACAAATAAAATTAGATATAACTTAAGAAAAAATTATCGAAAAATTATAATTAATAGGAATAAACAATTAATACATATTTAAATTTGGATTTACAAAATGGTTCTTCCCCTAGGGTGATTGAAAGAAGTTTTAAACTACATAGATTGGGAAGCAAGAATAATAGGAGCATACAGAAACTATATAACTAAATTGGTATCTGATGAACCATATAGCCTCTTTATGGTTTTGAATTATCTGATAATTAAGGACATGTGTATTTTTATTTAAATTGTAATCAATGTTTTTCTAAGATAAAAGGGTGGTCCCATCGGTATCAACATGATTTTAGCCTATATGATCCTTTGAGCATTCTTTCCCTTTCAATCAGAATTAACCCAATTGTTATTCTCTAGTGTATATTATGATCTGAATATACAAGGTGTTCCAATGTATATCCCAATGATTTTAGTTTCATTGTTGTCCTTATTGGGCCACTATTTGTTGGATCCCATATTAGAATAGTTTAATAAATTTTATCCCATTGAACTTGTAATCCAGAAAATATATTTCAAACATCTAATCAATGTTAAAATGTTATCAAACAAAATATTTTTTCCCATTTTACTAGAATTTAATTTATTCATTTTGAATATGTTATAATATATTTAATAGGAAATATATATTGGCTGAGAAAGGATTTAATAATAAGATACAACGTCACATAATTAATATAAATCAGATGTTTGAAGGTGAAAATATTTGATATATAACTTTTCAATCACACCGACACACAACAACCATTTCACTTGAGAGTAAAATCATATATCCAAATAAATAGCCTAATATAAATAAATTTATTAGAAATTTTAATGTCTATTTCCAGATTAATAAAACCATGTCTATTTTATAAAATCCATTTTACTATCATTATTCTTCACTAAAAATCAACTGTTTTCAATATTATTCATTGACCCATGAAATGAGGCACAAAATACATTACAAGGAATCAATAATATCTAAACTATGAAATTTATGAATATTATAAACCATCTAACATTAATTACATTAATATAATAGGCTTAGTAAAATCCCAATCTTCAAAGAGACAAAAAATATTTGAATAATTATCATTATTTACAGGTATTTCTATTAAGGGTTAGGGTTTTGGGGTTTCACATGAAAAATAAATTTTCTTTAATGGGTGGTTTTATATAACAATAAAATGCATGCCACACCATAAACTTATTTTGAATATTCCTCACTTAAAGATCCCAAATATGATTCACCCAACTCTATTTATAACTTTCAATGATAAAGCCCCTAGTCATATCAAATAATGAATAATTAAATATTGAACTTATTTTTTATTATATTTTTTTGATAAGATAATTGGAAAAAGATAAAATATATTCTTTGAATATTGACTCATTACCTTTAATTTTAATTTATTATTGGGTTCATTAAATGGGAGTAACAATTATTTTAATATCATTCTTCAGTTTTTCCTTTTTTTTATTTTTCTTCAAGAGCAATTAAATTAATTAAAATCAAATATACATAACATGGGGACTATAATCAAATAGAAAATCTATTATATTTATCATATAGTATAAATGATAACAATGATAATATATATAATACTTAAAATCCACCACAACAACAATATACTTTGATCATGAAAAGTATATACGAGTGAATGTTGGTAGGGTGAATGGGGCTATAATACAGCTACCAATAAGATATTTTCTGGGTCATAGGGGTTTCCATGATAATATAGGTCTCATAAGGGTAGTAATAATTTGTTTATAACAAATATTTATTAATATAAAATAAACACGTCAATCAAACTACCATATTTATTTATTCTCAATTTTTTTGTAAATGATAAAATATCTAAAATTGAAAAAAATAGATTACATATGAAAATATGGTTCTATAATGAGTATAAAAAAACTAGTTTTGAGAAACTATTGATCTTTTAAAAATTAAAATTGATTAATACAAATAATTATTAAGTTTCAAATATCCATTAAACTAATAAGAATGTTTTGATGAATCTGAAATCATGAATATGATCCATATAAACAACCAATTGCATCCTTTTTTAACAATGGAATTTACCCCAATAATAAATCATGTATGTAATGTATTTTCGATATATTATTTAAGTTAAATGTTTATCTAAAATAATTAAATTAAATTGAAGAAAAAATGAAAACAATATTTTTTCCTTAGTTTTTTTGATTTGGATATTTTGATGAATAAAAATTAAAAATATATTATATCTCCCTCCCCATGTCATAAGAACTATATTTTACTAAATGTAATCAATTTATAAAATTTACTAGTAAATAATATTAGGGAGAAGAGAAAATCTACTATGTGGTTTCATCAGTGGCATACTTTAATTGTTGTTCCTATAATAGATTATTTGGAGTGTCCTATTATATATGTTTAAGTCACACAATATAGTCAGTAGACCGTAAAATACTCCACTAATAAAAAATTTCTATTTCACCAAGATGAAAAAAATTAGTAATTTTGGGAGGGATGAGTCATCAAGAATGATTCTTTCCAAGGAATATCTTTAACCAAGGATTATACATGAACAATTTTCCACTAATAAGAAAAAAATTCTCAAATGAATTATTCCATAATGTATATCCTATGTATTCTATTTTAATATTTGGTAGTTCTTATATAAATAATTATAAAACTTTCACCCCTTGAATCAGAAATTTCTAATGCTCACACAAATATGATATATTCATATTACATTTTTTAACAACCCAATATGCATGGTGCTATACAACTAATTGGAGGGGAAAAAATTATCCTAGGATAATCCCATGAGGTAAAATATAAAAGGACTATTTTAAAATATATATGGTTAACCCAAAGTACCCCATCAAAGAGATATATATAATCTTTCTTGATCAATTGTACCACCATTTCAATTTCTTATTGAATTAATTATCTGAAATTTAATATATTTTGTTAGTTTGTGGGTGATATTTTTTGGAAACTTTATATAGAGCCCTATACTTATGGGGAAATTTTTTCATGATGTAATTTCTAAAATTAGAACCCTGATAAAAAATGATAATCCTTGATAAACCAAAACTATAAACTATTTGGAATGAAAACAACTCAATAACCACTTGAGTGTTATCTATCTTATATTACTTTTATTCCATCGATTTAGAGACATAAAAAAATTCAATAATATATACTTGAAGACAAATTAGTTTTATAGGGGCCCCATGATATCAATCCACATGCATCAACTATCTCACAAAATAATTTGTATTTCTTGGGGAATTTCATTCATCCTAGAGATATTCCCTTGTAATTATTATAATTTACATGATATATAAACTTTATTGGCATATATAAACTCTATCATATAATAATTACCAAATTCAAAGTCCTTAAAGCTATTCCTTGATTTACAATGTGGATCCTATAAAAAAAATCACAATCTAAACTATCAGGGATTGAGAAGTACTAAAATCATTGGGACCTCTATAGTTTATTATGGGGTATGGTAAACTATATCACAATGGTGGTTATAAGGGAATATATAGCTAATGGTGAGGGGTAACTAAATATAGTGGAATAATGGTGGTGAAATACTACTATGTTTCTCTTGATTCTAGACTCTAGGTTATACGCCTGGTGTAGGAATGTCCATTGAATGTGGTGGTGTATAGCCTCTGAATTCTTAAAGAGAAAAAAATGAATTAATGGCTATAATTACCAAGGAATTTCAACCATATCATATAAAAATAAAGTTTATCTAAAGAAAAAAATGTAATGCTTTTTTTGAGGTGGTGTAGTTATACCTGCAATGTCACAGGGTATGTGAATCACATGCATTGACATAAGGATCCCTTTAAATGTTTTATGATAAAACTAACCTAAAAAATGTTTTAATAATCACACATAAGTTGGTATGGGATATTTGAACTAGTGGATTGAATGATGGGTCTGAATTTGAGACCACTTTTTTGATAATTAAAAGAATACATAGAGTTTCTTTAAAAAATAAATTGATTTAAAAAAATGATGAAAATGGAAGAGTGATATTACAAAACATTATAATTTATCACATGTAAAATCCATTATGATCCAAGAAATATCATACCTATAAAACATGTTTTGAATATGGTATAAGGAAAATTTTATAAGTTATTTATTTATCAACTTGAATTACGTCACTTCATGTGAGATTCATAAGTATTGTCCCATGATCTACCATAAAATAATGATCCACACAATTTAATATATGATTATTTATAATGAAATGATAGAGGGAAACACATATTTATTCCAAATATTCTTCAAAGTATTATGTATAAACTATAAAACCATCAATAAAAAAATCTATGAAATTTTTATGTTATATAGAAAAAATACTCAACAAAAAACAATGAAAATGAATTTGAAAATTTCAGAAACTAAATTACATCCACATGTATGAAAATGTACCAAAACTACAAGTAACTATTATATTTTATTAATAATAAAGCGCAATAAGGATTTAGAAATAACCTAAATATCCATTATGGAAATAATAATTGGATACGAAATCCAATATTTTTATCATTTGGTCAAAAAAAGAATGAGGAATTTTGTTCTTTCACATTTATTTTTTTAGATGACGATAATAAATATTTACTCAACTACTATTTTCACCTATTTTGGATCCAATTCATTAATTTTATTTTACTCTACATTTATTCTATTTTCTTAGCGATAATTTTTATTAGGGTAACATATTTACTATCTTATACAAGATAGATGATCCATGAATCATGTAATTTTATAAAATAATTTTTGAAAATATCATCATGCTTGGGATTTAAATAATTTTGATATTTATATATGTGTATAAGATCATCCAAAAAATTTTATTCTATATATTATAATAAATTAGATAATATGTTGAAAATAAAAAAACTTCATAATATTACTAACTTACAGTGTAAATTTTTTTCAAGTTTTTTTAATTACTACTTTGGAGAGAGTCTATTTGGAATAATGGAATAATTTTATTCAAAAACCTCATGATTTGAATATTTAAATTTTTTTGGAAGTGGTGTTAATTCTATAACATGTTGTTTTTAGACTGCGGGAAGAGATCTGGGGGATGTGATGTTAATGATACTATTTATCTACCCATGTTTATTCTTTATGGAGAGAGAATGGGTAAAAATGGGATTTATATAATCATTAGTTGTCATTGGTACATTTAAATGGGTCACTCATCAATTAAAATAAATAATTTTTTTTTCAATCCCAGAAAATAGTAAAAGCATGAATTACTACCCACAGAATTAAAGAGTGACGAAGAGGAAAAATATTTAAAAAAATTTCTTAGAAATGAATTTTTTTCCACATAATGGGTGATATAATCTATTGAATAGATAATTATAATGTAATGACCAATTATATATTTTTTGTATTAATATTATTTGAACATACCTTTCCTCACCCTAACTTCATTGAAAAAATTACATTTTGAATGTTGATTGTTGCCTTTACTATTTTAATAAATGGTCTCCAAATTTTAAGAGGTGAATTTCCTAGGGTTGGGGTATATTATATCTCAAACTAATAGAAATGTCTGGGGAATATGATTTTATTTTCTCACATAAGTACATACTTAGTCACTCGATATTGGTGTATTGTTATCTGATTAGAAGCTTGATACAAAATTCCCATTGTTCAATGCTCTCCAACCATCAAATATGTATACCCATAGTTACCCATTACAATAACAGAAAAACATAAATTAGGAGTTTCCTGAGAATATATTGTATCCAAAATAGTTAAAGGTATTATAAATGATACCATAGCCAAGAATTTGTTTTTAATCACTACTTTTATAAAGGTTATGATATTCCTCCCAAGATTAAATCTCAAATTCCCTATTAGTTATCACATGTGGGTACATAGATCATTAATACATTTCAAATAATATGGAGTTATTTTAACTAAATCCATGATATGGATATAACATATACCATTTTATATGAATCCTTGATAAGGGTAAAATTTTAATTTTCAAATTAGTTATTGTATAGAGACAAAATTTGGGGAAAAGAAGAGGAATATACAAAGTAGTGGAATATTCAACGATAAAATATTTAATCATTAATTTTTTTTATTACGTAGATTAATTTTCAGATTGATGGGTTGAGTCTTTGATGAAGGTATATATTTTTTGCATAGAATCATTTTATGAGAAAGTTATTTATCATTATGAAGTGTAATGAATGATACATTACCTTTTTCTTTCTGAATGGTAAAATGATGGGATGGTAATTTTGAAGAACCTTTTATATTTATCTAACTCATAGTAATTTATAATTTTTTACTTGAGTCTATATTTCTTGAATTTCAAAATTATTGTTCATTATGAGGTTTTGCTTTGATAATTCATCTGCTTCACCATTTACTCATGTCATGATTTGATTTTAATGGAGGAGGAGAGTTATAATGGTCAGGTTAAGGATTATAAATATGAAAACCATTTTATTGTTGATACTAGTTTGGTTTTGGATAATTTGAGTTACATCATTATAATAACTATGGAATTACTTTCCCCATAGGATTTGGGTTCTTCCTAAATTTATATTTATTGATGGGTGGAGGTTTTTGAAAGATATTCCATAGAAATACTAATGCAGAAGAGTAGGATGAATCCTGATATTTTGGTAATTGATCAATGAAATGTTTTTATCCTAAAAAATACCAGAACGTAAATGAACATGTGGATATTGTGAATTTCCTTGATTATTAAGATAATTTTCTTAATTATTTTTTCCTTTTATCAAGATAATCATCCATATATTGTTATAATGAATATTGTTTTTCCTTATAAACTAATCAAGTGAGTTTCATTACTCATGTACTGTGTTATTGAGAATTTTGAGCGATGTTGGATATTAAATCAAGAGAAAAACCATGATTTTTCCAAAAAAAACCACTAGTTTTAGTATATTTCATTCCATGATATATGGTGACTTTTCTCAAGTATAGTTTATGAATTAACATTTTTATACTAATTTGGAGGTGTGTGAAACTAGAGAATGTTATTTTAAATCTCCCATTTTATTCATGAAGGTTATCTCTTTGTGCATTAACAATGATAAAATTTATTTTCTTATCAATGTATTTCAAGAGGATGAAATAATGTACATAGAATAGGCCATCTAAGGTTATTCTTGAATATAATTATATTTGGAAGATATTATAACAAGTATCTGGAAATACCATCATTGAATAATGGGAAATCTCTAAACATTATAAAACCCTTAGGAACACTTTTTGGTTTCCTAGTGAAGAAACATGGGTACAGGTACCTGATATAATTATGAGGGTCCTCACTATGAAGAAAATGGAATTTTTGGAAAATGGAGGATGGGTCTTAATCAAAACTCAAAGATGGATTATTCCTCATGGTATTGGATGTATGATTATTGGTACTCCAAATGAATGGTAGTAAATTGTTTTCTGGTTTTTTATATACAAACATGTTATTATAGAAATAATTTAGGTCACTATTTTCTTACTCATAGGAATATTCGGTATCTATAATGGGTTTCTCAAAATTACATGAATTATAAACTCCTAAATATATAATGTGTGAGTATAATACTGATTTAATTTTTTTGTTTAACATTAAGTATTGTTTTTCCAGATCATATCATGAAATAATTTTTTTAAGGGTTTTTTTATAAAATTTAAAACGAATAGTTGAGAAACACCTTCAAAATATTTAAAAAAAATTACTCTAAGAGAGAGAAGGTATAAGAACAAGGATAAGGGGATATAATATAGCATACAAAGAAAAATCAAAGCAATAGGGAGAAAGGATAATGTGTATGAAAAAAAAGAAAAAAAGTAAATTAATGATTTAAGGCCCCTACATATGATATAAAATCAGATTGGGCTGTTAAGACTGCCAAATAATAAGTTATTTTCAGAGAAATTTCTACAATTTAGTAAGAAAACTAAGCTATATCCTAGTGAAACCGTAAATTTTTTTAGAAAAGAAAAATCATTATGTAAAAGTGAGGGTCTCTTTACAAGTTGAGATTTTTGTAGTAATAATACATTTAATTGAAATTATGATTAGAAGAAAATTAATAATGGATTATGACATTGAAAGTGATACATCTGGGAAAATCCATTTTTACTCATCCTTTATCACTTGACGATATTGGGTTTATAACTTTTAATCCATGATTTTTAACACATAAAACAATAATTTTACTAATCTAACACTGTGATACCTCCGACTGTTTTATTGGAAAAAGGTTTATTCAGTGATTATAATCAATTATCATGTGAATTATACATGACATTATAAATAAAACATATCAAGGAAACACAGAATTACCTAAGTTGTTTTCTATAGTTTTCCTCTTTATCTAAAAATACCTCATTATGATAAAATAAAAATTACAAAATTTAATATTATGGGTTTATTAAATTATATTTTTCATCAAATCACATATTAATGTTAAACGATTAGAAAAGATTCGAATGAGATCAAACCATCACATCTTCCAGTTTATGCAAGAATTAAAGATTATCTATGATGAATTTATCTTCATATAAGAATACTAGAATCGAAATATAGAAAAATAGATAGAACATAAGAACAACTAAACCCAAACCTATATTTAATATGAAAAATGACTACGTGTTAAGTATTTTTATTTTTTCAATGTTCCCCCAGGTGATGACAATGATTTTAGTATTCCATGGAACTGGTGGGGAGAAAGTTAAGAGTATATGGACATTCTAAGAAAATTATCATCTCATTCTGGTATATAACGTTGTAATAATGTGGGAGGGGACATTTTTTTTAATAATTTTACACAATATAGATCCTTGAGAAATCATGGAGCCTATGGTTATAAGTGTAATTTTCTTAATATAATATTCCCTCAAATTTATTAAAATGTAGGAAGAATTTATCACCTAAATTAGGATAATAATTTATTAGAGTTTTGGGTCTTTGTGACTTCTTGGTTAGGTTTATATAAAATCCTAATTTATCTTTTCGAGTTCGTGATATGAATATATTACAAAATCATGTCCCAATCCACCTAAACCATATATTATTATATTTCTTTAGGTCCCCATTGGGCCTCTTTTGATTGGATGCATCTCTTTTTCTAATTGAAGAACATATAACCCATCATACATGGAATCCAAGAGGAGGAATTTTGAACATTGGATATGTATATTAAATGTTATCAAAAAACTGAACATATGTTTTCCTTATTCAAAAAATAATATTTAGGAATCATTATTTCAGTTTTAGTATGATTAATTGATTACAAATATTTATTGAAAATTGATTTAATAGTATGATACTCAAACACATAAAAAAATAATGTACAAGTATAAGGGTGGATATGAGAACCCATAACTTTAATTTATATTAACTAATATTTTATTACATATATATAGACATAATAAAATCTTAAATTCTTCTGAGGCCTAGTGTATTTGGGTGATACGATACATAAAACTATACCATCAAACATGGGTAAAACACTATTTATTAAATATTACAATATTGTCAAATAAAATTCCATTGATCCTCTAATACTACATGAGATAACCTATGGAAGTACATAAGAAACGGGTGAGCTATAAAGCATAGTATGGGAATAATCAATGAATACCATGATAAAATTAATACATGTTAGTCAAGAATAATATTAGGGTGACATAAAAGGAATTATAATCACACACATGATCAATCAATAACTATATTATATAATAAAATCAACGAAACATAGAAATGTGATAAAATAAAAAAAACATGAGATCATATACATAAGTTAAGGTTAAATTTGGAGGCATCATAACATAGCATTCTTAATATAAATTCCCACTCACCAAACCTGGAATATCATGAGAAAAATGTTACACAATGTATTGGAGGGATATATTATTAAGGTCCCACCTATCATATTCATATTATTTACATGTATTTTTTCCACATTGTTAATTAAACTTAAGAACCCTTTTAATCAAATTTCATCCTAAAACATATGAGTTTGGGTTAGATACATGGATTTAAAAAATCAATAAAAGGTAGATATATATTGATCAATTCCTATAAAGGATATAGAGATGGGTATTTAGTTCCAAATCGTTTTTCAAGGAAAATCATAGTATAATTTTTGACAATATAAATGACGTGCATACGGATTCATCAAAGGATTTAATGATAGTGATAGGTGGTATATAATTACATCGACATGAAAAATACAACAAAAGGTATAAGTTAACAAATATTAAAACAAGAAAAATTAGAAATTAAATGAATCATAAAAAATAAATTAAATGAATAGAGAGTCACTTACCTTGAGAGGGAGATTCTAAAAATTTATAAGGATATCTTTAAGAGATTGTAAATACTATTGGATGGATTTTTAGATTGAGAGTTAGAATAAAATTTTAAAAAATATATTTTCAGTTATTTGAAGTGGATGGATGGATATGTATTTGTAGAAAAGGTTTTGAAATATTTATTATGTTAAAAAATGGGGTTAATCACTCCCTGAAAATTTAATCAAGACCACAAACCATACATTAGTTTTACACATGGTTTATAGAAAATTTGAGTGGTTTTAAATTTATTATTTATATATGACCCGATTATATAAAAATAATAACATGGTGATGTGTAAGTGAGTCATTTTCATGAGGAATTGATTTTAAATCATTAATATATAATATAGGTTTTGGAGGATTCATTAATTATATTTAAAAATAAAATAATAACATAAAAAAGATATAATTTTAAATTGTAAGTATATTTATGATTACTTATTCCAATTAATCATTTTATGACATACAATTTGGGCTATTAGGATGCCATAATATATTGTAAATTTATTCCATATTTAATGTTTAAAAAAATGTTATTCCATGTCATAAAAGTATAAAATATTCACAATTGAAAAATTTCCTTGTACTTAATTAAAAACTAATATTTTTTCATAAATACAATCCTATAAATATGATTATTTATACTTTTAAATCAAAATCCTCATATATTGAAAAATACTGTTTTATGAATGTATAACTTTCGACCATTATAAGGACTACATTGAACATAATTAAATTAAATTATAATAAATATATTAATATTATTTAATATGAATATTATATGAAAATAAAATGTATTTCTAAATTCTTTTATTATTACATATTATGAATTAAATATAAACCGATATTTTCCAAAAATATAATTTTTGTATCTCAGTATCGAAATATATTTTATATTAGACTCGTTCTACACTAATTTATAAAGTAATTATGAAAACATATAAATATAATCAGTATTTTACTAAAAGTAAAACATAAAAGTTCACATTAATAGGGTCTATATACATAACCCCTTACTACACCTGCTTACTCAGTAAGTGTATGGTATGCGATAGTGGGGATTTCTTCTAGAGGTTTTTATATTATATTTTGGGTCATGATCAAGATAGGATTGAACATATTCTATAAATGGTTTGATTTTGGATTCTATTGTCGAATTTAATATTCAGATTGTTCAAGAGAAATTTCATTTAATTATATGGCCCTCATAAAAATTATAACATTTGTTTTCGATGACTATATTATAAAATAATAACTTTATGAATTCAAAAAATAAAATTTAATTTTTAAAAGTTCAGGTTGTTAATTCCCCCCCTAGATAGTTTTTTTTGAAAAAAAATTTATGAAATATTTATTTTTTGAAAAAAATTAAATTTCTTTTTTATTTTGTGCTACATGAAAAACTGAGTATTAACAAACCATGAAAAACAATTAATATTATTATTTAAAAAATCCATTTTTATCTTGAAATTAAACACGTATTAATGAATATAAAAATAAAATATTAAATATTAACTATAATATATTTATATAAAGAAAAAACATTGACTATAAATACATAAGTTTGGGTGAATTAATTAGTGTATCAAAATTACAGTTTTCTAAAGAATTTAATTTATTTTTATTATAATAAATAAATTAATTGTCAAAAATTTAAGAAAATTAGTTTATAAAATGTAATTATTTTCTGTAATCCTCATGTTAAATTGCCTTAGGGTTATTTATTGTGACGTATTTGAAAAAGATTAATTTTTTTTGATGTATAGTGAAAATATTGATTTTTATTGAAAAATTCCTTTTATCCAGGGATATTTATTAGAATTATTTTGGTTTATGTGAGGTTAAATGTAAAAATACTTCATTTGTTTATTAATTAATACAATTTAGTTCATTTAAATTGTTATTATATTGACATTTTATAAATTTTTTTAAATATTTGAATATTTTCTCTTTGTAAAATAGCCTTCTAATCGCAAATGTGGGTTTATTTTTAAAATATATTTATTCAATTCAATGAATGGAATTTTAAAAAATCATTTCCTTATTTGGAATCATATTAATTAATATTATATAATAAGTAGAATATATTTTTTTACAATAAATAATTTTAAATACATCAATAATTATTTACCACGGTTAGAGTAAAAAATCGGTTTACTTGGGGTTAAACTAAATATATATTTCTTAAAAGTTAAATAAATTGTAAAAAACCATATTTTTGGAAATATATTTACATTATAATTTCTATATCTTTTTAATATCCTGTTTTAATCCTTATGGGTTATGTAAAATGTAGTTATACATTTTTCATTTAAAAAATTACATGTGATCCACTCACCTCAATTATAAAATACTAGGTTTTCTCATATATTATTCAAAATTAAAAAACCATTTGGTTTGTAACACCCCAAGCTTCTACGGTACGCTTCTCTTTGACTAATGTGATAACGTGTGTTGTACGCAACACCGAGTTCTAACACACCATAACCAATTAAACTAGCCGTTATGAATAGTAATACTTACTTTTTGAAATTATATATATTTTATATTTTAAAATGGACTTCATTTTTGGATTCAGAATATCAAATTTATCCTAAGGTAAAATTTTGGTACTTTTCGGATAACTTTCATATTTTGATGAATAGTGAAAATTACTAAATTTTAATTAAAAACAAATTTTTTTAAAAAAAATAATTAATATTGATAAATTATGAATTTTAGTAGTTTTAATTTATATTTAGAATATATTTTTTCCATTTAATATAATGTTGGTCATTGGACATAATTTTACAATTAAACCGAACATAAACAAGTGTCAATCTTTTGATAGTTATATTCTCTTAAAAACATGCTTTTTGTTTTGACAGCGGGAATTAATTTTAAATTAATTTCTACCACTTCTATGTTTTGAATTTAGGAAAATGGATTCCATATTTGGAATCAGGATTTTTAAATTGTTTAAATAGGTAACTTTTAATTTTTAGACATTTTGAATAATTACTACGGTAAATATTTTATTTACCATGGTTAAGGGTAAATTCAGTAAATAAGGGTTTAAAAATATTATTATAATAATAATAATTACCCTAAAACGTGTCTTAACCCTATTGGTTGATACATGGTCGACCATGGGAATCTTTGGGTCGATTTTGGGACCCCATGGATCCACTTGTAAGTGATAATGACACTTTATTTTAATTAAGTTAAAATGAATACAAAAATGACACAAGCATATATCTTTTAGAAAAACAATTGTTACATAGGGTTATATATGTTAGATTTTATATTATAAATATTAATTAGAAAGATAAAACGATTTCCTACATAACGATATTTTATTTATAATTTTTAGACATTAAATAATTTATTTTATTTATGACACAATGATGATGATGTAATTACTATAATAGTGAAAATTAAAATAATTGATATTATAAATACCCAAATAAATATAATTTGAAACTTTTAATGAATTAAACTAATTTTATAGGATAATATGATATATTAGGATTGATATAATTGACTTTTTTCGAGGTAATAAATATGTTATGAGTTTCACAAAAATCAACTATTGAATAGTGTCAAAATTGACATAAAAGAGTTCTTAAAACAAATATTATATTATTAATTGATATTAAATTCCTAAAAATCTAAGGATCGGCCAAGAGACTTATATCATGATAGGTTCATCATTAATGGACCACTTGGGGGTCTCCTGGATGTATGTAGTAAGTTTATTAACCATATTATATAAAATTACAGAGACATTGTAAAAGTGAAACTAATTGACTTAGAGTTAATACTTAAAGATAAGGTTAATATAAGTACCCAAACCTGTCTAAATTCTATTGGTTGAGTTTTTGTCGACCCATCCCCACCTTAACCTTTGAATAGTCAGCTTTGGAGCCATTAGAAACCGAATAGGAATTTATTATAAATTAATATTTCTAGCTTTTCCAAAGGTGCCCCTCACCCCTCTTATAAAAGGGCACTCCTCCTTCTCATTTCTTCACACCCTCAAAGCCTTTTGGTTCGGCCAAACTCTGCCCAAATACTCTACCAACTCCACTCACTACAACCTAGAGGCCTTAGTTTGATCAGAAAGCCATCCTAGGGAGCCCTTTTGATCAAATCAAAATGAAGAACCCGAAGAAGAGGTAGTGATTTCACCACCCTTTTCCAAGTTCATTTCTTCTTCCACTTCTTCTTCCATTGTTGTTACCATTCTAAAATAATAACTCCAGTATCATTTATATAATGTGATGTTATTATAAATATGGTACAACCATATTCAGTATTCTATCCACCCTTTGAATAACATGTCACCATACGTGCGTACGTACGGCTTACCGTCTCCACGTCGTGGTGTAATTGTTATTCAATTTAATATTATTTGGTTGGGTATAATAATGATGTGTAACTCATGTAAATAATAAATATAACATGTAAATGATTCGGTATATATTATATACCATCCATTTATATATTATTTTAATAACAAAAGAATGATACTGTCGCTCGTGCGTACGTACGGACTACCGTCTCCACGAACGCGATGAGATTCATTCTCCATCGAAACCATTAAAGTATAATTATCATTTGATGATTTAAAAATGATGTTTAAGGACTTGATATCATTTTGGATATGAATAATATACAACCTATCCTTTACAAACATGTCTTATGTAACAAAACGTAAGAAAGAAAACAAGTAAGTTAACACCCGAAACAACGATAATACTAAGATATTATTATAAAATCAATATTAAAAGATCATATATGAAATCATATTAATGTATATGATTCTTGTATAATTTAATAACAATTATTTCACCATTATACAGGAGGTTAACCTACCTCAACAAAGGAAAAGTACAAGGTAAGGGGTTTTCATCTCACTCCTTATTCCCGTGAGATTCATGCCATATTGCCACCATCACCTTTTGTGTGGTGTATGTACTGCCCATAATTTTTTTTGTAATAAACTCTAATTTATGTGTATTTAAATATTCATTATATGATACCTCTTTCATGGGTTGTATGTTTCATAAGTTACCAAATTGGTAAGGGTTATTTCACAATCTCTTCATTATCCGAGGTAGTTTATACGTAATAATCTACTGGGATCTCGTTATCATCCACATCCATGTTTCTTAGAAATGTATTTCAAAACATATTTATTATTTACAAGAATATGGGTTAAAGTCATTTATACCCTTGTTTGACTTTTTATAAGAAGTTTATAAAGGAATCTTTCTGTCATTTTCAAAACAAGGTCCTTTTTATCCTTTTCGACAGAATTAAGGTAAGAATGTTTTTTAACTTATACGGCGGGTGCGGCTATTTTCCACCGTTATAAAATCTTCAAAGCTTCCCTTACAAGCTTATAAGAATATTTTCAAAGAAAATGTTTTATTTTATATGGATCTTAAATGATTTCAAAATAAAAGGAGATATTTCTTTAAAAAGAATTTTGATTTCATCTATGTCAACATCCTTTGATGGATTTTAAGATTATTTGAAGTTGATTTATTATGATACAAAACATCTATATTGTATTGAAGGTTTTGTGATATGTTTGACTGTGGATGTGCTATTTTTATACCATTCATAGTTTATGGTGAAAGTATTGACATTTCGTATGCTAGTTTTAATACGAATGTTTATGTTATGTTTAAACCTTTTCATATGGGAATGCATTGGACTTAATATGTGACGGGTGGAGCCCGCTATAGCTCCTCGATGCATCGGTAGGTCTCATGAGACAAACTAGTGTCTTGACACAAGGCCTTGACAAAATCTTATTTTTAGTCTTGGCACGAGGTCTTGGCTATGTGGTTATGATAGTCTGGCATTATGCATTCCAACATTATGAAAGTGGTTATTGATATTGCATGTGATTATTTGATTAGTAGAATATCCATGTGAACAAGTAAATGGAATTATTTAATTTTACTTTTACCATACTATGTTGAAGTTCAAGTTTAAAAGTATTTTGTTTTAGTAATGCATTGCCTTAAATGTTTATGCTTCTTTTGAATGTTCCGATATAGTGTTATCCTTACTGGGAATTTGAGCTCACGCCTTTTCTATGTTTTATTTTTCCCAGGAAGTGAAGAAGTAAATTATGAATGACCTTCAGGGATATTATGTGGGGATATGAGTGTGAATTATGGAGACATTATGTTGTTGTAGTATTTTTTCATTTTATGATGTAATGTAAAACTTATTAATAAATCTAGTGTTTCCAAGGCTACTAAACCAATCGGTCTTTCGAGATTTGATCTTTCTTGTGATCATGCCAATGTTAAGTAATAATGCACCGACTCTGGGTAACTAGGGTTGGGGCGTTATAGTTGGTATCAGAGGAAGTTTAGTACAAACCTTGGAAGCTAGATTTAGATAAACTCTGATTAGAGCACGTAGACCTAAGATGAACTTTGAGGATTAGTACAGAAGAACTTCCTAGAATTTTGGTATTGTAGAGATTTTGTGAGTTTTCCGAGCAATAAATCCCTGTCTGGATACGAGCAGGTAGAGGCGGCTCTGGCACATATGTACCTAGGGGTAAAACCCGAAAACACCGCTTTGAGCTAGACTCGAACGGGAACTGGTGCACGACAACGGGCCTTGCTGCACTCTTGGTTACGACACTCCGGGGGGATATGCTTAGGATAACTCTCATTTTCTTTACAAATCATTATGAAGGGTTTATGAGTATATACTTCCTCAAAGAAAACTTTTTTATGATTATGGATTATATCCATAAATAGTTCAATTTATGTTAAGTGTTTTATAAGTATGGGATTATGTATTTTGATTCATAAACTGATCTAGTTTATGCCATTGTTTAGAAATGGCGCCTAGTGGAAGAAATGGAAACCATATCAATGCACGCACTCCATGTAGGGATTGCCCTCCTGCTCAAGATAATTATAGTGGGGCTGGTGATGCAACTGGTGCCGATCAGTTAATCACCATACTGGGACTACTTACTCAGGTTATGAATAATAACCTTACCCGTATGGTGCACCCTGATCCACAACGTGGAGGATCAATGTTAGATCGATTCATGAGGAAACAACCACCAACGTTCAATGGGAGTACAAATCCCTTAGTAGCTGAGCAATGGATAAATTCCCTAGAGAAAATATTTCAGGCTTTGGGGAGCAGTGAAAGGGAAAAAGTTATCATGACAGTTTACCGCCTCACTGGAGATGCTGATCAATGGTGGTCATTGATTCAAAACATGAAGGAAGATGATGAAGTATCAAATATGGAATGGAGGGAGTTCAAAGATTTGTTTTTAGAAAAATACTTTCCTCGCGACCATCGAGCAGATATGGAAAGCCAATTTTTGAGTCTGAGACAAAAGGAGGATGAGAATGTCACAAAGTATGAGGCTAACTTTAAAAGGTTAGCGAGGTATGCTGGAGATTTTATTCGCAACCCAATAAGTAATATTGATCGTTTCTTTGATGGGTTAAAACCATTTCTTCGTCGAGCATTAGTCTCACAGTCCTTTTCGTCGTACGAAGACATTGTCTCATGTGCTATCAAGACCGAAAAGGAATTCTCTAAGTCTTATGAATTTAAAGCAAAGCAAGAGAAGAAGAGACCTGCTGATCAATCTGGGAATGGAAATAAGGGGAAGAAGGGAAAGGTTGAATATCCATCTTGTTGTAAATGCTGGAAGAAACATCCTGGTACTTGCTTGAAGGGAATGGGAGTCTGTTACAAGTGTGGTGAAAAAGGCCACCAAGCTCGTGATTGCAAGGAGAAGAAGGAAGCTACCAACGTTCAGTGCTACAATTGCAGGGAGATGGGGCATTATGAAAATGCACTTCCTAAGCGTCAGGAGAACTTACCTCAGAAAAGGCCAAGGGATCAAGGCCAGGCTTATGCTATCACTACTGCTGAGGTAGAAGCTCTGAAAGACATGGTGGCATGTAATTTAATGGTTTCCTCAAGTTTAGAAAATGCTTTATTTGATTCTGGATCATCGCATTGTTTCATATCTTCCCAGTTTGCTAAGAAAATTAGATATTTACAATTTGATTTAATAAGGGAGTTGTCAGTTAAAACTCATAAGGGAAGTATCATTGAAACAAAGTTTTTTGAATCAGTCCCCATTAGAGCACATAAATTTTCTTTATCTGTTGATCTCATCGTCATACATATGATTGAGTTTGATATAATCCTTGTTATGGACTGGCTTTTGGACTATGATGCAAAGATTTATTGTAAGAAAAAGAGGTTACGATTCTTGATGATAATGATAAGGAACACCTTATTTTTAGAGAAGAATCATCACCACCTAATTCTTATTTAGATCCACCCCTAGTAGCTCAACTTAATTCAATTATTGGGGAGGAAGAGAATGAAATAACTGTCAGTGAGGAAAGGAATGTTGAAATAGAGGATGTACCTGTTGTGAAAGAATTTGTAGATGTATTTCCAGAAGATGTACCTAGACATCCTCCAGAACGAGAAGTTGAGTTTTCCATTGATTTGATTCCTGGATCAAGGCCTATATCTAAGACCCCATATAGAATGTCCACTATAGAGTTAGTCGAACTAAAGAAACAACTAGAGGAATTGAGTAATAAGGGATTTATTCGCACTAGTGTTTCTCTATGGGGAGCCCCTATTCTTTTTGTTAAAAAGAAAGATGGATCTATGAGGTTATGTATCGACTACAGGGAGATCAATGCAATAACAATAAAGAACAAGTATCCCCTACCACGCATTGATGATTTATTTGACCAACTGCATGGAGCTCAATACTTTTCAAAGATTGACCTTCGATCTGGATACCATCAGTTGTGTCTGAAGAAGGAATACATTCCGAAGACAACATTTCGAACCAGGTACGGGTATTACGAGTTTACTATAATGCCGTTTGGATTGACTAATGCACCCTTTGTATTCATGGATCTGATGAATAGAGTTTTCAAGGAGTATCTCGATGAATTTGTGGTGGTATTTATTGATGATATCTTGGTATACTCCAAAACCTATGAAGATCATGAAAATCACCTGCACATTATATTGAAGACTCTAAGAAGGCATGAATTATATGGAAAGTTTAGCAAGTGTGAATTCTGGCTTCAGGAGATTTCTTTTCTTGGCCATATTGTCTCTAAAGATGAAATCTCTGTTGACCCTTCTAAGACCAAAGAAATCCAAGAATGGCCAGCACCTACGAGTATAACTGAGGTATGCAGTTTAATTGGTTTGGCAGGTTATTATCGACGTTTCGTCCAGAATTTTGCCCGATTGGGTAACCCATTAACGAAGCTCACACGTAAATGGGTTAAATTTGTTTGGACAAAAGAGTGTGAAGAATGTTTTGAAGAACTGAAGAAAAGATTAGTCAATGCTCCTATATTGACTCTACCATTGGGGAATAATGGGTTCGTTATTTATAGTGATGCATCAAAGAAAGGACTTGGCTGTGTCCTTATGCAGAATGATAGAGTTATTGCCTATGCATCACGACAGTTGAAAATTCATGAACAAAACTATCCTACTCATGATCTTGAGTTAGCAGCTGTGATCTTTGCTTTGAAGATATGGAGACACTACCTCTATGGTGAAAAATGTGAGATTTATACTGATCACAAGAGTTTGAAGTATATTTTCTCACAGAAAGAACTCAACATGAGGCAAAGGAGATGGCTTGAATTACTCAAGGATTATGATTGCACGATACACTACCACCCGGGGAAAGCAAACAAGGTGGTAGATGCTTTGAGCAGAAAAGACCATGGAGTTTTGAACATGATGAGAATTTAAAGGGATCCAATTTTCATGGATCAAGTGAAGATGGGCATGGGAATAACCAGGGAAGGTGAAACATCAATGCTTTTTCAAATGGTTACCAAACCATCTTTACTAGAATGGATTAAGAGTTCTCAGACCGATGATGAAGAATTTCAGAAGAAGATTAAAGCTGTGAATGATGGGAGATTGAGAGACTTTGTGTATGAAGATGGAATTTTGAAATTCGGGAAGAGACTTTGTGTTCCCAATTTACCTGATCTAAAAAGGGAATTGCTGGATGATGCTCATAGTTCCAATTTCTCTCTACACCCTGGGAGCACCAAAATGTATAGAGATTTGAAGGAACATTTTTGGTGGGACAACATGAAGAGGGAGATTGCTGATTTTGTGTCAAGATGTATGGTTTGTCGACAAGTGAAAGCTGGAAGGCAACAGCCTGGAGGAGTCATGCAACCTCTTCCCATACCAGAGTGGAAATGGGATAATATTATGATGAACTTTGTCATGGGGCTACCAAAGACTCCTAGAAGGAATGATGCAATATGGGTTATTGTTGATCGTCTTACCAAGTCAGCACATTTTCTTTCTATAAGAGAAGATCTACCCCTAGAATGTCTAGCAAGACTATATATTAATGAAGTTGTGAGACTTCATGGAGTACCCTTATCGATTGTTTCTGATCGTGATCCCCGTTTTACTTCAAGATTTTGGAAAAGTCTTCAGAAATCCCTGGATACTGAACTTCATTTGAGCACTGCTTACCATCCTCAGACAGATGGACAATCAGAACAGACTATTCCGACCTTAGAAGACATGTTGAGATCTTGCTCACTTGACTTTCAGGGTATGTGGGATCAATATTTACCACTGGTAGAATTTTCCTATAACAATAGCTTCCATTCGAGTATTCAGATGGCACCATATAAAGCGTTATATGGAAAGAGATGTCGTACACCAACCTGTTGGGATGACGTTGGCGAAAGAAAACTTGTAGGCCCAGAACTGGAGGAGGAAATGGTGGAAAAGGTGAAGGTAATCCAAAATCACATCAAAGCAGCTCAAAGTAGGCAGAAGAGCTATGCCGATAATCGAAGGAAGGATTTGGAATTTCAAGTCGGTGATCATGTTTTCCTGAAGGTATCTCCGTGGACGGGAGTCATACGTTTTGGTAAGAAAGGTAAATTGAGTCCCAGGTACATCGGACCTTTCGAAATTCTAGAACGAATTGGGGCTGTAGCTTACTGATCGGCAATGCCGCCAAGTCTCTCCAAAGTTCATGATGTGTTCCACGTATCTCTGTTGAGGAAATACATCCCTAACCCAACGCATGTACTCACCTATGAGGAATAAGAACTGGAACCAGATCTTTCCTATTGTGAAGAGCCCGTCAGGATTCTTGATACAAGAGAACAAGTGCTGAGAAACCGGACGACGCGTCTGGTAAAAGTTTTGTGGAGAAACCATAAGATGGAAGAGGCAACGTGGGAACCCGAGCAACTTATGATGAAGAATCACCCGAGTCTTTTCACGTGATAAGTATTCTAGAAATTTCGAGGACGAAATTATTTGATATAGGGGAGAATGTAACACCCCAAGCTTCTACGTTACGCTTCTCTTTGATTAATGTGATAGCGTGTGTTGTACGCAACACCGAGTTCTAACACACCATAACCAATTAAACTAGCCGTTATGAATAGTAATACCTACTTTTTGAAATTATATATATTTTATATTTTAAAATGGACTTAATTTTTGGATTTGGAATATCGAATTTATCTTAAGGTGAAATTTTGGTACTTTTCGGATAACTTTCATATTTTGATGAATAGTGAAAATTACTAAATTTTAATTAAAAACAACATTTTTAGTCAAAATAATTAATATTGATAAATTATGACTTTTAGTAGTTTTAAAGTATATTTAGAATATATTTCTACCATTTAATATAATTTTGGTCATTGGACATAATTTTACAATTAAACCGAACATAAACAAGTGTCAATCTTTTGATAGTTATTATCTCTTAAAAACACGCTTTTTGTTTTGACAGCGGGAATTAATTTTAAATTAATTTCTGCCACTTCTGTGTTTTGAATTTAGGAAAATGGATTCCATATTTGGAATCAGGATGTTCAAATTGTGTAAATAGGTAAATTTTAATTTTTAGACATTTTGAATAATTACTGCGGTAAATATTTTATTTACCATGGTTAAGGGTAAATCTAGTAAATAAGGGTTAAAAAATAATATTATAATAATACTAAATTACCCTAAAATGTGTCTCAACCCTATTGGTTGATACATGGTCGACCATGGGCATATTTGGGTCGATTTTGGGACCCCATTGATCCACTTGTAAGTGATAATGACACTTTATTTTAATTAAGTTAAAATGAATACAAAAATGACACAAGCATATATCTTTTATAAAAACAATTGTTACACAGGGTTATATATGTTGGATTTTAGATTATAAATATAAAATGATATTTTATTTATAATTTTTAGACATTAAATAATTTATTTTATTTATGACACAATGATGATGAAGTAATTACTATAATAGTGAAAAATTATAATAATTGATATTATAAATACCCAAATAAATATAATATGAAACTTTTAATGAATTAAACTAGTTTTCTAGGATAATATGATATATTAGGATTGATTAAATTGACTTTGTTCGAAGTAATCAATCTGTTATGAGTTTCACAAAAATCAACTATCGAATAGTGTCAAAATTGACATAAAAGAGTTCTTAAAACAAATATTATATTATTAATTGATATTAAATTCCTAAAAATCTAAGGATCGGCCAAGAGACTTATATAATGATAGGTTCATCATTAATGGACCACTTGGGGGTCTCTTGGATTTATGTATTAATTTTATTAACCATATTATATAAAAATACAAAGAGACATTGTAAAAGTGAAACTAATAAACTTAGAGTTAATACTTAAAGATAAGGTTAATATAAGTACCCAAACCTGTCTAAATTCTATTGGATGAGTTGTTTTAGACCCATACCCACCTTATCCTTTGAATAGTCAACTTTTGAGCCATTAGAAACCGAATATGAATTTATTATAAATTAATATTTCTAGCTTTTCCAAAGGTGCCCCTCACCCCTCTTATAAAAGGGCACTCCTCCTTCTCATTTCTTCACACCCTCAAAGCCTTTTGGTTCGGCCAAACTCTGACCAAATACTCTCCCAACTCCACTCACTACAATATAGGGGCCTTAGTTTGATCAGAAAGCCAACCTAAGGAGCCCTTTAGATCAAATCAAAATGAAGAACCCGAAGAAGAGGTAGTGATTTCACCACCCTTTTCCAAGTTCATTTCTTCTTCCACTTCTTCTTCCATTGTTGTTACCATTCCAAAATAATAACTCCAGTATCATTTATATACTGTGATGTTATTATAAATATGGTACAACCATATTCAGTATTCTATCCACCCTTTGAATAACATGTCACCATACATGTGTACGTACGGCTTACCGTCTCCACGTCGTGGTGTAATTGTTATTCAATTTAATATTATTTGGATGGGTATAATAATGATGTGTAACTCATGTAAATAATAAATATAACATGTTAATGATTCTGTATATATTATATACCATCCATTTATATATTATTTTAATAACAAAAGAATGATATTGTCGCTCGAGCGTACGTACGGACTACCGTCTCCACGAACGCGATGAGATTCATTCTCCATCGTAACCATTAAAGTATAATTATAATTTGATGATTTAAAAATGATGTTTAAGGACTTGATATAATTATGGATATGAATAATATACAACCTATCCTTTACAAACATGTCTTATGTAACAAAACGTATGAAAGAAAACAAGTAAGTTAACACCCAAAACAACGATAATACTAAGATATTATTATCAAATCAATATTAAAAGATCATATATGACATCATATTAATGTATAAGATTCTTGTATAATTTAATAACAATTATTTCACCATTATACAGGAGGTTAACCTACCCCAACAAAGGAAAAGTACAAGGTAAGGGGTTTTCATCTCACTCCTTATTCCCGTGAGATTCATGCCATATTGCAACCATCACCTTTTGTGTGGTGTATGTACTGTTCATAATTATATTCTTTGTGTAATACACTCTAATTTATGTATATTTACATATTCATTGTATGATACCTCTTTCATGGGTTGTATGTTTAATAAGTTACCAAATTGGTAAGGGTTATTTCACAATCTCTTCATTATCCGAGGTTGTTTATACGTAATAATCTACTGGGATCTCGTTATCATCCACATCCATGTTTCTTCGAAATGTATTTCAAAACATATTTATTATTTACAAGAATATGGGTTAAAGTCATTTATACCCCTGTTTGACTTTTTATAAGAGGTTTATAAAGGAATCTTTCCGTCGTTTTCAAAACAAGGTCCTTTTTAACCTTTTCGACAGAATTAAGGTAAGAATGTTTTTTTAACTTATACGGCGGGTGCGGCTATTTTCCGCTATTATAAAATCTTAAAAGCTTCCCTTACAAGCTTATAAGAATATTTTCAAAGAAAATGTTTTATTTTATATGGATCTTAAATGATTTCAAAATAAAAGGAGATATTTCTTTAAAAAGAATTTTGATTTCATCTATGTCAACATCCTTTGATGGATTTTAAGATTATTTGAAGTTGATTTATTATGATACAAAACTTCTATATTGTATTGAAGGTTTTGTGATATGTTTGACTATGGATGTGCTATTTTTATACCATTCATAGTTTATGGTGAAAGTATTGACATTTCTTATGCTAGTTTTAATACGAATGTTTATGTTATGTTTAAACCTTTTCATATGGGAATGCATTGGACTTAATATGTTACGGGTGGAGCCCGCTATAGCTCCTCGATGCATCGGTAGGTCTCATGAGACAAACTAGTGTCTTGGCACAAGGCCTTGACATAATCTTATTTGTAGTCTTGGCACGTGGCCTTGGCTATGTGGTTATGATAGTCTGGCATTATGCTTTCCAACATTATGAAAGTGGTTATTGATATTGAATGTGATTATTTGATTAATAGAATATCCAAGTGAACAAGTAAATGGCATTATTTCATTTTACTTTTGCCATACTATGTTGAAGTTCAAGTTTAAAAGTATTTTGTTTTAGTAATACATTGCCTTTAATGTTTATTCTTATTTTGAATGTTCCGATATAGTGTTATACTTACTGGGCATTTGAGCTCACCCCTTTTCTATGTTTTATTTTTCCTAGGAAGTGAAGAAGTAAATTATGAATGACCTGCAGGGATATTATGTGGGGATATGAGTGTGAATTATGGAGACATTATGTTGTTGCAGTAGTTTTTCATTTTATGATGTAATGTAAAACTTATGAATAAATCTAGTGTTTCCAAGGCTACTAAACCAATCGGTCTTTCGAGATTTGATCTTTCTTGTGATCATGCCAATGTTATGTAATAATGCACCGACTCTGGGTAACTAGGGTCGGGGCGTTACATGGTTAATATAACACATTGACAAAAATATTATTTAATTACATTATATCATCAAATAATCCATATTTTTGTCCAAAATACATCATAGGATGGATTTTGGTGCCAAACTAATGAGGTTACCCACAGAAGAAAAATCTACTTCAATTAGTGTTTATATATTTTTTTTATCCAACAATTATTATTATTAAAAAATACTCTTATATAATGAAATAATTATCTTAAATATAATTATTTTTTATTGTTAAATTAATTAATTAAAAACTTATCTACTTTCATCAAATGAGACACGAAATCATTATTTGTGTGTATGGCATACTACAGCCCCGTGAACCAATGTTACTTTATTCCATCACCACCTTTCTCTATAGGATATAATGATGAATTAGGTGTTTATATAGGATATATATGATATTATTATACTCATATAAATATTATATCACATATAACTTCTTACCATCCATTATGTGGGAATATGATTACGTCACTCATGTGTATGATAGACTACCACCTCACGAAGCAAGGAGATTCATTCACTCCTTAAATGTAAAGTAATAATGAAAGGTTTAATGAAAATATGTGAAAAATATGAAATAATGTTTTTTAATGATAATATTTCATTTAACATTTTTTATTTAAATCCATCAACAAAATGGAACGAACGTTCATATGTATATAAGGTTAACAGTCTCCATGAATGATGTATTTTATTTTCTCTATCAAAATTTATTATATTACTCTGAAAAATATATAATAATTATATATTACATTTTTGTAATTTTTAACATTATAGATATAATGTAACCATGATCAAGGAATGATGAGAAAAAATAACAAATTAGTAGTTAAAAAACCAAAAAATAAAGTCAGTAATGTCACTTTAACATGGAAATATTTATAAATGGGAATTAAAATGTCATAAGTTATTAATATGTGGAATGATATATAAATATATGGTAACTTATTATATGTAAAAAAAGTATATTTACTTTATAGAAGGTTTGAATGTGTATGAAGGAATTTAAGACTTAAGTTAAAGAATTTTTCTCATTTTCTTTATTTGTGACATATTCTATATTATACACCTATATTATTTTATAATGTGTGTATACAACCCATTATACATGTAATATAATAAATTTATTTATTCTCATGATATTATATATTTAATTTAATACTATTCTTTCATAGATATTACAATTCAATGTTACTAATGTGGTATGGGTTTTATGTTACAATTTCATTATTTATTAGTTCTACACAGTATTATGCTTGTAATGATGAAATATTATGATATATATATCAATAAAATAATTTATTTTATTAACCAATGGTAATTTATATAAAATTAATTCCCCAATAAATTTTTATTTTCATATATTCAACAGTTAAAAATGATGTTTTTATTAAAAAAAATTATTTCAATTGAGTCAAAAACCCATTTTCATCAAAAAAATTAAATTGTTTTTTCAAAAATTATTTTAAAACTATTATTGTTATTTATTAAATAAATTTTTATGAATAATCTAATTTAAAAAAAAAATTTAAGGAAATATTTATATAATTTTTCAAACAAGGAACATTTGGCTTTTACAAAAAATGTGAATGGAGTATTTATTTATACATATATAGAATATATGGAATTTCTTCACAACATGAACAATATACAATTTGAAGCATCATTTATAAATTTTCATTGTTATTATAAAATAAAATTATTTTGACAATATTTTTTTATATCTTAATTTTAAATACTTATATTTTCAAATATATGATATTTTATTAAAGAAAAAGTACAGTGTTTTTTATTTTAATATAATTTCTATTCTATGATGAGATACTTCGATGATTGGTATCATTTATTGTATATATGATTCAAGGATAAAATACTTATTATTTCCTTAAATAGTTTTTTATGATTACAATATGTTTATGAAGCTTGTCTCTCTTTCACGGGTTATACCATGATAAATGACGGTAAATACTGCTTTTTTTTCACATGTTATGCATTAATGAAATGATGAAAATATTATAAAATATGTTCCCTTTCCATAATTTATGTTATTATTAAATGTTTTTGAAACCCATTACTTTCCATAGGCTATAATGTACGAAATTCTGTATGATCATGTGGAACACATATTTATTATTTACGTTATGTGATAGGTATAACCCACATCTTCATCAAATGCATTGGGTAAAGATTGATATATCATGATGTAAATAAGAATGTAATGGTCAGTGAAACCTATTTTGTAATAGAATATATCCACCATGATTGTCTGAAAGGGAACTTGACTACTGTTATGGTCACAGAGTAAACCCAATCTAGAATTATTGTCTTTGAAATGTGTCTTGAAGTAATATTTTCCTGAACTAGCCTAGGTACCCTTTTATCCTGATGACCAAGGTTCCTCTAATATAGCCTTAAGGGCATTTATGATCCCCACAGGTTGGAAACTAGCACCGGGAATCATATAAGAATGAAAGGGGGAACGATTATTATATAAACATTGTAGAAGAAATAAATCAAGACAGTATTAATATCAAAATAGACTCCACCGAGAGTAATGTACCAGAAGAAAAACTGACATTAAAGCCCAAAGTAGTACAACTAAAGTACCAAAATAAGGAAAAATAGACCAAGTCCCTAAGGACAAAACTCACCAAGTCTAGGTTCAATACCTTGATCTACATCTAATAGATCATTTTCTCTTATTACAACCTAGATGTAGATAATCTAAAAATTGTCAAAGGCATATGTACGGTATGAGCCATATCATAATAATATTTCACTAAATATTCCACAATAATATTCCAATATAAAATAATACCAGAATGTTCATTCATATTTAAATTAACAATATTGGAATTTACAAATCATATTTAAAAATAAATGATTTATAACTTAAAGGATGGAAATACAGTTAGAAATTCATACTTCACATTTTTATGATGGAAGTATACATCCAAAGATATAATTTTCCTTAAATCAAGGGTGATTTACAATAATGGAACTTTTCACAAAATGGATTACGTAAACGTACATTTATAAAAAAAATCTATATAAATTATTAAGGCATGTAAACTAGTTAAAAAATGGAATATATGCATTTGAAATAGAGACAAGAAAAAAACATGGTCATATTCGAAATTGGTCTGATAGTTCTAGGATATAAGGATCAAACACTATGAAACAACATGTATGTACCTATGTCCCTTTATGCCCAAGGAAGAGGGGGCTCATCACTATCACCATAGGAATCATGAGGGCCATATATATTGTTTTTGAACATTTTATGTTGAAAATTTACACCCAAAATAACTCACTAACTACCTCTGTATTGCTTTTGATTATGTACAAATCAATTAAGATTAATTTATTTCATGATATCTTAAAATAAAATTAAATCTCATTATATATTTTAAGTATTCTAATTTAATCTTTAAAACCTTAATTGGGTTTTAATAAAAAAACATGCTTTTTCACCAAGATGAATCCCTATAGTTTCTATAAAAACCCTTTAAATCCATTTTCCACAAATACGAATATGAAATCAATTCACTTGATTTCACAGTTCATTTCATAATAAAATCCAAAAATTAAATTTTCAACAATTCCATAAATTTCATCACAACCCCCAATTTACAAGAAATGTGTTTTTTTCTAACAATTTTTCATCAAACTGATTTCTTAAATTACATCCAATATATTAATTGATTCAATTTCCATGAAAACTGATATTTAAATTAAACAATTTATTTCTTAAAAATTTCAAATTCTATGCCAAGAACCCATTTATCTCAGAAAGTCCTAATTCACGGGAATTCATTTCCCCCTAACCTATTAAAAACCATAAATTTTAAAACAACATAATTGTATTGAAATTAAAATAGTTAAAATTTCAAAAATTTAATTTGGATTAATATAAATCAGTTATCTTAAAGAAAACACCTACCTTAGAATCCAACAGATCTCGCAACACCAAACTGTAAATCATGATTTTTCTATGGAAAACAATGATCTCACAAATGAGAATCAAAACATGGTCTAATATCCAAAAATACTTTTTAATAGAACCATAGATCAATATAATGATCCATGCAACCCCATATAGAAGAAGATAGATCCAAGGATATTGATATCGGGACAAGGAAATTGACCATGAAGAGATAGAAGGGGTTTTTTATAACTTTGAATCACATTCAGAAGAGATATGAGGGGTTAAAATCCTCTTTTTGAGCTCTAAGTTATGGTAAATTTAGTTTGGGATGATGAGGTACATCAGGGACCTATAATATGTTTTTGGGATTTTATAATAAAAATATAGATATCATAAAATCTCATACACATGGTTTCCTAGGATGACCTACATGGTTATACGAAACCGTGTAGCCTGGCCATGTGCCTGTTTAAAATGGGTTACTTATTTTCTACTAGGACAGTGCATGGCTTGACTAACTATGATATAACCTGGATAAATACCGCTACCACGGGTTGAATGGTTTTCTCTAATAGGGAACACAGTTTGGGAAAACCATATAAATACAAATATAAAAGGTGGGTTTAAGAATACCATAAAATAGGAATGAGATGTTACAACCTGTACAATATAAAAACGTTCTTTCCCCAGAACGTTTACGATGAATATTTTATGATCAAAATATGAGAGAACTAATATCTCATCAATTCTTGACTCTCCCATGTCTCATTAGATTCATAAATATGCTAATATAGACCACATACCAAAGGTACAATCCTCCCATTAAGTACCTTTTCCTTATAATCAACTATCCTATTTGGATTTTCAGTCACAAATAAATTAGGTTGAACTTCAAGATCAATCCATCTCATAACTTGAGATTAATCAGATAGATACCTTAATATCTAAGATACTTAAAACAAATTACATATTTAAATCAGAAATAGTGGATGTTATATATGGTATCAAACTTTATCCACATACTCAAAAATCTCTAGGGTCCTACAAAATGAGGAGCAAGCTTCCCTTGCCACCTAAGCCATCGATGACCCAACTGGGGTGAAATTTTCAGGAACACCTGATCACCAAATATAAATTCCAATGGTCTACAATGATGATAATTATAAGACTTATATTGTCTCTATTCCAGTAAAATTACTTGATGAATCAACTAGATCATTATTTTCATCCCTTACACAAAACCTGGACCAACCAAGGAACATTCACCAATCATAATCCATAGAACAAATATTTACAAGGTCGGCCATAGAATTCCCAAAAAGGATCCATTCTGATCACAGAATGGTTACTATTATTATAAGAAAAATCAACTTGCGTGAAATGATCATCCCAAGCTCCACTAAATTTGAGAACATAAGAGGGAAACATATCTTCCTGAATCTGTACTCCTTTTTTTCATTCCATCCAACTGTATATGGTATTCCATACTCAAATAGATGTGAGATCCTAGTGAAACATGAAGGTCTCTCAAAAAACAAGAAGTGAACCGAGTATCCCTATCTGATTATATAAATTAATGAACACAATGAAAACAAATGATCTATTTTACTTAAATATGTAACAACTCCTAAACATTGGTTGTATCATCAATGGTAATAAATTAAGCCGATTTGATCAGTCTATCCGTCAAAACCCATACAGATTTACTATTTCTCTCATATAGTGGAAACCCAACAATATTGTTCATAGATATTTCATCCCACTACCAAGTGAGGATAGAACGTTCCTAAAGCATACCTAAATGTTTCTGGTGCTCGGCATTAACCTACTGGCATGTATAGCAATGAGATAAAAACTCAGCAATGCCCCATTTTATACGTGGGCATCAGAATTACCACCACATAACATAGAACATCTTCATGGATCTTTGGTGAAATGCCCACTGGGAACTTTGAAATCCATCATCATAGCCTTCATTTCCTCTAACATAACAACAAAGTGATTTCATTAACAAAAAATTCCCTCTTTAGAGAATGACAACTAAGAAATATTATACCCACAATAAAAATAGTATATAATGATTTTAAATTTATCATCAAGCTATTGTCAATAATGAATAATCATTAAAAGTGATTATTTCAACTGAATGCTGTCTAAACAAACTTCAGAATATTTATCATCAAATCCAATATAAAACTATGAAAAGAGAGCCATCAAATTCCTTTCATATGAATATTCATTCAATAACAAGGTCATAGGTTTCCTTCTCAACGAATATTAAAAATATTACCTTTCCTAGGGGATAGGTTATGTCAATTTTTAATTATTAAAGGTATTATACCCCACTCATCTCTTATAGATTCAATTTATTTTGAGAGAAGATATAACTGAAGGATTTGTAGTCTCAAAATATGGTAAAACACTCTCCATAAATTCAATTCTACCAAATCTTAAGTGAATAAATCAATTCCAAAAGTTCAAGGTCAAGGGTCAGAGAAAGATTCTCGTATGGATTAATATGACTAGATACATACACAACAACATGATCACCTTTCATAAGAACACATCTGAAACCTAAACTTGATTTATCAAAGATTACCACATAACCCTACACGTCCTCTGGAAGATTCAACATTAGAGGAGTATTCAAAAGATGTTTTATCTCAACAAAATAACTATAAAATTTATTATTCAACGAAAACATCACTCCCTTCTATGTTAGTGCAGTCATTAGAGAAGCCAACTTTGAGATTTCCTTAACTAACTAGAAATAATATTTGACTAATCCCATGAAGCTCTAAATCTTGAAGAAGACTTGTTGTTGTTCCCATTATATAAAAGATTTCACCTTCATAGGGTCAATTAAAATACCATGTTCTGACACCAAATGTCCCAAGATTTTCCCTTCCCTAATCTCAAAATCACATTTCAAATGTTTATCATAACATCAGATATTTCTCTTATAGAAATCAAAACTACTCCTAGATAAAGAACACAATCCTCCTTGGGCATAGAGTAAAGGATAATTCCATCTACAAATTCCACAAGAAATGTATCAATATACTTAAGAAAAAAAACAATTAACTAATTCAATGAAAACTACATGAGCATTGGTTAGAAAATAAGGTATAACAAGGTACTCAGAATGGACAAACCAACTCCAAAAGGCAGTTTTATGAATGTAAGTTTATTTTTTCCAAAACTGATGGTATCCAAAGGGATGATAAATATTTGGGAACCACTTTCTAATTTGAAATGATCAAATATATCATGAACCCATGGCAGCATATAATTATTATTTACTATCGCTCGATTGATATTTCGATAATTAACACATAGACAAAGTGCACTGTATAATTTCCTATAAAAGAGAACTGATACTACCCACCGGGTAAAAGTTGAGAGTATAATGTATTTATCTAAAAATCATACAATTGGGACATTATAAATTTTATTACAACTAGATTCATGTGGTAAGAAGGATTAGAAACTGATTGATTACCCGGAAAGCTCAACATTTGATAGATATAAAACAAGAGTATAACTATGGATACCATTCTCTATCTTCATACCAGGTTGTGTAGTAATATCCGATGTATAAGATAAAATCTCCATAAAAAGGTTTAGAAGTTTAAAAATAATAGTTTAAATAAACAAATAAGATGTAGCATTGAAAAATAATGTTGTAACTAATGAAGAATCTATAGTAATGATACCTCTCATAATCATTGGGCCCGTATCCACTTCCTCTAGAGACTCTTACAATATATGAAGAAGTGTTATTCTATATTTTTATGGTTGTAACCCTATTTCACTTGAACATTTGATTTTACAGTAGTTTTATATGGATATTATGATCCCATTACACTATGTGAAGTAGAATAAAAATGGACGAATTATTGGATGTACACTAAACATTTGTAGGATCCATAGATCTTGGGTGCCTCTTTATAGACCATGTTTGACTATCCAACATTTAAATATTTGTAGAAAACTAAAGGATTTATTCCAAGATTCACTAGAGGACTCTAATGAACATGCTATCACGAACTTCCATGAGAACCCACATGCTTCAGTTTTCCCCTAAAGGAACTCTCACTACTACTAGGAGAAAAAGAATCTCCAGATAACCCTAACATACCAGCTAAGAATTTTTAAAACATCAATGATCTATCAAGTACATCCTCATTAGAAGTTAGATTCATCATGAAAACCCATGAATGAATATTTCTCAAATTTCAAACTCAAACCATCAATCATTCACCCTCTAATTTGATACTATCCCAGGTGCGTTGTGCTTGAGCTAAAAAAAATATTTTCATACTCTTTCATAGTTTTACTAGACAGATCATTTTTCATGAACTCAGTGAACCTATTTAACTGAATAGAATCTAGATAGAACTTTTTAGTGAAAAGAACCGTGATTTATATCTTCTTTAGGACCTCATGATTCTTTGTGATCACTATTATGTCCCATGTGCTACGGCTCAGACCTTCTCACAAGATGTTGGAACACAACCCTTTGACTTCATTGGGAGTGTCCAATGACCCAATCAAATTTTCTATTATTATCAACCACTCCTTAGCCTCTTGAGGATAATTTTATCTTTTGAATGGTCCTAGGTTCTGGTGAAGAAACTCTTGAGAAAAAATATTGTAAATTTCCCTCTACGGTTCTACTACTGGAGCCTGAATGAGAACTGAAGATGGTGCCTAATCCAGATCTTAAAAATTGAACATAAAAATATTAATTAGATTTAGATCAACTATAATATTTTCTCACTATGTTTCTACAACATCTTCCTCCTATAATTTATTCACACATATTCTCATAAGAATTATACTTATCAATATTTGTAGACAACAAGGAATACATTAGATTAATACCCAAACTGATAAATAAGGGAAAATAATCCTTGAAGATAGAATGACAAGATTTGTATTTAAATCTAACCAAATCAAATTAGGTAAAAGACTAAAACTAATCCACAAGACATCTATCTATAACCACCCCTAGAGAATTAAGGTTCATTGAATTGTGATCTGGAAAGAAACTCAATCAAAACTACCTCATAAGTCCTGACAAGATCTCACAATGCATACTAACATAAGAAAGAAGATAAACCTCTCTCTAAAAACAATTTGTGACGAACCATCCTGGGTACCATGGTAACCAGATAACCAATCCAAATCTAAGATATCCTTGAAGGAATTCCGGATCCCCATGGGTCTATGATTATCACCTGACATCATACATGAATAAAAGTGGGAATTATTTTCCCACAAAAATTGGGGATGAAAATAAATAATACAAAATACATATCAAAAGAGACCCCACTATGATTAATGTAGTAGAAGTCAAACTAGCCTTAAATCTCAGAGTAGTACAACCAAAGTACCAAAACAGAGGAAACAACCCATGTCCCTAAGAAAAAAAATCACCAAGTCCAAGGTTCAATAGATAGATCCACCTCCAAGAGATTATTTTCCTTCACTCTAACCAAGAAAGAGATAATCTAAAAAAACATTAATGCACAAGATGGGTGTGAGACAAAACCCAATAGGATTTCACCAAAGAATCCATAAGAAGATTCAAAACAAATTAACAAAAAAATTCTTTAAAATTTAAAACAAATATTTTTAAAATTTTGGAAATTATACGTAAATAAATAATTATTTAGTATTTAAAGTATGGAAATAAATTTTGAAATTCATGACTCACATTTCAAATGATGGAAATATCTTTCAAAAGATGTAATTTACCTTAAATCTATTATTATTTACACAAATGGAACTTTTAACAAAATGGGTTAAATGAACACCTTTATTAGAAACAATTGAAACGATGGAATATATTAATTTTAAATACAAAAATGGGAGAAACATGAACATATTCCATATTTTGATGATTGTTCCAGTATATAGGGATCCAACACTATGAAATGAAAAGTATGCACATACTTCCCTTTAGGCCTCCAAGAAAGGGGACTCATCAACATTTTGTAAGGTATGATGATGTGATGATATGAGGTTTTATAATATTTTAAGTCATAAAGTACCACAAAAAACCTCACTAAATATGTATTAATTGCATGTGATCAAGTACACATCAACGATGGAGAATTTATTTTAAGACTACATAAAATATAATTAATTCCCAATCACTATTTCGAATATTCAAATTTTCCCTATAAAACCATATTGAGATTTTAATCGAAGACATGGATTTTCATGATGATGAAACACTAATGATTCTATAAAAATAAATTTAAGGAATTTTTAAAAAAAATATGGATTCATAAACAAATAATGAAATTTCAGTGTCCATATGACAATTAAATCCAACAATTTAATTTTCATAAAATCCCATGAATTTTATTAAAAACCACAATTGACTGGAATTGGGGTTTATTCACAATTTTCCATCAAAACGAATTCCAAGATAAAATTCAACTATTTAATTTATTCAATTCTCATAAAATATTAAATTTAAACTAAATAATTTAAATCTCATAGATTTCCAATTCCATGCCAAAAAACCCAATTTTCTAAAAAGTCACCAAATCTTTGAAATTACAGTTTTTTAACAAATAATTGAAATCTATATAATCTTGATTCCAAATATCTCATTTAAATTCGAAAAATATAAATTTAATCCACAATTTTTTTGTTAATATAAATCTTACTTCATAAAAGAACAACCTAACTTAGAATCCAATTGATCTCGCAATTCCAAACCCTAATCAGGATTTTTTTAATGAATAATAAAGATCAATAAAACAAAATAATAGGGTTTATATTACAAAACATATGGTATTATATCCTTAAATCATTAAGGGGTCACAAGGAAACCTATAGATAAGAAGAGATACCATAAGAGAATGATATCAGGACAAGGAAACTAAGCATGAGAAAATTGGAGGGCAGTACTAAAGCCTCAGATCATAGCTGGGAGGGATTTGAAGGGATAAGAATCCTCCACTTTAGATATGAGTAAGGGATCTGGGAATATGGGTCGATGTAGGCTTGTCAGGGACTTAAAATATGGGTTCAAAATTTTTTAATAAAATTTCAAATCTCATATAATCCCATACACATAGTTTCCCAGGTTAAGTCACATGGTTAGACCAAACTGTGTGGCCTGGTTGTGCCCCTGTTTTAAATGGGATGGATGATTTCTGCTCAGATAGTGAGTGATTTGACTAACTGTGAGGAAACCGTATAAAATCACACTAGCTTGGGTTCCACAGTTTGATATGAATGGGTTCAGAGTTTGGAAAAACTATATGCCAACTGTGTTCTATACCAGAATTTTTAGAACTCTTATTATTTTAACCAAAAGCAACCCCAAATGAATCCCAACCATATATAAATAAAACTGAGTCATTTTTAATTCCATAAAAAATTAATGGTTTGTTATAAATATGTAAATAATTTTCTATGATTTTGTGAATTGAAAATATTTATATGTTATTATAATGTTATGTTTCTATGGATCATGTTCATTATTTCCATTATGATTCAAGTCCTATGAACTTCTAAAAACTACACCATTAATATATTTTAAGATATATTATTTGTAATTTATATTTTTCAAAAGCTATTATCATGTGATCATACCCTTATTCTCATGATATGTTGATATCCCCTTTGTTTTCCCTTATTTAGAATCTTATGTCACCCTTTCCAATAATTTTGTTCCTAAGTTTATGATTACATATCTGATTTATGATATGTCTAATAAGGGTAATTATTATGAAGAAATTAATGAGAGATGATGTATCACATATATGGACTTGTTTTTTATGTTTCCATGTTTCCAAAGGCACTATACCAAAATAATCATGGCATGGACTGTTATTTTTTGTAATTAATAGTCATATAATATGATTTAATGTTTATGTATAAGGAATATGGGTATTTATGGTTGGTATCAAAGCATAGTATAATTATCTTCTAGAAACAAGGGAAAAACGATTTTTAGATCTCTAAGGTTTTGTTTAAGGACAATACTAAGGATGGGACAATATATGGTAAAGTTTGTATATATTTCTGGTAAATGATAGATCAAGTGGTTTATATGAAATTTAACCATTTATATATAATAAAAACATATGTGACTCATTCACATAGGTATGTATTAGTTATTATTATAAAAAAAGTCACCTTGGGATTGACTCTAGCATTACCTAGTACACCGACTGAAATACTTTTTTATTATTTTCCAAACACTTTTATGAAAAGTGAGAATCCTGAAGTCACTTTCACGCCCATAACTTGTTTGGCACACTTAGGGGATATTATTTGGAAACTAATAAACTATTTATGAATAATCATGATGGAATTAAATAGAATATCATGATTAATTGAATAGGATAATCATATATATTCATAGATTAAAAATTAGTTTTCATGATTTACACATCATATAATTGATTTTTCATGATTATATGGTTCCCTTTTATGATTACTATTTCTTACACTATACTTTTTGGTTTTAATAATTGGATTAAACCTACAGGAAAAATTTTAATGATGAGTGAGATATAAAATGAATTGATTGTACTTATAATTATCCAAAAAAATATAGGATATGGAATCGAAGATCATTGTTCTAGGATCACACAAGATTCTCAAGACATGAATCATTAAAAAAATCCAAATGAGCAATGGATCAGACATCATTCCATTGAGTCCTTCATCAGAAACACCAACCTTCCTTTAAGGGATTTTATGATCCAAATGATTTTTTTCAATGGAACTATAAAAATATATATTTTCCATTCTATAATGTTCGAAGCATGAAAAATTCATTTTGGTTATCTATCTATTGGATATTGAGGAGGACTAGTGATTGAATATCATCAAGAATACACGGTATCATGATAAAATTTAATCCATGGAGTGAGATGTCTCTAATAGATTATTTTTAAATAATTACTCCACTCGTATGCTTCTAAATAAAATAGAGAAGTGAATTCTTAAGATAAAAAATAATTATGATTAATATTCATTTTTACTTCGAGTAAGAATTTTCAAGGAAAGTGCAGTTTGCTTTTGGTATTAACACATATATTGAAAGTCAGGTTGATCAATTAATAAGAGGATTAAAACCAATTCTATTTATTTCATTATCAATAAGGAAATTTAGTTTATATTAATAAATGATTTTATGTTCTTCTATGATGTAAATTGATATTGGAGTTACCCATAAATCCTATGGGTTTGATAAGAACATGAATATGGAGTTTAAAGAAAACAATAAAAACCATAAAGGGAAAAATATTTTATTTCCTTCATTCTTGAAATTTAATCGACAAATGAAAGAAATTATTTTAAGGGGACTACTAACTGTTATAAGTGTGTGATAAAAGGTCATAATGTTATTGATTTCTTATGTGAGGGGAATATGTTTTCTAATGATGAAAATAGGGAGAAAACTATAATGAATGAACCACCAAAACTCATGTATTTAAAAGTCAAGAAGTATGTGAAATATGATAATCAAGGCCCTAATATAAAGGTTAATGGTGATGATCGATTTTAGAAACCTCTTACGTTGAGAGACAAGGGGATATCTCATGAAATCACTATTACTAATTAGTTGTGAATTAACATCATGGTGAAATGTACACATTCCATTCAAAATATAATTTATAGTGTCATTTATAACTATAGATCTACCAGTTATTTCATGTCTAAAAAAGTCATTTTTTATAAATATTATACCCAATTAATTACATGTATAATTAGTAGTGAAATCCCATAATGCTATAATGATCTCATCTTATGTATATGTTTCCTCTGTAGTATAAGTTTTAGTGAATGAGCTTCCAGCTAATCATACCATTCTTCCACCCATTGAATTTTATGTTATCGTAGAAATATATTGAATTTATCTAAATTAATAAAAAATGAATTTTTGAGTCCGGGAAGTGATATTAACCTATGATATTAAAAAAATATGATGATATGTAAAAATTTCAAATGAGACCATATCCATTGTATGGTTTTTGATTCCCATTCAAAAGGGTTTTTTGTCTAATATGGTTAAAAATAAACATACATTAACGATATTCATATTGTATAGGAATTTTTTTATGTAATTATAAAATAGATTCCTAGAATTATCCCAAATTTTGACATTGATTTTTCAATAGATCACATACATGATTCAATACTAATTTCAATAACTCTATATAGAATGACATTGATTGAGTAACAGAAATTGGTGATGTAACTCGAAAAGAACATTGAAAATGAATTTATTCGGACAGGTGTGTCACTTTGGGGGGACCAATTCATTTAATAAAAAATAAATTTGTATTGATGAAACTAGTCACTAGTTATCAAGATTAGAACAATATCATAATAAATAACTAGTACCATTTACTTCGTATTGATGACATATTTGATCAACTGTAGAGAGATGAATACATTAAAAATATTTACCATTATTCTAGATATCATAAATTTAGGGTCATGAAAGAGGATATACCCATGAAATAATTCTGTATAATATTTGGACACTATAAATATAAAGTGATTCCATTCAGTCTTACTAGTTTTCCATCTATCTTCAAAGATTTAATTAAAAGAGTCTTTATTGATTTAACTGACCAATTTTTAGTGGTTTTTATAAATGGTATTCTTATATATTCAAAAATCAATGAAAAATGATGATCATTTTATAATTTTCTTAAATAACATAGTGTCGGAGAAACTATATGAAAAATATACAAAGTGTGACATTACGATGGATAATGCTTCATTTTTGGGTTATAAAATCTCATGGGTGGGTTTATCGATAGATCCCTCAATTGTACAGGCTATTAAATGTCGGACCAGACCAACCACGATGAATTAGGTCCATACTTTTCTTGGATAAATTTATATTATTGAACATTTTTGGAGAATTTATCAGGAATATATAATCTACTCACCATGTTAATTTCAAAGGGATCCAAGATTCTCTAGTAGATTATGTGGGGAAGATTTCAATTATATGAAGGGAAGATTAGTCATCAAACCAATTCATATATTACCTTGTAGTGGAGGATTATTTTTAATCTATTTTTATTCATAAATGGAGTGACTTGATTGTGTTATAATGAATAATGACATAGTCATAACAATTTTTTAATGAAAATTTACAGTTCATGAAAAAAAACATCCTAACACATTATTTGTATTTGAATGTGGTAATTTTTTATCAAATATATATTGGAATTATCATTATAGAGCAAGTGTGACATATATAATGTTAAAAATGATTAAAGAATATATTCACTCATAAGGATCATAATATTCACAATAGAATTTGAAATGTGTAACACCACGACTCCAGTTACCGAGAGCCAGTTCATTATTTTATATCATTGGCATGATTACAAAGAATCAAGTCCCGAAGGACCGATCAGTTTAGAAGTTTCAAAAATAGATTACATACAATAACATTAAATTAAAATTTCAAACATAAAACAAAGAATAAATAGTTCTTTGATAACTCAATTATTCTCTTTTCCTTAACCCTACATATTAATAATAATTCACTTCTTGGAATCCTGGGAAAATTAAACATAAGAAAGGGGTGAGCTCAAACGCTCAGTAACGGTAAGAAATAAAATGAAAGATAACATAAATATTAGGCATGGTGGAACATTTAAACCACATGCCTTTACCAATAATAAACATCAATAATTTTATGGAAGGAATATGAGATGAGTTAATAATGCCATAATAAAACATATCATGGGTATTCTACTAGTTGAATGACCATATGCACCATCAATATTATTTTCCTAATGAGGGATTGTATAATTCCAGACATTCTGAAACATTTGGTCAAGGCCTCTACCGAGGCGTCTAAAAATGATTAAGGCCTAGAACAAAACCATATATCGAATTGGGCAAGTGCCTCAGCCAATTCCATGTCTAGTCATCTCATGAGACTAACCGATACATTGAGGAGCTGTTACGGGCTCTACCCGCCACATACTAAGTCCAATACATTTCTTATATGAAATGGTTTAAACATAACATAAACATTTTCATTAAAAATAGTATAATAAATGTCAATACTTTAACTATAAACCATGAATGGTATAAAAATAACACATCTATAGTAAAAAATATCACAAAACCTTCAATACAATATGGATGATTGGTATCATAATAAATCAACTTCAAACAAGTTTAAAATCCAACAAAGGATGTTTACATAGATGAAAATCATTTGTAAAACACTTTGAGGGAAATATCCCTTATTCATTAAAAAATTTAAAAGATACACAATTTATAAAGTAAGACACTGAAAGATATTTTGAATTAAAGTTTCCCATACCACTTTGAAACATTCAAAAGGAATTAAAATTTTTAAAACATTCATGTCCATATAAATAAATACTTATTTTTTTTGAAAATATGGACATTAATGAGTATTATTTAGATGAATAAATATTTAAAAAAATTAAAATGTTGTTTTAGTAAAAATTCCCTTAAAAAGAATCCATTTGGAATCTCTTTTATGAATCATTTACATGGATAATAATTATTTCCCAGTAGATACCTATTTAAAAACAACCTCGGATAATAATGAGATTGTGAAATTAACCCGTACCAATTTGGTAACTTACGAAACATACACCCCATGAAAGAATTATTAGACAATGAATATGTAAATACACATAAATTAAATTGAATTACAAAAAGAATATAATTATGGGCAGTACATACACCACACAAAAGGTAATAGTGGCAACTTGGCATGAATCTCACGGGAATAAGGAGTATAATGAAAACCCCATACCTTGTAATTTTCCATGGATGAGGGTAGGTTAACCTCCTGTATAATGGTTAAATAATTGTTATTAAATTATTCAAGAATCTCATACATTAATATGATATCATATATGATCTTTTATATTTTCTTTGTTAATAATATCTAAGTATTATCGTCATTTTGGGTGTTAACATATTCGTTTTCCTTTATATTATTTGTTATGTGAGTCGAAATTGTTATGGATTTGATGTATATTATTCATATCTAGAATTATATCAAGTCTTTAAACATTATTTTTAATCAAATTATGAATATTAGTCTGGAATGGATACGATAGGGAATGAATCTCATCGCGTTCATGGAGATGGTAATCTGTACGTACGCACAAGCGACAATAACAATATTTTGATATTAAAATAGTATATAATTGGATGGTATATCAAATATAAAAAATCCTTATCATGTTATATTAATTATTTACATCAATTACACGTCATTATTATACCCATCCAAATAATAATGTATTGAATAACAATTACACCACGACGTGGGGACAGTAAGCCGTACATACGCACGTACGGTGACTTGTTATTAAAAGGATGGATAGAATAATGAATTTTTTTATATAATATCTATAATAACATCACAGTATATAGAATATACTGGAGTTATTATTTTATAATGGAAACAACAATGAAATAAGAAGTGGAAGAAGAGGGGAACTTGAAAGATGTGGTGAGATATTTATGTCTTATTCAGGTTCTTCCTTTTGATTTGATCAAAAAGGACCCTTAGGATGGATTTATGAATAAATGAAGGACTCTAGGATCAATAGAGGATTGTTGGGAGGATATTTGGGCAGGGGTGGTCCGAGACAAATGGCTTTGGAGATGTGATTTTGAGAGAAGGGGAAGTGCCCTTTTATAAGAGGGGTGATGGTCACTTTAGGAAGAGATTAAATTATTGATTTATTATTCAATCATATTCGGATTATAATGGATCACAATGAATCCATATAGAGCCTTACATGGTAATGGGTCGAAATACTCTAAAAAAATTGGTTTTATACAAGTTTAGGATACCATTGTAACTATATCTTTTATATTTAACTCATAGTTAAATAGTTTAACTTTTTTATCATGTCTTGATGTATTCTTACAGTATATGGTTAATAATGATAATCTAAACATCCAAGAGAACCTCAATAGGCTCATTAATAAAATATATAATATTATTTAAGACCTTTGGCCAAACCATACATTTTTAGGAATATTATATCAACCAATAATATTGTATTTGATTTAAATATTAATTTATGTAAAACATGACACTATTTGGTATTTTGTTTTTGTGAAAGTCATCACAACATGATTAATACCAACAAGATACTTTTAATTAGCATTAAAACTTCATATTAACCTATAAATTTTTTTGATGTCATAAAAACATAGAAATAATATTTATTTTAATGTTTATAATACCATTTATTTGATTCATTCATTAATAAGGAAAATACTGCTTCATCATTGTGTCAAAAATAATATTAATTATTAAATAACTAAAAATTATAAAAAAAATTCCATTACGTAGGATATAGTTTTAGCATTCTAATAAATATTTATAGTTAAAGAGATATCATGTATAACTCTATATAAAAATTGTTTTACTAAAAGATTGATGCTTATGTCATTTTTGTATTTACTTCAACTTAATTCCTATAGTGTCATTATCACTTACAAGTGCCTCCATGGGGTCCCAAAATTGACCCAAATATTCCCATGGTCGAACATATTTCATAGAATAAGGTTAGGACATGTTTTAGGGTAATTTAATATAGTTAAAATTTGTTTTTTACCCTTATTTATCGAATTTATCCTTTAACGATGGTAAATAAAATATTTACCAAAGTAATTATACAAAATGTCTAAAAATAAATCGTACCAATTTACACAATATGAACCTCATGATTATAAATATAGAATTCATTTTTATAAATTAAAAACACACAAGTGGCAAAAATTAATTTAAAATTAATTCTCGTTGTCAAAACAAAAAGTGTGTTTTTAAGAAATATTAATTATTAAAATATTGACACATGTTTATGTTCAGTTTAAATGTGAAACTGTATCCAATGAATAACATTAGATTAAATGGTAAAAATATATTTTAATTATAATTTAAAACTAGTCAATATTATAATTTATCACTATAAATTATTTTTGATTAAAAAGGTTGTTTTTAATATAAGTTTAGTATTTTTCACAATTCATAAAAAATTGTATGTTTTTAGAAAAATACCAAAAATTCACCCTAAGCTAATTTCGATATTACAAATCCAAAAATGAAGTTCATATTGAAAGATAAAATTTAAAAAATTTAAAAAAGTGGGTACTACTATCTATAAAATCTAGTTTGATTGGTTGTGGTGTGTTAGAACACGTAGTTGTGTATAACACACGCTATTGTATTATTCAGAAAGAAGCATGCTATGGAATATTGGGGAATTACATTATCCCCTCCTTTAATAAATTGCATCCTCGAAATTTATGCTCTGTATTGGAAACATGGGGTTGAAATTTCAAAATATCCTAGTTGAAATCCCACATCGAAAAATGGATTAACGCGGCCGCTATTTTAAAATAAAGAATGGAAAGTATAATGGTTATCGAAAATAACACATACTAGGGTTCCATGTAGAAAAACATGGATATGGTTGAGAAAAATAATCATAATGTTTTGATAGAGAGTGATTGAGAATATTATTACGAGAATGTTAGTGATATGAAAGCCATAAACTTGTGATGTGTTGAAAGGTATTTGATTACCCGTAGGAAAAGTAAACGGACAATGTTTTTGTTCTATGTTCATTTTCTTAATGTTGAGGAATTTATTTATGAGATTGGATAAGAAGATAAGGAGATACAATTACTTTATAATTTGAGTTTTATCCATTAATAAATTTCTTCCACAAACTCATCTTTCTCTCCAAAATATAATAGAACTAAAAAATACTCTATTTATCCTAATTGTATAGTGTTCCAAAGATAAACATATACGATTTACATGATGAAAACTATTATGTAACAACCAGGGACTTTATTTAGGCTAGTGGTAGGTAATAAAGTCCTATCACACTATGATTGTGGGTTCGATTACTGCAGCTTTCTCCGATGCGATGGGTTATCACCAGACCTACAAGTCATCCTTTTCCCAAGACTATAGTATTATAGTATTCCAAAAATAATCATAAGAAATTTTTTAACCTTAAACAATAATATCCAATGTTCAACTAAATACATTACAAACATTATAGTTATCCAAATTACCATTGTCTAGACTCTCTGTACATGGTATCTAAATTCCAAAATCAATTTTAACATCAGATTCCCCAAACAATTTAAAGATTCTCTTATGTTCACATACATAAAATATGATTACCTTAGTCATATTAAAACCTTAATGAATACAACATGTACTGTAGTACAATCATTATATAAATCACATTATTCTTGTAACCATAATATATTTCTTGAATCCAAAAAACACAAATATAATAATTATTCAACTTCAACTGTAGTAACATCATATGCTTGAACTTGATCCCTAGAAATTTTATGAGGTATGTTTCCTTGGAACTTAGGACATTCATTTGAATAATGCCCCATTTATTTACAATTATAGCTTTCAAAATTGACAGATTCTTTGTTTCCCTTTCAATCCTGAGCTTCGTGGCCTTTTTCACTACACTAGTAATAGACACCCATTCCTTTTAGGGAAGTACCCCGGTTTTTCTTCCCTCAATAATCACAGAATAAAATATCCTTCTTTTCCTTTTCCCATTACCTATCTGTTCCTCGACCATTCTCTTCTTCTCTTGCCTTACTTTATTGTCCTAAGATTTAGAGAATTCCTTTTCTGTTTTGATAGCACATGAGACAATATCTTTGTACGATATAAAGGATTGTGATACTAATTCTCAACGGAGAAATGGTTTTAACAAATCAGAGAAACAATCAATCTTACTTCTTGGGTTATTTATATAATCTACAGCATGCTTTTATTACTTTGTAAAGTTAGCCACATACTTTGCAACATTCTCATCCTCTTTTTTCCTCATATTGAGAAATAGTCTTTCCATATCTGCTCGATGGTCTTGAGGAAATTATTTTTCTATGAAAATATCTTTAAACTCCCTACATTCCATACTTTATACTTCTTCATCTACCTTTGTGTTTTCAAACAATGACCACCATTGATCAACATATCCATTGAGGGCCTAAACTACCATGGCAACTTTTACCTTTTCACTACTCCCCAAAGCCTAAAATATTCTTTCTCTAGGGAAATTATCCATTGCTTAGCTACCAATGGATTTTTATTACCATTGAATGTTGGTGGTTGTTGCCTCATGATGCGATCAAACATTGATACTCCACATTGTGGATAAGAGTGCTCTATATGGGTAAGGATATTATTCATAACCTAAGTGAGTTGTCCCAATATGGTTATTAGCTGATCAGCACCAGTTGTATCACCAGCTCCACTATAATTATTTTGAGTAGGAGGGAAATACCTAAATGGAGTACCTGAGTTGATATGATTTTCATTCCTTCCACTAGGTTCCATTTCTAAATAATGAAATAAACTAGATTTGTTTATGAATAGAAATACATAATTCCAAATATGTAAAATACCTAACGTAAATTGAATAGTTTATAGATATAATCCATAACTATACACATTTTTTCTTTGATTAAATATATAGTGATAATCCCTTAATAATGGTTTGTAAAAAATGAGAATTATCCTAATCATATCCCCCGGGAATGTCATAACCAAGAGTGCAGCAAGTCCCATTGTTGTGAATGAGTTCCCATTCGAGTCTAGCTCAAAGCATTGTTTTCGGGTTTTACCCAGAGTTAAATCTATTCCAGAGTCGACTCTACCTTCTCGTATCCAGATAGTGATGTATTGCTTAAAAAACTCACAAAATATCTTCAATACCAAAATTATTGGAAGTTCTTCTATACTAATCCTCAAAGTCTATACTAGGGATATGTTATCTAATCAGAGTTTATCTAAATATAGGTTCCAAGGTTAGTACTAAACTTCCTCTAATACCAACTGTAACGCCCCAAACCCGGTTACCTAGAGCTAGTGCACTATTTTAATACATTGGAATGATTACAAAGAATCATGTCCCGAAGGACCGATCAGTTTAGCAGTCTTGAAAAATAGAATACATAAATTAACTTTACATTACAATTTCAGACATAAAATACAGCATAAATTGTTCATTGAGAATTCCATTATTCCCTTAAGCTTAACCCTGCATATCAATCATAATACACTTCTTGGAATCCTGGGAAAATGAAATATTAGAAAGGGTTGAGCTCAAATTCTCAGTAAGGGTAATAAATACAACAGAAGAGAACATAAATATTAAGCATGGTGAATAATTGAAACCACATGCCTTTACAAATAATAATCATGAATACTTTTATGGAAGGAATATGAGCTGAGTAAATAATTATATAATAAAATATATCATGAGTATTATACTAGTCAAAAACCACATGAACCGTAAATATTATTTGCATAATGAGGGAATGTATAATGCTGGAGATTCTGATTCATTTTCTCAAGGCCTTGACAAAGACGTCTAAATATTATTAAGGCCTCATCCCAACCCATATATCGAATTGGGAAAGGGCCTCGACCAATTCCCTATCCTGCTGTCTCATGAGACCTACCAATGCATCGAGGAGCTATAACGGGCTCCACCCGTCACATACTAAGTCCAATACATTCCTCATACGAAAATGTTGAAACATAACATAAACATTTGTATTAAAACTAGAACATGAAATGTCAATAATTTAACCATAAACCAAGAATGGTGTAAATATAACAAATCCATTGTCATACATATCACAAAACCTTCAATACAATATTGAAGATTTTTATCATAATAATTCACCTTTAAACAAGTTTAAAATCCATCAAAGGATGCTGACATAGATGAAAATAATTTATAAAACTCTTTGAGATAAATAACCCTTTTTCATGAAAACATTTAAATGTTACAAAATTTAGAGAGGAAGTCATTTAATGATATTTTGAATCAAAGTGTCCCATTCCACTTAGAAACATTATAAAGGAATTGACATTTTTGAAACATTCATGTCCATATAAATAAATCATTAAAAACCATTTTGCAAATGTGTAAATTAATGAGAATGATTTAGAAGAATAAATATTTAAAACATTTAAAATAATGTTTTAGTAACAAGTCGCTTAAAAAGAAACCCTTTTAAAAACTCTTTTATGATACATGAACATGGACAATAAATATGTCCCTGTAGATACTTATGTAAAAACAACCACAGATAATAATGATATTGTGAAATTAACCCTTACCAATTTGGTAAAATATGAAACATACACCCCATGAAATAAGTATCATACAATGAATACTAAAATAAATATAAATTAAAGTTTACTATACAAATAATAAAATTTTGGGCAGTACATACACCACAGAAAAGGTAATAGTGGCAATATGGCATGAATCACCCAGGAATAAGGAGTGAGATGAAAACCTCATACCTTGTACTTTTCCACGGTCGAGGGTAGTTTAACCTCCTGTATAATGGTGAAATAATTTTTATTAAATTATAAAAGAATCATATACATTAATATGATATCATATGTTGTCTTTTAACATTTATTTGTTAATAATATCTTAGTATTATCGTCATTTTGGGTGTTAACAGATTCGTTTCCCATTATATTAGTTGTTATGTGAGTCATAATTGTTATGGATGGGATGTATCATATTCAAATCCAGAATGATATCAAGTCTTTAATAATTATTTTTAATCATAAAATGAATATTAGTCTTGAATGGATACGATGGGGAATGAATCTCATCGCGTTCATGGAGACAGTAATCCGTACATATGCCCTATCGACAATATCCTTATTATGATATATAAATTATATATAATTGGATCGTATATCATATATACAGAATCATTATCATGTTATATTCATTATTTACATCAATTACAGGTCATTATTATAACCATCCAAATAATAATGTATTGAATAACAATTACACCACGGCATGGAGACGGTAATCTGTACATACACACGTATTGTGAAATGTTCTTAAAACGATGGATAGAACATTGAATTTTGTTGAAACATATTTATAATAACATAAAATTATATTGATGATATTGTATTTATTATTTTATAATGGAAACAACAATGAAAAATGATGTGGAAGAAAAAAGGAACTTGAAAGAGGTGGTGAGATATTTACCTCTTATTCGGGGTCTTCCTTTTGATTTGATCAAAAGGGATCCTTAAGTTGGCTTTCTGACTAAAAGAAAGACACTAGGATCAAGTGAGGTATGTTTGGAGGATATTTGGGCTGGGGGTTCCCGAGCCAAATGGATTTGGAGGTGTGATTTTGAGAGAAGGGGAAGTGCCCTTTTATAAGAGGGGTGAGGGTCACTTAAGGAAAAGATTAAAGAAATAATTTATTATACAATAATATTCGGTTTATAATGGTTCTAAATGGATTTATTTCGAGTATTTGGTGGTTATGGGTTTAAATACTCTCAACCAATAAGTTTTAGACAAGTTTTGGTTACTATTTTAACCTTATCTTTTAGATTTAACTCTTAGATAAATAGTTTAACTTTTTATCGCATCTTCTTGTATTATTACACTATATGGTAAATAAACATAATCTAAACATCCAAAAGAACCTTAAGTGGATAATTAATGAAATATATAATATTATTTAAGCCCTTTGGATGAACCTTACATTTTTAGGAATAATATATCAACCAATGATATTGTATTTGTTTTAAATATTAATTTATGTCAATTTGGAAACTATTTGGTATTTTGTTCTTGTGAAAGTCATAAAAACCTGATTACTTCAAACAAGATACATTTAATCATCACTAAAATGTCATATTCACCTAGAAAATTCGTGGATGTAATATAACATTTGAAATTATATATATTTTAATATTTATAATACCATTTATTTTATTCTTTCATTAATAAGGAAAATATTGCATCATCATTGTGTCATAAATAAATTTAATTATTAAATATCTAGAAATTATAAATAAAATAAAATTATGTAGGAAATTGTTTTATATTTTTAATGAATTTTTATAGTTGAAAAGATAACATTTATAACTCGGTAAAAATTGTTTTACTAGAAGATATATTCTTGTGTCATTTTTGTATTTACTTTATCTTAATTAATATAAAGTTTCATTATCACTTACTAGTGGCTCCATGGGGTCCCAAAATAGACCTAAAGATTCACATGGTTGGAAATTTATCTTCCAAAAAGGTCAGGACTCATGTTAGGGTAATTTAGTATTATTATAATATTATTTTTTACCCTTATTTACCGGATTTACCCTTTTACCATGGTAAATAAAATATTTTCCGAAGTAATTATTGAAAATGTCTAAATATTAATGTTACCTATTTACACAATTAGATCCTCATGATTCTAAATATGGAATAAATTTTTATAAATTTAAAACACAGAAGTGGCCGAAATTAATTTAAAATTAATTCCCATTGTCAAAACAAAAGGCTTGTTTTTAAGAAATATTAACTATTAAAAGAATGACACTTTTTTATGTGCAGTTTAAATGTGAAATTGTATCCAATGACCATCATTGTATTAAATGATAAAAATATGATCTAATTATACTTTAGAATCACTCAATAGTATAATTTATCACTATAAATTATTTTGATTAAAATAGTTTTTTTAATTAATGTTATGTATTTTTTAATATTCATAATAAATTTGATGTTTTCATAAAAATACCAAAAATACACCCTATTCTAATTTCAATATTATGAATAAAAAAATGAAGTTCATTTTTAGAGATAAAATTTATAAAATTTCAAAAAGTGGGCACTACTATTTATAAAGGCTAATTTGATTGGCTGTGGTGTGTTTGAACTCGAAGTTGCGTATAACACACACTATTGTATTAGTAAAAGAGAAGCTTACCATGCAATATTGGGGTGTTACATTATCCACTCCTTTGATAAATTGTGTACTCACAATTCTTGCTTGTTATTGGAAACTTGGGGTTTAAATATCAAAATATCGTAGTTGAAATCCCACATCGAAAAATGGATTAATGATGCCTCTATTTTAAAATAAAGAATGGTAAGTATGAAGCCTACCAAAAATAACACATACTAGTGTTCCATGTAGTTAAACATGGATATGGAAGAGAAAAATAATCTTCATGTTAAGATGGAGAGTGATCGATAATATTATTATGAGAAATTTAATGATCTAAAATCCATAAATTTGTGATGGGTTAAAAGGTCTTTGATTACCCCATAAGAAAAGTAAAGAGACAACGTTTTTGTTCTAAGTTACATTTCTTAATGTTGAAGAATTTATTTATGATATTTGATAAGATCATAAGGAGACATACTTACTTTATAATTAGTGTTTTATCTGTTAATAAATTTCTACCACAAACTCATCTTTCACCCCAAAACATAGTTGAACTGAAAAATATTATATTTATCCTAATCGTATAGGGTTCCAAATATAAACATATACCATTTAAATGATGAAAAATATTTTGTAGCATCCAGGGAATTCCTGTAGGATAGTGGTAGGTAATAAAGGCCTGCCACACTATGATTGTGGGTTCGATTCCTATAGCTTTGTCCGACGTGACATGTTATCTCCTGAACTACTGGTTGTCCTTTTCCCAAGTCTATAGTATTATAATTTTTCAATAATAATCGTACGATATGTTTTAACCTTAAACAATACTATCCAAATTTCAACTTAATCTATTACAAAAATTATAGTTATCCAAAATAACTCTGTCCAGACTCTCTGTAAATGGTATATAAATTCCAAAATAAATTGGAACATCAGATTCCACAAACAAAGTAAAGTTTCTCTTACTGTCTCATACTAAAAATATGATTACCTTAGTCATATTAAAACCATAACAAAAACATCAAGTATTATAGTACAATACTTATATATATCACATTATTCTTATAACTTGAATATAGTTCTTGAATCCAAAAACACAAATAAAGAAATTATTCGACTTCAACTATAGTAACTTCATAATCTTAACTTTATCCCTTGGCCTTTTCTGAGGAAAGTTAATGTGGCACTTAAGACATTCATTTGCATAATTCCCCATTTCTATACAATCATAGAATTAAATATTGACACTAACATTCTTTCCCTTGTAATCATGAGGTTGGTGGCCTTTTTTACCACACTTGTAACAAAGTCCCATTCCTTTTAGGCAAGCACTAGGGTGTTTCTTCCCCCAATTATCACATAATGTAAAATACTTCTTTCCCTTTTTCCCATTACCCGTCTCTTGCTCCACCATTATATTCTTCTCTTGCTTTACTTTTTTGTCATTTGATTTAGAGAATTACTTTCCTATCTTGATAACACATGAGGCAATATCTTCATACGACAAGATGGATTGCGATACAAAATCTCGATGGAGAAATGGTTTTAGCCCATCAATGAAAAGATCAATATTACTTCTTGGGTTACGTATATAATCTACAACATTCCTTTCTATCCTTGTAAAGTTATCCCCATACTTTGCAACATTCTCATCCTCCTTTTTCCTCAGACTGAGAAATTGTCTTTCCATATCCGCTTGATGGTCTTGAGGAAAGTATTTTTCTATGAAAATATCTTTAAATGACCTCCATTGTATACTTGATACTTCTTAATCCTCCGTTGTGATTTGAATAACTAACCACCATTGATGAGCATCTCTAGTGAGGCGATAAACTGCCATGACAACATTTTCCCTTTCACTACTCCCCAATGCCTAAAATATTATCTCTAGAGAACTTATCCATTAGTCAGCTACCAATGGATTTGAATTCCCATTGAATGTTGGTGGTTGTTTCCTCATGAAGTGATCTAACATTGACCCTCCACATTGTGGATTAGGGTGTTCTATACGGTTAAGGTTATTATTCATAACCTGAGAGAGATGTCCAAGTATGGTGATAAGCTGATCAGCACCAGTTGTATAACTATCTCCACTATAATTATCATGAGTATGAGGGAAATACTCACATGTAGTACGTGCATTTATACGATTTCCATTTCATCCCCAAGGTTCCATTTCTAATCAATGGAAAAAACTAGACTAGTTTATGAACCAAAATACATAATTCCAAACATGTAAAATAACAAACATAAATTGAACAGTTTATAGATATAATCCAAAATCATAAAAAAAATTTATTGAGGAAGTATATACACATAATCCCTTCATAATGGTTTGTATAGAAAATGAGAATTATCCAAAGCCTATCCCAAAGGAGTGTCATAACCAAGAGTGAAGCAAGGCCTATTATCACGCACCAGTTCCCGATCCAGTCTAGCTCAAAGCTGTGTTTTTAGGTTTTATCTCTAGGTACATATGTGCCCGAGCCACCTCTACCCGCTCGTATCCAGTCAGGGATCCATTTCAAGGAAAAATCACAAAATCTATACAACACAAATTTTTTTGGATGTTTTTTTATACTAATCTTGAAATTCTATCATAGGGCTAGGTGCTATAATCATAGTTTATCTAAATATAGTTTCCATGGTTTGTACTAAAAATCCTCTGATACAAACTGTAACCCCCCGACCCTAGTTACCCAGAGCCTGTGCACTATTTTAATACATTAGTATAATTACAAAGAGTCAAGCCCCGAAGGACTGATCAGTTTAGTGTTATTTAAAAATAGATTACAGACATTAACATTACATTAAAATTTCAAACATAAAACACAACATAAATTGTTCTTTGAGAACTCCATTATTACTTTTAACTTAACCTTTTATATCAATTATAATACACTTCTTGGAATCCCGGGAAAATGAAACATATGAAAGGGGTGAGCTGAAACACTATGTAATGGTAAGCAATACAGCAAAAGATAACATAAATATTAATCTTGGTGAATAATTAAAACCACATGCCGTTACCAATAATAAACAAGAATAATTTTATGGATGGAATATGATCTATGAAAATAATTCCATAATAAAACATATCATGGGTATTCTACTAGTCAAATGGCCACATGGACCGTCAATATTATTTTCATAATGAGGGAATGTATAATGCCAGAAATTCTGAAACATTTTGCAAAGGCCTCCACCAAGACGTCTAAAAATGATTAAGGCCTCGGCCAAAACCATATATCAAATTGGTAAAGGGCCTCGACCAATTTCACGTCTCGTTGTCTCATGAGACCTACCGATGCATCAAGGAGCTATAGCGGGCTCTACCCATCACATACTATGTCCAATACATTCCTCATATGAAAAGGATGAAATGTAACATTAACATTCATAATAAAACTAGCATAAAAAATGTCATTACTTTAACCATGAACCATGAATGGTATAAAAATAACACATCCATAGTCAAACATATCACAAAACCTTCAATACAATATTTAATATTTGTATCATAACAAATCAACATCAAACAAGATTAAAATCCATCAAAGGATGTTGACATAGATGAAAATGATTTGTAAAAATCTGTGAGAGAAATATACCTTTTTCATAAAAACATTTTAAAGTTACACACTTTAGAAATGAATACATTTAAATATATTTTGAATCAAAGTGTCCCATACCACTTTGAAACTTTTGAAAGAAATTAACTTTTTTAAAACATTAATGTCCATATAAATAAATCCTCAAAAACCATTTTGAAAAAATGGACATTAATACGAATAATTTAGAAGAATAAGTAATTAAAACATTTAAACAGATTGTTTATTAAAAATTCCCTTAAAAAGAATACCTTTGAAAACTCTTTTATGAAACATTAACATGGATAATAAATATGTCCCACTAGATACTTATGTAAAAACAACCTTGGATAATAATGATATTGTGAAATTATCCCTTCCCAATTTGGTAACATACGAAACATACACCCCATGAAAGAGGTATCATACAATGAATATGTAAATACACATAAATTAAAGTTTATTACAAAAAGAATACAATTATGGGTAGTACATACACCACACAAAAGGTAATAGTGGAAAATGGCATCAATCTCATCGGAATAGGGAGTGAGATGAAAACCCCATACCTTTTACTTTTCCTTGGACGAGGGTAGTTTATCCTCCTGTATAATGGTGAAATAATTGTAAATAAATTATACAAGAATTATATACATTAATGTGATATCATATATGATCTTTTAACATTGCTCTATTAATAATATCTTAGTATTATCATTGTTTTGGGTCTTAACAGATTTATTTTCCTTTATATTATTTGTTATATAAGTCAAAATTGTTATGGATGGGATGTATATTATTCATGTCCAGAATTATATCAAGTCTTTAAACATTATTTTTAATCATCGAATTAATATTAGTCTTGAATGGATATGATGGGGAATGAATCTCATCACATTCCTGGAGACAGTAATCTGTACGTATGCACGAGTGACTATATCATTATTTTGATATTAAAATAATATATAATTGGGTTTTATATCAATTATAAAGAATATCTATAATGTTATATCATTATTTACATAAATTGCATGTCGTTATTATACCCATCCAAATAATAATGTATAGAATAACAGTTACACTATGACGTGGAGATGGTAAGCCGTACTTACGCACATATGGTGGAATGTTATTAAAAGGATGCATAGAATAATGAATTTGGTTGTACAATATTTATAATAACATCATAGTATATAAAAGTTACTAGATTTATTATGTTAGAATGGAAACAACAAAGAAAAAGGAAGTGGAAGGAGAAATGAACTTGAAAGAGGTGGTGAGATATTTACCTCTTATTCAGGTTCTTCCTTTTGATTTGATCATAAGGGATCCATAGGTTGTCTTTATGACTAAAGGAAGGACTCTAGGATCAAGTTAGGGAAGTTGGGAGGATATTTGTACAGGGGTTGGCTGAGAAAAATGGCTTTGGAGGTGTGATTTTGAGAGAAGGGGAAGTGCCCTTTTTTAAGAGGGTTGTGGGTCACATCAGTAAGAGATTAATGTATTAATTTATAATTAATTCCCAATTTAAAATAAAAAAAGTGTGTTTTTAAGTAATATTAACTATTAAAATATTGACACATGTTTATGTCCAGTTTAAATGTGAAATTGTGTCCAATGAACAACATTGGATTAAATGGTAAAAATATAATCTAATTACACTTTAAAACCAATCAATTGTATTATTTAGCACTATGAATTATTTTGATTAAAAAAGTTTTTTTAATTACTGTTTAGTATTTTTCACTATTCATCACAAATTGGATGTTTTGAGAAAAATACAAAAACGTCACCCTAAGCTAATTTTGATATTATGAACCCAAAAATGAAGTCCATTTTTAAAGATAAAATTTATAAAATTTCAAAAAGTGGGTAATACTATTCATAACAGCTAGTTTGATTGGTTGTGGTATGTTAGAACACAAAGTTGCGTATAACACACGCTGTTGTATTATTCAAAGTGAATCATACCATGGATGCATGGGGTGTTACAGATAGTGATGATTAAGGATTATGAATTCCCAATTCATTAAAAAATGGGGATGTAAAGAAGGTGCCCATTAAATTGAGTCAAAAGGATCATGATAACTTATCTATAATGAGGATCATAAAGGATCTAATATTTATGGAAATGGTAATAATTGATACTGAAATCATTAATAATGGGATAAATCTCATCTTACTCAATTGAGGTATTAAAAAAATATCTAGGTGAATCTTAATGTTGTGTAGAAGGAAGTTGTAGAGATGAAATAAAAGGTCATAAATGCTCATGAGTTTTACATTAATCATGATAGAATGATAAGGTGTAGAAACCATGTATGTGTTCTATCCAAAAACTATATGAATAATGTGTTTTATAGGAATCTCAATGTTCTTCATTCTCTATTCATTCTGGAAGTACAACTCTGTATGGTGATTTGAATGACTACATTTTGTGGGATGGAATGAAAAAAATATCACATTGTTGGTATCTTGGTTATTGGTATATCATCATATTACGGTTGAGATAAAAAATTATAATGGAATGGTACATCCATTGCCCATACCCGAATGGAAATGAAAAACATTACAATGAATTTTTTATTTGGACTCCCTAATAAATATAAATGCCATAAGGATATATGGGATTTAGTCGATCACCTTACAAATTCATCACACTTCCTCACAATAAGAGAACAATTCTCTCAGGATCATATTTATAGGGTATGCATTAAGAAATCGGCAAGGTTTCATGATTACAATATTCCATTATGTTTCATCATGTTCAGAGTTTTAGCTTTAACTTTTTATGATGTATTCATAATGCTCTAGATACGGAGTGGAGTTTTGTTACTGCACATCATCCTAAAATAAATCATCATCACAACAGAACAATTCAAGACCTACAAAATATATTGATATCTTATTCTATAAATTTCAATAGAGGTTTGGAACAACACCATCCTCTAGTTGTGTTTTTCTACAATAAATAAATTCACTAAATTATTCACATGGCTCTATATAAAGCCCTCAATGTAAAGAAATGTAGAAACTAAATATACTAGAATGATTGTGGATAAAGAAATGAATTGGGACTTAATATATATTAATAAATCATAGAAAACTTTAGAATTATCCAATAACACATAAGGGTGTCAAATGTTGTAAAATTTGTTATACTGATAATCATTGATGTGATCTGGAATTTGAAGTTAATGATAAGGTGTTTTTAGGAATTTATACATTGAAAAGTAAATGTGATTTAGAAATAAGGAAAAGTAAATCCCTAGGAAAATTAGTCCCTCTGATGTTATTGACTATTTTGGAATGATAGTTAATCAGATGGTGCTTCAGCCAAAACTCTCCCAAGTTCATGATGTGTTCAGAGTACCTATCTTAAGGAAGTACATACATGATCCTTCACATGTAATAAAATCAGAGGTGGTACTTCTAGAGAATGATAATTATTATGAGGAATAACTGGTGGATATTCTGGAAAATACAAAGAATGTTATATTAAGCAAGACCACTCACTTGGTCAATGATTTCTGGTGAAACCACCGGTTTGAGGAAGCATTGGGGGAAATTTAGGATACTATGAGGCATATGTGTCTTTATTTTTTGTATTCGGGTAATTTATTTTTGAGATTGAAGTTCATTTTAATTTGTATAAAATGCAACAATATAAGAATTTATGAAATATTTCTTATTAAATAAATTTTTTATTTCAAGTATACCATAAAAATACAAGGTTCTAGAGAACACTAGCAAACAATTAATATTATAATTTAAACCAGACCATGGGTACCTAGCTGTTAAAATTGGTGATGTGAATAGTAATGACCACATTTTTATTATTAATTATAATAGTTTTATATAATAAAAACATATTTATAAAAAAATTTAATATTTTGTAAAGTCGTTATATGTTCCAAAAATATGATTTTGTGGAAAAAAATTATTTTTTTCGTAAAAAATAATGAAATTAATTTTTGAAACATTTTAAAAAATAATTTTATAAAATAAAATTCTTTTTATTAAATCAGTATTGCAATTTTATTTGAGGGTGATTTTTTTTTCTATTTTTTCGTAAATTATTAACATTTTTATGAATACTAAAAAATATAGGTTTTTATTGAAAACTATCATTTCGTTAAAATAGTGGAGAAGATTAATTTTTGATTTAAATTTAATAAAAGAATTAGTAGTTTAACTGTATGCCCATTTATCCAATTACTGCAAAATAAAAAAAATTTCATATTGAATTTCGAAATAAAATCATTATACACTATTGAATAGTTTCACTTTGAAACACTACTTACTCATCACAAATTTGAGATTAATATTAAACTTATAATTTCCACATATGTGAATTTAGTTTTTGAAAATGGATTCTATTTTTTAATAACATCAATTTATTTTATCTACTAAGGAAAAATTAATATTTTATGATAATGAATAGAAAAATAGTAAAAATTATTTATCATATTTAACGTAAAAATTGGTTTACCCAGAGTAAGCTAAAATGATATGTGTTCAAAATGACCCATTAATATCCATCATCAATTTTATGGCCATATATTGACCTTATTATGTGTTTTCCTCATGTGTTGTCTATTTTGCAGCCTTATAGAATGTTAGGAATCTGGGTACACGATTTTATTTCCAAAATTTAAATGTGTTCCACCAACATCACCAATAAAAGGACACCCATTGTCCTATAATATTCATACTTACGAAACCATTTGGTTTTTACAAAACATGACCAAATAAATTAATTAACACCCTCCTGTAATCCTAGAAACCTTATTTTGGTTAGAAATATAACTTATGAAGGATTTAGGTGAATACCTAAGGAGGTTACCTGAATAAAATGTGATTTTATTCATTGATAATTTTTATTAAATTTTATTATCCACCTCCTTAAATTCTTAATAAGCCATGATAATATGATAACCTCATAATATTTCATATACTTATAAGTTTTTATTTTATGGGAATCACTTTCAACCACCTCCACATTTGTCAAATGGGGCCCAAAATCATTATTTGTGTACTTAGATAACTACTACGATGTGAAAAGATGTACTTAATTTTCCATCAGCATATCACATGACTATATATAATATTGTATTAAATGTTTATGTAGTAATATGATAACATCTATTTTGTGTGCAATGGATTACCTCCTCACACAAATTTTTGATTTGTTCATTCTTAAAATAGATGATAATATGATTGGGTTGAATGAAAATATGTTTTATATGTGATATAAAAATGATTCTATAATGATAATATCTTAGTTACATTTATTTTTTAATACCTGTCGAGAATTTGGTGACAAAGTTCATCCATACATACGACCTACCAACTCCATGAATACTATTTTTTGTATATAAATTTTATATATTAATATAAATACAGTTATTATGAATATATATGATAATTATATCATGTTTAATATTATTGATATTATGGAACCACAATAAATATAAGAGTACCAAAAATAAAAAATCATAATATACACAAAACAAATTAGTTATTTCTCAAATCATAAATTTAATAAAGAATTGTAATTAAATGGGTAATAAATGGTCATAATTAATTCATATATTGTATGATATATATATATATATATATGTATGGTCATATAATATATTTATAATAAACAAATAATTATTATATATGATTTTTGAATGTGTAAAAAGGAAGTCGAGACCTAAGGTAAGATATATTTATCTCAATTTTCCTTCGCTGAGACAGATGTTATGTTATGCAACATCATTATTTTATGAGGTGTATATATATCCTATTTGACATGTAATATCATGAAATTACATATAATTATGAAATTCTAAGTTTCATTTAACATTATTCTTTAATGGGTCTTATTATTTAATGTTACCAATGTGGTAAAGGTTTTATGTTAAAATCGCATAGTTTATTAGTATTTTTCATGATTACTCTTATAATGAATAAATATTATCATATATCTCTTAATAAACTCATTTATTTTATTATTCTATCAATATTTATTGATAATACATGTTTTCCCTAAAATTTTCACTCTTTATATATTTAAATGCTCAAAATGATGTTTTTATGAATAATTGTGTTTATTTCTGTATTCAGTCAAAGAAATTTTTTCTTCCAAAACAATGATTCCTAATTTTTTTTGAAAAAATGTTTCAAAATTTTGATAATGATTTATTAAAAAATTATAATAAAAATTTTACTATCATAAATTTTAACGGAATATTTAGGACATTTTCGAGACATGGCCATTTGTATTTTACCAAAATTTAAAAAGAAATATTTGTATTAACATGTATTAAATATATATAATTTATCGATGTTTGGACCATTATTTTATTTAAAAATTATTTTATATTTTTTCATGGATATAATCAATGAAACATATTACAACAAAATTATATGAATTTTTATTTTTTAGAAAAGTGATATTCAAATGAAGGATTTTTTTTGAAATAAATGTTCCATGTTAATTTTCTATTAAAATAATTTTCCATATAAGTTGAAATCATTTTATGTTACTTATGATTTAATATGGATATCTTCCTTGTTTACCAATCTCATTATTTATCTGAATTGTTTATGTTTATGATGAAAATATTTTCATGAAACCCATTTCACATCCACGGGTTATCGTGTGGTAATGTTGTTATAAAAAAACTTCTTTATCCATGGGTTATGCTTTAATGAAATAATGAAATGATTTTAAATATTATTTATTTATCTATAGGTTATTTCATTATGAAATGTTTGTTAAACAAATAATATTTCTTGGGCTATGATATGATGAATTTTTTGTAATCAATTAGAACACATATATATTATTACCATTATGTGATTGGTGGGACCTATATCTCCCTCTAATGCATTGGGTAAATATTTAAATCTCATTGAATAAATAAGACTATAATGAGGAATTAACCCAGTTCATTTTTCAATTCTATCAACTATTATAGAATTGGGGGTCAACCTTTAATCCTATAATGGTTTGGTGGTTCATCCCTATCCACTATAATAGTCTTGGAAATGTGCCTTGAACTACCAAGGTAATTATTTTAAATGTATTTGAGTGTTCCAGAAATCAATGTCTTATGAAAATGTTATGTTCTCATGGTTAAAGATCATTGATTCCATTAAAATTCATGTATTATAAAAATACATGATTTATGAACTGACTCATGTTTATGATTTTTGATATATATGGTTGGGTTTTAAAATACTATTATCATGTTCTTATACCCTTATTAGCATGATATGATAATATATCCCTTATTTAACCTTAATTTGAATATAATCTCGCCCTTTATTATGTTTCATTTCCAAAGGTTATGATTAAACATATTACATATGATATTCTTAAGAATGATTTCATTTATAAAGAACTTTTACAGAGACGAGGTTTCTCACTTATCTACTAGTTTTCTATGTTTCTAGGTTTCTAGAGGCACACTACCAAAATGATTCGGGCCTAGATTATTATGTTATGTAATTAATATTCATATATAAAGATGTCATATTTATTTATATTTCATTTGTGAATTTGTAATGATTCCCTCAAAATTTAATTTCATATACTGAAATAGATGTGGGTAGTTATATATCATTGCGTCATCTAATTCCCATGTTTATTCCTCAATCATGTGGTTCGACCACAAAACATTGTATAGTAAAGTTATCTTATTTAATAAAACATTTATCTATGAAATATGATCTTTACTTGATTATACACATAGAAAATATAAATATACATGTGTAACACCTCTAGATTTAATACATGTGAGGGTTCTGGTAAATAATTCTCCAAGTGGGATACATGGAACACATCTTGTACATAGTATATATTTGGTAGGATTGGAAGTCCATAGGCCAAAACTGTAATGTGATAAATATCATATAAAAGGGACAACATATCTATGAATAATATTTCTCATAATCCATAATCTCATTAAATTTATCCATGATGATATGAAAAAAGAACACCTTATCTCTGACCTCAAACTATAGTTCTCATCATTGAATGTATGCAATGTTTTTTTCACAATATTATTTATAGATTTAATATGATGTTGAATAGTTTTGTATGATCCTGAACTTCTAATAATGCATGTTATATTTTATTTTTTGGTTGATCTAATTATTTTTCTAGTTAATTAAATATTTTTTGGGAATATGTGGAGACTCAAGGGTGTCCTGGGGGCCCAGGACAAGAAAAAAGAATTAGAGAGGCTACACGTGGAAAGGAAGAAGGTTGGAGCAAGGTTTATTCTAACTATCCCCCATAAACGCACATATTGTATAGGGTGGGATCACAGTTGAAAAACAATACAAGTGGGGAGATACAAATCACATGGGCATGGATCTATCCATCTCGCATGTCCACCACGTGGTTTGTAAAACGATGTGGGATCCCTAAGAGACTGTACAACCTTGGTCTCCTATTGGATAGATGTTAGGGCATGGTTTATTTATTGTATGACCAACCCTATGTCCAAATAGTGTGCCTCATTAAAAAGGGTAATTTCCCATCCTTGAAAAGGCTGTAATGGTTCTATCATGATTTTCCCCATTTCATCGTTCAATTGCCTTGGTGATGAACCCTTTACTACCTCCTTCTCCAAGGAAAATTATCCATTGATTCATGTAATTTTATAGTATGTTTTGCAGTGAATCAATAATATGGGGTATTCTAACACTCGTTTTCCTTCTATTTCTTATAAAAGGACATGTTAATTAATTATTATCCATATGAATCAATACAACCTTGTTTTACAAAAGATTATATGATTGGTATTTGAAGGTTGTTTGAGTATGTATTAAGGAAAAATGTTAAGAATGAATCCTTCTAAAAACGTGGTGTAGGTGGTCTACAAGTCATATCCCATAGTATTGATGTCAGTTATGTGTACGTGGTAGTGATCATTATGTTGTTATGCTGTGATTTTTTTCAATGGTATGAAATTATTAATTGGATATCTAAATGATGTGTTGGACCCATCATGATTCCTATAGGATTCTAGGAGGATTAATAAACCATTCCTTTGGAAACCCAAGGGGTTTTACCCTCAATTGAACATGAATGAATGAGACCTTAAATGATAAATTTAATGGCTTATGATATTAAACCCTTTGTAAATGTGACTAAACCAATCATATAAAATGACAGGGTGATTGTCTAAAATTGAAATGTTAAAGGAGTTATGATATATAAATATATGGATGTGATAATTAGATAATGTGAATTAGCCTCAAGGTTAAATGGCATGGAATGGGGGACAAATGACATAATATGTTAAAGTGGTAAAATGGGATTGTTTTGGGAATTGAGAACATGAGGATGGTAAAGAACCATGAAAAAATGATTAAATGTAAATAGAAAAGCATTTTTATTTTTCTATCATAAAATGGTTAATGATGATGATCCTTGGTAATGTGAACCAATGTTTAGTGGGATTATGGACTGATGCTCCACTCCCATGGGGGATCCAAAATGATTCTTCTGGTACCCCAATGAATATTAAATTTTTAGGGATTGAAATTATACTCTTGAAGAAAAGGTTATATAGATGATATTCTATATCAGGGTTGGGATGTATAGACAAGGCGTTCCAAATACTGGTCGGATTCTGGGATAGATGATCCTAGTTTTCCAACCTATGCCCTCTTGATACATGGTTCTGAAGACTGACATGGGTCGAAGTAGTTTTGAAGAAATCAGTATAAAATGAAACTAAGAATGGAAGTAATTGATATAATAAATTAAAAATGATGTAAATTAATTTTTTTATTTTTTCATCATTTACGGGACTTATGCATACATTATAATTGAGTGCATATTTTTTAGAAATCTTTGGTGGTGGCCTAATTAATTTTTTTAATCACACCATACATAGGATGACAATGGGTTTTGGAGAAAACATCATGGTTGAGGATCATAGGAATTGAAAAGGCCATATTTCTGAGGGTAGATTTGGGGATTAGGGAAGGTAATCAATGAGGGGAAAAACTTGATATTGGGACTTATTTTGGTATACTTCCACATTTCTATAATTTGGGATTTCCTTCCTAGTTTACTCTTTATGACATGGAATACAATATTTTCTATTTGGTTGTAATAATGAACACATTTATGGGAAATTGTTTTTGTAATGTACGATTATCTTTTTTGATATTTCTATTATTTATAATTTTATATTTTTGGGATTCTCTATTAAAGAGGGTATAATATCCCAACATGTTTCATAATACCCTCTCTACATGTCGACATCCAATTTCATATATTGAGGAATGATTGAGGTCATATTGTGAATATGCTCGAGTCACCAATTAGAGGCACATGAATTGATATGTTTCAAAGTAGTAGTAGAGCTGGTTCTTTTCTGTTATTTGTTTTAGTTGGAGAAGGTAAATATGGGACAAGAATGTTATAGTAATTTTAAATTTTCTCGTATTTGGGAGTAACTAACCAATATATAAGGAAAACTAGAGTGTCTATGGTAGGATTATTATTCTTGATGTTTGTATTATCAATTGGATTTTATTTCACCATACAGGATATAGTTGTAGTGTGATGTTACTATTTTCTACAATTTAATTTTCCTCCCATCATGGAATGAGGTTTCTATATTCATTAATCATTTCAGAAACATATCGATACATGTTACATTTATCATTCTAGGCACACATGGAAAAATTAGATATAGTTAGGTAAGATATTTGAAAAAACGTCTTCATTATATTTTAATTTTAAAGAAAATGAACCTAATTAAATAATAATTATCTCTGTATTAAGAATTGAATTATTGTTATGCCATGTTTAAAATGGAATCTAATATAAAGTGAAAATTTGGGAGTCGGGTTAACCATTTCTAAAAATGTAATAGGTTCGGGGAGGTTTATAATTGTGATGAGTTAGTGGTTATGTCTATTCATATAGTTTATACAGGGTGAAATGTTTTTACATGATGTAAGATCTCTTTTTCACAATTATTAAAATATTATGTTATGTTTTTTGAGTTATGCATTTGTCATTCTAGGGAAATACCACCACGATGACATCGACTAGTTGAGTGATAGTAGGACATCACTGATAATGCTCATCCAATAGAGGGAAAAGATTTATTATTGATTTCAAGTAACTGGGGAATAGAAATTTTATGATAACATCACCCATTTTATGTAATTTATGGATCCAGACCTTGGGAGGTATATTCTAAGAATGATTGACTTGACATGATTTTTTTAGCTCCAAAACCCTCTAATGTTTGCTGGAGAGGGTTGACTGTAGGCAAAACAAATTTTGGTAGAGCCTTTCTAGATGATTATGGATAACATAGAGACCCCACATGAGATGAAACATAATTTAGTAACACATATATTGTAAGGAACATCAAATAATTAGTGGGATATGCAGGCTCAGGATCAGAATTTTGAGGGCATGTCAACGAAGTAATTCTATGAGATGTTATTCAAACACTTTTACCAAGATATCATAAGGTAGATAAATGATTAAGAGTTTATGCACATGACTCAAGGAATCATAATGTCCATGAATTATGATATCCACTTCATAGACTTGAATCATTTCACTCTTATGTAGAAAAGATATGATTAAGTTACTAATAAGTAATTTAAGTATGGGATTAGATCCAAAATTATGTCCCATGTAAATATTTTCACATGAAGTATTTTTCTATGGTGGTGGAGTATGTTCCAATTTTTGAAGGGAACCAAAATGAATCTTTTGATGGTGGAAATACCATTTTAGTTGGAAAATCTTGTGGTACATATTTTTATATTAGTAAGTTCCATTGCGATAATTTCCACAAGATTAGTGGCATAAAAATTAATCACGGTAGAGGAATGTTCTCCCAGGTATATAGCTTAGTTTTCGTCTATCAGTTCAGCCAGTCGATGCACATGGGAGGTAAAAGTCATAGACCACTAGTAGATTTTGTTTCATACAGTAGGATGGGTTTTATATAGAGTTTTTACAAGTTCCAAAAATAGGCGGGATGTGGTGGGGGATCAGGGCTAGTATAGAGCATCGACATGGGGTCAACTACTCCATATGAGTCCAGAAGTTGGAGTTCCCCCATTCATTCTAACATGGAATTGTATGAGGTAGTTCAAGACATGACTTTCCATATCATAGGGTTAAAAAAAATTAGGAACTAATAATCAAGATCAAGATAGATGGGTAGTTTAGCATAATCCACGTCTGGTTGAACCTATAAGTGGCGATGCTAAACCATCAACTAGTGGATGTAGATTTTTTGTTTCTTCCACTATTTATAGTTTTATATTTGATATTAGAGCCTTTCATTATCTTATATTTATTATTTTTTGAAATTTTTTTTGTTCTGTAGATGTAAATTATATGAGGGGACATATTGATTGACACACCATTAGGTGTATGAGTAGAAAGTATTTGGCAGTGTAAAGAGTGAGCTCATGTGGTTGGTGGGTACTGCTTCATTAGGGACTTGTTTATGATCGATATGTTCGATTTTGACATGATATTGGGTATGGATGGGTTGGTATTTTATCAATCCCAATTTCAAAAGGTATGATTCACATATTTTTATGGTGATAGTAATGTTCACTGTAGTCATTGAGATATCAACACGAGCTATGCAGGGATATTAATCAGTTGTTTAGTGAGCTTATAGCCAAATTGGAATATCACGTGCTTGATGATGGGTTATTAGTGAATTATTTATTTCCACTTGTAGTGGATTAGTTTGAATATATGTTACCCATGTATTTTTTAGGATTTATAACCAAGATATATTTTTAGATCACAATTCATTTAGAACATGGAGTTGAGATGGTCCCCATTATTCCTTATAGGATGACACTAGAAGATAATCAAGAGCTCAATACACATCTAGAGGAGTTAGATAGTAAATAATTTATCCTCCCATGTACATCACCAATGCTTTGGAAATACTTGGAGTGGTAACATTCAAATAGGTTTGCAGATGAAGAAAAGAAATAAGAGAAAACTGACACATGACATAGAGATTTACATTAGTTGGAGAAATGATCCAAACATCCAATGAGAGTTAAACCTTCACTAGTTTCAGCAGCACCAAATAAAGAGGGATAAAAGTGTTTCACATATAGAAACCCTCTCTTGAAATGAGTTAATGAGGAAGATAAAGAATTATGCCACCAAACACGCAGAATGTATTTACTACAATAGTGAATAGAGACTAGAAGTTCACATCACTATTGTTAATCAACCACCCATATCGAAGGTTCTACATTGGCCGGTGGAATGAAATCCACCAAGATATAGTATCACCATCCCCGAAGTCCAATCTTCTTCTGTAGCCATTCCAAATGTATGCACTGCTATAGTTACCTATCAGTGTTTTGTAGTCAACAATTTTATAGTTGGAGAAATTTTATATAATGTACTGAAATTTGGGCTATGGGATGATGGCCCTCAGAACCATAGAGTAGGGATACTTTTCCAATTGAAAACACAAAAAAGCTCACTATCGAGCTCAACACAACGATTTGCATCCTGATGCACAGTATGGGCCCTAAGAATAAGACCCAAAACCATCCTAAAATATCAATCTACACCAGTCCAACAATATACCACATGAATCATGATTTAAGAAAATGTCTTTCTTCAATTCCACTTACATAAAGAACTTACTTATTTTTTTCTCCTCATCCTCCTCAATAACTAGATTATTTCTTTACTTTTAAAATTTCAATTTTGAGTTGAAAATTCATTAATTACCAGCTCTTTTAATTTTTTGAAACCATGGAATCCTTCCATTGTCTGCCTTTCATCCTCCATTCATCAGTGGAGGCCAACAGAATCACAAAAGTTCCTCAAATTTTATATTACCAATGGCTTCGTCAATATATCTTATGTATTGTTTCTTCCAAAAATATTCTTCAATGTCAACAACCCATCCTATATAATGCCTCTGATAAAATGGTAATTTATCTAAATACATTGTCTAGTCATGAAACACTAGATTTTTTAGATATATAGAACATTGACTGCATGATTGAAATACATTTTCCTCTAACATTCTACCCAACTCATCAAAGAATTTCATCATCCAAACTGTATCTTTTCAATCGTCGGTTACAACAGTATATTCTACCACTCTGTCGGATAAAGCCAGCACCTTATATAATTATGATATCCATCATAATATAATTACTCCACATGTAAATATATAACTTGTGGTACTCCTCTTGATGCCGATATCATGTCCAATTTTAGCATCCACCACCCCCTTCAATGAATATATTTTCTCAAATCAGAAAATGCTTCCTTGATATAGTTTAAATACCTCAGTGTCCACTTCAGGACAAGTATGAACCATAGAATACATCACGATTCCAATAGCCATGGAATATAAAACCGTTTCTATGTACTCAACGACTGTAGTCATTTTGGGTGATTAATACTTGGAATGTTTGAATTGTCCTTCCAACGGAATAGTTACTAGAATTTCTTTTAACATACTGAATATTGCTAGAACCATTACATTGTAGTCAGCTTGTGATAAAATCAAGGTTCTAGTAGTGTGATCTATCATGATCTTCATCCCCAAAATCATGACAGATTTTCCAAGATCATTCAATTTGAATTCCACATCTATCTTCTCTTTTATCACATCAATTCTATGTATAAGAGATATTTTAATGAATATATCATCCACATATAGATTATATATAACATATTCTTCATCAAAATAATTTATGTAGCAACAATGATCTAAAACAAATTGTTTGAATTAATTTTGAGTCATGAACTCATCAATCTTTTATCCACTTCCTAGGTCTCTAATTAAACCCATAAAATCTCTTCTAGAGTTTTCACAAAATGTCTTCCTTCTAGACTCAACATATCCCTCAAGGTGCTACATTTATATTTCCTCCTCCATATATCAATGAATGAATGCTGTATTCAAATAACAATGCTCATGAAAAAGGACTTCTAATGCCACAATGATTAGAACTGCCTAGATGGTGGTAAAAATCACTACAAGTGAGAACATTTTAGTGAAATCCACACCCTCCTCCAGTTAAAATATTTATGAAACAGTTTTTCCTCAAACCTCATATTTCCATAATGATTTTCCTTAACCTCGTACTCCCAATTGTTTTCAATTCTTTCTTCCCTTGTGAAAGTTGTGTCAACTCTTACATGTTGTTTTCATCTTCTGAATATTTCATCTTTTCCATGGTTAAATCCAATATTCCCAACTCATTCAACTACATTTCCTCTTCCAAAAATTCTGGTTCACCACTATCCATCAATGAAAGATGTGTAAAAATTGTGATTACCTTTGTATAGGACTTCTCAACCTTGTTTATCTCCTCAATCCCACTATAGGAGAAGTATCCGCTGCTTCCAATGTATCACTATAAGGTAGACCTTCAGTACCTATTTGATCTTTTCACTATGATCCATTATTCCCATTTTATTATCCATATATATGGAGACCTTGTACATTAAACCTATATTAAATACCACATTATTTCTTCTTATGGCCAATTTAGATAGATTATCACAAAATAGGTAACCAAACTCTTCATCACCATATCAAATAAAGAAAGATAACCTAGTCTTAGCATCATGCTTGTACATTACGTCAGCATAAATATGCATATATACAAAAAAACCAAAATCTAAAAATTGTGAGAGTTCTATATAGTTACTAGTTCAGAACTCCTCAGGTAGACATTCTCCCACGGGTATATATGGACTTATGTGGATGATTATTGACTCCATGTTCATCGAATGTGCCCTAAAAAGTCTTGGGAAACATTGAATACAGGCTCATTATTCAATAATGTTCATTATGTTCCCCATTCGTCCTTTTAACTACACTATTCTATTATAGTGCTACTAGAATAATATTCTCCCATAGAATTCCATTATTTGAATAAAATTTCCTAAACTCATTATTTATGTACTCTCCACTGTTGTGTAACCTCAGCTAGTTTATCATTGTTTCTAAAACCATATCCACCATGATTTTGACCAAATTAAATAAGATAAATATATAAAATTTTATTTTTAGAAAATAAACCCTTACCTTACTTGTAAAGTCATTTATAAATATCAAATAACATTTTGACCCTATAAGAGAATGCACTTGTCCAGGCCGTCAAACATCTGTGTGCACTAGGTCTAGCTTAATAGCATCTAATGTTATTCTGCCTTTGGCGAAAGAAACTTTCATCTGAATTAAAAGGATATAATTATCACATAAGCCTACTTCTACTGAATTTATGTCTACTATTATTCATTTTGTGGAATGCACATTCATACCCTTCCCACTCATATGTAATGGCCTATAGTTCCATAGTTGTGAATCTATGATAAAATTATTTTATCTAATAATATCCATGGTAGTTTCTGTTATGTTTTACATGGTACCATTCTTTACTCCCCAAACTATGATGATAGATCCATTGGTAATTTTTCAGGCACCACCAATAAATGTGGTACTATAATGACCAATAATTTACATATATTGATATTACATCAAAATTTATTTACATTCATTATATCATATAATAAATCCATGACAGTACTGTATAGGTATAATGTACATAGAAACTGGGAAACATAAACAACAAGTTCATAAAACATCTACATTGTCTCCCACTTATTTCATCATAAATAGACTCATTTTTGACAATGCTTACTTAATAACTTTCATAATGAACCGGGGAAAAGAGAAGATGAAAGGATGAGTTCAAATTCATATTAAGGGTATACATGGTAAATATCAATCATATCATAATAATAATACATAAGAACAAAACATTTTAAAATCTTATCCTATATATGAAATATCATGATATCATTTCATGTGATAAAAGTTCATAAGAATTAATGGAAATAATCCCAACATTCATAACACTAGACATTAAGTATTATGGCTTACATATAATCCTATAAAATCATTTCCATATTATCCAAGGCTCATATCCAAGACCATCATAGAGAACAAAGTCCATTACTAAACCTAGTTTACTTGCCATTCTAGCTCTATGTTACTAAAACAAATTTACATTCCATTCTAGTCATGTCTATCTCATGATATATAAATTTTTACCCAATGCATTGTATGGATATATAGGTCCCACACATCTCATAATTAAATCATTCTGACATGTTCCAAAAAAAATAAAACATTCATCATAACATAACCCAAGAAATTTTTTTAATCTTAATCATCATTCTATCACAAAATAATATAAATAAAATATCATTCCATCATTAAAAAAATAAATTCATAATAATAATACAGATATAAACATTACCTTTTTAAATGCATTCATCTTAGGTGGAAAATAATTTTAATAAAACACTTGAACTTAATTAATAAGGATAATATCCATTTTGCTTGAACAAAGTTTTGTTTTTTCAAAATGAAACACCATATTAAAAGAATGAATTTAGTTTAGAATAATCTTGAAATAAACTAGATTAAGATTCATGGAAAAAAAATTGTATGAATATGTGAAAATCTGTTCATGCTTTATAAGATAAAAAAACATTCTCCTCGTACTTTTTCCAGAAAATGAAAAAAGTACCTCATATCGAAAAACACCAAATGATTCGATTAATACCATCTAATAAATATATAACAATGGGTAAAATTGACATTAAATTTTTTTTGTTAATTCAAAATCATTTTACAGATTATAGGAACCACGGATGTGGATGATAAATATACCCTAGTAATTACTAATGTATAAACAATATCGTATAGTAATGAGATTGCAATATTATCTATTACCATAGGTCTGATATCTATTATATGTATCTAAACCTCATTTATAATGGTTAAATTATGTTATTAAATTATTCAGGAACTATATTCATATTTATGATATCATATATAATCCTATTCTATCATTATTTTAATAGTGTTTTGATATTTCCATTATTTTAGGAGTTAACTACTTCATTTTCCCATTCCTGTTTTTCTATGTAAGTCTGGGTTATCATGATTAGGAATTATTTCATTTATATCCACAAATAAATAAAGTTCATAATGATTATTTTTACTAATCATATGAATTTTATAATCATTCTTGAATTGTTAATGTGGAGAATGAATCTCACTACATCATGGAGACGGTAAGACGTACGTACGCACATGGGACAATATCATTCACATTGATGGATAAATGGTGTGAAATTGGAAGGTATTTAATTATATAGAATAATTTTATTATTATATTCATTAGTTACATCCATTATACCTATCATTATACAGATCCAAATAAATTATTGTTGAATAACAGATTACACCATGGCGGGGAGACGGTAAGTCGTATGTATGCATGCATAGTGAAATTATTATTCGTAAGATGGATAAAATGAGGTATATGGTTTTCCCAAATCTATAATATAATATCAAAATTTATAATATACTATATTTATTAATTTATTATGAAAATGAAAAAATAAGAGGAAGTAGAAGTAGAAATAATTTTGAAAGAGGTGATAAAACAATTACCTCTTATTCAAGTATCACATTTTGATTTTCACAAAAGGCCTCCTTAAGAAGGATTTCTGCCCAAAATGTGGCCTATAGGATAGATTCATGGATGTTGGTAGAGGATATGGGTAGGGGTTTTCTGATAAAAAGGGCTTTATAGGTGTTATCAAAAGAGAAGGAGAGGTTCCCTTTTGTAAGAGAGGGCAGGAGCATCTTTGGAAAGAAAAAAACTATTAAAATAATTTAAATTAATTTTTAACTTAAAATAGCACCGAAGTTAATTATTTAAATGATAATACGAATATGGGTCAAATTCCTCTTGAAAAAAAACATTATACATGTTTTTATTTTATTTTAAACCTTATAATTTTTATTTATCCATTTTTAATCTATTTAATTTTAATTGTGGTAATAAAATTTTAAATATTTAATGGTTATAAATATTTTCTTATATGGTGTTAATTAAAATTAAATTAATATTTTATGAAATTTTAGACCTTATAATTATAACTTTTTAATTTTTAAATATTTTTATGATATTAAAATTATTTAATAAAATTTTATTGTGAGAATATATAAATAGTGTCAATTATCACACTATTCATTTCTTTGATTTTAAATAAAATCCACACAGAAGAGAAAATTGAACCAAAATAAATAATATACTCTAATCACATCATAATAACATATAAAATTCATAAAGAACCTTAATTAATGATTTTTTTTCTTTTAATATTTATAATATCAATTATTTGATATTTATATAAATAAAATAATTTCTGTGTCACTATTGTATCAATCATAATTATATTTATTTAATTTTGAAAATTTATAAACAAATTTCTAAGATATAAGTAAATGTTTTATATTTCTATATAATATCTATAGTATATATTATCTCATGGTTATCTAAATATTAAAATTAGTATACTTTTATAAAACTAAAGTGTGAGATTCTTTCACATTCATTGATTTTAGTAAAATTAATGGAATATTCATGGAAAAGTGGCCATTAGGTCATTCCATTTCATACCATATATGATAAGGGTATAGTTTTTTAATCCAATAATATTTTACAGGTGTTAAGGTAATTTTATAACATTTTTTGTCTTTAATTACCTGATTTATCATCACTCATGGTTATAAAAATATTTACCAAAGTTACTATTCATAATTCCCTAAAATAAAAGTAGTCTATTAAAATAATTTGGACCTACTGAATAAAAATATTTATCCCACTTTTAAAAAATGAAAACATAGAAGTTTCATTAAGTAATTTAAAATGAATCCTGTTTTCAGAATGAGAGAACGAGTTTTTAAAAGTTCAAAAAATTCCAATGATTGAATTGTTTTTTCCTATAAATTTAATTTAAAATTAATGCTACTGATTTTTATTATATTGAATGATAAAATATATTATATTTATACTTTAAAAAACTCAGCATTATGATTTAACAAGATAAATTATTTAGATGAAAAAAGTTTTTTCTCTTAAAATTTATTGTATTTTACTATTCATCAAAACATGAAATTTTTTAGAAAAATATATGAAATTCATCCAAAGTACATTTTTATATCCTGATTCAAAATAAAATTTTTATAATTTCATATAAAAAATTTAAATGTGTTAAAATATGAGTTTTAATGGGGTACTATATCTAATGGTATAAAATAACCCTTAAAAATAGGTTTTTATACATCAACTATGGTTAATTCAAACCCTATGACTATAATATCCCTTGGATGAATATCAAAAATATTTTATTGGGGTTATAAAAATATATATATCATTAATTTCATGGCCAAAATTAATTCACTCAATAATAAAAATATCTTATTGATTTATATTTTTCGTAAATAATTAATAGCCAATGAATTCATAATTCATTTTTATATGTTAGTTACACTTCTTCCCACTAACCTAATAGCTAGGATATAATGGTAATTTGATACTAATATAATCTCATGGTTCATTTTTATTCACAATTTATTTCAACACATGCTACTGAATAATAAAAAATAATTGATGAAAATATTTCATCAAAACATCTTGGTGTTGCATTTTACCCTCTAACTGAATTCTTCTCTCGCAATTCATCACTTTTTTTACAAACAGATGGGGATAAATCTATATCATCATATCCTCATATTCCCATTTAGAATATTTATATTGGTGGTTCCACCATAAAACTTTAACCAATTGAGTGGTCTTGTTTTTATAACTTTTTCAGCACAATCCATAATCTCTATAGATTTTTCATCATAAGAAAGATATTACTACATCTATATGAATTCTAATTTTATACATGATAAATATAATGTATGTCCTTTCACAGGAGAGATACATAAATCACATCATGAACTTTATTTGATATTTGATTGAAGAATCAATCGGTAAGCTACCTTCCCAACACGATCCAACCTCTCAAAAGGACCGATATACAATCAGATTCTCATTCACTACTTTCCAAATATCAATACTCTCTTCTAGGGAGATATTCACAGAAACACCTTATCACCCACTTCAAACTCTAGATCTTTTCATTGGTTGTTTTCTTAACGTTTTTTTTCAACTATGAGATGATCTTATGTATTATTTAATATATCTAACATTTTTTCCATTTCATCAACTAGATCAGGTCCTAATAGCATTATTTCCTCAACTTCATCCATACAGATTGGAGTTATACACTTCTTTCCATATAGGGAATCACAAGAACCCATCTGAAGACTATAGTGAAAGCTATTTTTGTAAGAAAATTCCCATAATGGTAGGTGTTGATCCCAACCACCATTTAACTCTATAGAGAAACTCTCAAAATGTCATATAGAGTTTGAATTGTACCCTCATACTGACAGTTTTCCTGAGGATGAAAAGCAGTGTTGAAACATAACTCAGTATCCAAAGCATAATGAAGACTTCTCCAATACTTTGAGATAAAACATAGATCCTGATTAGATATAATGGAATGTGGTACTCAATGAAATCCCAAAACATCCTTTACATATAACCTGGAAAGATGATGAAGAGAGAAATCCTTGCTAATAGAAATGAATTGTGATAATTTCTTAAGACAATCATCTATATCCTTGATATCATTACTGCGTTTGGATATTTTTGTGAATTCTGAAAAAATAGTCCATATTTATTTTTTCCAATTTTCATTCTGGTATGGGTAATGATTGTATCAACCCCTATAGTTCAGTCTTATACATTAACTTTCTAACAAACCAAGTGTCAGGAGATATATTCTGTGACATCCATTTTCTTGCCATCCCACCAAAAATGCTATCTCAGGTTCTTGTACATCTTTGTGTGTCTATGGTGAATAAAGTGTGACTAATTACGAGCCTCATATAATATATTGTTCATTAATTATGGTATGGGAGGAATAAAAACTGTGTTCCTAAAACTAATTATTTCATCAAAATTAAGGTTGAACTCAGGAACATTTCCCACCTTCTTTTGTAGCACTACATCTCTCTTCTATGCCTCATTAATCTCCAGTTTTATATATGGTTGAACATTTATTTGAAAAAGATAATATTTCCCCCTTCCATTAAAATTTCAAGATCCATCCTTTTAAAATCCATAATTATTGAATATTTTGTGATCCTCATAATGGATAGTGTTGCACGGTCTTGTCAACTCAAAAAATCTACCTCCATGTTTTCTTTACCATGGAGGTGATGTATTGTGAATTTTTAATCTTTAATAAAATCCAACCATATTATTTGGATCGCGTTAATATAAATTTATGTGAAAATACAATTTAAACTTGTATGATAAGTTTAAATATACGACCTTTCACCATAATGATTATGACTCCATATATTTAATGAAAACATTACCATAGCTAACTCCAAATCATGAGTAGAGTTAATTTTATCATGGATTTTCGACTCCCATGAGGCATACACTACCACTATATCATTTTTCAGGAGAACACATCCCAAACCCTTATTAGATTCATCACTATAGATCACAAACCCTTCTGCACTACAAGGCAGTTTGAGAATAGTTTCACTTGATATGATTTTTTATCTCTTTAAATCCCTTTCACATTCTTCCATCTATTGAAAATTAACTCCATTCTGAGTAATCTTGGTGAGTGTATTAGATAATCATGAAAAATATTTCACAAAACAATTATAATATCTAGGAAAACCAAGAAAAATTCAGATCTCAATTTCAGTTTTCATCTCAACCAAATTTCAACAACATTTATTTTTAATGGATCCATACATATCCCATGTCATGAGATTATGTGACCAAAAAGTGAAACTTTCTGAAGCCAAAATTCGAAATTGGAAATTTTTTCATATATGTTATATATTCTTAGGGTATTTAGTACAATTATCATGTGGTCATCATGTTCTTCCTTTCCCTTAAAATTGACACAAAAATGTTGCATAAAGACTACCACAAACAGATCAATATAGTCTTTAAAGACCCTATTCATCAGATCCATGAAGACAGTGGGTGCATTAATAAGACAAAAAGTTGTCGCTATAAATTTGTAGTGTCAATAAATTCTACAAAATTCCATATTTGGAATATCCTCCTTCTTGACCCCTAATTAATGACATACTGAATAAAAATCAATATTCTAAAAGAATTGAACACTGTGTAGTTGGTCGAATAATTATTCAATGCGGAGAAGATGATATTTTTTCTTGATAATGACCATGTTATGTTCTTGATAATCAGTGCATAATATCGTTGATCAATATTTCTACTTAACAAATAGAATAGGTTCTTCCCAAGGAGATTCACTAGGGTATATGAATCCCTTATCAGTATTCTCTTGGAATTTCTTCTCCAAATGATACAACTCAATTGGTGATATTCTATAAGGTGTCTTTGAAAAATGCATAGCACTTGGTATGAGTTATATGGAAAAAATAACATCATGATTTGGTGGAAGACCATGAAATTCTTCCAAAAAAATCATACAATTCCTATACAATGTGAGTATTCTTAGTCATGAGTTTATCCCCAACCATTTGAGATTAATAACCTTCGTTTATAGGAATCAAAACCCATAAGTTTGATGAAATTCTCATTTGAAGGTTATATTCATCCTTGTATCGATAGATGATCATATATTGATCTGGAATAGGAAAAATGACTTCCATTCCTTGGAAATTGTTATGATCACCATATAAAGATAGCCAATCCATTCCACGAATCACTTCAAATTCCACTATATGAAGAATCATAAGATTTTCAAGAATCCCTTTCCCAAAAATAGCAATTGCAGAAGAATTATAAACATTTCATGAAACTATTTTGCAAATAAGAGTCATCATAACTAACTGAACATATAACTGTTGAGGTAATATGACGACACACATAAAAAAAAATTAATAAATAAAAGAGTGTGTTTTTCTAGAATCCAAAAAAAATTCTACTTTTGAGTGGATGTGAAGTGTACCTTTCACCACTTCGTTATCATACACCACATCGTCGATTGTGATTGCACATGACATTCCATTATCTTTGTCCAAAAGAGTTATTTGATGTTATTCATCAACAATAAATGGGTTATAGAATTGATTTAAATAATTTCCTATTTCCTTATACATATATCATTGAAGTATAGTAGGTTCATTCTGTGTAGCATTTTAATTTTTCACATCATTTGAGTTTTTTTACAATCACTTAGGAATTCAACTACCCAGTGAACTTATTTTCCACACATAAAACATTTACTAGTCCCTTTAAGAAAATTTCCTCCATGTTTCCTTCCACACATTGAGCATAAGGAAAAACTCAATTTTTATTGTCTTTATATTTTTCTTTGAATTACATTTTTCTCTTCTTATCGAATCCATATGACTGAAGGGTTAGTCCAGTCACCATATCGACCTTGAGGGCACATCGAACGATCTCCTCATAGCCATTGAAGTCCCTTAAGGATAATTCCATTCATACAAATGGCTTTAAGACACTAAAATTTGATCAATTTTACTCTCAGGTTGGACAATAATTCTGAAGCATACCTTACATGTATTTTAAATTTTTCTTCATTGGTACTAAAAGATTCATCATCCTTTTGATTATGTTCATCTAAATCCTTCACTATATTTTTTTTGAAGAATATGAGGAATGTAATTATTGAAAAATAAGTTCATGGACTCATCCCATTCCATGGGCTCAATTTCACCTATTTACCTCATATTCTTGACATGATTCCACCACTGATAAATTTCACCATCTAAATGATATAGTGATACGATTTCATTTTCATGTTCAGAATATTTTAGAACTGAAAATATCTTCTCAGTGGTACTGATCCATTTTTCAACCACTAATGGATAATAAAAAACATGGATTTAAGGTGGAATGTGCCTTATGAAGGACTCTAGAGAATGTTACTCCTTCATTTTCTCGTTTGGATGTCTTAAATGATTTATCACTTAAGAATTTTGTGTGATAAAGGATATAATATTTTATTTTCTAGCTTCCATAAATTTTTGTTTCTTAGGGGGACAATCATTCCATTTCCCCTCACATTCAACATTAACATGGTTCCTTCGAGTTCTAGCCATTGATTAAAAAAAGAATAATAATATGAAAAAACTAATCATAAGGGGAAAACCACAAAATCAAGAAAAAAATTTCAATTTAGGACACATTTGGTTTTATCCTCAGTTATTCATTTTTATTTCTAAAAAACGTGAATTTTAACCTATATATAGACATATCTGTTGTGTTCTCACAAAGTATTTCACATTATATTTTCCAGAGGACAATTGTACCTTTCTTCTGATACAAAATATAATGACCTATACATTACATACATAAATATTACATAAAAATTGAATTACATTCATTAAAACATATAATAAAGATATTGAAAGACTATATAGGTAATTTGTCTTTAGAAACTAGTAAAAATAAACAACTGGTTCATAAAATATCTACTAGATCTCCCACTTATTTCATTATAACTAGAATATTTTTTGAAATAGCTTACATACAACCCCTATTCATGACATGCGGAAGAGAAACATATGAATTTATGGGCTCAGATACGAAGTAAGGGTATACAGGGGAAATAAACATCATATCATAATCATAATACATAAGAACATAACATTTTTAAATCTAATCCTACATAAGAAATATTGTGATATCATGTCAGGGGACAAAAATTCATAAGGATTAATAGAAATAATCAAAAAGTTCATAAAATTAGAGATGATGTTTTTTGTATACACATAAGAATAAAAAATCATTTCTATATTAGCCATGGATCATAGTCAAGACCATCATTACAGATAAAGTCCATTACTAAATCGGGTTTATATGTCGTTCCAACCCTGTATTACTGAACCAGATTTACGTTACGTTCCAGTCAAGTATATCTAATAAGATAAAAATCATTGCCTAATGAATAGTAGAATGATATATGTCCCATCCATCTCATAATTAAATCATTATTACATGATAAAATATAATAATTCACTATAGCAGAACCCAAGAAATGAAAAGGGTTTATTAAAAATCATTTCGTCACAACATAATCCATATAAAATATAATTCCCTCATAAACACAATAAAATCATTGCAAAAATAGTTATATATACAAACCCCTATTTAAATTCCATCATCTTAGAGGGAAAATAATTATGATGAAGCACATGAACATAATTCTTGGGTAATATATACAATCTTCTTAAAAAATGTTTCCTTTTCTCAAAATGTAGCACAATTTTTAAAGAAAGAATTTAGTTGAAAATAAACATGAAACCATATATAATTATATACATGGAAAAAAGACATTATTAATATGTAAAAATCTGATCATTCAATATAAGTTAAAAAAACATTATCCTAGTACTTTTTCTTTAAAATTCAAAGAGTAGCTCATATCGAAAAATGCCAAAATATTCCTTTCATATCATTAAATAAAAATTTACAAAGTGGTAAAATTGCCTTCAAAATGTTTTAGTTTAATACAAATCATATTAAATATTATAGAAAACATGGAAATGGATGATAAATATACCCTAATAAATACATAGATATAAACAATCTCAGATAAAAATGAGATTGAAAAAATATCACCTACCATAGGTCTAATATCCATCATATGTATTTGAACCTCTTGTATAATGGTTAATGTATGTCCTTAAATTATACCAAAACCATATTCAAATTTATGATAGCATATATGATCCTATTATATCATTTTTTTTAATAGTGTTTCAATATTTCCATTATTTTGGGTGTGAACAACATCATTTTCCCATTCATTTTATTCATGTATGTCTTTTTTTTATGCGTCATGGAGACGGTAGGTCGTACGTAGGCATGATCAATGATATCATTCCCTTTAATGGTCAAATGGTATGGAATTGATTGGTATATTAATTTTAAAGATTAATTATCATGTTATATTCACTATTTACATCCATTATACCAATAATTATAATCATCCAAATAACGTATTGTTGAATAACAGATTACACCACGACATGGATATGGTAAGCCATGTGTACGTATGCATGGTGATATTGGTATTCGTAGGATGTATATAATGAGGTATACGGTTGTACCATAACTATAGTAACATATCAGCATGTATAAGATACTATATTTACTAATATAATAGGGAAACTGTTGGAACCATGGTATTCTATGCATGATTTGGAGTATGGTTTGTGTTTGTTTTCAATCATCAATGGATGTTCGGATCATGTACCAGCAAAGATATTATACCGTTCAAGCAGAAAACAGTATTGAAGGTGGCACCGTTTTCTAGTGTTTGCCAAATTTTTGGGGTCCAAAATTTGGAGGATGGTGAGCATCGCGAAAAGTGTATTTCCATGAAGATCATTATTTAATATGTTAAAGGCAGGAGTTTCGCGAAGATGGGATGCATAGTTTGGATATCGTGAAGACCAGAAGAATGGAGGCGGTGATTCTTTGCGATTACGTCAAAGATTCGTGAAAGAAAGAGGATGAAGAGCATTGCGGCGACGAAGAGCTTTGTGAGGGAACTTTGCAGCGAAGGAACTAAGAAAATGAAGGAATGCTCTACAATTACGATGAGCTCTGTGAACGGAAAATTTCCATAGTGCTTCGCAATTTTGAGTTAATTTTAGCGGGAACATCGGAACTTCGCGATTTGAGCTGACATGGCGCTGACTTCGCACGGAAGGGTCGAGGGTTGGGGGAATCGCCTATAAATAGAGGCCAACCCCCTCAAGAGAAGCAGACTAAATTTCAGAGAAATTCCTTTGCTTTCGGTTCGAAAAGGTCTCTCACGAAGGCAGTGTGTTTTACGAAAGAGGAGCTTCGTGGCGGCTATTCTAGCTCTGCGAAAGTCGTGCGCCCCACGTTGGCTCAGTGAGCTTCGCGAAGAGGCAGGAGCTCCACGATAGCCAAGCATTGCAAAGTCTGGAGCATCGTGAGAGTGCTTCGCTATTGAGCTTCGCAAAAAGGCAGGGATTCTGCGAAGGCTAGTTTGAGCTTTTCAATATTGGGAGCCTTGCGAAGTAGGGTACTTTGGGAAGGCCAGTTCCAAGGGTTGTTTTCCCAGTGGACAAGGGAAAAGGGCTTATTCATTAGTGGATGGAATTTTATCTTTAACAGAGCATCAACTCAGGACTCTGATGCAAGCAAGGTCTCATGCTGAACAGGAGACAAGGACCTTTATGTATATCTATTGAAGAGACCTTCACGTCTATAAACTTACTGAGACTTCACCAACGACAGTGAGCCTGGTGGAGTCAACGGGAGTGACCCGAGGGAACTAGTGAGCTATCCTTGAACATTTGTAAAGGCAGTGAGCCTGGGACAGAGTGACTGTGCCCGAACAACTGTAATCAACAACTAGTGACGATTAGTGGAATTATGTACGACAGACAACTTGTCGGCGTATGCTCCTTGGACGTAGCCCATTGTGGTGAACCACGTAAAAATAGGGGTGTAATCTCTCTTCATGTGAATGTTTCATTATTTATCATATCCATCATACACATTTAACATGTTCCTACCAATGTGGGAACAAGATCCACAACTTTAAGAAGAAAAAGATGACACCCTGATTCACCCCTCCCTTCTCAGGGTGCACCGGGGTCCTATAGAAACAACAAAATAATTGGTAGTATAAGATAAAAATAATTTTGAATGAGGTTATATAACAATTACCTATTTTTTTAGTATCACATTTTTGTTTTCATAAAAGGCCTCCTTAAGAAGACATTCTACCCAATGTGTAGCCTCTAAGATGATGTTAAGGAAGTATAAAAAATAAATGGTCCGAGATTTTATTTAGAGAAAAATAGGTAGAGTGATGTAACTAAATGAGAAAGAGCGGTACCCTTTTATAAGAGATGGGAGAGACAACTTTGGAAAAACAAAATCTATTAAAATAATATAAATTAATTTTTAAATTAAAATGGATCCAATGTGGATTATTTTGAAGATATGTTGCGGATGGTTCAAAATAACCTCATGTAATAAACTTTATACAGGTTTCTAATTTATTTTAAAACTTATAATTTAGTTTTATCCACTTTTAATCTATTTAATTTTAATTATAGTAATAAATTTATAAATATTTAATGGATATAAATATTTACTTATATGTTTTTAATTAAACATAAATGGATATTTTATGACATTTTAGATCTTATAATTATCAAATTATTATTTTTAAAAATTTTTATGACTTATAAATAATTTAATAAAAGGATAGTTTTATGAAATATCAATATTTCCAGTTTTAAATCTATTTATTTCATTCATTTTAAATAAAATCCACACAGAATAAAAAATATAAAAAAAGATTTAATTTACTTAAATATTGTAATAACAACCTGTAAAATTCATGGAAAACCTTTATTAATTCAAATTATATTTATTTTAATATTTTTAGAGTCATTTATTTTATATTTCAATTAATAAAATAATTTGAATGTCACTATTGTGTCAACCACAATCGTAATTATTAAATTTAAAAAATTTATAAAAAAATATAAGATGTAGGCAATTATTTTGGGTTTCCATATACTATCTATAGTTTAATTTATATTCTGGTTATGCATATAATCAAATTATTGTACTTTTACAAAATTAATGTGTGACATATTGTCAAATTCATTGATTAAATAAAATCATGTCATATTAATGGTAAAATGGCCATTAAGTGATTAAATTTCTAAAAATAGATTATAAAGGTCGAATTTAGTAGTCCAATATTATTTTTACAGGTGTTTCGGTAACATTATAATATTATTTTTACCTTTAATTACTTGATTTATATTAAATCATGGTAATAAAAATAATTACACAAGATACCATTCATAATTCCAAAAAATAAACGTATCCTATTAACATAAATTGGAACAACAAATTTCAAATATGGATTCCAATTTTAAAAATTCAAAACACAGAAGTTGCAGTAATTAATTTAAAATAAATCTTGTGATAGGAATGAGTGAATGAGTAATTACAATTTAAGACATTGCAAAAGATTGAAATGTGTTCACATATGAATTCAATGTAAAATTAATGAAGATCATTTTTTAATATGGTAAAGGCATGAGTTTCGCGAAGATGGGATGCATGGTTTGGATTTCGTGAAGGCCAGAAGAATGGAGGCGGTGATTCTTTGCGATTACGTCAAAGATTCATGAAAGATAGAGGATGAAGAGCATCACGTCGATGAAGATATTTGTGAGGGAACTTCGCGGTGAAGGAATAAAGGAAATGAAGGAACGCTCCTCAATTACGATGAGAACTGTGAACAGAAAATTGCCGTAGTGCTTTGCAATTTTGAGAGAATTTTAGCGGGAACGTCGGAGCTTCGCGATTTGAGCTGACATGGCGCTGACTTCACGTGGAAGGGTCGAGGGTCGGTGGAATCGCCTATAAATAGAGGCCAACCCCCTCAAGAGAAGCAGACAGAATTTTAGAGAAATTTCTTTGCTTTCGGTTCGAAAAGGTCACTCATGAAGGTAGTGTGTTTTACAAAAGAGGAGCTTCGCGGTAGCTATTCTTGCTCCGCGAAAGTCGTGCACCCCACGTTGGTTCCGTGATCTTCGCGAAGAGGCAGGAACTCCACTATAGACAAGCATTGAAAAGGCTGGAGCATCGTGAGAGTGCTTCGCGATTGAGCTTCGCAAAAAGGCAGGGATTTCGCGAAGGCTTGTTTGAGCTTTGCAATATTGGGAGACTTGCGAAGTAGGGTACTTTGTGAAGGCCATTTCCAAGGGTTGTTTGCCCAGTGGACAAGGGAAAAGGGGGTATTCATCAGTGGATGGAATTTGAACTTTAACAGAGCATCATCTCATGAATCTGATGCAAGAAAGGTCTCATGCTGAATAGGAGACACAAACCTTCATGTCTATCTATTGAAGAGACCTTCACGTTTATAAACTGAGTGAGACTTCACCAATGGCAGTGAGCCTGGGGTAGTCAATTGGAGTGACCTGAGGGAAGCAGTGAGCTATCACTGAACCTTTGTAAAGGCAGTGAGCCTAGGATAGAGTGGTTGTGCCCAGACAACTGTTATCCACAACTAGTGAAGATTAGTGGAATTAGGTACGACCGACAACTTGTCGGCATATGCTCCTTGGATGTAGCCCTTTTTGGTGAACCATGTAAAAATAGATGTGTCATCTCTCTTCATGTGAATATTTCATTACTAATCATATCCATCATACAGATTTAATGAGTTCCTACCAACGTGGGAAGAGGATCGACAAATTTAAGAAGAAATATTTTACACCCTAATTCACCAATCCCCTATTAGGGTGCCCTGGGGTTCTACAAGTGGTATCAGAGGTATGTTTTTGGCGTTGAATCTATACATTTTAGCCATGGAGAATGCAGTCAATGCTAGGGGATTCCCTCTCTTCGATGGAAGTAATTTTCAGATCTGGAAGAACCGGATGAGATTTCATCTAAGATCACATGGAATGGAATTTTTTTACTGTGCAAGGAATACAAGTCACTGATCCAACAGGCCTTGCTATGACTGACACAGACAGGAAAATTCTTGATGCAGATGCTAAAGCACAGAATGCACTCACTGCATCTCTTTCTGATCATATCTATCTAAAGGTGATGAGTTGCACTTCAGAAAAGTCTATGTGGGATAAACATGAAAACATTTATGAAGGAGATAACAAGGTAAAGGAGGCAAAACTTCAGGTTTTACACAACAGGATTAACGATCTAAAGATGCATCCCAATGATAATGCATATTCTTTTTTTAATCGAATTACTGATGTAGTGGGAGAAATTCGAGGTCTTGGAGAAGAAATAAAAAACATTTATATCGTAAAGAAAATCTTTAGAAGACTTACTCCCATGTACAATGAAAAGGTGTCAGCCCTTGAAGAAAGAGATCTATCTAAACTATCTCTGTATTATTTTTTAAGTAGTTTAGTGGCATATGAGATGAGAGTCAAACCTGAAGATACCACGACTCACGTGAGCAAGGAAATGGCATTCAAATCTATGGAAAAACTGAAAATTTTAGAAGACAGTGGTGGTGAAGATGACAAAGAAAAATAAATTCTTTCTCTCATCGCCAAGAAGTTTAAAAATGTAAAAGTAAAATTTATAGGTAAGCTACCTCTTGCATGTTTCCGTTGTGGAAGATTTGGGCACATTGCCTCTCAGTGCCAAAGAAAGTTAGATGATGATGAGAGCGAAGCTGAAGACATTGAGACGCCTTGGAAAAGGTTTTTCAAAAAGGGTGACTTCAAATCTTGAATGAAAATGAAGAGGAAGAGATTTTTCTTTGAAGAAGAAGATGATGATATTGAATTTTATGAGGAAGAAGAACCAGAATTTAAAACTGGAAACCATGTTTCCATGATGGATACCACTAAAATATCAGAATCCTCAATCAATAAAGGCAGATATAATCAGACTACTACTATTGGTAATCCAAAGATTCAAATTAGGGATGCATTCTCCAAGCTTGAGAGTAAATGTAAGAGATGTAATAAGTGGAAAGAAATTGGGGAAGAATCATCAGAATATGTTAATGAACTTGAAGCTGAAATTAAACTTCTGGATGAATTTGTGAAAGTACAATCTAAAATCCTAGAAAACAATGATGATGTAGTGGATATAAAGTTCTTAATTGAAGAGCAGGGAAAGGTCATCAATGACCTCACGTCAAGACTGGAAGAAAAGTACAAGACTGCGGAGGGTCTTAAGGAGAAAGTTGTTACTCTTAGGATTAAACTTGATACTGAATCATTTTGAAAAGAATCAAGGAAGAAAATACCTTTTGGAGGATTCTTAGATGCAGAATTACTGGCAAGAGCCATGTGTGGTTCTGATGTGGGTGAACGAATATTGACTGTTCAAAGACCCGCTTGCATGGGAAATAGTGGAATTGGCTGTGAAGCTGATACATCATCTACTAGAAATAAAGAGAGCCAAAGGAAAGGCAAAACGATGGTTGAACATGTTGAAACATTTCCTGAAGTGCTGAAAAAGAAACCCTCAATCCAAAATAGAAGGAGAACTGACAATTATCCTCAAACATTAAGAAATTATAGGTAGTTCAACTATTCTCCCAAGTATGAAGGTGTGAGGAGAAATTCAGGTGAAAAGACATTCCCTCTCATGAAGTGTCAGTTCTGTGGCTATCTGGGCCATACCATGTCATATTGTGGAGATTAAAGGAGCTACATGAATAGAGAAGATCTGGGAAGTCAACAAAGGAGACCAAATTCATATCCTCCATCTTATAGAAGAAATAGCTTCTATGGTTACTTTTTAAATTGTTCTAACTTTGGCCATAAAGCTATGTATAGCAGGATGCGATACGATAGGAGAAATTCATACAACACTCAAAGACGGGACAGTGTTCATCCTCCTGATTATGTTGTTCTCACAAATAGTTTTTCCCCTCTGGAAGAAGATTGTGGGTATGAATAATCAGATTATGTGGAATAAAGTATTAAAAGGCCACTAGTATCCTATGGTCAATTCAATATCTCATGAAAAGAGAAGAAGAAGATTGAGAAATCCAATCTTAGAGAGGTAGCACTCAAAGCTACAATGAGCAGCAGCACCTGGATCCCTGATAGTGGATGCTCTCCCCATATGACAGGAAATGCGGACCTCTTGATGAACATTGAAAAGAAGGTTGATGGAATAGTACGATTTGGTAATGATGGTTCTTTGAAGATTAAAGGAAGTGGGAATACTGCTCTCACCAACGAGGAGTTGAAGAAGATTGAAGTTCATTACGTGGACGGTCTACACCACAATCTCCTTAGTGTAAGTAAACTCTGTGACTTAGGTCTAATAGTAACCTTCAATCAAAAAGGCTGCAATATAAAAGGAAAAAAGGAAATTATCTTATGAAAGGTTATAGAATAGATTTAAACTTATATCAGGTTGATAGAAAAGTGAGCTCTGCTATTTGTTTGTTGAAGAAGAAAACAATTTATGGCATCGAAGGCTGGGGCACATTAACCAACAATACATGGAAAAGATATCTAAGCTGATGATAGTCATGGATATTTCCATTCTAAAATGTGAACGGGAAAAGTCTTGTGATGCTTGTATTCATGGGAAAATGGTTTGTAGTTCATATCAGCCAAAGAAGAAAAGGGCATCACATCTTCTTGATCTCATTCATACAGACGTATGTGACCCAATAAATGTTGCTGGAACCTATGGAGAAAGGTACTTCATCCATTTCATTTATGATTATAGCAGAATGGCTTGTGTAATGGTGATCCATAGGAAGCGAAAAGTACTTGATTGTATGAAAACTTATCGACAGATTTTCGAGAATGATACTAGACGGAAAATAAAAGTATTGCGATCTGATAATGGAGGGGAATACACGTCCATCGAGTTTGAAAATTACATATAAAAACATGGAATACAGCATGAGGTAGCTGCTGTGAGAACTCCGCAACAAAATGGAGTTGTTGAGCGCCAGAATCGACCGGTCAACAATATGGTGGGGAATATGCTAATTGAGAGTGGTATCTCTCGCCATTACTAGAAGGAAGCTGTTGGGGATGCAGTTCACATTTAGAAATGAATAGGACATTATATGGGAGAAATGAAGACACCATACGAATTGTGGCATGGATAGAAGCCTTCATTGAAATACTTTCGTGTTTTCAGAAGCAAATGTTTCATCCGAAATAAAGAAGTAAACCAAGGAAAGTATGGTGACAATGCAGATGAAGGAATTTTTATTGGGTATCCAATGAACAGAAAAGCTTACAAGTGTTTCAAAAATGCTTGGGGAGGATTGTGGAAAGCAATGATGTTAAGATCATTGAATGAAAAACTCCAAATGCTTCAAATAGTACCAATACTAATGAGATAGAAGATGAGAATGAATGTGAACATGGAATAAATACAAATACAGAAATAGAGGAAGGTGTACAAAACACTCAGGGGTCACACCATAATGTTGACTTAGACGAAGAATCTGAAGTGGAAATCTTGGATGGAGAGAATGCGACTGAACCTCATAAGAAAATTCAAAGAGGAGAAATTGACCCATCTAACATAATTGGAGACATGAATGCACATATACAGACAAGGAGGATGAGGAATAACACACCATCTATATTTCTATCAGTTGTGGAGCCATACTCATTTGAAGAAGCTGCAAAGCATGAATCCTAGGTGAAATCCATGAATGGAGAGTTAGATCAGATTGACAAGAATCAGACATGGGATCTTTTCCAGAGACCAAAAGGTCACAATGTTTTTGGAACAAAATGGATATTCAAGAACAAGTTTGATGATCATGGAAGTGTTATCAGAAACAAGGCTCGACTTGTATATAAATGGTATTCTGAGATAGAAGGTGTTGATATTGAAGAGACCTTTGCTCTAGTGGCTAGACTAGAGTCAATCTGGATATTTCTTGCCATGGCTTTTCAAAAAGGATATAATGTATATCAAATGGATTTCAAGACAACATTATTTAATGGTGTAATCGAAGAAGAAGTATACATTGAACAACCCCTTGGTTTTCTTCATGTTGCTGATGAATCAACGGTCTGTAAGCAAAAGAAACCACTTTATGGCATGAAACAGGCACCAAGGGCATGGTACTTCAGACTGGATTCTTACCTGAAGAAGCTGGAATTCAAAAGAGGAGGAGTAGATCACAATCTCTATGTGAATAATTCTTTGAAATATTAGTTCATGGTTCTAGTTTACGTCGATGACATTATATTTGGTGGCAGCAGGAAAGAATCAGTGGATGAATTATAGAATCATTTTAAATCAGAATTTGAAATGTCAATGATTGGGGAGGTCACATATTTCTTGGGACTACAAGTGACTCAATGGAAAGACTTCACATTTATCTCTCATGAAAAGTATGCAAGAGAGCTGCTGAAGATGTTTAATATGCAGGACTCCAAACCAATGTCAACTCTGATTGCAGTTGGAACCAAACTTGGAAATCATGAGGAAGGGAAATCTGTAGATCCCACCATGTACAGAAGAATCATTGGGATCCTACTATACCTGATAGCGACATGGCCAGATATTGTCTTTGCCACATGTCTTGCAGCCCGCTTTCAGAGTAGTCCAAAAGAGGAACATATGGAGGCATTCAAAAGAATCATGTGGTACATTCAAGGTACACACAACTTTGGATTACATTTTCCTACCGGTAGGGACAGTGAATTATCATTGTTTTTTTATGCTGACTGGGCTGGTGATGTAGTAGACATAAAGTCCACCAGTGGTAGGGCTTTCTATATTGGGAAGAAATGTGTTGGCTGGTTGAGCAAGAAACAATAAAGTACTTCTCTTAGTACTGTTAATGCTGAGTATATCTCTCCCACAAAGGCATGCACTCAACTGCTATGGATGAAGCAGCAATTAACTGATATTGGCGATGAGGTGAAGCAAACAATGATGATTTACTATGACAATAAGAGCGCAATTGATCTTATGAAGAATCCTGTTCAGCATTCACGTACATAACACATTGAAATCAGGTATCACTTTATCATAGAGAAAGTTGAGCAAAGCCTGATTAGAATGGATCATGTGGGAACAGATGAGCAAGTGGCTGATATCCTGACAAAGCCACTGTCATCGGCTGTGTTTGAGAAGCATCGATTGAACCTCAGTGTTCGGCCACCTCCTAGTGCGTAAGGATGTTACGGAATTCCCCTCTCCCAATTTTTTATAACTGTTTTAATCTGTTTGTGGTTGTGATGCAGGTTTATGGGGGAGATACTATCCAGGGGGAGTACGGTTTGCGCTGAACGTGGAAAAAAATTTACTGGTCTTTGGATTTATTGTAAATGGGGGAGAAAGGAGAAAGGAATAAATTCAGGCAACTTATGTGATGAGAAGAATGAGAAGGAAAACAGTGGAACCCAATTCAAGCCTCCTCTATTGTTTTCTACACCGAGCATTGCTCACGTAGACTTAGAGTGTTGGCTGAGTTGATTCCTTTCAGCGTTTTTGGTTTTCACATAGATGGAGATCTATTGAATTTATCTTCTGATTGCCAACAAACCCAAAGGGGGATATTGTTGGAACCATGGTCTTCTATGCATGATTTGGAGTATGGTTTGTGTTTGTTGTCAATCATCAATGAATGTTCGGATCATGTACCAGCAAAGATATCATACCGTTCAAGCAGAGAACAGTATTGAAGGTGGCGCCGTTTTCCAGTGTTTGCCAAATTTTTGGGGTCCAAAATTTGGAGGATGGTGGGCATCGCGAAAAGTGTATTTCCATGAAGATCATTATTTAATATGTTAAAGGCAGGAGTTTCACGAAGATGGGATGCATGGTTTGGATATCGTGAAGACCAAAAGAATGGAGGCGGTGATTCTTTGCGATTACGTCAAAGATTCATGAAAGAAAGAGGATGAAGAGCATCGCGGCGACGAAGATCTTTGTAAGGGAACTTTGCAGCGAAGGAACTAAGAAAATGAAGGAATGCTCCGCAATTACGATGAGCTCTGTGAACGGAAAATTGCCATAGTGCTTCGCAATTTTGAGTTAATTTTAGCGGGAACATCAGAGCTTCTCGATTTGAGCTGACGTGGCGCTGACTTCGCGCAGAAGGGTCGAGGTTCGGTGGAATCGCCTATAAATAGAGGCCAACCCCCTCAAGAGAAGCAGACTGAATTTCAGAGAAATTCTGTTGCTTTCGGTTCGAAAAGGTCTCTCACGAAGGCAGTGCGTTTTACGAAAAAGGAGCTTCGTGGTGGCTATTCTAGCTCTGCGAAAGTCGTGCGCCCCACATTGGCTCAGTGAGCTTCGCGAAGAGGTAAGAGCTCCACGATAGCCAAGTTTTCCAAAGGCTGGAGAATCATGAGAGTGCTTCGCTATTGAGATTCGCAAAAAGGCAGGGATTCCATGAAGGCTTGTTTGAGCTTTTCAATATTGGGAGCCTTGCGAAGTAGGGTACTTTGGGAAGGCCATTACCAAGGGTTGTTTTCCCAGTGGACAAGGGAAAAGGGCTTATTCATTAGTGGATGAAATTTTATCTTTAACAGAGCATCAACTCAGGACTCTGATGCAAGCAAGGTCTCATGCTGAGCAGGAGACAAGGACCTTCATGTCTATCTATTGAAGAGACCTTCACGTCTATAAACTGAGTGAGACTTCACCAACGACAGTGAGCCTGGGGGAGTCAACGGGAGTGACCCGAGGGAACCAGTGAGCTATCCTTGAACATTTGTAAAGGCAGTGAGCCTGGGACAGAGTGACTGTGCCCGAACAACTGTAATCAACAATTAGTGAAGATTAGTCGAATTATGTACGACCGACAACTTGTCGGTGTATGCTCCTTGGACGTAGCCCGTTGTGGTGAACCAAGTAAAAATAGATGTGTAATATCTCTTCATGTGAATGTTTCATTACTTATCATATCCATCATACAAATTTAACATGTTCCTACCAATGTGGGGAACAAGATCCACAACATTAAGAAGAAAGAGATGACACCCTGATTCACCCCTCCCCTCTCAGGGTGCCCCGGGGTCCTATAGAAACAACAAAATAATTGGTAGTATAAGATAAAAATAATTTTGAATGAGGTGATAAAACAATTACCTATTTTTTTAGTGTCACATTTTTGTTTTCATAAAAGGCCTCCTTAAGAAGACATTCTACCCAATGTGTAGCCTCTATGATGATTTTATGGAAGTATAAAAAAGAAATGGTCCGAGATTTTTTTTAGAGAAAAATAGCTATAGTGATGTAACTAAATGAGAAAGAGTGGCACCCTTTTATAAGAGATGGGAGAGACACATTTGGAAAAACAAAAACTATTAAAATAATATAAATTAAATTTTAAATTAAAATGGATCCAAAGTGGATTATTTTGAAGATAAGTTGAGGATGGGTCAAAATAACCTCATGTAATAAACTTTATACAGGTTTCTAATTTATTTTAAAACTTACAATTGAGTTTTATCCACTTTTAATCTATTTAATTTTAATTATAGTAATAAAATTCTAAATATTTAATGGATATAAATATTTACTTATATGTTTTTAATTAAACATAAATGGATATTTTATGACATTTTAGATCTTATATTTATCAAATTATTATTTTTAAAAAAATTTATGACTTATAAATAATTTAATAAAAGGATAGTTTTATGAAATTTCAATATTGACAGTTTTCAATCTATTTATTTCATTCATTTTAAATAAAATCCACACGGAATAAAAAATCTAAAAAAAGATTTAATTTACTTCAATATTGTAATAATAACCTGTAAAATTCATGGAAAACCTTTATTAATTCAAATTATATTTCTTTTAATATTTTTAGAGTCATTTATTTTATATTTCAATTAATAAAATAATTTGAATGTCACTATTGTGTCAATCACAATCGTAATTATTAAATTTAAAAAATTTATAAAAAAATATAAGATGTAGGCTATTATTTTGGGTTTCCATATACTATCTATAGTTTAATTTATATTCTCGTTATGCATATAATCAAATTATTGTACTTTTACAAAATTAATGTGTGAAATTTTGTCAAATTCATTGATTAAATAAAATCATGTCATATTAATGGGAAAATGGCCATTAAGTGATTAAATTTATAAAAATAGATTATAAAGGTCGAATTTAGTAATCCAATAGTATTTTTTCAGGTGTTTCGGTAACATTATAATATTATTTTTACCTTTAATTACTTGATTTATATTAAATCATGGTAATAAAAATAATTACCCAAGATACCATTCATAATTCCAAAAAATAAACCTATCCTATTAAAATAAATTGGAACAAAAAATTTCAAATATGGATTCCAATTTTAAAAATTCAAAACACAGATGTTGCAGTAATTAATTTAAAATAAATCTTGTGATAGGAATGAGAGAATGAGTAATTACAATTTAAAACATTGCAAAAGATTTAAATGTGTTCACATATGAATTCAATGTAAAATTAATGATACTCATATACATTATATTTAATGTTAAAATAATATTATATTTATACATTAAAACCATTCGATATTATAATTTAATGATATAAATTATTTAGATGAAAAAAAGCTGTTTTCCCTAAAAATTTATTGTATTTTTACTATTAATAAATATTTGTATGTTATCTGAAAAATATTAGAAATTCATCGAAAGTAAATATTTATATCCTACACGAAAATAAAATTTTTATATTTTCAGAAAAAAATTATTAATGTGTCAAAATCTAAATTTAAATGGGGTTCTCTATTTAATGGCATAAAATTACCCTTAAAAATAGGTTTATTATACATCAAATAGGGTTTATTCATACCCTATGACTAAAATATCTATTGGATGAATATCAACAAAATTTTATTGAGTATATATAATATATATTTCTTATTAATTTAATTACCAAAGGTAGCTAACTCAACAATAAAAATATCTTATTGATTTATAATTTTTGGAAATAATTGATAGCTAATGAAATCAAAATTCAATTTCATATGTTAGTTATACTTATTTCCTACAACATAATAGCTTTTATATAATGGTAATTTTATTAAAAAAGAATATCTCAGTTGATTTTAACTCTCTATTTTTTGCAACACAAGCAATTAAAGAATAAAAATTAATTAAGGAAAATATTTCCTAAAAATATCCGAGTGTTATAGGTACTGAAGACTGCATCATCAAACATCCCAACATTAATAAGGTTTATTCATAAACCAAGGATATACCGAAATTTTTTTATAAATTGAATACTACAACTATTGTTCTTGGTTTGTGCATCACCCTTTCCTACGATCTGTAAGGGTTCATCATCAGCAAGATATACCTTGTCAAAATTTAGAGAAACATAATTTTTTAAGAATTCCTTCTCTTATGTGGAATTAAAAGACACTTCTGAGTCTAAAATTTAATTCTATATAAGGATATCCATGAACAATAGAAACACACCATTATTTTATTCATCTGCTATGTTCTCTCCCATAGTTGTAGGTTTTTTCAATTTTTCTCCGCACTCTTTCTTGCGTTTTCTTTCTTCTTGAAAGTATAGTAGGCAACACCACCACCTTGGAAATCTATAAGATCTCTCATATTGTATTTTCTCATCATTTATGATTGTGTCACCGTGCATATATTAATATTCCTTCAACATTCATAATAGAACTATATTATCATCCCGGTGCTCTGTTTCGAATATAATCACTACGGATTATGTCCCACACATCCTTCTGAACCATTAGGGTATTCCTTGACGAAATAATCAAAGTTTCTGTAGTAGCTTACTAATTATAATGTAAAGAAGATTGTAAAACTAGTGCACATACCTCACCACCCATTACAATTTTACCAATGTCAACTAACTTGTGATTGTGCAAAATTAGTTGATGTGATCTATAAAAATTATCCATTCAACCATTTTTTATTAAACATTCATTACATCAAAAACACTTTTTTTGAAGAATAATGATTCTCGTATTTATTATCAAGAGACTTCATCGGCCCAATCATCATATTCTACCCTCTTATGTTGAATACCAAATTTTTGACCAACCTATGGTGAATATTCCTTTGAAACTATCGATCTAATAAATCCCATTTCATCTGGTAAATTTTGGTTGTATTTAAAATTAGAAGTGGAAAATTTATATTTTTCTAATAAATATAATCTTTGATAAAAATCCTTTTTTAGCTATATTATATTCCATAAATGTGATCAATATCCAACTTTGCTTATTCTATATGCATCATTCAGTTTTAGAATTCTAAAGTCACCCTTTGATACAAGTTGATGTAGAAATTCCAAGAGTCACAATGAGATAAGATTCTAGATGAAGAAAAGAATAAAAATCACATAGGATGTAGAGAATAATGTGTTTTGGGAAATGATCCCTATGTCAATGGAGAGGTATAATTTCACATGTATGGGAAAAAAATACCAGGATATCAAAAATTTCCACACAAAAAACCTTAGACTAAAATAGGATAACAAGGAAGATGATATACTATGCACAAATAAAAAAGAAAGTCTACACTACTACACCGAATGACGATTGGCAGTCCACATAGATATATTGTCACAAACTCCAATGTACAAGATGCTACCATTCTCGATTGTTGGATGTATGTGGAGCTAAAATACCATTATCCCTAATGTCCAACCTTTTAAAATATCCATTCCATAATTCTGCACTATTGAAGTATGCAATATGGGATGCAAGCATTCAACCCAAGATTATACAAACCGATTAAGCTACACCAATCCAACAACCATAGTGATCACTAGTCTATTTTACAAAAAATATAAGATGGATATTTGTGATTTTCCATCAACTAAAAAAAGTTTAATAGGATGAAATTTACCAATTGGCATCCTATTATATGTATCAGTGATGGGTTTGATCAACTGATGGGTGGTTTTTTGATCTCCAAGATGAATTTGAGTTTATGTTATCAAAAAGTGAGTATGAGACATTCTGGTATACCAAATACTGGTTTCCAAAAAATTCATAGTATGTGTATGTTTGTTTCAATTCCATTCAAGTTGATGAATAATATAGTAGTGTATGTGACATTTATGAAATAAAATCACCAATTCATGGATCAATTTTTGGTAGTTTTAATAGAAAACATCTTGTTATAATCCCAAAATATGGATAATCATGCCAAACACCATGTCATTGTCTTCATCACACAAATAAGAAATCAGGTATATTAAAATCTATCAAAATTTTGTTTCTGGAATGACATGGATCATTTCATGGGTCACATAATCTCTATTAATGGTGTTCAAGTGGACATAAAGAAATTAAAAGTAGTTCTATCTTGGGTGCCACCCATGAATGTTATTGACATTCAATTATTTTGGGGTTTGGTGGATTATTACCTAAGGATCATTAAACAAATCCATTTCTTAACAATTCCAAATTAAGGATTGAATAATAATGTTTCAAGTTATAATGTTATGAATAATTTGAATAAGATGTCTAGGCTTTAAAGATGAATTTTATTTCCTCACAAATTTTTATCTTACCCAAGTCGAGTAAGAAGTATAATTGTTTTAGTGATGCGTTTAGGGTTAGACTTGGAGCAGTACTAAAAAAGGTAGATCTATTCCTGGTGTATGGGTTATGAAATTTTAGGCCACATAAATGAAATTCCCAAATCACGGATTCTTTTTTTCCAGGGTGGATTTTTATTAAATGTGTTGGTGGAAGTACTTATTAGGAGAAAGGTTTATTGTGTATATTGACTATATAACAACTGATCTAAATCATTTATCAATGGTATTTAAATATATGATTGAAATTATGGGTTAACATTGCGAATTTTTTTTAATTTTTTTTGTCCTACATTCCATTAAAAAGGAATAATGTTCCTGATGCTTTATGCAAAATGAAACAAAATCAGAAAGTCCAGGAGTCTAGTACTGAGTAGAAAATTATGGCATTTACCACTGAGAAGTTTATAGAGGATCACGATGGATAGAGATAGATGGAACTTTTATTTTTTTTAGTTGAGTCCACACTATTTTGGGACAATGAAATTTATTATAAGGATCCTTAGTGTTTGTAAATGAGGAAAATACATGAAGGTGAGGTGTTACCTTCCGATTTGACTATAGAATATGATGAGATTATTTATATTCATGGCCTTGTTGTTGTACCCATGTGTATATTAGAGGAAATGATGAGATAGTTCCATGCATCAATGTGGGTGGTAAATCCATGTTAAAAAAATGTATCATGCTCATATTAGACAGTATTGACAGTTAGGGATGAAGAAATAGGTTTTAGGTTTCATGACATGGTTCTATGCCTATTAGTAAGTGATGGTTGATCATCAAAGACCATGTGGAATGCTATAGCCATTTCCCATTCAATAATTAAAGTGGGAAAATGTCCAAATTTATATTATGGTAGGTATTCTAAAGACCCTATGGAATAATTATGTGATATTGGTAATTATAGATCGATTAAAAAATGTGGCACATTAACAAATGATTCAATAAAATTTTACAATGGAATAGATTTGTAGCTTATATGATCAGTGGATAGTATGGTTAAAGGGGGTCCCACAAAGCATCATTTCAGACCATGAAATACTATTTATATCATGATTATAGAAGGAAAAAAGTAAAAAAGTGTTTCTGAGTATGAATTTCCAACCATAGATAGATGGGAAATTAGAGAATACTATAGTGGTTATTAAGGACATGTTGAGAGCACGCATCCTTGAATTTGGTGGATATTGGGAAAATAAATTGGAACTTATTGAGTTAGCCTAGAGAAATAGTTACTATATAATTATTATGATGAAACCATATGAGGTTCACTATGGTATACCTTGTACATCACCATTGTGTCAGATAGAATTCGGTGAGTTAGAGATTTTTGGGACCAAGTCTTATGAAGGAGAGTTTGGAGTAGGATCATATGATTTAGAAACATATTTCTTTAATTTAGAGTAGGAAGAAGATTTATGTTGACTGATGATTCCATCCTCTTATTTTTATAGTGTATGATCATGTGTTTCTTCACATGTCTCCATGATTTGTTCATTTTAGATTTAGAAATAGGATACATTGGTGCATTGTTATGTGGTGTGGTTTGAGGATCAAGAGACGATCAAACTAGTGTTGAAATGATTAGTTCATTCACAGTAGTACAGTGTTATGAAATATGTTTTTCTTGTGTCTCATCTTCATAGGTATTAAAAGTACCCTTCTCAAGTTGTCGATGTTGATGATGTAGATATTGAGACCCATGAATCCATTACGAGGAATCTATTTCGTATTGTGTATCATAGTGGGAAAATCATGATGGGTAAGACAATGTAGGTGGGTCGATTGTTTTGGAGAAATTGTAATGTGAAGAATAAATGATATAATATGTAGGTAGATATGTGGACCCATTGGAAATATATTCTTTTACCTTGGATGATCAGTAATGCTTGGGAGTGAGGCTCGAATATGAGCTTTTATAAGGAAGGTGTGTTTTCAGATCCCTATCTTATAATGAGGTGTGTTCCATTAATGTTTTAGTTGAACTCATATTTTTTATAGCTAATGATATGTCTCCCAGGACCATGGGGTTGATTGGGAGTATCCCAATGGATCAAATCATGAAAAAGGAATAATAATTGATATATTGTTACTAGTGAATGGTTGAAAAACCGTGCAAGGGGGAAGCCCAAGACCAAGTGGGATTGGATTGAGCCATTCTGCATAGCCACCACCTGGTTTTTCGAACCTTACAGGCTCCCTAATTAATAGTATGACATAGGCCTCCTCTTGGATAGAATTTTGCTCATGTCTTCCACTTAGATTGGAAACACGTGCATAAAAACTATGAACCTCATTGGGGGGGGGATTTCACATTTCTATCACTCATTAATTAAGGGTTTTGACCCTTTTCCTCCTCATTGTTTCCTCCAGTAGACTGGTTGATGAACCATTTACTCACTCTTTGTACAATTATGATCAATCCTTGATTCATGGACATTTTCAGTGAATATGGGAGTGTATTATAGATCATAGTGATTCTAACACTCATCTTTATTTTAATTTTTAGGAAAGGGTCGTATGTAGTTGTTTTCTCCTTTATAATACTCATAACATTGTTCTTATAGCAGATTCTATGTTTTGTATTTGATTGGATTTTGATTTCAAATAATGTGATAAGTGTATGAAATCATCCATCTATGAACATGAGTTTTGTGGTCTAAATTTAATATCCCATAGTCTTGATGTTATTTATTTGTATTTGGTTATGATATTGGTGAATTTATGTGGTAATTTCGTTTTCCCAGGTAGGAAATGATCTATCGAGTATCTAAATAGGGTGTGAGAACACACATTATTCTATTACGACTTAAAGAGGATGAATAGTTAGGACCTAGAGACACCCATGGGCTGGGACAGTCCCTTTAACATGAATTATTGGAAATTTAAATTTAAAATTGAATGTTTTATGATATTAAACCCTTCGAAAATGTGATTAACTTCATAAATTATCATGGTGGGGGTTTTGGATTAAATTGATGAATTAAATGAGTTATGTTATTTAAATTGATGAATTTGATAATTAGATAACATGGTTGACCACATGATTAATTATATTAGAAATGGGGATTAATGGTTGTAAATTTTTAAAATGGAAAAATGGAATTGTTTTCAAAATTGAGAATATGATGATTTTAAAGAACCATCGAAATGTGAATGAATGGAAATGGATCACCGTTCTTAATTTTTAATGAAAAAGGGTTAATGGTGACGAGCCTTGGTATTGTGAATTAATATTTAGTGGGATGATGTACTAATACCCCACCCACAAGGGCGGGCAAGAATGATTCCCATGTGCCTCTATGCATAATTGTTTTTAAGGGAATGTAAGGATGATCTTGAAACAAAGGGTATGAATATGGAATTCCAAATCGTGGATGGGATGGTTGGATAAGGAGTAGCAAATCCAAACTAGATTATGGGACTAATGATCTTGGATTTCCAACCTCTAACCTCTTGAAAAAATGCATAGATGAAAGAAAGGATCAGACTTGGGTTTGATGAAATGGACGAAACATATAATTAAGAATTAAATTAATTTATATAATTGATGTCAAATGATGTAACCTATTTTATTTTACCGTTTTAATTGTTATTGGTCCTTCTGCATACACTTTATTAGACTATATTTTTTAAACACCATTGGTGGTGGCCTACTGAGTTGTATTCACACCAATATATGGAATCCAATAGGTACCCAAGAAGATTAAATGGTTTCATGCCAGGAGAAGGGAAAATAACCTATGATTGAAGGGTGGTTTAGGGAATTGTTATGTGCATGGAAGAGGGTATTTTACCTTTTGATGGGACAATTGTGGGGATTCATCCTCCAATATTTATTTTTGGGGATTTACTTTATACTTGAAACTGTATGACATGACATGAATTATTTTCTATTTCATTGTGAGCATATACCCAATTTTGAGTTTCTTTGTAATATAAGATCTTATTTTGTGTTATTTGTAACAGTTCTTATTTTTATTTTTTAGTTTTATTGAAGATGATGGGATATTCGACCAAAACTTTCCTCAAATCCTCACTACTAGTTCATAGCCTTTAGAGTACATGGGGCGCATCTGAGGTCACCTAAAAAAATGGCTTGTGGGATCAGTTAGTGGAACCCGAGATTGGATGTTACGTATTTGAAATTTATCTATCTTCTTCGGGATATGATCAAGAACCATTATCTCATAATAACCAAATTTCACCTAGAATGTTTTATTGAAACACCTCTTCCCATACAGAGCTACTTATGGGTCAACTTTAATACTATAATGGAAACTATTATTAATTGATAACACCATTTAATTAAATTATTGATCCTATAATCATAGAATTAAATTTAAAATGTTATTGATATAAACTATATTATTTTAATGGATCTATCAAATTGAATATCCTTATGAGGGTGTTATGAAGTACCAAATTTTCTTTCTCTATACCATCCGTATAAAATGGTTCTCTAGAACCATAGTGTAAACCTTATATCTCACAAATATATAATAGATAATGGATATCTATGTAGTCTTACCACTTGTCTTATTTAAACCTTTGTGAGTTTGTATAGAGTTAAATATTCCTTGAAAGTAATGAAATTCAATGACTTTGTATGTTTATCAACTATCACCCAAATATTGTTATGGTCCTCAAATACCCATATGAGTCATGATAAAATACCCATGGTTTTGATTTATAATTTTTATAGTAGCATGGAAAACATTTTTTCATACCTTTATAATTATTTCACTCATCCTTGACTTGTTACCATACCAAGAATCAATATAAAAATTATTCAATCATCCTCTTCATGTTATCCTGCCGTAAAGTTCCATAAAATAACTATACATACACTTTCTTATTAGATTAATATAGAAGGATGACCTATGAACATGATCCATAATTTCCTCTTCATTTATGGATTGTGTGGTACACATATTCAGGTTTTAAATATTATAACATCATCTTTATAAAATATGAATTACAAAATAATTTCTTACTTTTTTCTATAACACCACATCAATTTTTTGGGAGTCCTTGAACCTCTCACAATGGAATGGTTGAATATTTATGTGAGAATTTTAGGATGAATAATCTTTAAATATTATAATTTCCACCCATTTCATTTCTTAGAATAGTGGATCCCTTTCAATCCTCCTTATAGATTCGTTTGTGGTATCCTCTTTTCCCACAACATATATTCCTTTGTTTAATTTCCCAAGATAATAATGGATTAAACCATCATAATACGTAATCAGTTATGACAACTTTCTTTAGATTATATTGATTTTATTTTGTGTGAATATATAATTTATTCATTTATCATATGTATAAATTTCACACTTCTCCCCATAGGGATTATGCTAAAAAATATTTGATGTGAATACAACTGTACACAATTCCAGATCATGGGCTGGGTAGTTCTTGAAAAAATATTTTTTTTATTGAAGTTGTAAATTTAATTTTCATATTTAATAAGTAAAAAACCAAATCCATTTTTATACATAATTTTAGATAAAAACAATTCCCCACAGGTGGGTAATGTGAGAATAGATATGTTGAATAACCTTTTCATTAACATATTTAAATTGTAATCGCATTAATCCTTAAAAAAACTCCCCCCTTCAAAGTTATATTGTTTAGTGATAAAAAAACTATAATATATTTCTAAAGAATTCAATATAACACCTCAAGATTTTATAAAAAATATTTTCAAATAAATCTATGTTCTCTAATAGTTTTTTACATTCAACATTGAGTTTTAATAAACCATAATATACTATTAATATTATAATTTAAACTTGATCATTATAACCTAAAAATTAAATCTTGTGGCAATAATAATAATATAAATGTTTTTAAAATTTGTAACATCTTTTTATAATGAAAATATATTCTTAAATAAGAGCATAATTTTTAGTTAAGCAGTTAATGCTTCAGAAATTATTTTTTTCTCAAAAAATTAAATGTTTTATATTTTTGTTAAAAAATAATCAAATTATAATTTTTAAATGTTGGAAAATTTATTTGATAAATATAACTTAATTTTTGGAATCCACTTTTCAAAATTTCCTATTTGTAAATTTTTTATAATTTTTCAATATATTATCTTTTTAGTTAATAGTGAGAAATATTTATTTTTATTAAAAACATGTCTTTTCATTAAAATCAAATAAAATGTCACATATTTTATAAAAATGTTTAAAAAATAGCTGAAATATGTTATAATTCTTCCATTTTATTCACTTTTAGTAAATTTATATTGAATATTTAATAAAAAGTTTTTACACTTTCCATTAAAAATATTATTTTTTGTGATATCATTGTGTTTATTTTTAGTTACTTTTTTTAATAATATGAATAGAATTACTAAAAATTTATTAAATATTTTTATTCATCAAAATATATATGACATAATAATTTCAGCATTATTTTATTTCAAATGTAATAGTAAAAAAAGAAAAAAAAATTACCATGGTAAAGGTTAGATCGGGGTTACCAGAGATTCCACTAAAAATATTAGGTTTAAAATTACCGATAAACATACCCAAATCATATTTTTTGGAAATATTTCTACCTTATAACCTATACTATCTTATGATGACATTTTTTTGAGCATTGGGGAATTTTAAAAAGTGGGCACACTTTTTTCATTTAAAAAATTCCAATTGTGTCCCCTCCCCCATTTATAAAAGGGAACCTCCTATTCTCTACTGTCCACACATCCAAAACCACTTTATTCAGTCAAACAATTCCCAAATACATTACTTATGTAACCATTAAATTCTTATCTTCCATGTATTTATATATAACCCCTTCTTGGATTATTTTGTAGGTAAACCTATTGGGGTTCTCTACAGAAGAGGTATAGTCCCAAAGCTTGAGTTTTTAGTATTTTTCATCCTATAAAAACCTAAATTATTCTGGAAACATGATCATATAATATAATAAATATATAAATTATAATAATATGTTATTATGTTAATATGATGATCTATATCTATGTCCTCTTTCATAATATTGGAAATGAAATAGTTGATCATGTGTAAAATAGACTACCACCTCATTAACCGAAGTGACAAGTTTTCCATCACCAACTATGATGACTTTATACAATTCTTAATTTAAAATATTAATATGATATTTATTAAATAATAATAATTTTTTAATTATAGTACCATATTAATCTTCTTATATTACATTCCTTGGGAATATGTTATCATAAATGGTGTTTACGGTGGACAACAGCCTCACAAAGTGATGCAATTTTTTATTCACATATGGTTCTCATGAATTTTAATTAGGAAATTTCTAACTAAAATACATGAAATACATGAAATGATAATTACTCTATAAAAATAAATATATTATTCAGAATTTTTTATTTCATTCTTTTGGAAAATAGAAACGGTGATCATGTATAGATTTGGCATAACGTCTCCATGAACATTGTAATTCATTTTCTATAAATAAATAAATTGGACTACACTAAATATTTGAATAATGAATATTTTTTTATTAATACCAATTTTAATATTATTTATATTTTTGAATCAAGATGAAATTAAAAGAAAAAAACCATACAAAAATATACATGAAAGACGAAGCATTTATTACCAGGAACATGATTTTAACTTGTAATTGTTAATAAATGAGTAGTAATAAGGTAATAAGTAGATAATATATTATATTATACATGTCATAATTATTAATTAATATATTTATCATTTTATATTTATTATATTGGATTTTAGATTGAGTACAATGGAAGAGGATACGTAACGTAAGAGATTTCTAGTCTCTCTTGTATTTTTGGTACACATAGGTCATATTCAACACTGCTTTCATTTTTTTGGTGTATATAATACCACATTGACTTGTATTATCATGAATTTCTTTATATGAATGAATTTTAACATTTGGATTGATTCTTTTTTTCTATGGGTTATAATGTTTTAAAATTGCAGAAGTGGTAAGTGATCTTCATCTCAATTTAATTTATGTTAGACAGATGACTTACCCACCAATTTTTTATTTTGAGTAATGTATAAAGTAAAAAATTATTTATCTAATTATATTTATATTTATAATTATAGGATATAAATATCCCCACTATTTATTTATTTTGTGGGGATTATGATTCAAAGTGTACCAAAGTGGTAAATATTTAATATTACAATTTCATTGTTTAATGAGATTAATTTTGAAATTCCTCGAATTAAATGATATTCTAATATACCACTAAATAAATTTTTTTATTCTCCTATGATATTTTCTGAAAAATAATTTTTGAAAATTCATTTTACTATCTTAAAGAATTAATGAAAAAAATATATTTATTTTAAGAGAAATCATATTAATTTCTATCATCAGTCAATATCCATTTTCCTTATAGATATATGTTTTAAAAAAATGTTTCAAATAAAGTTTTTAATATTTTCCAACTACCATTACATAAATGTTTTAACCATGTTTTACTTTTTACAAATGGTATGAATGGATTCTTATTTTTTTTTCTAAAAAATAACTTTTTGGATTTTACCATAATGAGTAAGGATTTTTTATTTTAACATGTATTTCATAATATGAATTCTCCACTATCATGTCCAATCAGTGAATTATTAAATCCTTTATAACATTCAATTTTTATTCTAAAAAAATATAATATTTTTATGATATTTTACTTTTTAATATATGATTTTCAAAATAAAAATGATATTTACCTCAATAAATATTCTATGTGATATTTCACCATCATTTACCATCAAAGATGATATCCTTTGATGTTCCATATAATTTACTAGGGACATTAACCAATTTTACCATCCATATTGTTCTCGGGGGTGGGTTATGGTTATGATGATGAAATTTTTTTAAAATCCATTCCTTTTCCATGGGTTATGTTATGATGAATTGATGAGATGACTATGATTCCATTTTATTTTCTATGGTTTATGATATGATGGAAGGATTATGATTACATTTTTTCATAAGTTATGATATGATTAATATTGTATGATATTTTGTTACAATTTTTATGGTTTTAATATTGTGATAATAGTTATCTTATAACTAATGGCAATGGTATTTTTAAATCCGAGGATGGTGGTAATATTATAACCAAGGATGGTGGTCATGTTATAATCATGTATGGGTGATACCTATATGTCCCTATAATGTGTTGGGTGATGTTTTATATCTTATGAGATAAAAATGATATAAAATTAAATTGTCCTGATCCACAATGAGAAACAAGAAGATGGGCTTTATCCACAATTAGAAATAGGCCAATGGGCTTGATCCATAATTGGAAATAGGGGCTGAGGCATGGTCCACTATGTTTTATGGTATTAATATTTAAACATGACTAATTAAATTTTTTAAAAAACTATGACGGTGCGTTACTTTTATAACATGAGAATATGGATCATGAAATATGTATATTTCAAGCTCGAACAAATCTTTAATTTTTCAATGTTAATGTTATTTTAATAAACTAGGTTTGTGATCAAATCTTGTTACGGTGTGAAATTATTATGTTATTTTCATGTTTTCATACCTTAATGGTTATCTTATGTTTTTATTCGATCATAAAATTATTTCTACCTTATTTAAAAATACTTAAAATATGATCTCAAAATTTCATATATTTAATTTTCTCATTTTATGAAGAATGTGTTAAAATAGTTTATTTTTATGAGGGGTAAAATGGGGGAATTTAATTGTGGGACATTTTAAGATATTTCTTTATATTAGAAGATTTTGAACCTTATCTTCAATTACACTATCCCATTATAGTTATTAGGCATGTGTTTGGGAAATTTAATGAATATTTATATTAAAAGATATGATATTTATGTATAAAAGTATTTTTTATCTATAGTGGGCATCAGATCCATGGTATTGTTAACCATTGGAAACAATTATGGGTATGATTTAGTAAAAATCCTTAGGGTGATCCATAGTATTAGATAACATTCTAACATTTTGGTAAGGAAATTATTATGTGATTTACCAAGAAATAAATAATTTTATATATTCTACATGTGGGTGTGGTTCATGAAAAATGCTGTTATGGGTAATAACCTTGAATAATTCATGATAGTCTTGACTTTTGCTTTACCTTTAAACAATAAAAAGCCTTAAAATACACCTGATTTGACACTCTAGGGGGTAATCTTTAGATAATTCACATTTTCATTACTAGATATCATAGATTATTTGAATAAATTATTTTCATTTATGACCTATGCTTAACCTATATTTCTGTAGATTTATGAAAATGATTCTTTATTTGGACAACCTACAAATGATTCATCATGACTGTGTGTTATCCTAATGATATTAGTGTAGTTCACCATATATTTTATTTATTTTAGTCAATGGATATAACTAAAAGGAACCATGAATATACGTAATATGATGGAAAATATAATGACTTTACACCTTAGAAACAATATTATAAGGGATATGGGATGGATAATGTTTTTACTATGCTACCACAACTTTTTCATGTAATGAATAAGCTATCAATTATTTCTTTCCTTAGTTCCTCGTAAGGGCTAAGTGATTTTATGAGAAGTGGTAAGATTCATTTCCACTAGTCTTATGTTGTGTATGTTTTATAATATTAAAATTATTGAAGTTGAGTAATATTATGTTTTACTGGTTGGGATCCTTTAGGGTAAGAATAAATTTTCTTGGGGATTGTTTTAATTTATTGGGAAGTGCATTATTTGTTCAAACTAGGGTATTCAAGTCACCCAGAAATGGAGAGAATTTAATTTTATGACTAAAAGTTTCTCCCAAAAATGGAATATAGGTTATTCTCTTATCTTTTATAACAATTTGGGTTATTTAAATGATGACTGTAAGCTTATTATAAATGGAAATTCCCATTGACCTCATCCTTTCCTCCCTACTTGGGTTGGAGCATCCTTGTGTGTGTTTGTTTTTTTTTGATTCCAATAATAAAAATCCAATTATTAATAAAATCATAAATTGGCATAAAAATTCTCTATTGAATCCTTGATGAGGTAGAATTAAACCTATTTTAGTTGATCTTCTGTTCTCCATGAGGTTGTGTGATGTATCAGTACCATGAAGAATGTATTTTCTATTATCTTGTTCCTGGAACAGGAAATGGTTTTCAGGACTATTTATCATTTGAATGTGTGAAGATAATCCCTAGTGGAACATTATTAATTGTATAATGTAAGTGGGAGAAATGGACTCATAATAATGGGATGAGTTTAAGATGATATTTCTAAGTATATAATTCCATAATCTTCTATGTATAAAGATGTGGAATGAATAACATGATCTTAGTTAGAGGAATAACAAATATATTAATGAAATTGGTTCAAATTTTACAAGTCTCTCTAGGTATTCCTCTGATTTAATAATTATCCCTAAATGTAAAATTTATTGATTCAATGTTTAAAACCATTTCATTGAATTTTTTTAAGAATAAGAGACTTTAGAAGATTCAACGAAATATTCCATTGAGAATTAAACATAGAAATTGAAATTGCAGCAGAGCACAATTTTCAGGGTTTGGATAATAAATAAATGATGAAATCTCATGAAATCTTTAATAAATAACATTGTGGAATGAAATTTCAGCCATATATATATTTATGAAATGTTGGAATAATCATTAAGGTATTTTTTTGTATAGAACTCGAAGTTGATTTAAATGTGGAAGGGTGGGTCATAAATCCCATTAATGTTGAAATTCAATGAATTGGTTGATTAATGAAATGGATGATAATATTATTCCAACAAATGTAACACACACTCTTCAATTCTTTAAATTCATTCTATATGGGAATAATGAAATTTAATGTGAAAATCGAAGGGACAATGAAGATGATAATCTACAGAAAACTATATAGAAAATGTAAAAAATGATAGATTATGAAATTAAAATAGGTAATGTGAATTATGATAATTAGGGTACACTTATTCTCCACTCCATTGTTGTGAATTTTTTGTTCGATTATTTTGTGATTGATCATTATAAAAATATTACTATTCATCCATTAGTGAAATTTTATTTGATCATTAAAATTTATTATCTCTCATAATATTGATTATGGAATGATGAAATCGAATTTGATATTCTATAGATGCAATTATGAACCCAATCATCCAATTTAAATGTTTTTATATAATATAATAGTACATTAAGGAATGAAGGAAAATTTTTATTTTTGATGTGTATATTTATCCATGTTATAATAACTTAAGAGTTAGAGATACCATAATGTGTTTATGATTTTATAGTTGATCATAACATCAGTGTCTTAAACATCCATTTTTTGGTTTTATGTTATGGATGTTTTTAATGATTAATGGTATTTTGGGAAAACTTTTTTGAAATAAAACCTTTAAATGTTCTATATTTTTAGTGAAAAATATTTTTGAGGAGGAATGAATATAAATTTTTTATATACATGAATAAAGGTATTGGTAACCTTTATGGGTTGTATTATATTTTATGTTGAGTTAATTATGGGTTATCATTATTTGGGAAAATTTTAGGACATATAATAATATGTTTTTGGGAAAATATTACTCATATATTGGATAAAATCCCATCACCTCTGGTAAGGTTGTGGGGATCAACCCATAACCTAAGGCTAAAAAGGGTGTAGTTACCACCACTAAAATATTTGATAGAGTGTTAGTAGTCAGATTGAATTAAGGGATATTTCTAATGATATATATCATTGTTATTGATATGTTAGTATGTTAATGATAAGAGACAAAAGTATAAGGCTATGTTAGACCATTACCCACGACGTAATGGAAATGGGAATACATCACCATGGATTATGTCATTTGAATCCAAAAAAAATCTACTGGGAATAATTATATATGGGTTGTAGTTTATCACCTTAAATTTTAAGTACACTCCATCAATATAATATAATATTTATCTCTAGATCGTTTTTTAGGATATAAATTAATGAAGTTGTTAGGTTTTATGGATTACCACATTCCATTATATCAGATCAGGATCTGAGGATTAAATTAATATTCTAGAAGATTCTTTTTAGGTTATTGATATAGATTTTAGTTTTAGCATTGTGTATCATCCTCTGAACGATGGTCTATATAGTATAAAAATTCAAACACAAGAGGATATGTTTATATCTTGTTATTTGTATTTGGAAGGTTTTTGGGATTGAAAAATTCATTTACAGGAGTATTATTATAATAGAATATTTCAATGAAAGATTCAAATCGATCCTTATAAATACATATATGGAAACTTGTGTGGAACTGAAATTTTCTTGGACGAAGTTAGAGAGTGAAGTATATTAGGACCAGTTCTAGTTGAAGGGTCTTCATAGATTTCCAAGTCTATTCAGCATCACATAAGGGCAGTACAAAGTCGATAGAAATGTTATAATTTTAATCACCAACATGATCTAGAATTTGATGTTAGTGAATAGGTGATTATAATAATTTCTACGTATTATAAGTTAACTGAAATTTTAAGGAATGGAAAACTAATTACTCTATATATTATCACCATTAAAATTATTATTCCTGCAATGGTAACAGGTTATCACTTGTAACTTCAATTGAACCTCTCTCATGTTTATGATGTGTTATATATATCTCTCTTGGGGATGTAAAAACTAGATCCACCACATCCACTGAACAAAGAGGTAATATAATTGTAAAATGAAATTTATTATATGGATCAACTGGTCGATATTCTGGATTATTTAAATAATGTTCTAAAAAACAAGACCACTCACCAGATCAATGTTTGTGGTGGAAGCACCAATTTGAATAAGCTACATAGGAACCTAAGTATAAGATGAGTCAAATTTGTCCTCAATAGTTTGAATCATAATGATTAATATAAACATAGAAATTAATTTAAAGGGGGGGATAAGATAACTGATTATGAATTTATTATATATATATTTTATATATATTTAATTTTTATTATAGCTTGTGTTATATAAAACATTCAGTTTTAAAGAAAAAATATATAAATATTTTTATTTATACTTGGAAATTAGAAAATAATTATTAAATATAGAGGTATGAATAATTATAATCACATTTTTAATATTATGTATATTTTTTTGATAAATAAATCTATTTATAAATAGGTATTTACTTTTTAGTAATATATTTGTATGATTTAAAAATAATTTTCTCTCACAGAAATGTTTTTTATTTTTTGAGAAACAATTATAAAAATAATTTTTAGAACTTTTTAATAATTTATATGAAAATTTTAGTTTTATTTATGGAAAATATATGTCAAAATTATCTTAGGGTAATGTATTTATAATTTTCTCAAAATATTAGAATTTCAGTTAATAGGGAATATATCAGTATTTTATTAAAATAATCCTTTCCATTTAAAAAATTTATAATGTTCATAATTTTTTCAAAACATTTTACATGTAATTATAGTAAAATTATTATATATTTAATACAAATTAGTTCATTCAAAACAATTTGATATTGAATTTTTGAATAAAAACATTATATATTATTGAAAAAAATTTATTTGGAAATTTTTTCATGTAATATACAAATTTAATTTTAATTTAAAATTTTAAACTTATGTGAATGGATTTTGTAAATATGTATTCTAAATTTATAATCATAATTATTAATATTATTTAAAAATTTATAAATAATTTTTTGTCCCATGTAATTGTCAAAATGTTAAAACTAATTACCATGGTTAAGATTATGATTGGTTAACCAGTGGTTAAACTTAAAATATAAGTTCTAAAATAAAATATAAAAAATTTAAAATTATAGTTTTATGGAAATATTTTATCTTCATCACATATATGGTTCTGTTATGACCAATTTTGGGTCCTTTTTTCTATTTTCAAAATGAATAAACACATTATTCATTTCAAAAATTTCACTTGTGTCCTCTCACCCACTAATAAAAATATATACTATTGTATCCTCTTGAAACAAAAATTTTATTAGTATTGGACATTAAATTCCCAAATATGTTTCATTTTCCTTATCACCACCGAGAGTGCTTTGTTTTTTTAGTAAAACTTTTCAAAAAGGCATTGGGTTTAAATTTAAAGGGGTTCTCTGAAGAAGATGTTAATTCATTACCATGTGATTTTATTTTATTTATCCCTATAAATAAAATTAATATCATTTAAATATTTTTAAATAATAAAATAATTATTTACTATATAATTATATGGTATTATATTACTTTAATTACAAGCATCCATCTCCTCTTCTATTAAATGGGAAATTAAACAGTCGATCGTTTGTACGGTGCACTACCACATTTTGAACTATTGTAATTCATTTTCCATCTGAAAATATAAATACTAGATATGATAAAATATTTAACATATTATTGATTATTAATGATAAAATATACTACTTGATCTATGATATCAATTATACCTACTTAATTAATATTTCATCTGAATAGGATAGTGTTTCTTGTGTGTATGGTGGACAATCGGCTAGCAAATCGATGCAATTCTTTCCTCACATTTTATTTATATATAAATAAGTAAGTGAATTTTAATAGAAATATTTTATATATGTGACATGAAAATTAATCTAAAAAATTATATATATTATTTACCATTCTTTTTTTCATTCGTCGATAAAATGAAAAAAACCGTCTTGCGTACGAATGAGCTAACATCTTCTTTAATGGTGTAATTCATTTTCAATATCAATGTTTATTGGTTTAATATTAACAGTGATATAATGAATATATATGATAATTAATTCATGTTTCACATTATAGAAATTATGGAACCATGTTCAATGTAAATGTACCGAAAATGACGAACAAAAACATTAATGAAAACTAATGTAGCTATTACCCAAAAAACAATTTTAATATGTTATTTATAATAAATGGTTAATAAAAGAGTATTTATAAATTATATATGGATTGATAAATATACGTATAATTCTCTATTAATTTTATAATATATTTATATTTATTATACATGAGGTTTAAATGTGTACAATGTAATTCGATACTTAAGGTAAGATATTTATATTCGCTCTTTTATTTTTGTGAGACATATACTATATTCGAAACTAATTAATTTTGTGTGGTGTATGAACTAAATCATTGAAATTTTATATCAGGGATAATACTATTTATATTATATTTAATGTTTCTATTAGTATTTTTTCTTCTGGGGGGTTATGGTTCCAAAGTTACCAAATTGGTAAGGGATTTTCATCTAAATTTTTTTACATGGGACACATTCCTCACACACTTGTTGATTCTTTTCTAGGTGCATATATTGACCATTAATTTATTTTTTATACACATACTAATAATTATGGGATATATATATTAATATAATATTCTTGATTTCACAGGGAAAATTATTCAAAATATATTAATGTGTTAAGGGTCCTACATTTCAATCTCTTGGTTTAATGGAACCTTTTTATGATATGAATCCACTAATTAGATCTGATGATATAAATCCCATGAAACTCACGTATATTTGTAAGTTCTAGTTATTTTGTAAAAATAAATGTTTACATACATTTTAATATATGAAATTGTAATATATTGAGTTTTTAAAAGGAAACATAATATTCTATAACATACATGATATGACACATTTATCTTAAATAAAATCTTATTTTAATTATTTAATATGATTGTTATAACACAGCCATTATAATGGTGGGAATGAAATTTAATGTCTGAATTATGAAAATATGTTTTAAAATGTTTGTATAATGATTCGTTGGTAAACAAATCAATTAGGAAATTAAATAATAACTAATTTAATATAATGGATGTGTTTTTATGAAAAACTATCTAAATGTAAATAATTTTGTATATAAAATTGTGAAATCACATTTTTGGATTATATTATTGGAATATAAATTAAATATTATGTTTAAAAATCATCTTCTGTATTTTACATACCTAATATAAGAACAAATTTAGTTTTATGCATACAACATATATTTTTCAAAAAAGATATTTTTACCACTTATTGATGGATAAACCATTTTAATTATTGTTTTTTTCAATTTTAAAAATTATAATTGATAAAACAAACTTATTATTTTCAATAAGGACATAAAATTTTATTTCAATTTTTTTTGTATTTTTTGATAATATTAATTTTTAATGAATAGTGGAAAATACAACATTTTAATTCAAAAGTTATTTTCCATTTAATTGATTTATATAGTTATATTACCATTTTAAAACTTTATAATGAATAAATAGAATAATTTATTATCATTTAATCCATATTTTTTTCATTGGAATAAATTTCACATTGAAATTAGATATAAATACATGTGAATCTTTTCTTTGTTTTCACTTTATAAAAAACTAATTTTCTCATTTTAAAGAGTTGGATTAATTTTAAATTTATTACTAAGAAATATTTATTGTAAATTTTTAAAAATGGATTCAATATTTGTAATTAGTTTTTCCAAATTATATAAATACATATCTATTATTATTTTATATTGTATGAATCGTAACTTTGGTAATTTTTATTTACCACAGTTAAAGGTAAATCTGTTATATTTTGGTAACAAATAATATCATTCTGATAATAAAATTAATCTAAAACAAACCAAAATCCAATTTTCCGAATAACATTCGACCATTGACACCTAAGGATCTTACGTGTCTCATTTCGATGGAATTTAGACTTTGAAAGTGATATAAAAATTATTAAAACAATAGAAAGTGACAACATGTAACAATTTTATTTGTTGTATGTATAATACTATTAATATGGTTATAAATATGATATAACATCAATAATAAGTATTCTATAGAAACATAATTAAATTATAAAAACCATGAAAATTTATTTTGAATTTTTAGTTACCATATAATTACCCTAAATATTGAAAAACCTGTGATACAGTAATTATTTTATTAATAGAAATATCAAATAAATGATATTAATTTTATTAAAAAAATAAAAATATAATTAATTTTGATCCTCTTGGAATTTTAAATGAATAAATGAAATATTATATGTATATTAATGGGTTTTTTTAGAAGTTATCTCTCTATTTTGATTTTATTTTAATACAACTAAATGAAATGTTTGAAAATTTACACTATTAATATTTTACAAAACAAATAATTTATTAAACTATTTAGAAAACATAAAAACATTTTAAAATTAAAAAGTGAATATGATAAGTCATAAATGATCATAAAGTTTCAATTTATGGTAAATTTACTCCATATAAGTATAATATATAGACTCTTAAAATTGAATATGTTATTACAAAAAATAAAATTAAAACAGATTACTTAAGGGTAATCGAAATATATAAGGTTAAAAATATAATCAATACATATCTAAGAAATATTGTATGAGAGTATTTATAACCATCTTCAATGTATTTTTGACAAAATTATTGTAGGATTCATTTTCATTTTAAAATTAAATTAAATTAATATAATATTATAAGAGATTTGATGGTGCCCCCCCCCTCTCCGATAAAAAGTTACAAACTCTTCTCTCTTAATCATAAATTAGGAACAACTTTTTTGGTAAATATCTAACCCAAAACCATCCTAAAACCCTTATCCACATTCTGGTGGTCTTATTTTAGTAAGAACACCATCCTTACAGATGTTAAGGTGTTCGTAAAAGGTGGTCAACCAAATAATATTTATCCTTTTATATAAGTATTATTATTTTATTTCTTCATCCGCTTCCATAAAATTTAATATAACCATGATGAGATAATTACTATAGTATCATAAATATAATGATATTTTATAATTTAAGTATCATCACTAAAATCCATCTCCAATTTTATCAAAATAAAAATGAAATCCTTGTTTGTATGTATGACACACTACCACCTCATGAACCGATATGCTTTGTTTTTCATTACTATCTCTCAAGACTATTTAAAAATATGAGATTAATGTTAAAATGTGGTATTTATGACATATTAATCATAACAAGTGAATAATATGTCAATTATGTATTTTACTTTCTATGTTTATAAAAATGATAACATTGTTCATGCGTATGTGTGAACTATCACCTCCAAGAAATGATGTGATTCAATTTTCTTCACTAAAAAACATGCATGATATATATAAGTATATTTATATTATTGAGATAATGTTTATTATGTTATTATCAATATGGAAATATAAAATAGTACTTACCATTTTCCCATAATGATCAATGAAAAATGAAAACTGTTAGTCATGCAGACGTACGACACACCATATACATTATTGAAACATTGTAAATTTTCTATCACAATACATAATGGTTTTATTTAAAATTATAATTGATGTAAAAAATTATAATAATATCATTAATATTATTTTATAGATGAAGGAATTTTGACCATATGGAGTATTGTCATCATACCATGTTCATTTTCATCTAATGTACCAAATATAACTAAAACATATGACGTGATTTTAAATAACTATATAATTGTTACAATATGGTAATAAGTGATAGAAGATTAATAATATAAATTCAAAATTTTCTAAAGAAATTATAAGGTAAACTGTGTTTGTTAATTAGGATGATAAATAACATACTCTACCAGTTGAACTCATGGTAAGGGACACTTTAAATAATAAAATGTTTTAAATGGTTTGAGGATTTATTTTTTTAAAATATTTTTGATATATATATATATATATTCAAAATATATTTAAGGATTTATTTATGCTGAAATTTTTTTTAAAAAATTTTAATTTCATTAAAATGTTTCAATGCAGTATGAGACACTTTGATTCAGAAATTCCAATTTTAAATGTTTTAAATGTGTTTTAAAAATTTATTGATTATTTCAATAACATTGAATTTTTTTTTAAAATATACACCATTAATGGAATTTATCGCATTCATGTTCTTACGATGAATTGATGATTAATTTTAATTTTTATGAAGAATGTCCTGGATCAGGTCAAAACCGGTCCAAAGAAAAATTTACTAAGAAAAAGAAAATGGGAGTCAGGCAACAAAGGGAGTATTACAAGACCGAGAGTGAAAAACACCACCCATATCTGCCTCCACCAGCGAAAAGAAGTATTCAGGGATCGTAAACGACATTACCATATCCATCACCATGATTGACTTCTTGGATAGTGCATCTTCCTCTTGATTGACTTCTCAAAAATCATGTGAGAAAATCATGTTTATGTGACTAACATGATTGAGACATTCAACCCACATTGAAAGTATCCGCCAAGGCACATTCCGCCTTCTTGTTTGTATGGATTGAACTGCAAGATGAGAATATGATTCATTCCATATCATGTTCCAATTATATAAAATAGCATACCTAATAGCGTGAACTATCTCCCACAACTCACCTTCAAAAGCAACACCAACTCCAGTGAATTGATAAAAATATCCTTTCACAAAGCCACGGTACGTACGAAAAACACCACCGTACCCCGATGGGTCTGGTGCACCAGAAGCAGCTCCATCCACATTAAATTTGAGCCATGGTGCTGATCGGATGAATCCATCGAATGTACCTGGTATTTTTCGGCTTCCAAGGATGCCCAGAAACACCATGTAACCACATAATCTACAAGTCCGATACAATGTTAAACATCACACCAGATTGGAACTTCGAGGAAATGAACACCTCTTGGTAAATCACCATTATTCCAGCCCAAATGGTCACCTTCCAATCCTCAAAAGATGCAGCATTCTGAGGAGTCTGGATGGCTGCAATCACTTCCGCATCAGCCATGAGAAGAAAATTATAAACATGTTCACTGCGTCAGAAATCAGACTGCCTTGCAAGCAGGTCCAACATCGGGAGTCGATGCAAATGCAACCTGAACATATTTCCAATGAAATCCCACTGCTTCTTGGCATATGAACAATCTAAAAATAGGTTTCAGGCATCTTCTTTATCTTGCATACTTATGTAACATTAAGATGCAAACAGAAAACCAGACCACTTAAGCTGGTCAGGAGTGGGAACATTGTTATTTCAAATTCTCCATATAATAAAGAAGCGAGAGGGCCAAATGAAATATGACCTATATTTCTTGAGCCATGCAAGTGAACTAAAAAATCCCCCACAAGCCAACTGATAGTGATCCCTACAATTAAATTGACCATTATTATTATGCTTCTATATCAATGTGTCACAATCTATAAAAATATAAGCCTGAAATTCCAACTCCACCTGAGGAGGAATCAATATGTCAAAAAGATGCTTATAAGATACAAATTTAGAAATTTAGAGATTCCTAGCACCGAAGGGAATATCTATAATGTTCTAAAGTGGCTGATCAAGCCAATTCGTGTTCCAACAATTTAGGTTAGAGTCACGATAAACCAAACACTTTGTTCCATTCATGATCTTCATGAAGGATAATTTGAGAGCAGCCCAAACAGATGAAGCAAGGTAATATTTATAACCATTAATTAACCTTTCTTTTAATCGGTTAACTAAAAAACTCCAGAATTATATTTGGAGATTAGACCCTAAGTGAACTTCCTAATTATCCCATCATTAAAATTCCTGCGATCCTTGACCCCATGTCCCCCAAATTCAACAGGCTTGAAACACTCCTTCTAAGAAACAGTAATGAGCTTGTGCTCAGGAACTGAACCTATCCAGATAAAGTTTTTGACCATACTTTGTAGCTCCTTGATGAGTCCATTGGGCCAATGATAAAGAGAGGAGTAAACAAATTTAGATGTTATCACTGAGTTTATAAGGCATAACCTTCCAGCCATGGACACCACCTTCCCTTTCCAGATGGAATGTTGATTGAGAATACATGAGTAAATCCCCTACAGATATTTCCTCTTCTCCTTTCCCTAAAATATGGGAACAGCCTGGTATTGAAAGGGAAAATACCCCTTTTTACCCCCAAGGACTCTAGTTATCCTATTATGCTTCCCATTCATGAAACCATTTCTAAAAACAATTTAGGATTTATCCCATAATATCCCTTGACCAGAAACTTCCTCATAATGTTGAAAAAGAGCCTTAATAGAGGAAATCATTTTCCAAGAGGCTTTCCCAAATAACATAATGTCTTCAGAATACAAATAATGAGATAGAAAAAATTCATTCATACCAGTCTGAATTCTCTTATACATAGCCATGTGTGAAAGGTCATTAATACATCTGCTAAGATATTCCTCATCAATAGAAAACAATATACCAGAAAGTTGGTCCCCTTGTCGCACACCTCTGGTACACGGGAAAAAACCCCTAGGTGTACCATTAATCAGAATGGACACCCTTGATGAGCAAAGAAAGGTGATGATAAATTTGATAAACTCATTGGAGAAAACATATATTTTAAGGACCTCAAATAGAATGCTCCATTTAAGTGTGTCAAAGGACTTGTAGATTTCAATTTTCAATGGAAAATTTTCCGCTTTCACCTTCTTTCTCATGAGATTGACACTTTTCGAGGGAGTGAAAATACACTCCTAAATATTCCTTCAAAGAACAAAACCAAATTGATTTGCAGTAATCATCTCACCAACAACCTTCTCTAGCCTTTTTATAAGGATCTTACTAAATAGCTTAGGGATAGTATTTCCCAAAGCCTGTCGCCTGAAGTATTTTATGTCAAGAGAATTACCTTTCTTAGGTAATAGAGAAATAAATAGGAGTTCATCCCATATGGTAAGTAATAATGAGTAAAAAAGTCCTTGATGTCCATAGTAAGATCATCCAGCATGAAATCCTAGTAGGACACAAAAAATTATTTAGTGAACCCATCTGGACTAGGAGAACTCTCAACATTTAATGATAAAAGAGATATTTGAATTTCCTCCTTGAGAGGGGGGGGGGTGACAAAAAACTAGTTGTCATAATCCCCAATGCATGTGTTGATGTACCCCACCATTCCATGTGTATTGAACTATCCATAATGAAAATACAATCCCTTGAAGTGATCCACAAACGCTAAAGCAATCACATTTTCAGAAGTAAATAAATGACCATTAATGATGATTACTTTATCCATTGTTTGTTCTATTTTCTCCCGATGTAGCTTATTGAAAAACATTGAGTTCCAATCGCTATCCCTTAACCATCTAACATTCAATTGATTTGTAATAAATCTCTCCTTGACTGTTAAAAGATCATCCTTTTTGTCTTGGGATAGAATTTCCTCTTGGGAAGGGCTATCCTGATTTTGGTTGCAATTCTGAGAAGATGAGAGCTCCTTCTCAGTAGCCTTGATATCAGAATCAATGTAAAAAAAAGACTTTTTGATCTATTCCTTAAGACCAGCCTTGATATATTTTAATTTCTCATCAAGCCTCTGAAGAGGAAATCCAATCGGTTTGGTCCTCCACACTTCTAACACCCTATCCCTACATACAATTTCCATGATCCACCCATTATTAAACCTAAAAGGAAGAGGACCTGACCTTGAAAAGTGTGTGTTAATGTCCACCATAATCGGGTTATGATCCGAGTGAATTTTAGGTAGTGTAAAGCCAGAGATCCCATTAGAAACATCCTGATTACTCATCTGAACAAAACATCTGTCATGCTTGCTAGCTTGCCTCTCTATCCAGGTGTATCTACACCAAGTAAACTCGGCTCTAGCAATCGTGACCTCAACAAAATTACAGTGATTGACACAAATGAAAAAATTAGAAGAAAAAAATCCTAATGAAATTCCCATCGGTTTTTTTCTCAGGCCTCAAAACTGTTTAAAAATATCCCCTAGTAATCCACGAATGATCCATTTTCCCAAAGGTCACATTGAGATCCTCTTATAGTTACCTTATTCTAGTATAATAATTGAAGGCATATACAAATGAAACTGAAAAAACATAATCATCAACACTGTAAGATAGAAGAATACTCTAAGACTTGTCCAAGCATGAGTTAATACATATAGACTCATGCCAAAATACCCATAGATGATCCATCCTAATTTCATGCATGTCATTTGCGAAAAACTTGTACCCCATAGAATGCCATTTAAAACCTATACAATTGTGAAAGAGCAACTTTGTTTTAGCAATTCCAAAAATCATACGCTTATGGGACATAATGTAATGTCTGAGGGCTCTGGCCATTTGGGAGTTCCCTAGACATTGACAATTCCTGAAAAAAAAACCATTATTGAGGATGGGTCTTTACCCTTGTCTGGGGGCCACTCGATATCACCAAAGGTATTCTGCCTTTCCCTTTTCTCCCCATTCCATTCTTCCCTTGACCATGTGATTTATCACCAGCTCCAGGCTTGATGATCAAATCCCCAACACCCTGCACAACTACTATGTCAACATCCAATGTGTCCCCAATGGGTTGAGGCATCTGGACAGAGGATGAAGCCGCTGTGATGGAAGGTTCATCTTTCCTATGTGGTCCGACCACAACATGCACAGTGTCCCCAACATGCTGAGGTGCTTTAGCAATGGCATCCCCTGTGATAGGACTTATAACTTGCACATGTGGTCTCACCGGAGTAGAATATGATGCACTATTAGGAATGGTAACAGCTAGGTCAAAGGGTTGAGGTTCAACAACATCATCAGACCAGAATATACCATTCGAGGGAGTGCATTTATTGTGATGATTTAGGTGAGAAGGGTCACTACACATTTTTGTTTTCCTCATGGAAGATTTGGATGGAAAATTCTGGATGAAATTCCCCCACGTATAAGAGATAGCAAAGGCCTCAACATGCCACCACCATCTCCAACTAGAGATGATAGAATTGTGACAGCCTTAGAAAACTAAAGTGTTCCATGTGCCACAGAAACAACCTGTGTAGTAGCCCCATTACTGGACACCCGAGCTTCCATCATAGGACCTTCCACATTAGAAATCACCACACCATCTACTAACTAAGGTGTGCCTTGCACCACATGAGTATCTTGTGAAGTAGTCTCACCAGGGACAACATCACTAGGCACCCCAGCTACTATCACATACCCTTCCATCACCGTTGTATCCCAGATCAAGCCTGGATCCTACCCTTCATGAGGCTCAACAGGTTGTCCAGAAGCATCCCTTTCCTTCAAAATATGGTCCAGGTGCACAGTTGAGGTAGTCCCCACCATCACCCATGGATTGGCAGCTTCCTTATCCTGGGGGCCATGTGAAGTTAAGAATATTTTTATCAAGATAAAGAAATCAATATTTATTTTAAAGTGGTTTACTTGTATAAAAATTGATAGTGAGTAGACGTCTCTATTTTAAAATATTTAATTTGTTATGTATGAGTTATAGACTAATTTTTTAAATCACTAAATATGAGAAGATCCTAAATGTGAAATAAATTAATTTTTTGAATTAACATAGGATTATGTAATGTTTAAGGATATGGCCTTGTAGTAGGTATTAGAGGATAGGTAGAAAATTTTGAGGTTAGGGTGATATTTAGGAATAAATTAAAAGTTATATATATATCTAAGGACCCGACCTTAAACATTGCATAATATTGAATGAAATTAATAATTCAAATTGAGTATCTTTTAAGGTTTAGGGTTTTAGAGAATTAGGAAATAACTATTAAATCTCAAAAGACTACAAATTAGCCACTTCAACACAATTTCCTTTTTTATAAAATAAAAACTCTTGAAAAAAATAGTTATGTCTAGTTTCATGTTTTAGATTGCATGACTTTTCCCTGATCCCATCCTTGACCCTATACATATTTATGTCCTGTGAAAATATTTCAAAACATGGGATGAGCATAAAAAACTCATTAAGGGTTATAAAACAAAGAAAGAAAACATTTGTTCATAAATACATACATAACATAAAAACTTTTACTTAACTCATGAAATCATAAGATTTTATGAATAACACATAGAAATCATAAATCATAAAGGTAACTTGTGGCATCCATAAAATACTTATATAGTAGCTATCTCAGCTACATAAAGAGTTACTTTGGAATACACATCACAATATATTCCCTAAATCTCATAGGAGAAACATTAATCATTACCTCCATCACGTTACCTAATGCTTTGGAGAGCTATATCAGGCTCACCCACCCTAGGTTTATCACGGAACCACCCGTATACGTAGATAATCCCCATGAACCATAACATGATCATAACATATTACATAAGCATAAAGGAAAGATAACATTTCCACATTAAAATAACAAAATATCATTTCAAGGTATTGAAATAATAAATACATTCTCAAAATCATTTTTAATACCAAAATAAGTTCAAATATTATATGCTATTTATTTTTCCTTTTAAAAATATTACATCTTATTAAGGAATGCAAAGATCAAATAATACTCGCAGTGGCGGAAAGGTCATTGTCACCACTTACGTTAAAAATAAAATGCCTTTTTTGTTGTTTAGTAAATTGACTCATATAAAAATATTCCTTTTGAATGAAATGAAATGTAAAAAGTGGTTTATACACCATATTAAATAAATTCCAGTATAAAACTACATATGCCTCAATGAAAGAAGACTGAGACGAAGTCCGTTACCTTGTGTCCGACTTGACTCGATCGTTGTTTAATCTCATGAATAATAAACTAATGTTTTTTTCTACATGATAAAGACCATTTTCATGTTTATTATATCACTTAATACCTTGGTATAAACATTATGTAATCATTTTGTTAATAATGTTTATTTTGTCGATATTTAGTACATGATTCAAAAATGAACATCTGGTATTTACAAGTTGTCCATGTGGCCAATAGTCCATTATATCTAGAATTAAATTAATTATTTAGATATAATATATATAATATATATCTAGTATATATACATATATACATATATATATATATAAAATAGTACAAATCATGTGGAGGTAATAAATGAAATGCACCGTTCATGGAGATGGTAAGTTGTACGTATGCATGAACATTACTTTCATTTATATTTATTATCTTAATGGAAGTAAAATAATGATACAAAGGTATATTATAATTCCAGAATAATATCATATATAACATCGTTAACTACATCATTTAAACTTCCCATATATGGCATTAACCAGTCATATCACTTTTAAGGGGCAGTAGTCCACACTTCCTCAAATGAAATTATCACATTTATCCATAATGGAAACCATAAGAGTGAACTATAAAAGAAAAATAAATAAGAATAAAGAAAACATAAACATAATATATATATCATATATAAATTTAATGTCATCATAATTGCCACCTTGATAAGTGGTAGGAGATAATCGAACAATCATCGTTTCGTGAGGCGTTAGTTTTCCATCCACATGAACATTATGTTCTTCACCAATTAGATAGAGGTGTGTGTTTGTGTAGTTAGAATAATTCTCATATAAAAATATTAGTATTTTTAGGATACTGGTGTGGTTATAAAATAAAGTAATAAAAATATTTTTGGGATTGGAGAAGTAAATTAAAAGAAAAAAATTTAAGGGAAACCGTTACCTTAAATTTGCGTAACTTCCTTTGGATTGGAACAAAAGAAATTCTTGAAGTTCCTTATGACTAAGGTAATGCTTCTAGGTGGAGTATAGCGATGTTGGGAGCTTAATTGGGTGGATGTTGGACTATCCAAAAGGCTTGATAGGTGTGAGTAATAGGATAGAAGTGATGGATTTTTATAAGGGGGAGGAAGGGCTCTTTAGGAAAGTGTGATAATATTATTTTATTATATAATGATATTCGGTTTGTAAAGGTCCAAAAATGTTAAATTCGAAGATAATATGTCCCATGGTAGAAATTGAGTCATTAAATAAGAATTGGACAGATTTTGGATATTTTTTTAAAATTTATAATCTTATTTATTTAAATCATTTATTAATCAGGTAAATACTGCATCATTATTGTGTAATAAATAAGTTAATTTATTTGATGACTAAAAATTATAAAAAAAATATAATGATGTATGAAATCCTTTTATCTTTCTAATGAATATTTATAGTGGAAAATATAATTTATATAACGCCTTTTAAAAATTTATTTACTAAAATATATTTGTTTTTATCATTTTTCCTTTACTTTAATTTAATTAATCTAAAGTGTCATTATAATTCCCAAGTGGCTCAATCGGGTCCCAAAATATACCCAATGTTTCCAATGGTCATAAATGTTTTAACCAAAAATGTTTGGACAAGTGTTAAGGTAATTTTGAATTATTATAATATTATTTTTACCTTAAATTACCCTATTTTACTTTAATCGCGTTAAATTAAAGTCAAAAGTTACTATTCACTAAAAACAATTTTAATATTATTGAACCAAATTTTACTTACTAATAACAACCATGTATGTCATATATTCAAAAGTCAATTCATATAAGTGGTAAAATTTCATTTTAATGAAAATGTTAGTTTTTTAAATACTACTAAGTGGTTTCACTATTCATCAAAAATTGATGTTCTTCAGAAAAATACAAAAAATTGAGCCAAAGTTATATTTGGTATTCCGAATTCAAAAATGATGTATATTTTACAAAATTTTAAACATAGAATTGTAATTAATTTATTTAAAATTAATTTCCGTTGTTAAAACATATAGCATGTTTTTAAGAAACGATAACTCTCAAAATATTGACACTTTTTTATGTCCAATTTCAATGTGAAATTAATTCCAACGACCAAAATTATATTAAATTGTAAAAATACAATCTAATTACACTTTATAACCAATTAAAAAGATAATATAACCATATTAATAATTTTGATTAAAATGCAGTTTTGAATTAAAATACAATATTTTTCACTATTCATTAAATATGAACTTTATCGGATAAATTTCAAAAATTTAAAAAAAGTAAATTTTGATGTGCCTATTATAAAGAAGGATTATATTTGGTCAAATATAATGAATTAAAGTGACAAAAACTATATTTTAATAGGGATCTCCATTAAAAGGTGGTAAATTGACCATTTAATGTAAAATTATACTTAAAATTAGATTCTTTCACCTTTTAAGGCTTTATCATTTATTGGATAAAAGTAAATACATTTACAAAACATGTATAATAATTTTTTATTTAGTTTTGTTCATTCCATCCAATACAACGTCTAGGAGTTAACTACCATTTCAAATAATAATATTATATTATTAGTGATTAACGTACGATTTCAAAAAAACCTGTTGTTGCGTATCGGGAACACTGTTGAACATAGAAAAAAATTTCAAGTAAAAGTATTATTTAATTCATAAATAATAGTAAATATGAAATATGTCTTATTCATTATTTAACCGGGATGTTATATCCTTTTCCCTTATTTGGGAATTGCATCCTCGCAATTTTACTTATCAAAATAATTGGGGTATTTATCCCTCATTGCATTTTCAGAAACCAACGTTGCCTCTTCAACCATATGGTTTTTCTATAAAACATTACATGGTGAATTACCTTTTTTGCAACAATTTCTCTCTTTGGTCTAGAATCTGAACTTGTTCTTCTTCATAAAAGAGATTCTCTTCCAACTGAACTACCTCTGGGATCAAAACATGAGATGGATTTGGAATATACATTCTCAACATCGAAACATGCAAAACATTGTGTACCAAGGATAAACTTGGAAGTAATTCCACTCTGTATGCAACTGCTCCATCTTTATCCAGGGTTTCATAAGGTCCAATTAACATCAGACTCAACTTTCCCTTTTTAACGAAACACATCAGACATTTCCATGGAGAAACTTTGAGAAAGACATAATCACCTACCTCAAAAGAAAGATCCTTCCTCTGGTTATCTACATAAATGTTTTGTATGCTTTGATCTATTCTCATGTTCTTATAAATCAACTGATCATTCTATGCCATCTCTTTAACCAATTCTGGTCCCATCAGCTTCGTTTAACCTACTTCATCCCAAAAAGCTAGAATTTGACATTGCTTTACATATAACGACACAAATGGAGCCATCTGTATACTAGAATGAAAAATGTTATTATATAAAATACAACAAAAAATAATGTTGGTCCTATCATTCCTGATAATCCATCGAGAAAGAATGTAACATATCCCTTAATGTCTGAATTGTTCGTTCTGATAGCTCATCTGATATTGGGTGAAAGGATGTAATAAAATTTAATTCAATACCCAACGACTTATGAATTCATTTCCAAAAGTTAGAAGTAAACCTATGATCAAGATCAGATACAATGTAGAGGGGAACTCCATGAAAACTGACTATCTCTTTAACATTCAACCGAGCAAGTTGATCTAGAGAGAATGTATCTTGAATAGGAAGGAAATGCGCAGATTTAGTCAATCGAACAACAATAACCTAGATTGAATTATTACCTCAAGATGTCTTTGGTAATACCACAATGAAGTCCATGGTTATATTTTCCCATTTTAATTCTGGCACCAGTAAATGCTGAAGCATCACTTTTGGTAACTACTGCTCTTCTTTAACCTGCTGACAAGTCAAACACTTCATAGTAAAATTAGTAAAATATATTTTCATTCCCTCCCACCAGTAATACTACCAAATATCTATGTACATCTTAGTATTTCTAGGATGAACTGAAGATGGGGAACTAGGAGCTTCACATAACAACTCATTCTTCAATTGTGTATCACAAGGCACACATAATCTCTTTCCAAATCTCAAAACACAATCATTATCAATGTTAAATTCAGGAAACACAAATTCTGAACCAACTCTACCTTTTTATGTAACTCACTGTCTTTTTTCTGTGGTTGCTTTATTCTGTCTGATAGAGATTATTTCACTTACACATGAAAAAAACAGATGATGTTCCTACACCAATAACTTCTATGCCAAAATTTATCAAATCAAAAACCAAAGGATCTTGTTCCAAACGTAACATGGCTAATGAAGAATTAATTTTTCAACTCAAAGCATCAGCCACTTTATTTTCTTTTCCGAGATGGTAATGGATTGTGCAATCATAATACTTGATTAATTCTATCCATCTCCTCTATGTCATGTTAAATTCCTTCTGTGTGAATATATAGTTAAAAGTTTTGTGGTCAGTTTATATTTCACATTTTACTCCATACAAATGATGCCTCTAAATTTTTAAAGAAAAAACAACAGCAGTTAATTCCAAATCATGTGTAGGGTAATTAAAATTTTGTGGTTTCGACTGACATGAAGCATGAGATGTTACCTGATTATTTTTCATTAAGAAAAAACCATGTCCTTTCAACAAAGAATCACTGTATATAACAAAATCACCATTTCTGGATTGAAATGCCAAAACTGGAGCATTCACCAATCTTATTTTCAATTCCTGAAAACAATCATCAAATTGTTTTGTCCAAATTGACTTAACCCCTTTTCAAATTAACTTAGTCATTAGACTATATAAACGTGTAAAAGTTTCAACAAAACTTTGGTAATAACAATCCAAACCATGAAAACTACAGATCTCAGTTATAATGGTTCTTGGCCATACTTCAACAAATTTCGTTTTAGCAGGATCAATAGTTATGCAATTTTTTGAAACAATGTGACCAAGGAAAGAAATTTATTACAACCAAAACTCACACTTGCTGAATTTCCCAAAGAGTTTCTTTTATTTTAAGGTTTCTAAGACAACCCTTAATGACTATCATGTTCCTATTTACTTTTGGAATAAACCAAAATATCATCAATTAGAAAACCAAAAACATTTCAATGAAATCACAAAAAATTCTATTCATAAGATCCATGAATACAACAGGTGAATTGGTTAATCTAGAAGTCATAACTACAAATTCATAATGTCCATATCTAGTATGAATCGCAGTCTTCAGAATGTCTTATTCCTTTAATTTCTACTGATTGTACCCTGACATCAAATCAATCTTCGAAAAATACTGAGATCCCTAGAGCTGATCAAATAAATCATCGATACAAGGCAAATGATACTTATTCTGAATAGTAATGTTATTCAATGCTCTATATTCAATGAAAAGTATCATTGAACCATCTTTATTTTTTTTAAAAATACAGGATCACCCCATGGTGATGTTCTAGGTTAAATGAAACCTTTATCTAATAAATCCTACAATTACTTATCTAACTCTAAATGTTCAATTTGATCCATTTGATAAGTGGGTTTTAAAATTGGATTAGCATAATGAACTAAGTCAATAGTAAATTCAACTTCCGGATTAGGTATAATACCAAGAAACTGTAAGGGTTGTTGTTCTGATAATCAACTGTTTTTTACATTTATTACATGAATATTCACTTATTATATATTGTTCATTGTTCTGCATGACTATAATATAATAATGTCCTAGAATATTTGTTTCCTTAATAAGGTCATGAAAGATCCATGCTATGATGAGAAACATGAAATTCTATAACAAATATTCTGAATAATGTTCTTTTGTTGGATGCCATACTATTATAGGACACATAGTATACAGATCATCATGTGCGAGTACTCGTAAGAAGGCGAGGCTCCCTCTTATGGAGTTCACACTTGTTAATCTCCAAGATGGGAGATTATGAGAACAAACCCACCAGTAGTAATTCCACATGTCTTGGTGTCATCAGATATTACTATCTACAAGTGTGTTTAATGGTCCGTATATTGTATGATTATCATTAACTCATGTCATGAGTCGCACACATAGATTTTCTGACGGAAATCATCATGAAGAAAGTTGGCGGGAAGTAGGGTACGTTGGGTTTATCACGAATGACATGTTGTTAATGGATAAGTCATAGAAGGATTTGTCCCTTCCATTTATGGAAGTTGATATCTCATACCTTTGATTGAAATATAATTATCGCATGAAATTCCATGGAAATGGTGAAACGGTGAGTTTAATTCAGGTAGTCATAGAAACTGATCAAGAATATAGGTTTATGACAATTCCATGAAACCTGATTGATGAGATATTGAGACAAAGGGATTAAATTAAACAGTAAGCATTCGTATGAGGTGACACGTCAATGAGGCATCAACTGCATTCTCTTGGGTGCCTTGACTCATTTTTAGACATTAATCTTGGACTTTAGGCAAGCCCGCCTAATGCCAAAGAGATAGAGGCATAGAGGGTCGCACACTAAGTGTATTAAAGTATCTCAAGTAGAATAAATATAATTTCCATATATGGTTTAATAATTATTCAAGGAAGCCTAAATTGTTTTAATGGTGGAGGATTAAGTAAATGAAAAAACACAATATAAGCACTGTGTATTAATGATTACACGTCATGTAGTTTTTTATGGAAAACATCTACATGGAGGTTATTAATGATTACACGCCGTGTAGTTTTCTAGTCGGGATTTTGATGATATAATATAGTTTTATTAAATTAAATTTATTATAATCAGCATGGGAGCATGTCAAGGAATTAATTATTTGATATTGTGGTTTTCAATAAGAGTCAATGAAATAAATAAAATGTGTAACAAGTTTATTTATTATCATAACTGTACAACCTCAAACCCGATGAAAAATATCCTCACAACCCCAACTCTTTTATTACATTAGAGAATCGTTGTGCACAACAATTCTGGATAATTCTTTCATGGCCGAAAGAACCTCTTCCTCCGAGAATGCTCTCAAGAATGAGAGAGATCTTCTTCCATTAGATCAAGGCGATTTAAGGAGGAAAACACAAGAAAATGTTTCTCCACGCTAGCACCCGATGAATCATTTAGTGACGTCTGGAGATACGTGGTTCACGTGTGGATCACAGCTAGAGTATGTTTATCCTTGGCTTTTGTGACACAACGACATATCACATCAGAACGTGATCATAAATATCAACGAAGAAAGGGCACCAAAAGGTACTTATTTTCAACTGATTAAATTAATTATAATCAACATGTAATAATATTACTTTGTGGTTATGGTACTTTACTTTTCTTTTTCTATTTCTGTGTCTCGATCCATGGAGACTGAAGTTTATCATCATATTGATCATTATTAATAACAAAAAGTCTAGTGGGTACATCCACCCACGCGATTCCCCTGTGCCCGGAACCTTCAATTGGTATCAGAGGGAGGTTACAATGTTAATTATATTTATTTAATTTTCATTGATATTTTATGAATTTATATTTGATTCAATTCATGATAAATCGTTCTATTAATCTAAATGAACGAGATCTATTCATCCTCATTTGTTTCTCAATTCACATCACATAAATGACCTTCTAATTTTAATTTTGATTAACATAAAAGAAAGAAATCATCTGGAGGAGCCTCTCTTTCTTTCTGTACAACACGGGAATACACGACGTGTAATTGAAACTACATGTTGTGTACTTAGGTTCAATGAACCGGTTGTGGTCCGCCAAACCACACCTTGTGAATTGATTATACCTAAGTATTTATTAACCAGTGTTGACCAGAAATTAATGGCGTGTGGGAACAAGAAGACCCGATGTGCATGTTGAATCAACATGCCTTGTAATTCGATCTGGTCCAGGAGAAATCAGTTATAAGGAGAAGCCGTGTTCCGCGTACACGGGATTGCTAGGCCGGTAACCGCGTAACAAGGTAGTATACACCGTGTTAGATTAATCTACATATCATGTACTAAAAAATTTTCAAAGTAAGAGAAAACACACCAAAGCCCCCAACATGTAATTTGTATAAATGGTGAAAAGAAATACACACTATATAAATATAATGTACACACTGTGTACATTCCAGAAATGTAATTTCACTAGGTTTCCTCCAAAAGAACAAAGATCATTACAAGGGATATGGATGAGAAGAATCTCAAGGAAATTCATAAAGGAATTTAAGATAAATAATTGATTAATTATAAGATCATAACTAATTAAATTCAAGAGTAGCTAATATTAAATAATAGAATGATTTAAAGAATTTGAATTCTAAATATGCGTAAATGTCGTCGCATTCTATGGATGATCATGAGATAGACCAAAGACCGTTTGTATGTGTGTCTGGTTTCATTTAAATATGATTAATTTAAATTCGTTGGCCAGCAAGCCTTCTTCAAATAAATTGTAGGGCATGCACTCCCAAGTATTCTTTAATATAAACCCCATGTAATGGAGGATCTCCCAAGACAGAGGTGTCGGTTCGAAACCCGAAGCTGAGGCGAAACCAACCCATCAAGATACAAAGGAGGACGGGTGGGAGCTAAAAAACATGAACCATCAGTTCAAGGTGTTTTTCCCTAGGTCAGGGTTAGGTTATCAAAGTTCTAGATAATATGAACAAAAGAAGCTCATGATCATTCCTTCTTATTTTATTTCTGTCTGATTTCATGGTTTATTTATTATGTATGTGTTGTCGTGATCACATAGTTAATAAAATGAACAAGCATGAATATATTAAATAAATAAACCGGACTATGCCTAACCATTATCAGATCATGGTTAATAACTTAAGAAAGTATCACTTAATATAAAGAAGAATGTGATACCGATAAACTATACATAAAGGATTAAAAACCCTCAATACCATATTAAGTCAGACCAAGCCTTCCGTGACTTGATTAAGGGAAAGACTCAATAAAACTATGTTTTTGACCAACCCTTATTGGGACACATAATTTTATAATATAATACCTTATGAAAGGATTAGGTTTGACATAACCATATTACATAAAGAGAAGTATCCCTTACTAGACTCTGTGTATTATTTGAGGCAAGTGTTGAGGAAATCCAAGTCAGAATTTATGGATTGTGGAGTCCACTCAATAGATCAAGGAACTGTAATCTCATAGTTGGAAAAGAACTCCCTACCTAAATACCTTCAAATAGCTTGACCAACCCTTATTGGGGCTATGCGAAGAAGAATATGGATCCTTTCCACTATAATGTCAAAGAAACTGTACATTCCATGTTCAATGGTGAGGGCCATTGGGACTTGAAAAAATAGTCGGCGACATAATAAAATTTATTGTTTCTCATAATATGTAATCGAAAATTACTGATAAATATGCTCTTATAAATTGTAGAAACAAATATGAAAATCTCTCCAACTACATTTTCTCTGCGATCAATTTTGGATAAAGACAATATCTTCACTGGTAGTAACTTTCAGGAATGGTTTAGGAGATTTTAGGTTATCCTACGCCATGAACTAATGAATTAAATGTTGGAGTCCTTGCATCCCGATTCTCATGCCCAATGGGAGGGTGATGATGATTTCCAAGTCTATGATCAAAATTTGGATGATGCACTCGACGTTAAATGTTTGATTCTATCATCAATGTCTAGTGAGATCATGAAGTCTCATGAATACATGGATTCCTATAACATGATCAAGCACCTCCATGGTCTATACCAGGAGAGAGCAAGACATGAAAGGTTTGATATCTCTAATGCTCTATACGAGAGAAATCATGGAGTGGGTTCCCAAACTTGTCCTGATGTAGTCAAGCTCATTGGCTACATTGAGCGCTTAGAGGTTGTAGGGCTTAAAATCCTTGAAGAACTGGGTACCGATCTCATTCTTGCATCACTCCCCCAGAGAATCTCAAACTTTTTTGTGAACTTTAACTTGAACAACATTGAGAAGTCTCTGTCTGATCTTCTTATCCTCATTCGCCGAGTGGACAATGAAATGAAGTGTGCAAAGCCTTCTTTACTCATGGGGAATAAAAGGAAAGGGAAGGTGGAGATCATTAATCCCAAAGATTCTTCAAGGCCTTCCAATAAAAAAAAGATTAAAGGGGAGGCAAAAGAATGGGAGGTTTTTTGTTTCACATGTGGCAAGAAAGGCCACTAGAAGGAAAACTACACCCATCCAAGGAAGCAAGTGGAATCTTCAGGTGAGTTTGTTATCGAATGAAATCTTTATGTTTCTACCAATTTGGTATTAGATACTTCTTGTGGTGCTCACATCTATATCCAAATACATGAACCAAATAGATTTAGAAATATTGACTGAGGTGAGGTGGATCTACGAGTAGCGAACGGAGCCAGACTCGCTGATGTAGCTGTCAGAGACTACCACCTCACATTGCCTACTAGGATGGTCATGGTTTTGAAAGGATTTTATTATGTACCCTCTATAACCAAAAACATTATTTCATTATCCATATTAGATACTGATGGATTAATCATTATGATTGGAAGTGGATGTTTCTACTTTTCTAAAGATAACATTTTTTTGGTAGGGAATATTTATATAACGACCTTTATGTGTTAGAATACAAAAAACATGTAATGGAAAGCGATGAAAAATTTAATTCACATGTCTCATACCACACCCAACATTGGAATCATCATATAGGTCATGTCAATGAGAAAAGTTGGACAAAATTACATCCAGATGGGTATTTAGATTATTTTGAACTAAAACCACTTGGGGTATGTCATGCGTGTCTACAAGGTAAATTGACCAATTCCCCATTTAGTAGGAAAGGTGAAAGGGCTAATGATCTTCTAGAATTAGTTCAAACAGATGTGTGTGGACCATTTCCAATTGATGAAAGGGGTGGGTTCTTGTACTTAATAACATTTACTGTTGATTTTAGTAGATATAGATATATTTACTTAATGAGGTATAAGTTAGATTCTTTTGATCGGTTTAACGAATAAAAGAATGAAGTTGGGAACCAGCTCGGTAAGAAGATTATGAAACTACGCCCAGACAGAGGAGAATAATGTCCTAATCAGGATCATTGATTTCTTACGGGACTTTCAGATTCTATCTAATCTCACTCCTCCTTATACACCTCAATGGAATGGTGAATGTGAAAGGGGGAACTGCACCCTGTTTGGCACGGTGAGATCAATGACCAGTCATGCGAGTATTCCATTATTATTTTGGGGATATGCATTAGAAACACCAGCACACATACTAAACCAAGTACCAACTAAATTGATAAATGGTATTCAGTATTATTTATGGAGTGGACAAAAATACATGTTATATAATTTACATGTGTGGGGTAGAAAATCATTTGTTAATGCCTCTTCAGGTAAAAAACATGCACCCTAAGGCACAAAGTGTATCTTTATTGGATATCCCATGTAAACAAAGGGATATTACAAATAAAACCTCTCAGATAAAAAGGTAACGGTGGAAAGACAAACCATATTCCTTGAGAGGGTAGACATCTCCAAACGAGATAGTGGGAGCGAGATAGGATTCGATGAAGTCTATGCTCAAGATACACAATTGTTGGTACAAGAACAGATTCCACAAAGCCCCGTGGGAGAAAAATCTGTTCCAGAGACACAAGAACTGCGTAGGATCATGAGAGAGGTGAGAGAACTCGAACGATATGGTTTTCCTGTCACAGAGGATGGTGACTCATTATTGGTCGACAATGATGATCTTTTTATTTACAAAGAAGTAGTTTAAGGCACATACACTGCCTAGTGGATGGAAACCCTAAATTCTGAAATGGATTCCATATTCCAATACCAAGTCTGGATTTTGGTAGATCCTCAAGTTGATGTATATCCTGTTGGTAATAAATGGGTATTCAAGAAGAAACTTGACATGGGGCGGGGGGCATGTCAGCACCTATAAGGCATGACTGGTTGCAAAATGTTTTAGACAACGTCAAAGAATTGACTATGATGAAACCTTATCACCGGTTGTGATAATGAAATCAATCAGAATATTATCATCCATTTCCACTTACAATGACTATAAAATTTGAAAAATGGATTCCAAAATAGCATTCCTTAACAAGAACCTCTAGGAAGCTGTCAACATGACACAACCTGAAGGTTTTGGGACTCCAAAGGATTCCAATAAGGTATGCAAGTTGCAGAAATCCATTTATGGATTAAAACTGGAATCAATGTTGTGGAAATATCGTTTTTATGAAGCTGTAAAAAATTTGGATTTATCAAGAATGAATGTGAGCCTTGTGTCTACAAAAGGTTTAGTGGAAGTGCATTGGTTTTCCTAATAGTATATGTTGATGACATATTAGTAATTGGAAAAACGAAGTACCTTGCTTACAGTTAGTTAGGACTTTGTTGGATAAATGTTTCTCGATTAAGGACTTGGGTGAGGCAGCATTTATTATTGGGATCAAGATCCAATGTGATAGATCCAAGAGAATGTTGCATCTATGTTAAAGTACATACATTGACAAGATACTGAAGAGATTCAGTATGGAATAGTCCAATATGGGATTATTTCCAGTGTCAGATGGCATTTATCTTTCCAAGAAAATATGTCCTCATAAAAATGAGGAAAGAGAGAAAATGGAAGGGATCCCTTACACATATATCATTGGGCCAGTCATGTATTATATTCTATGTACAAGGGTAGATGTTTCTTACGAATTAAGTGCGGTAGGCATATATCAAGCTGATTGAGAAGACTGCAATTGGATGGCAGAAAAGACTATCTTTAAGTATCTGAGGCATACTAAGGATATGTTCCTTGTTTATATAGGAGATGAGGAACTAGTCATCAGAGGACATGTAGATTCTAGTTTCCAGAGTGATCAACATGACATGAAGTCAAAGACTGGATACATATTCAATTTTAATGGAGGTGCAGTGAGCTAGAAGAACTTAAAGAAAGGTGTGGTTGCAGATTCTACAGTAATTTCCAAGTATATCACATCTTCTGAGGCAGCTAAAGAAGTAGTTTGGATGCGAAGCTTTGTCCAAGAGATGGATGTAGTACCTAGTAGTAGGGATCCTATCACACTTTATTGTGATATTACTACAGCGGTGGCACTTACATAAGAGCCAAGGTCACATCTGCGGAAAAAGCACATACTTCAAATGTATCATCTCTTGTGGGATTTTTCTCAAAGAGGTGAATTTGCAGTGAGCAGTATTTCCACAGAGGACAACATGGAGGAACCCTTGACTAAAGCCTTGACTCAGTAGAAACATGATCATCATGTGAGGTCTAGCGGACTGAAAGTTACAGGTATTTTGTTGTAGTCCAAGTGGGAGTTTGTAAGGGTTGGTGTCCTGAGAACCAACTGTTTTGAACTTTGATTACATGAATGTTCACTTAGTATACATTGTTCATTGTTCTGCATGACTATAATATAATAATGTCCTGGAATATTAGTTGCATTAATATGGTCATTATAGACCCCCTTAATGATGGAAACCTTGAAATGATATATCTAATATTCTTAAATAATGTTATGCAGTTGGATGACATACTATGAATGGACACATTGTATACAGACCATCATGTGTGAATACTCATAATAAGACAAGACTCTCTCACATGGAGTTCACAATTAGTAATCTCCAAGATGGGAGATTATGAGAACAGACCCACTAGTAGTAATTATGAATGTCTTTTTGTCATCAGATATTACTATCTACGAGCATGTGTAACGGTCCTTAGACTGGAAGATTATCATTCACTCATGTCATGACTCGCACACTTAGATTTGCTGACGAAAACGGTCATGAAGACAGTTGGTGGGAAGTATGGTACATTTGGTGTTTCACGAATGACATGTAGTTAATGGATAAGTCAAGGAAGGATTTGTCAATTCCATTTATGGAAGTTGATATCTAATCCCGTTGATTGAAATAGAACTGTCACATGAAATTCCATTTCCATGGTGAAATGACGGGTTTATTGCAGGTAGTAAAAGAACGAAGGATCAATTATATAGGTTTATGACACTTCCATGAAACCTGCTTGATGAGATATTGAGACAAGGGGATTATAATACATAGTAAGCATTCGTATGAGGTGACACATCAATGCAGCATCAAATTCTTTCTCTTGGGTGAACTGACAAGTTAGTAGATAGTAATCTTGGACTCTAGGAAATCCCACCAAATGCAATCAAGAAAGACACCTAGAGGGTCACACACTAAGTGTATTCAAGTATCTCAAGTAGAATAAAGATTATTCAGATATATTGTTTAATAATTATTCATGGAAGACTAAATCATTTTAATGATAGAGGAAGAAGGAAATGAAAAAACAAGATATACACGCCGTGTATTAATGATCAGATGCCGTGTAGTTTTTTATTGAAAAAATTACACGACGAGTATTAATGGTTACATGCTGTGTCATTTTTAGTCCATATTTTTAGGATATAATATTGTTTTATTAAATGATATTTATTATAATCACTATGGGTGCATGTCAAGGAATTAATTATTTTACATGGGGGTTTTCAATAAGAGTCAATGAAATAAATAAAATGTGTAACACGTTTATTTATTATCATAACTTTACAAACTCAAACCCGATTATAAATATCCTCACAACCCCAACTATTTTCCTACATAAGATAATCATTGTGCACAAAAATTCTGGAGAATTTATTCAAGGCCAAAAGAACATCTTCCTCCAAGAACACTCTCAAGACCGAGAGAGATCCTCTTCCATTGGATCAAGATGATTTAAGAACGACAACACAAGAAAAGGTTTCTCCACGCTAGCACCCAGAGAATCCTTTGGTGACGTTCAGAGATACTTGGTGAGGAAGTATACCCTTGGCTTCTATGATGCAATGACGTATCAATCAGAACATGATCAGAAATATCAATGAAGAAAGAACACCAAAGGGTACTTATTTTCAATTGATTAAAATAATTATAATTAACATGTAACTATCCATCTTTTTGGTTCTGATACATTCCATTTCATTGTTTATTTTTGTAATTTGGTCTATGGAGACTGACGTTTATCGTCGTATTGATCCCAGATTGATCATTGTTAATGAAAAAAATCCATGTGGACAGATCCACCTATGCTCTTCCACTGCGCCCGGAACCTTCAGAAACTCATCAGTAAAATCATCAAGATACTCATTTACCACTATCACATCTATAATCTGAATATTTCCTTTATTTTCAACAATATTTGAAAGGTAACATTCATTTTGATATTTTACTATTTTCTCAGCTTCAAAATATGTTATCAAAATAAAGGGTTCATTATTGTAAAAAAACTATAAATATTTCTGAAAAGACACCTCATTATCTCTAGAGTCAATCTTAGCATGATAAATAGAAAGCCAATCCATACCAAAAATAAAATCAAAATCTACTAGAGGAAAAACAAAATGTTCTTCTAGTATATTCTTTATACACACAAGAACATGAATGTTCTTCTGTCTTATTTTTGTCTAAACATTTACTCCTGGTGTTTTTACCGTACATTTTGTATTCATATCTTGAGATGGAATTCGCAATTTACTTGAAAACTTCTCATAAATGAAATAGTGGTTAGACCCTATATCAATCAACACATTGGAATATTATGAATAAACAAATAGTATACCTGATACAATGTCATTTGATGGGCCAAAATCTGCTGAATTAGTTGCAATGGATTTCACCACCTCTTTCTGCTTGTAGTCTGGGTGATTTCCTTCGGTTGAGTTCTTTGTTGGAAACTCATTTGCATAATGACCCATTTCATTGAATAGAAAAAATTTTAATTACGGTAAATCAGATTTTGTCTTACCATTACCCTGATATTTTTTAGTATAATTATGAGCCTTAGGTCCTATTTTACCACATCGGTAGCACTTACCATAATTTAAAAGTCATTCCCCGATATACTTTTTACCACAATTTTTACAAACTGTAAAATTTAGTTTCTTACCATCATACTTTTTTGAAGAGTTCTTCCCTTTCAACTTCCACCTATACCTCTTATTATGTTGGTTTTCAAGGAATAGTTGATCATCAGAAAACTCCATTTCCACCCCCTCCGAACAATGAACAAGTCTTTCGTAACATTTAAACTCACAAGAAGCTAAATACATTCAATAATTTGCATATAATTCTAAGTAAAAATTATTGATTATACTATCAAGATCTCATATAAAATTTGGAGCATAACATGCCAGTCAATTGAATTTTTCTTTATAAGCAGCCACTGAGTCATCCCCCCTCATCAATTATAGAAATTGTTTTTCCATTCTATGAAACACCACCTTAAGAAAATACTTCTACAGAAACATACCTTTGAATTCATACCAATCAAGAGTATAAATGTCCTCACTATCTCTGATATTTTTCACTTTTTACCACCACTTATCAACTTCATCTTCAAAATGATAAATAATAAGAGTTACCTTTTGATGTTTTGAACAACCCATGAAATCGAAAATATTTTCTAGTTCTTTAATCCACCCTTCTACTAGCACTGGGTCAAATGATCCTCTAAATGATGGGGGTTTTTGACTCAGGAAATTCTCCACTACTAACATGTTCCTCTATGGTTGATCTGGATGATCTCATGCATGAATACCACCACCATTTATAGCCTGAGTCTACTGTGCCATCACCGCAGAAAACTATTCAGTTCCAATTCCGACCATCTCAGGTCACTAATTTGGAAGGTTTTCTTCCTCCTAATGTCGTCCCAACATAGCTGCCCTGATTTCTCTTCGGAAAACCATTCTGAACACAGAAATATCTTAGGCGAAGCAACACTGTAATCTGTAAATGCTATATGATTTCAATATTTACATAAATTATATTATAGATATTAATTTAACAAATCCCAAACTCCTAAAGTAATATAAATGGATCTCTGATACCAACTATTAGGACCTAAACTTAAACATTACATAATACTAAATTAAAAGAATAATTCACATTGAGGATATTTTTAGGTTTATATTTTTTGAGAATTAGGGCATAACTATTACATATCAAAAGATTACAAATAGAATCTTCAACAAAGTTTCCATTTTTTATAAAATAAAAACTATTGAAAAAAAGATTCATGTATTGTTCAATGTTTTAGAAGACATGAATTTTCCTTGATCCCATCCTTGACCCTATTCATCATTATCTCCTGTGAAAACATTTCAAAACTTGGGATGAGCATAAAAAGCTCATTAAGGGTTATAAAACAAGGAATCAATTTTTTTTTCATAAATACATAAAAAACATGAACACTTTTACTTTCCTCATGAAATCATAAGATTTTATGAATAACACATAGAAATCATAAATCATAAATCATAAAGGTAACTTGCGGCATCAAAAACATACCAATATTGTAGTTATCTCAGCTATATAGGGAGTCACTTTGGAATAATCATCACATTATATTCCCTAATTATCTTAGGAGATACATTCACGTTTAACTGTGTCACGTTACCCAATGCATTGGAGAGATATCTCAGGCTCACCAATCCTAGTTTTATCAGGGAACCACCCGTATACGTAAATAATGCTCCAGAACCATAACATGATCATAACAAATAACATAAGTATAATGGATAGATAAAATTTCCACATTCCAATAACAAAATATCATTTCAAGATATCGAAATAATAAATCCATTCTCAAAATAATTTTGAATATTAAAATACGTAAAAATATTATATGGTGTTTATTTTTCCTTTTAAAAACATTATAACTTGTTAAAAAAAATCCAAAGATCAAATAATTCTCACGATGGTGGAGAGGTCGTTGTCACCGCTTACATTAAAAAAATATTACTTTTTGTCATTTAGTAAAACAATTCATATAAAGAGATTTCTTTTGAATGAAATGAAATTTCATAGGGGTTTATAGACCGTATAAAATAATGTTTTCTATAAAACTAAATATGCCTCAATGAAAGGAGATTGAGACGAAGTCCCTTACATTGTGTCTGACTTGACTCGATCATTCTTTAGTATCCTGAATAATAAACTAATGATAATTTCTACTTTCTTAAGAACCTTTTTAAAGTATATTATATCACTTATTACCATGTTATAATCATTTTGTAATCATTTAAGTTAATAACATTCATTTTCCCGATATTTTGTACTTGAGTCAAAAATGAATACCTTATATTTACCAGATGTCTATGTGGTCAATAGTCCATTATATCTAGAATGAAATTAATTATTTAGATATCATATATATTATATATATCCAATATATATATATATATATTTAAGCATTACATATCATATGGAGGTAAGAAATGAAATGAACCATTCATGGAGATGGTAAGTCATACGTACGCATGAACGTGAATTTCATTTATATTTCTTATTTTAATGGAATTAAAACATAATGATACATAGATATATTATAATTGAAGTATAATATCATATATAATAAAATTAACTCCATCCTTTATACATCCCACAAATGGCATTAGAAATTCATATCACTTTGAGGGGGCGGTAGTCCACACTTCCTCAAATGATATTATCGCGTTTATCCATAATGGAAACCACAAAGGTAAACTATAAAAGAAAAATACATAAGAATAAAGAAAACATAAAAATAATATATATATCATATATAAATATAGTTTCATCTTAATGGCCACCATGATAGGTGGTAGGAGATAATCGAACAATCATAGTTTCGTGATGCTTTAGATTGGAATCCACAGAAACAGTATGTTCTTCACCCATTAGATGGAGGTGTGTGTATTTGTAGTTAGAATAATTCTCATAACAAAATCCTTGTATTTTTAGGATACTGTTTTTGTTATAAAATTAAGTAATAAAAAGTGTTTAGGGGTTGGAGAAGTAAAATAAAAGAAATTAAGTTAAGAGAAACTGTTATCTTTATTTTGGGTAACTTCCTTTGGTTTGACCCAAAAGTACTACTTGAAGTTTCTTATGCCTAAGGTAAGGCTTTTAGGAGGAGGATATGGATGTAGGAATCTTAATTGGGAAGAGGATGGATGATACCAAAGGCTTTATAGTTGTGAATAATTTGATAGAAGTGATAGAAAGTTTATAAGGGGGAGGAGGGGCTCTTTAGGATAGTGTGATAATATTATTTTATTAAATAATGATATTCGGTTTCAAAGGGTCCAAAACTAATTAAAGTATAAAATTAGATGACTAATGGTAAAAATAAAATCATCCAATAAGAATTTTACAGGTTTTGGATATTGTATTAATATTTATAATCTTATTTATTTAAATATTTTATTAATCAGGTAAAAAATGCACCATTATTGTGTCATAAATAATTTAATGAATTTGATGTCTAAAAACAATAAAAAAACCCTGATTTAGAAACTTATTTTCCTTTGCAATGAATAAATATAGTCTAAATGATAATTAATATAACCCCTTGCAAATAATAATTTACTAAAATATATTTGTTTTTTTACAATTTTTCCATTACATTAAGTTAATTAATATAAAATGTCGTTATCACTCCCAAGAGGCTCAATGTGGTCCCAAATTGGACCCAAATATTCCCATTGTGGTATATAACTCAACAAATAAGGTTTGGACATGTGTTATTGTAATTATGAATTATTATAATATTATTTTTACCTTGAATTATCCTATTTAGCTTTAACCGCGATAAATAAAAGTCAAAAGTTACTATTTACTGAAAAAAATTTATCTTATTGACCCACATTTTACATAATAGTAACAACCATGTATGCCAAATTATAGAAATTCAATTCACAGAAGTGGTGAAATATCATTTAAATGAAAAAGTCAGTTTTTTTACCTACTACTAAGTGGTTTTACTATTCATCAAAAATTGATGTTTTTCAGAAAAATACAAAAAATTCATCATAATATATATTTGATATTCTGAATTCAAAAATGATGTATATTTTAACAAATTCTAAAAAAATAAGTGGAAATAATAAATTTAAAATTAATTCTTGTTCTTAAAACAAATCACATGATTTTAAGAAACAATAACTATAAAAATATTGACACATGTTTATGTCCAATTTCAAAGTGAAATTCATTCCAATGACTAAAATAGGATTTAATGTAAAAAATATAATCTAATTACACCTTAAAACCAACTATGAAAAAAAACTATATAAATAAATTATAATAAGACACAATTTTGAATAAAAATAAAATATATTTCATTATTCAATAAAAACGGAACTTTATCGAAAAAATTCCAAAATTTTACACAAAGTAAATTTTGATGTCCCCATTCTAAAAAAGGATTTTATATGGTCAAATATAATGATTAATGAGATAGAAAAATTATTTAATTATGGTTCTCCATTAAAAGGTTGTAAATCGAACATTTAATTTAAATTATGCATAAAATTAGATTCATTCATATTTTAAGCAACTATCCTTTATTGGATAAATGTAAATACATTTAACAAACATGTATAATAATATTGTAGTTATTTTTTTTCATTCTCACCAATAAAATGGCAAGGAGTTAAGGACAATTTAAAATAATAATATTATATTATTAGTGTGCAACGTGAGATTTCAAAGAAGCCCGTTGTTGCATATCGGGTATGCTATCGAACATAGAAACCCCATTAAAGTAAAATTAATATTTAATTCAAAAATATTAATAAATATGAAATATGTATTATTCTATATTTAACTAGGATGTTACAATATATAATCACATTTTTAGCATAATATAATGAGTTATAGTTAATTTAGATAAATTGAATGATTTTGTGACAATCTAAATAAATATATCTTAGTGTTTATCTTTCTTATATGATATTATATGATAATTTTTTTGATATAATCAATCTAAATTTTTGGTTTTAGTAAATGGATAGATATATTATGTTACTATATAACAATTTATGTGAAGGAATATATGGTGGTTCTCTAAATAAAAATCTAAAAGAAATGGAAGCTGTGATAATAAATATCATGTTTTTATAAACCATATATTATGACTAATTATTAACCACTTTAACCTTGGTAATTTTTCTAATGCATCAAATATGAATGAAATGAATCCCTATATAATTTCAGGTAATAATGATCATAAAGGTATGAATATTCATCAACATGTATGGAAAGGATGTGGAAAGAAACACCTAAGAAAATGGTTTAATGATATGGAAATATGTTATAGATGTTGTAATGGAGGAAATAAATAAATTACATTCCATGGGAAAAACAAATGTTCAGTTTACTCCATGAAAGGGAAATTATTTATTTTTGAGTTTTAATTGAATGATTTAAATGTGGGGATTATGGTGATTATGAAAATCAATTTACTATGAATAAGTTTCATTAATGGGTTCAAGAGGACTATAAAAATATATATTTAGAAATATGTAACACCATTCCAATTGAAGATGAGGAAACTTAAAATTTCCTATGATATATATAGATTATTTCTTGCCTTATATTTTGACATTGTGGAATATTCGGACATGATTCTTGATTTTTTTAAGAAATAAGTATTAAGAAATTATATGGAAAAACATGGTTAATGAATCACCAGTAACATATAATTATTAAAATGTCTACATATAAAGGATTTAAGAGTTATGGTATATGGTAAGATGATGAAATTATTAAAAGTATAAATTTTATTTTGATGATTGGAGTAAATTGGAAGAATTTTTTCTGTAATGTGTAACCCTGAATTTTTTTATGTGAATGTTTTATTTGATGTGATATTATCTTTTATTTTGTGGAATTAATTTTAAAGTAATGGATAATCATCATGGATTATATAATCTTAAATTTTGAGTTAATTATGAGTTATTACATTTTGAGTTTCCAAATTAATGATATGAGATGAAAAATGAGGATAATATATGTTTTGGTTATGTTTTAGGATTTTATATCACTTTGGGAATGTTATAAAACTATATAAGTTTTTAAAAAGGAAAACTTGCTAGAAGGGTGAAAACTCGTTATGTCGTACAAGGCATAGAGAATCTAAACCACACCCGAAGTGGGACACGGATTTATCTCTTACCACTAGCCTACATGAAGTACCTTGTTAATATGAATTTTTATTTTTACATAAACATCTTTATGAAATATGAATAATTTTATTTTGGTAATTTATTTTTTATCAAATATATATCATTGTTATTGTAAAATGATTTCGATATGGAGTGAAAAATGTTATTTTGGAATATGTTCACTATTTTGGGAACCCTAAATGATTAATGAAAAATAGAATAATATGAGATTTAATTTGAGGTGTAATGGTTGAATTTTTTGTAAGAATATATGTTTTTATTTTGGAATTTTAGAGATTTAGGTTATTTATGGAAATGATTAAGCTATCTTAGAGAATACGTGTTTTAGGAAATTTAATTTCTGTTATGAGACATTAAGATTGATCGATGTTATTTGGAGTAAAATTTTAGAAATTATCATGGAAGATTATTTTATTAAATCCTTTTGATCTTTGAGATTTAATTATAGTTATATTATTTTTCATTAATTTTAAGGAACATTATTTATCATATGTCCTATGTTGGACATTGGGTATTAATTTAGAATTTTGGTTATTAAAATAAGTAATTCTTCTATTATTGTTTATTATATTTGGGGAATTATATTATTTTATCATATCCTTTTTGGTTTTGGTTAATTATTCAAGATAGGAGAAAGGAATAGTTAATAATTTATGGATTATCTTCTTTTCTAGAAGTTGATTCAATTTTATTAGGAGTGAATTGTTTTTTTTAAAAATACACATCATTTGGAGAAAAAGATGAGTTTGTGGTTGAATTTAATTAATGTGTGAAACTATAATTCTCTAGTAACAGTATTTTATTATGATCTCATTATTAGTAGTAAATTAATTCCACACCTCTATGAAATAGATCATAAAAACGTTTACCATTTACTTTTCATACCATGACGTCAAAGAATGTTTAACCGATCACAAATATAATGTTTTATGATTTCTATGTTTACCATGAAAATGTTTTATATTATTCCTTATCAGAACATGATCATTAGCTTTCTATTTTGTATCCATATTTTCATACATGGAACCCTAATATGTTTTATCTTATGAGAGCTTCGTACTTTTCGATCTTTCATTAAATTTTGATGTTTCGTTAATAATTTTTATAATGTGGGATTGCAATAATGGTCTTTATAAAATAAATACCTTTATTTCCGACCCAAAATTAAAATTTAAACGAATGAGTTTCCAAAATTGGTGGGGGTAGAATGTTACATCCTATGTTTTTAAAAGGAAATAGTATGTTCGATATCAAACATGATGCACCACATTTAGCTAAAATAAAAAAATTAATATTATTATTTTGTATGATAATTATCACATATCCATTATAATGGTGGGAATGAAAAGTATTAATATAATAATGATAATATGTGTTACACATGTCTATATAATGATTCAATGGTTACCAAATTAATTATGAAATTAAATAAAAACCAGTTGAATATAAAGGATGTGTTTTTATGAAATAGTATTTAAATGTGGATAATTTAATATATAGTGTAATCAAATAGTTATTGATGTATTATATTTATGAAATATAAATTAAATATAATTATTAAAATAAATATTATGTATTTTCTAGAACTGATATAAGAATAATGTCAAATTTACACATAAAGGTGTAATTTAAAAAAAATGAATTTTTAATTCCTTTTAATGGATAACCCATTTAAATTAAGTTTCATTAGCATTTTATAAATTATATTTGAAAAAAAAATTATTATTTATAATAAGGAAATAAAATTTTTCTTTGGATATATTTTTTTATTTTTTTCTGATAATATTCATTTTTAATGTGTAGTGAAAAATAATGCATCCTAATTCAAAACAACATTTTCATCAAATTTATTTATTTAGAAAGATTATAATTTTACTTTTTTTAAATTTATAATTATATTAGGTTTTTATATTTTAATCAAATTATGTTCATTGGATGTAATTTCACATTCAAAATAGATATAAACAGATGTCAATATTTTGATGGTTTTGACTTTTATAAAACACTTTTTCTCATTTTAACAATGATGATTAATTTTAATTTAATTACTAAAAAATCTGAGTTATAAATATTGAAGATTTAATTTCATAATTAAAATTATGGGGTGAAAAATATTTAAATATGTTCTAATTATTTTTTTGGATTTTATGAATAGAAACATTGAAAATTATTATTAACCATGGTTAAGGATAAATCCGGTAAATGTGGTTAATAAATAAAATGATATGGATAATAAAATTTTCCTAGAACCTTATAAAATCCTATTGGATGAATAAAAGTGGTTCTTTAACACATAAGAATTGTAATTGACTAATTTAGTAGAATTTTATCCATGAAAGTGATATAAATATTATTATAAAAATAAATAGAAAACTTGTAACACTCTTATTTTATATAAGTATAATAATTTTTGTAATATGATAAATATTTTATAAGATAGATAATAAATAGTATGAAAAAATATAATTTCATTTTATTAACATGTGAATTTATTTATAATATTTAGTTATGAGATAACATCAATAAATACTAACACAACCATGATACAATAATTATTTTATTAACAGAAATATAAAATAAATGATACGAAAATTATTACCATTAATATAATTATAATTAATTTGGGTACTCCATGAATTTTATAGGTGACTATGACATGTTATATGTCAATTAAATAGTATTTATATGTTATTTATCTATTTCTATTTTATCTAAATTCAGTGAAATGTATTGTGTCAAAATTGATAGTGTTGATATTTTATAATAATAATATTTTATTAAATTATTTAAAAATGATAAATATTATTTAAAATTAAAATGTTAATATAAAAAGTTATACAAGTTAATATAGTGTACATTTATGAGAACTTTACCCAATATATGTAATATTTATAGCATGTTAATATTGAAAATGTTGTTACCACAATAAAAATTAATATAGATTAATTAATTGAATACAAAAAAGATAAGGTTTAAATTAAAATAAAAAGATGTATCAAAATATTTTAATGGAGGATATAGAACCATCATCAAAACAAATTATACTTTACTAATGTTAATGTCATTTGTTAAATTAATTGATATTAATTCAAAATTTTATTTATTTCCAAGGGTGCCCCCCTCCCCTATAAAAATTCACCCACTCTTCTCTATTAATCACACATAAGTACTTTTTTGGCCAATATCTACCCCGAATATTACTAAAATCTCTAATCACATTCTTTAGGCCATATTTTAGGCATAACACCGTCCTTATAGTTGTTAAGTTGTTCTTCAAAGGTGATATACTAAAGACGTGTCATCATTTTCTTTATGTATTTTTATTTTATTTATTCTTCAAATTACTTCAAATATCCTCAAAAATTGATGATATAAAAACTAAATTATCATATATATATATATATATACAGATATTTTATTATGTTAATATCATCACGTTGATCCACCTCAAATTTTATCAAATGTGAAATGAACATTTCGTTCGTGCGTATAGAAGAATACCTCCTCGCGAAAAAATATGGTACATTTTTCATTACCTTCTATCATGTCTAGTTATAAAGATGGAATTGAATATCATATATGATATTAACGAAATATTTATCATTATAAGATAATAATATATCAATTTTTTTCATTTTCCATGTACATAAAAAATATAATGTCGTTCGGGCATACGTGTAAACTATCACCTCTATTAAGAAATGTGATTAACTTTTATACCATACATCACTTGTATGATTTATATAAGTATATTTGAATTATTAATATGATATTACTTATGTTTTTTTAATTATATAATGATAAAATATAATGTACCTTCTTTCCATAACGATCTATGAAAAACAAAAAAAAAATTACTCCTGCGTACGCATGTCCTACCATCTACATGATTATAATGTTGTACATTTCTCACAAAACTACACAATAGTTTGAATTAAATGTATAATTTTTTTATAATAATGATAATAATTTCATGAATATTTTTTTGGATATTAAATACTTTTGACCACATGGACTATTTTCATCATTCCAAGTGTATTTTCGACTCAATTACCAAATATCATCAAAATGTCCAATGTGAACATAAATATTTATGTAATTATTATAACATGGTAATAAGTGATATAAAATGAAGAAATAAACATAAAAAAGTTTTTAAAGAAAGTATAATTTTACCTATAACAATTATTCTTGATGATAAATAATGATTGTGACAGGTTAGACTAAAGGTATGTGACTCTTTAAAAAAATATAATTTTAAATGTTTTAAAGATTTATTCATCCAAAACACACTGACTAATGTCCATATATTCATAATAGTTTTAAGAATTTATTTATATTTACATTAATGTTTTAAAATAGTAATTTGTTTCAAATATTTAAATGTGTTATGGGTCACTTTGAACTGAATATTTTCTTTTTTAAATGTTATAATTGTGTTTTGAAAATGGATTGTTTATTTCAATGACATAGTATATTTTTTAACCTTTAAATTATGAATGGAATTTATATATTTTACGTTTACTGTATGTATTTATTTTTTACTTTACAGGTTTACCATTCAAATTTAATGTAATTTGTTTTCATTTATGATTGTGTGAATTTCATTGATGAAATGTGATTTCAAGGTGGAAATGTTATTTTCCCTCATATTTTGTTTTAGGTGTTATGAATATGTTATAGTTCTTGGAACTTGTTTCTGTATATGGATGGATAAATGATAAACCAATGGAGGTTGACCAAATGATATCTCTCCAATGCATTTGTTAATGAGGAAAAGCTAAATGATAAGTTTTCAACAAAGTGATTTATGGAATATACTATGATGGGTATTCTAAACGTAACCATGAAGGATACACATTATGTAGATATGAAAGCTACAATGTAATTATGATATGGATTCCACAATCAATATTTATAATTTTTGATTACTATTTTTTAAGAATCTTATTATTTCGTGAGGTTTATTAAGATATTGTGTTTTATGGGTGAAAAGTACAATTTTGTGAAAATAATTTCAAGTAATTAAAATATTGCTGGACTAACTATTTACTTTCTTATTTTATATACCATAGTGAACTTTTTGTGCTTATACCATGTTATAGGAATGTTTTTCCCTAATGAATATGGGTTGGTATGTGAAAGGATTATGTTAATAATATTTTTATCAATAAAAATAAATCACGTTTTTAGGAGTTTTATTTCATAAAAAATATATATTGAGTAGATGTATGTAATTATTAAAATTTAAGGTGTCATATATAAGTTATGTAATAATTATATAAATAAAATAACATGAAAATATTCTCAATGCGAAATAATTCAAAATTATTGACTTAAATCAAGATTTTTTAATGTTTAATTGTGGGGCCTTATAAAAAGGATTAAAGAGAACAAAATAACGTTCTTAAGAAAAACCATATTCATTTCTATTATTATTAAAAGTAATTTATTCTCCAATATAATTTTTTTTTAAACAATCATGAATTTTTTACTATTATACTATTATTTTTAATGAAATTTGTACACATTTTTTATGTTTTTATTTTTCAAGAGGAATATTCATGTTGGTTTGGAAATTATCCCCTTTTGGAATTTTATTGAAATGAAAATGTAATATTTTTTTAACATGTAGGAAAAAAAGATTCTACTATCAATACAAATAAACGCTTGAATGCTTCACTTATATTGTTCCAAATTTGTTTTCAAATAAAATTATTTTGATATTTTTTGTCTAATTTTAGATTTATATATTTATTTGAAAATATCAATGGATATTTTTTCTAAGAAATGTATCATGAACTCTTTTAAAATAAAGTTCCATATAAGATGAATTTATTTGATGTTAGTTATAATTTACTATTTATATGATTCAATTTAACTATTATTATACTATCTGAAAATGTTTTATGATTGTGATGATGAGATATTTATTAACCCTATCACTTTCCATTTGTTATTCTATAATTAATTGATGAGATGACAATGAGGGGCATTTATAAACTATGGGTTTTTCTAAAAATGAATTCTTATGAGTGAATGTTTTTCATGTGTTAGGATATTATAATTGTTTATTTATATCATTCCATTTAGGGTGTAGAGCCTAACTCTTGGGTATGAATCGAATTGTGCACACAGTCCCATGGATGTTTGAATGGAACATGGTTGACCATATGGGAAAGCAGCCTTCCAGAAGAGAAATTATGGCTTCTTTTTCCCTTGAAGGGTGGTGATACAATGATTACCAAAATTTTCTATATGGTTTTAATTATATGATGATGGTTATTTTGTAACCACGGATTGTGGTAACATAATAACCAATGATAGTGGTTATATTATAACCATGTACAATGGTGACGTTATTAAAAAAAGGTAATACCTATATCTATCTCTAATAAATTTATTAAATATTTATATTTCATTGGGTAATAATGTGAAAAAATTTGAAGGGAATGATCTATAATGGGAAAGACTCTGATTGGCTTGGACCACAATGAGAAATAAGCATATGGGCATGATTCATAATTAGAAATAGGTGTTGAGAAATAATGCACTATGATTAATGGTTTTGGTAGTTAATTTTGATAAATGAAATGGGTTATACACGAATGTTGTTGCTGACAATTATCTGAAACGAGCATATGGTTCAAGAATTATTTATGAATTCACACTATTATTAATCATGTCTTTTGGAATGATGAATCATTATTTTATAACACATGATTATGATCTATGATAGGTTGAGTATGAAATTGTTATGTTTTCTTTATAATCTAATACCCTTATTCTTAGATTATGATTTCATATGATCATAGAAAGATATCTACCATGTCAACCCTTACTAATCATTTTGAGCTCACCCTTTATTATGTTTCATTTCCTCAGGTTTTCATGAATGTCAATCAATATGGTTTGTTTTATAAAAGTAGATATGATGAAAATATTTATTGTATATACTAATGATAATGAATAAAATAGTATGATTTTTTACCTATTCTAAAAATAAAACAACCCATTATAGTTCCAAGTAATGTATTTAAGAAAATTTGATCAATATTAGTCGAAAATGTTATGATAATTATGTAAAAAAACCTAGCTTTCTATATTGATGATAGCACCCACCCAATCTAAGGAAAATACGGATCCATTTCAAAGATTTTGGTTCATGGAATACATCAATTGACTCTACTTTTTGGGGACATACACATATACCTTATTAGGAGATAACATTCCCATTGAATGTTACTTTATGCATCAAAAACTCACATTTATCGTACAATGAACATAAATTTCTATTTTGTTAGGTATTCTGTCCAATATCCAAATAATTCTTCATATTCCAACTTTCTTTTATATTACTGATCAAAATAATCATTAAAATATAAATTTTTCAAGGTAACCCCTAAATATAGTATTAATTATGTCCATAAATATTTCATGAGAAATAATGATTCAAAAGTGGTTCAATATGAACTCGTAGTGAGAAAACATGTATAAAATGAAGTGTTGTGGATATCCTTCTTTTTTACCATTACAAGATAATATACCCACTAAATATAAACCATATAGATGTACTAGGCTCAACATAGATGATAAAAAAGTCATAATATATGGTAGTGGATACTTATTATTTTTCATGATCTTGTTGAGATCATGACGATCAATACAAAGGCACAATTACCCGTACTTCATCTTGATGAAGGGGACTAGCACACTCCATGTTCAATCACTCGAGTATATACAAACATTATCTAAAATCTCATATTGTTATTCTTTAACTCGTTAAGTTTAATATTAGATATTCTATATCGTGTCTTAGATAATGGAATATATCAAGGTATAATATTTGTTCAGAAATTATCCTCACTTCTTAAAGGAAGACAGTGAAATTATTTTGGAAGCATATTTACTTATTATTTTAATGGACTTCACATCACTCACAATCATTTTCCTATCAATACATGACATGTATTGAGACATATAAACCTCAAAAAACATCCTATACATTTTTTATTTCTCCAATAACAAATAGGGGGATTAAAAATTCTATTCCAAAACCTGGATCCTTCAGGCCCACAAGATTTTCAATAACTTTTATTGTCCTTTAGATTATGTATGGTCATCACTAATTTCAATTTTAATGCGTACTAGAAATATACAGTGTCTGTTACCTTGATTAGTTTTAAAAACCTATTTATTACATCCTAGTACCACCTAATATAAAAAATCCAACAAATGTTATAAAGAATAAAGCTTTTTCAGACTACTCATATCGTGGACCATAACATGTCAACCATCTAATCAAAATATCTCACAATTCTAACCTCAATCAAGACACAAAATCCTTACATGAAAAGACGAAACCCATGAAAATATATTATTGATGTTTTCCTCATGACCTATAGAATCTAACCACACTCATTATACTATTATAAATGACTCCTAGAGTCACCCTACAATTTATTTGACTTGTCCTTCTCCCAAAATACCACAAATGTAAAAAACATTCTCTACAAGGTTCAAATCATCAAGAAGAATCATGGCTTAATAAAATTAATTACCCACGACTATACCCCATTTACTAGAAGACTTAATAGATTTCTAGACTTGAGCCTCATTATAACATCACATCCCATGAACTAATTCTAACCCTGAGTATATAACCATGATCCACACCAAAACACAATCATAAAGTTAATCTAACCCCTCTCATGGGTTACAGATACAAGAAATATATACATAAACCTAATATGGTCCCAGTAAATTCGTGTGGTCTCTAGGACTCTCAGCAAACCCAATAAGTCATTTCCAAGGAATGGTCATAGATCAAAATATTTCATACACAATCTAATCTAAAACAATCCATAATATCTCACATTTTTTCAACAACCCAATAAAACTAAAACTGCTCCATTCTTCCCCATTTTTTGACCTATTTCCATAGATATCCTCCAGGGTCTCTCAATCTCCCTAGGAACTAAATTTTAAAGGGATATTTAATGGGGTAAACATCCAAATCATGAAAGTTAGTCATTATATCTTTGATTTCATCCCTCTCCTTAGGATTTCTATCACCCGTTCATGAGTTATATAATGTACAGAAGTTAGGGTTCTTATATAGGGGTTGATTTGGGGTCCTATTTGTCAAATATTATGGTCTAGGGGTGGATTTTTCTTCCTTATATTTATTATTTAAATTGGATGTTTTCAATGTGTAACTATTATGGTAATGTTTGCGTTTGTTTATAACATATGAATGTGGTTTATTAAATTTTTTGGGCTTTAAATTCTCTTTTGGTATGGTATTTGTGTGATTTTGGGTTTAAAAGATGGTTTTCGTAATTGTTTTATATGTAAACCCTTTTTAGACATCTGGAGGGTGTTTTATGAAAATACCTTATTTGATCTGTATCTTTTGTGGTATTATTTGACATAATTTTATATCACTTTAGAGTGGTTTAATAATTGTTTCTTGGGCTTCCAAATTTATTTTTTATCGGAATTGGTGTGAATTTGTCCTTGAAAGTGGTTTTTGAAATGTGTTTATTGGAAAAACATGGTTATAACCCTTGGGATGGTTTTATGAAAATTTTAAATGATTTAATGAGTTACAAAATGTCTGAAAGGGATTTTTATGTACTGTTTTGGTGGGTGTATATTCTCAAAATGAGTTTTTGATAGAAAAAGTGGTCAGTTGTGATGTCAAACTTTTTGATAATGTATTATAATTTGTTGAGGTGATTTTTGAATTTATAATGTGGGTGTGAAACATATTTGTGGGATGTTTTGTGTTATTTTAATGTAAAAAATGTATTTTATTAATGAAAAAAGTATTATGTGATATGTTTTTGGGATGTTATGTGGATTTAACTATATTTTAATGGTTTTATAAAATAGTTTAAGGATTTTTCAAAGTGTTAAAGAGATGAGAAAAGTGTTGTGGGCTATTTTGGTGTGATTATGATTTAAAAATGAATTGGAATGAAAAACGGGATTATGTGACTTTTGTAATATACATGTGGTCTCTTTGTTGAATTTTTGATGTGGAAGTGGTGTTTTCATATGAAGATTATATTTCTTGTCTTGTTGAATTTTTTTGAGCATCATAGGGAAACTCGGGTAGCTCGGTGGGTGGAATTGTACAAGTATACTAGTGATCCCATGGGGTTTGCCCCCAGTTTCACGTAGAATGTTTGACGTCAAAAACTGTAACTGAACTATGATAAAGATGATTTTAGAGGACCAATAGGTTATGGGTATTATCCCTACTTGTGGTTCGTGTGCATGAGAATGAATATTATGATGGATTCTTTCACTGAGATACAAGGTACCTAGGACCCATAGTGAGCTAGTGCCTATGGGTTATTTTCCCGTTGCATGTGCTCATTAGATACTCTGTGATTACCATCGGCATATGGTATTGTTGGATAGAAAATTCAGTATGCTTGGAATTATTTTTAAAAGTGATGATTCTTTTATGTATCCCACATGAAAACAATTTCTATTTATTGTTTCATATTTTAGAAATTGAAACTAGCATTTAAATTTTATGAAAACATGCAAGATTTTCATCATTTAATGTTTATTACATGGAATATCTTAGTGTTGGTATCCTACAAGGATTTGGCTCACACCCTACTTACACCTTTGGGTGTAAGGGGACTTGGTTATTTTTGTCATCGGTTTGGGTAGTGCTTTGTCCCAATGGTCCTGCTTTTTAGCGGTCCTTCATAAGGAATTGCTATAGAGATGGATTAAGGGAAGTGCCTATTTCCATGATGAGGTTTCTCAGAAGTAATTTTTGGTTGTGTACATTTGTAATGGTCTTTGAAAATCAGTCTAAATTGTTTAATTCAATTCTATTTTTTAAATTATGGCAATGTTTTGAAAAATCCAGATTTGATTATATTGGATTTTTTTATTGTTTTATATTTATAAACATAAGAAAAATCATTCCCAAATTTCAATTTTTGATACCTGGGAACTAGTGTTGGCCTGTGGGGATCTGGAACTCCCATTAGGGCATGCCACATGCCACGTTTGGTGCTAGTTTTTATGGAGACCAGAATCAGTTCGCAACAAAATGTTATTAAAGGTGGTCTTGGTCCACTCCTTGGGTCATGTTATTTTGGGAAGATCCAAGATAATATGGATCTAGGATTATCCGGACATGAAATTTCAGTTATGGGTATTATTCCATGAGATCACACCCCACATTGGTATTCAAGTCACCAGGGGAAGTCAAGATTCATTTGAGTCCTTTGGTTTTCTTTATCTGAGGATGATCTGGCGAAATGAAAACAGAGTTTTGATAATGGTCTCAGTATGCATATAGGGCATTGAAAGCCATGTAAATATGGGGTATTTAGCTATGAAAATCTCTATGATGGTGAGGTGATTAGCATATGGCCTCTAACCATATGTTCCAGTCACCCACCAAAACTAGTTTCCTCTCGCATTGTCTTTTGTCTTATAGTTTTGAAATATTGAATGTTTTGTTATCAGGAAAATATGACATGGTTTAATGAATTTTAATGTTTTTGTGAAATGATATTATAATAAATAAATAAGGGTTTTATTTTTGAAATTTTTTAAATAAATTATCAGATTTTTTTGAAATGGATAATGGTGTGTTTACACATCTTTTGAAGGCTAGAAATTATGTTAAAGTTGGTTTTGAAAATGTGTTTTCAATAGAGTTATCTAACCTATTGAAAGTTGTTTTAATGGGATGATATGTTTTGAAATTGATGTGATTAGATTAAAAGTGAGTTTTTATTTGAATGATTGTGCCTTTCTAAAAAATGTTGTATGCATTAAATTGGGTTTGATTTAGTGGTTATCGGTCTTGAGAAAAAAGAAGTATTGGTTAACTATTTTGGTTTTGAAAATTGGAAGGAATTTTCATTTTAACCTTTGGTATTTCCATGGGATACCACATACACTTGGTTATTTAAAATTATGTATGGTTAATGGCATGTCTAGATGAGTTTCTTGATGGATATGTGGAGGGTGTATGGTGTGACACAGAAATATGCATATGTGAGGCCCATGATGTATCGTTGGTGGATATGCGATCCACAAAACTATTTATTTTCAAAGATATGATTTTAAAAGAAGAAATGAATCCTTGATGACTAGTTTGGGGTGGTTTGTATTATGTGTCTTTTGAAATTTTGATGTTTTGGGATGTTTTGAGTCCAAAAACCCATCTTCTTTGAATTTTTTTGGGTTTGTGTATATTTGGATGAGTTTTAGGGGTGAAAAAGAAGGTGTCTTTTGGGTCCTTTTCTCCCATATCCTTAGACTTTCTTCCCCACCTTGGTTTCCCCCTTGGACCCCCACCCCCCCTAATTTTGTGGAGAATGGAAAGTTTTTGGGTGGACAGAACATGCCGCATGGGTTGTTAAACCATGCTACCAGACTATGTAGCCATGTCGAGCTCATTAAAAATATATTGTGATTCCAATTTTTTCTTCTAGAATAATCCTATATATGACCCATTATTCCCCATTTCATGACCTACCTCATTTTATATACTCTAGGGTCTCTCATGCTCCCTTGGAACTCAAATTTAAAAGGTGATTTGATTAGGGAAACATCAAAATCATGCTAGTAAGACATTCTCTCTTTGATTTCTTCCCTCTTCTAAGGGTTTATTTCACCCTTTTTGTGTTCTAAAATTTCCAGCAGTTATGGTTTGTAAGTAGGGTTTTATTTTTTGTCTTTTTGATCAAATATTGTGGTCTAGGGCATGATTTATCTTTCTTATGTAGCGGCAATGGTGTGGTTGAAGTATCACACAATGATTTGAGGGTTTCAACACTTATGGTAGGTGATTACATGTGTATGAAATTATTGATGAGTTATATTGATTGATTTCCTTATTTTTCATGATCCTAAAATGGTTTTTTTGGTGTGAAAAACGTTTTTGATGTATTTTCCTAAGAGTTTAATTTTATTGTTGCATTTTTTCATTAAATTGGGTGTTTCCATGTGTAATTATTGTGGTAAATTTTGGGATTGTTTATAACATATGAAAGTGCTTTAACAAATGGTGTTTGAGATTAAAATTCTGAATTGGTAGGATATTGTAGTAATTTTGTGTTTAAAATATGGTTTTGGAAACGGTTTTATGTGTTAAACCTTGTTAGACTTCTTGATGGTGTTTTATGATTATGTTTGTTTTTCATGTGTTTCTTTTGTGGTATAATTTGTGGTAATTTTATATCACATTAGAGTAGTTTAATAAATGTTTCTTGAGATTAAAACTCGATTTTGTATTGTTATTGGTGTGGTTTTGGCATTGAAAGATTGTTTTGAAATGGGGTTTAATGAAAAACATGGTAATACCACCTTGGTTGGTTATATGAAAATTTTAAATGATTTAATTAGTTACACAATGTGTGGAAAGGATTATTATTTACTATTTTGGTGGGTTTGTGTTCTAAAAATGAGTTTTTGAAAGTTAAAGTTGTCAGTTGTGAGGTCAAACATTTTTGATAATGCTTTTTAATTTGTCAAGGTGATTTATGAAATTGTGATGTGGGTGCGCAACATGCTTGTGGTATGTTTTTTGGTGAGTGTGTTGTGAAAAATGGATTTTGTTTATGAAATAATAATTATGTGATATTTTGGTGGGATTTTATGTGGATTGTAATATATTAGAAAGGTTTTTAATTTTATTACTGTATTTACTAAAGTGTTAAAAAATTTTGAAAAGTGTTGTGGGCTATTTTGGTGCGAGTATGATTTAAAAATGAATTTGAATGAAAAACTGTATTATGTGATTTGTGTGATATAAATGTGGTCTGTTTGGTGAATGTGTGATGTGGAAGTGTTATTTTCATATGTAAGTTAAATTTTATGGCCTGTTAAATTTCATTGAGCACGGGAGATAAACCCAGGTATCTAGGTGGGTGGACATGTACATGTATACTAGTGATCCCATGGTGTTTGGCCCAAGTTTCATGTATAAGTATTGAAAATGACAACACTAACTAAAATATGAGGATGATGATGTTGGGGGACCACTAGGTTATGGGTATTATCACTACTAGTGTCTCTTTTGCATCATAACAGATATTTTGATGGTAAAATTCTTCAAGATACGAGTTACCTACGACCCACAATGAGCTAGTTCCTAGGGGTTATTTTTCCACTGCTTCTTCTCATTTGATAATCAATGATTACAATTAGAATGTGGTATAGTTGTCCTGAAAACTCAGTAGTTTGTCATTATTGTGAAATGTTTTGATTCTTTAAAGTATCCCACTTGTAAAATATTTTTATTTATAGTTGGATCTTTTAGAAATAGTAACTAGAATTTCATATTGATGAAAACATTCAAGATTTTAGACATTGAATGTTTTTCAGATGGAATCTCATAGTTGTGGTACCTTACTGGGATTTTGATCAAACCCTACTTACTCCTTTGGGTGTAACTAGAATTGGTTATTTTTTCACAGGATGGGGTATAGATTTGTGTCAATGGTTTGGATTTTTAGTTGTCCTTCATAATTAAGTGTTATAGAGATGTCTTGAGGGAAGTAACTCTTTACATTAGGAAGATCATGGGATGTCATTTTTGGTTTTTTACCTTTGTAATAGTCTTTGAACATTGTTTTAAATTGTGTAATTCATTTCTAATTTTTTTTTAAAGATGGTTTTGTTTGAAAAATCTAGATTTGGTTATGTTGGATTTATCTGTTGTTTTATGTTTATAATCTCAGGTAAATCATTCCCAAACACCAGTTTATTATACATAGGCACTTGTTCCAGCCCGTGGGGATTGGGAACACCCTTCGAGCATTTCCATGGGTTGGGCTTGGGGCCAGTTTTGATGGTGACCGGATTCGGTTCCTGGCACATGCCATACAATCTAGTATGTGCCAATCATTTACATATTACCATAACCACATTCCATCTAAACCTTATATAATGGGTTTTCCCCTTGAGAATTAAAAACTCACCAGCCAGGGTCAATACACAAGTACTCAGACATCAATGATTTGTACTATGTGACACTTGACCATTGAATTAGTCATATGTCATTTAATTCCAAATGATATGATAAAAATACATATATATTGTTAATGATACTTTAAATTAACTAATCATAATGACAACCACCCAAAATTGGTTTTTACTAAGGCATTGGGTTCTTTTTCTAATATATTAGGGTAAAAAAGTATCATTCCTGAGGGAAATACCCTCTATCATTCAAAATGGTCATCTCTCCATAAAACCCACATTACCTTACATCAAAATAAAATATAAACACTTGTCAAAATGTTTAGTAGAATTCCTCCAAATACATATAGAATAAAATTCAATATAAATAGTTATTGTAAATTACAACTACAAATCCTCTTGTTAGTAACTCAAATCACACACTATGATACATATTTTTCATGTGAATCCTATGTGTCTAGAATAATTCATTTGATGCCTCTTTTCTTGAGAGGGAAAAATATAAAATAAAATAATTGACCTATTTTTACTGGTATAAGCGACAAAAATATATCATTAAATCATAAATCTTTAATACCATGTGCATCACAAAAGGATAAAAAAATAAACCTAAAAATGTGAACCATGAACATCAAACCCACACATAATATCCTGGACATCAAACTCTAATAGGTTTCTTTATGCACCATACTTATATCAATATTAGGATCCTAAATACACCAATATCATGAGGATACTATGTACCAAAACTATAATAAAAATAAAACGATGTTTGATTCCATTTTTTTGGCTATTACAACCCAGACATGTAATTAATTTCAAGACCACTGGTTGCTACTTACCTCTAATATGTCATCCCATAAGATAATGTTTGTAGACTAGAATCTAGGGTCTAGTGTTTAATAATGGTGAGATTATACACCCATATAAGAGTTAATTGTTATGGATAACTAAATATATAACATCCAAATCATCACATCATAATATGAATATGAAATAATCATATCCAATAATCGTAAATGTATGGGCAATTAATATAGACTCAAATGACCATTCTAGCATGCTTACATACTACGAATTGAATTAGGTTAAATGTATTCCATATTTGAAATCAAAATAATTAATAATAATTAATAAGATAAACCGGTTTTTTATAAGGAATTGAAAAAAAATAGTAAAAATTAATTACAAGAGTTATGGTTAAAACAGGTTTACCAGTGGTTATACTGAAAGATAATAGTATGTTTTCTAATTAAACTTATATAAATTAAATTTTAAGACCATATATAAACCACAAAATATACCTTATTTTAGTATATAACTATTTTGAAGAATATATCTTGGGAAATAATTTATCATATTTCATTATATTAAGAAATTACCGATAGGGTCCTATCCCCCATTAATAAAAGAGATCAACTCTAATTTACTCTCCACACATATTGAGACATTGGGTTTGTCCCATAATTAACCAAATAACTTCCACAAATAAATATCCAAGATCTAGTGTCCTTAGTTTTGTCATAGAACTATCCAAGTATGTTTTTAGGTATAAACCTTAATATGCTGTCCAAAAAAGTTGTACAGTTTTTAAAAAAGAACATTCATTTTATTTCATACTATACATATTCAAAATATTCTCAAAATATTATAGACTAAATAAACATGTATATTTTATATAAAAAGGTTTTATTATGTTCATTTAATGACTTAAATTTATCTCAAATTTCATTCAATGGAAAATGAAACTGTGAATCTTATGTATGACCGACTATGGCCTCATGCACAACTGTAAATTTTTTTCTATCACCTCACTTCATAGATTGGTATAAAAATGGACTTGATTTATATATATAAAATTTATAAATTAGTTATACTTAGATAAATATAATATTACTTATAACTTCTTATCTTCCAATCTATTGTGAAATGATAACAACACACATGTGTATATGTGGACTACCACCTCCATAAAGAGACGTGACAAAAATTTCATTTCATTTTCATATAGATGGTAATAAGGATTGATTTAATGAATATATATAATATATATGAAAATATAATTATTCTTTTAAAAGTGAAATATTATTTTAATTCCTTTCATTCTATTAAATGATAAATAGAAACCACATTCATGCATACATACAACCAACCGTCTCTATAAATGGTGTAATTCATTTGTTCTATCTCATAATGCTATGGGCGACTATAAATATTTATATAATGAATATATATTATATTTAAATAATTATAAATATTATGGATATATATAATACATTATCAATTTAAATGAATAGAAATTACCAGACATTAACATTCATGAAATTCATAGTATTTTTACTTGAAACAACGATTTAATCAAAAATTTATTAATAAAAGGTGATAAAGTATTATAATTAAATATTATAAGTAATTATATATATGAATATGGTTTTATATATATTTTAAATAAATCTATATTTAATATATATACTGGGGAAACACTTATGATGGATGTCACGCCTAAGGGTAGGGTTTATATCCCAATACCATCATTATTTGAGAATGATTATATATATGTCTCAACTAGAAAAGATATATTATCATTCATTCATAATGAAAATATAATTTTCCCCAAAATTAAAACATTTCATTTAAATTTAAACTTTTAAGATGCTAGATATTCAAGAATAATGTTGTTATGGAAACCCAACGTTTTTTTTCTACAGGGTCTAGAATCTTCTACCAATATGAATTATTTTTCTAAAAAATATTTAAAAATATTTTAATCATTATAGAATAATTTACTAATTTTTTACCCATTTTATATTTTTTAAAGAAAATTATAATGAATTGTATTAATTATTTCTGAATGAGGTGTTTTTTGACTTTTTCACAACAACGTCAATGATTTTTTTTGTATGCATGAAATTTACGTCTATCATGAAAACTAATTTATTTGAAGATTACGTTAAAATATTAAAAGTTTCTTTTTAGTTAAAATATATTCCATAATATTTAGGAAAAAATATTAAATTAAATAGGCAATTTCATTGTATATGGGGGGTTTTCCTCCTAAACTATTTTGGTGATATTTGTAATGCATGTTCATCTATTTCAACATTATTTAGTGAAAATTACTTTAGATAAGGGATGTAATATTTTTACAATATTCATCATATTACTCTGGTTTTCTTATGTTTATGTAAATGTATTGGAAAAATTACTAGCATTAGTTCAGCCATTCTTTCAATAAGATAGTTTATATTGATTATGTTTCCCCTCAACCATAAGTGGAATCCATTGGGTTTAATATGTGTCTATAATATCCCTCCATAGCCCCTCGATGTATTTGTAAGCCTCATGGGGTAATATAGATTGTGTATTTAGTGGAATAATTGATCATTTATGTAACAATTCATAGAATTAGTAATTTATTGTAACACCAAGATATTCTAGAAGAAATAATTTAATTCAATACCGAATGCAACACAAAACCTAGAGCTTAAATAAAGCACGAAATATATTTATTTATATTTAATCTGTTTGATAGATTCTATTACACGAAAACCTGATTATAAATGAACCATAATATAGTTTATAATTATAAACTAATTTTTAAATAACCATGTATTAATAATACTAACTAAATTATGAAAATCCTTGTTTTCTATAGGTTATTAATAAAAAAGAATCATTCAAATAAAAAAGAAATGTTTTTGGAAATAATCTCTTTGAACACATAATTTAATATTATTTTTAAATTTTTTTTTTGTGTTTTTTTAAAAAATATTCTTTATTTTTGAAATATAATTTTCAAAATTAACTTATTAATATTTTTTGAGAATTTTTTGAATATAATATTTTTTTTGATGAATAGTGAAAATAAACTAATCTTTTATTTTAAAATTTTTTATGTTCAACATATTCTTAAAGATAAATTATATTTTAAAATGGATTTAAAGATAAATTACATAAATTATCTAACAATTACTACAATTTATTTCTTTGGAATGATTTAATTGTTTTTATATATATACATTGTAAACATTGGAACATTTTCTCTTTTAAACCCATCATTATCATCGTGTCTGTTGAATTAATTTTAAATAAAATCCTACCACATATGTGAAATGTATTTAGATTAATTTATTACATATTTTTAATTATAATAATCTATATGATCTAATAATTTCAACATTTTTTTACCATAATCAATTGTTAAAAATATAAAAAATTATACGTCGTAGTTAAGATAAAAATTTGTTTACATGGGGCTAAACTAAACGTATAATGCTAAAAACGACATAAAAAATTTCTAAAATATATTTTATAGAAATATTTTGACCATATCATGTATAATTATATAAATTAATATATTTAGTTCTTTTTTGAAATGTGGAAAACATGGGTAAATATTTTTCTTTATAAATTAGACAAGTCTCCAATCACCTCAATTATAAAAGTTCACCCTCTCTTCTCTCTTATTCGTACATTAAAACAAATTATGTTTTGAAAATACCTAAAAAGTACATCCCTACTTCCATACCCTTATCATATAATCCTTTTCTGGTCATAAATCTCTTTTTTGGAATAATTTCGGTATAATTTAAAAAGGAGGTCAAAGAAGAAGAAAAAATCAAATCTAAGTGTTTTTATTTTATTTTCTATTCCACCTTGTTCAAATATTATTCATTTATGATTATATAATAACACTATTATCTCCAATATACTATGATTTTATTATGTTTGGGTAATTCCTGCAACTATCCCCACATGCATTAAATGGGTTACGAAATCATCATTCATGTGTACGTGGACAACAACCTCACGAATCGATGTCATTCATATTTACATTAGCACCTCTCATGATTGGGGTTATGATTATATATAAAGTAAATATTTTATATTAAAAATATAATTATAATTATCGAGTCATAATATCAAATAAAAATTAATTTACTTTCCATTTCATAGGATATACATTAAAGTCACTCGTGTGTACTTTGGACTACCTCCTCACAGAGCTATGTAAATATTTTTCAATAATGATTTACATGAATATTAATAGGGGTAATTATATAGAATATAAATTCTATAAATAAAATAATTATTATATTCATGAAATATTTATAATTTTTTAATGATAATATATCATTTTATTTCTGACAGTTTTACTCACTTAAGATGATAATATCTTTTGGGTACGTGTGGACTACCTCCTTGATAAATTGATGTGACTCTATTTTCATCACTACACCAGATGGATGATATATATAATTATATTTATATTAATAAAATGGTATTTATTATATTATGATTATTATAGAATGATGATATGTTTTTACCTCTTTTCCATGATGATATTTCTAAAATGGAATCATTACCCATGAACACGTACGACTTACCATCTCCATGATCATAAAAAACATCATATTTAAAAAAATCCTACATGATTTGTATTAAAAGTGTAACTGATGTGTAAATTTGATAAATATTTCATTAGTTTTATTCAATTGATGATGCAATTATATAATATGAACATGAACTAGAACATTCATGACAAATAATGAATGAGACCCAAAGCAATTAAAATAATGAAAGATTATTAATGAACGAGAGATAAGATGTTATAAAAATATCATATTTTTTTAATATGAATAATAATATGTTTTCGAATAAGTTAATAAAAATTTTAAAACCACTATATAGGATTCTAGACCACTTTCAATTGAAATTAATCACTAGATATAAGACCTCATATAAATATTCCTTCATTAAGGCATATTGTAATACTATAAACCTACTTTTCTATATAGTGAATATACATCCCAATTGACATGTAATATAATGATTAATTTATACTTCATTATATTTTATATTTCGATTTTAATTATTTCACTCTACTGAATTAGAATTGATAATTGCTATGTGGTAAAAATTATGGTACAATCTGACTTTCTGTTGTGATTGTTAACTTTCTCTTAAATTAATAACTTTATTGTTATCATGTTCCATTATAAATTTCATTTCTATTAAATATACATATTATTGTAGGATGCATATTATTTTTTATTAAACTATATACGATATTTACATATGGTGTATTTTTTTTTTGTCATTTGAATAAATGGTAAAATATTTGTTAATATATATCCTTTACTCGGTACAAGTATTTTTTGATATTGGATATTATACTAGAATTGAATCATGTACTCAATACATGCGGAATTAATTTAAAATATTGTAATGTGAGGGTCCCTAAATTATATATCCCCTCGATGCATCGATAGGTGTCATGAGAAAAATCCATTTAACAAATTAAATGGGGTTGTGCCTGTAATTTTAAACCATCTTGTGAAAGGTATTAGTGGTATTGGTATCATGATCTTGAGTTTATGAAATTAAATAACTGAGAATTTAATTTATTTGTAATACTATTATTATTGTTATCCATGATGTTTTCAGAATGATATTATATCAGTATGTAAAATGGGTGTCATGTATGTATCTAGTTCACAAAAAATATAAAAATAACATGTTTTCATGGATTTGACACTTTGTATATATTTTAACATAATAAACCATAAACTAGATTCGACTATTATGCTTGATTGGTTAGTTTCATGATTGATATGGTGTCTATAATCACATAATAGTGGAGACTAATGAAAATGCGGTTGAAACTATCTTTATGGAACTAGTTTTTGGGATTATCTTATATCATTTTGTGGTTTCATCTTTGGAATCTATGGAAGATTTCGGGAGAAGTAGTTTTCTACCAGTCAATGCTTAATTTGAAAATGTATTTGCTGGAGATTTCCCAGGATTTCACTCTATAATAGAATTAATGTTTATGACTGACCTCCTCCAGGGGACTAGTTCTATATCACTTTTATCTTATCAGATAAAACTAGTAGAATTATATGAAATGAAAGTGTAGTTGGTGGAGTTGGAAAACAAAGGGTTCATCCGGCCTAACATATCATTATGGGAAGCATCATTCTTGTTTATTAAAAAGGTGGATAGAAATATTTGTATTTGAATTTATTATTGAAATCTCATCCCATTTACGATAAAGAAACAATATTCACTCCCACATGTTGATGATCTATTTGATCAATTGAGGGAATCTCGGTGGTTCTCCAAAATCTACTTGTATTTAGGACATCATCAATTATGGGTAAAAATGTTAAAAATTCTGAAAATATAATTAATGAGTAGATATAGAAATTATTAGTATGTGGTTTTTCCCTTTTATATTATAAATTCACTAATGGTTTTCATGGACATTATGGAACATATATTTCATAGCTGTCTTGATTGTTTCATGGTTGTTTTTGTTAATGATATATTGGTGTATTCTAGGACAAGTGTTGAACATGAGAATCACTTGGTAAAAGTGTGGGGAATCTTTCGAAATCATCAGTTGTGTGGAAAATTACATAATTCTGGTTTTTAGATATATGAGGTTCATTTCCATGTCAATTTTATTAATGAGTATGGTGTTTTAGGGGATTCCAAAAACATAACGGGGGGGGGGGGGGGGGGGGTTATCTCTTAGTAACCACCAAAAAATCGTGTTGAGATGTGATGATTATTGGGACTAGATAACTATTACTGATGCTTCATTCATGACTTATCATGATTATCTTCATCGATAAAATATTTTACAAGGAATAATTTTTCATTTAAATGGAATGATTATGCCATATGTCTTTTGAAGTGATTAATTGTATCCTAACATCATCACTAGTTTTTTTAGAGCTAGGGAAATGGTATGTAGTGTATTATGAAGCATCATGATTATGGTTGGGGTGTTTTATCTTGCAAGGGGATCATGTGTTTTCATATGGCTTATATTAGGTTTGTTTTAATGAGAATAAATACCCAACACATTATTTAGTGTCAATAGATCTGGTGCATTGGTGGAAAACATGACATCATTATCTCTTTGGTGATAAATTCACTATGTTTTCCAACCATAGGAGTCTGAAGTATATTTTCTCATAGAGATATATGCATTTAGGACAAAGATTATGGATGATGTATCTATAAATGTTTTATTTTGACATAATGTATACAATGTAATGGAAATTCAGTGACATATGCATTGAGGAGAAAGTCATTTGATTAGATGATAATAGAATCCTAAGATATGAGGTTGATGTTGTACATAGACGACATGCAGTTGGAATGTGAATACATAGGAAATATAACATTTTTCATTCCAATTTTCTTGGTTCCATAATTGGTTTCATTGTTTAGATGCACATAGACACCAAATTCAGATTGTATGGCTATGTGGTCCAAAATCATTTATTGGGAGAACATTGAGGGATGTAGATAGGATAGAAATTTAGTGTTGTCATTTTGGAACTAGATGGATATTATAGTGTATTTTTAGGAATAAATTCTTGGTAATTATCATCATTTGAGATGGGTTTTCCATCATCGATTTCAAAAAATGTATATTTCATTGAAAGCATGGTTTTGGTGGGTGGGTATGAAAGGGGATGTATATGAGTTCCTATCAAGATGTTTTCCTTTTTAGAATTCCATGATAGAGCATCAATGAACAAAAGGTTTGTTGATGATTTTAACTATCCCTGTGTGGAAATAAGAGTGGATAACTATAGATTTTGTTAATTTTATCACAAGAATAGAATGTAGGCAGGATGTTATATGGGTGATTGTGGATCAGCTCAAAAGGACAGTTTGTTTATACCCTATTAAGGAATCTCATATGGTGGTGGATCTATCCAGGATCTATATATGCGAGGTGGTTGATATGCACGGTGTTGTAGTTTTGATTGAATGAGATAGTGATCCATGGTTCACATCCTATTTCTATAAATCCTTAAAATAAGCCCTTGGGACTCAGTTGATGAAGAGTACATCATATCATCCTTATATGGAAAAGAAATCTAAGACGATGATATAAATTTTGGAATATGTGTCAAGGCAATTTAATGGATTTTGGTGGCTCATGAGAGGATCTATTATCATAGGTGGTATTCTCGTATAATAAAAATTATCAGTATTTGATACATATGGCTACGTTTGTAGAAATGGATGGGTTTTCGTACCATTCTACACTTTGTTGGGTAAAAATAGGTGCGACTTAGATAGTTGGCCCAACCATTGTCCTCGAGTATATAGAGAATAGTATGTTGATTAGGAAGATAATGTAGATAGATCAATGTAATTAGAAATCAAACTCATATCATTATCGATGGAAGTTATCGTTCGAGGGGGTTAATCATATGTTATTGAGAATCTCTCCTAGGCTTGGAAATCATATTTTTGGAAATCTAGAAAAACAAACATTTACATGATATATTGGGAATTTTGATATAATGGAATGGGTTGGAGATGTGGAATATTGATTTTCCTGGCTACCATAGATTAGTGTGGCACAAAATGTGTTTTATCAAACTCAGTTGAAGAAACATCATTCAGACCTGGACAATGTGATTTGATGAGATCATGTTGAGAAAGATCTATATGCTTTGTTAGAAAACATTCAAGTGAGGATTGTGGATAATCATGAGAATTTATTGTATTGAAATATAATTTTTCCACTGCAGGTTTTGTGGTATGACAGTTAGATTGAAGGGGAGTCTTAGGAATGTGAGAAATAGAAGGTCGATCAATGGCCCAAGCTCTTATGGGAATGTGTGGTTTTATTCATTCTTGGGATGGAAAGGCCAATGGTGGGGTTAATAATTCACCACCATTTTATGTTATGAAACCTTTCATTATTTTTTTAAGTGTATATTGTGATTCTGTAATCATTGGGAGTGTTTGAATGTGTTTTCAGAAGGGTATGGGCATTTTCTAACGGTAAATAATATAAAAATGGTTATTGAAAACAATGAAAAATATATAAAAAAATGTAGAATGAGGTAGTTATACTGGAGGAGTTATGCATGGATGGAAGTAACACCTCGCCCAAGAGATGGAGGGGCAAGAGTAGGATCAATGATAGTAAAGGGAATGTGGCCTTGTCCAGTGCTGTGGAAAAGTCTCCGAATGAAGATGGATGTCTCCCTTTAGTGGAAATCAGCAATACAGATCAGAGGCTGGATAATTTTGAATACCCAGCTTCTATTTGGAGGGAGCAACATAGTGGAGGAGAGGAAACCTCTGGGGGAGGAACAGGAACTGTGAGTGAGCTGGCTGGGATTTCTTTCAGTGATATTGTCAAGAGAGGGACTCAAAAGATGGATACAAGCGGCGGGCCTATGTCTACTCAAACAAGAAGAAGGGTGCAGATGGATTACTCGCACCTTTCGCCGCCGTTGAGGACCAGATCAGCTTCTAAGTGGAGTGGGGATGTAGTTATTTCTCTGAAAAAGCGAAGACTGGCCGTCGATGCCTCACCTGAATGGCCTATTCTGGAGCAGCTTAGAAGTAGGGTTCAAAGTGCCAACTAATGGAGGGATCCAGAGTGGGAGTCGGCTACGGGTGAGGAGGAATCCTGCTTGAGTTTTGGAGACGATTATGGCTATTATGATATGTAAGGTTGTGTTGTTCTGGTTTGTTTAAGTTTCGTCTATGTGTGCATGTTGTACGTTGGGTTACCGGTCCCTTTAACCCGGCTTTAGAAAATGAAAAAAAAATATGATTTGCAGCCAGGTAGTTGGACTGGAAAAGGTTGGAACAAAATTTTTATAAAAATACAAGCTTACAATGTGAGGTTCCCCTTAATGTAATAGTAGGTTCACGATTTTTCTATAGTGTGGTTAAGCCCAGCATAGTTCAAAAAGTGGGTTTCTAAAAATGGGACTTAATGAAAATTTTACCTAATCATCCCACCCTTTATCCCATGTGTCCCTAACTTGTTGTTTTATCTTATCTATGGTTTTATGAATCTTTCCCCCTCCTTATGAAAGCAATTTGAAGGGTTTTCTTAGTTATTTGAAGGTAGATCTCTCTTGGAATGTCTCCTTTCTTAGTAGTTTATTGGGTTTTCATAGATATACATCTCTATATCTCATGGTTTCAAATATCTAGTTTCTTTTATGGATATATATTTAGAGTTTTTTAAATTATGGAGATATTTGGTATTTCATGTTAGGGGAAGGATTCTAAGGCTGATTTGTTGAGTTTTCACCTGAATTGGGTGCCAGTTTGTGTTGTTGGTCATTTTTTTTAAAAACCATAAATGTAGGTGGATTTACTATCAAATCCTCTTGTAATAACTACACAAATTAATTTCAAATTAATTTTTTCTTTGAATTGGTTGTGAAATTGATGTGAAAATCTTGTGTGAAACACCTTGTGTGTTGATATATGTGATTCAGGGGAAATATGATAATGCTATGTAATATTCCATGTTGTGGGATTTTAAAATGATTATTTTAAAATAAGTTGTTTGTCTGATTTATCTAAAATGTTATGTAAATTGTTTTCTATAAAAATACTTTTTTTATTGAATTTTTTTTTGCTAAATGGTTTGATTTGGTTTCAAAATTTTTGGTTGATATGAGTTTGGTATATGTTAATTGGAATTATTTTGGAGCATAAATTGTAAATTATGAGTTATAATGGGGATTTATATTTCTCATGAAGTACCAAGACCAAATAATTAGAATATGTTCATGACATACAACTATAAAAAGGGGAATATGTTGGACGAGAAGTTCCATCATCAATGGTAACACCGTGTTTGGTCGGTTTCATCGTGTGTGTGATGAGTTGTATGTTATCGGTCATGTGGATTGAAGTAGATTAAGACAAAATTATATGGAGAAATTTTTAATGACTTGTTTAGTTGCATTTATTGGAATTGTGTTTCACCTGGGTAATCTATGTGGGTATAGATGTGTTTGGTTTTTTGGAAATTTTTGTTGTTGTTTTAAGTGTTTTATACAAATTGAATTATATTAATGTGAAAACATTTTCTATCATCGTGGCATGAGTGGGGAAGTAATATTTTTAAATTCAACTGAGTATTTTTACCCACCCCTTATTTGGCACATGGTTTCTTTTTTAAATTTATTATTCTAAGATACATGTAAAACTAAAGAAACTCACTTTTGTAGTGGTACATCATTATGCTTGGTTAGTTGTGGATTTAAAGCATGAATCGTGGAATGAGGCTACATAGTCGTGTCATTGTGTATTGAGTTCTATTGGTTTTCTCTTCATCTTGGTACGATGATTTGGTAATGGCATGATTTTGTATTTTTTTCATTAGTATGAGGTTCCATTATAATACTTTGTTTTCATGTATCATGTAGTTGTTTTTGGTAAGGGGACATTTGGTTGGTTGTTTTTATTGAAAATAGGAAAATGATCCCCCACCATGCACGAATCCCTTGTAATTAATTACAAGCCTTTTGTGTCGTGGGGATGTCGGCTATGGATAAATAGTGTATCTACCTCTACTTAATCCAATGGGTTGGGGAATGATGATCCAAGTGGCATCATTTTGTTCCATCATTTGGCATCCATTATCAGTCTTAGAGTTGGAATTAATTATTAGTTTAATCCCTGGGTAGGGATGGTAAAAAGGAGTAGGATTGTCAGAACATGAAATGTATACCATAAAATTTTTTAGTTTCACATTTTATGAGAACATCATGTTTGCATGGGTTGGGTACAGAAGTGTTTCATAAACACTTATAGGCATGAAAATCCCATTTTCATGGGTTTTTACAATTAGAAAAGAATGGGATTCATGGTAAAAATCATTTCCCACTAGGATTTAATATCTCATTTTGAGTAGTGATTAATCATTTTCAATGAATTCATTAATATGTGGAAAATATGGAAACTGTTTTTAGGTGTGCTATTTTGAAAAGAAAATAGTTTCCGTATTTTGAAAATGTGTTGATTTTCAAAACATGGTGGATTTCATTTAAAAAAGGATTGAACATGGGAAAATTTGAATTTTGGAAATCTTGGTTATGATAGTTATAATGCAATATAATTTGAAATTTTAAGCCTTAATTTTCTATAGAGTAAGATATATAGTGGTTGTTGTGTTTATTGAAATTGCACTGTTTATGCATCGAAGTGACCAACTAGAGGGAGCCACTGAAAAAATGGTTTCACCTGAGCCCCTGGTGAACTAGAAGCTAGTTCAATGTATAGTGAAATATTTTCACGATTTGGACAGTGGGAATAAAAGGGATGACCTGAGGAATGTGGACCATTCACTTTAGATTTATAAGAAGAATCCACCCATCATTCAGGGTGATTTGGGGCAATAAAGTATGGATGTATTGATGAATAGAACAAATAAAATATTCTATTTCCCAGTAACAACATTGCAGTTGAATATAATGTTAGCTATTTATATGTTGGACGATCCTTTCTCATTAGTGGTGGGATATAGTGTTACATGATAGAGAGGAACATGGTATGCCATGAGAGGATTATGAAGAATTGTTTAACATACAATTCTACCCCCACACATTCATAATTTAGTAAAAAATATTTCATTAGGTTGAATCAAAATAACCTTTCTGTGATAGTGTATGTAGCTAAATTGATGAACATAGTCTGTTTTTCACCCAAGGTTGTTGCTTGTTCATATTTCAATGCTCATATTTTTTAATTAGCCCTAAGGAATGAAATTTAGTTTGAAGATCACTTTTCTCTATATAAATAATTATACAGAGATGGTTAATAGTGTGGGAATGACTGGAGGAGAAACTGTAGAGGACTTGAGTAGAGGAGGTATGTTGATACCCAAGGGAAATAGTGGGGACTCTAAAGTAGGATAAAATAGAATACATATTCACATATATAAGGATGGAGTATGGATCAAAATCCGTCGATAAGATTTTTGAATCTTCCTATAAAGCCTATGTGTAAGATGGAATGTTTCCAATGTGGCTCTCTAAGACAAATGAAGTGAGAATGTGTGGTACAAACTAGAGTTTAAAATAATTGATACAAAATGGGACATCTTCAACATTGCTATTATAATTTTCTGATATTAGCTGTTTGTGACACTTCTTAGGTGCCACTGACCTCTTATGCTTCCACAGGATGAGAGAAGCTATAAACCCCTCGTCTACAAAACAGAGTTATCCATGGTGATTCTAGAAATACCCTGACTCTCCAATAGGGGTAGTTTTAATAGGGGTATAAAGTGTAGAGTGTGGAACATAAAAAACCATTAGGTTCTCATTAGGTTATGGAGGATGATCATTTAGGACCATGCTTAGTGAGGGGTAAAATTCATTTTACATAGACATTTATGAAAGTTTTGTTTGATATGGCTGTATTTAATTCTTTAATTGCTTCTCTTGCTGTTGATTGTTTTTTGATTCAGTGTGGTAATAATGCCTTCTATTTTAAAAAATCAAACTCCTCAGGTAAAAAAGAAAGTGTCAAGACTTTTTGTGTAGAGTATGTCATGTAACTATTGATGGGGTTAAGTGTATATGGGACTTATCAATTATGGGGATAGATGCACATGTTATAATCATGGGTATGGAATGGTTGATGGTGTTTAAGGACCACATTGACTATTATGTGTGAATGGATAGTTTCATGACTGAAGGAGGTTTAATACATATCTTTAGAGGATAGAATAATGAAAATGTGTTTAAAACAGTCTTGTTGGAACCAACTATTGGGATGATACCATGTCATTTACCGGCTTTATTTTTGGCATTGATGGATGAGGTTGGGAGAATAATTTTTCCACCCGTTTTTGTTTAGTTTATGGATTTATTTACTAAATCATTATTACGGTTTCCACATGTAAGGAATGTGGATTTTAATATTTATAAACTCCCATGGACTATTCTAATCTCACATTCTTCATACTAGATAGAACCAGAAGAATTGGTTGAATTTGATGTGCAGCTGGAGGAGCTGAGAAACAAAGGGTTCATCCAACCTAGCACATCTCCAAAGGAAGCACAAGTCTATTATATTAAAAAGGAATATAGAAAACATTGTCTTTGGGTAATGTATTGTAATCTTAATCAATTTATGATAAAGAATCAACAACCACTCCCACACATTGATGATTTTTTTGGATCAATTCATGGGAGATCAGTGGTTCTCCAAAATAGAATTGGGATAAGGATACCATGAAATGAGGGCTCCAAAAGAGGATATTATGAAAACATCCTTGAGGTTTAGATATGGCCATTATGAGTGAGTTTTATTTAAATTTGGTTGTAAAAATTTACCACTAGTATTTATGGAATTAATGAATCAGATATTTCAGATATAGCTTGTTCTTTCATGGTGGTATTTCTCAATGATGTATTTAAATATTCCAAGAGCAGAGATGATTATGAAAAACACTTGGTAACAGTGAGGTGAATAAATAAAGATCATTAGTTGTATTCCAAATTATCAATGTGTGGTTTTTAAATATAATAGGTGTGTTTCCTAGGCCATTTTATTTATAGGAAAATAATTTTTCAATCTAGAAATGATAGAGGCGGTTATCTACTGAAAACAAATAAAGAATGTTTTTGATTTTCCCAGCTAATTTGGTCTAGTTGGTTTTTAACCACACTTCCTTTGTAAATTCTCATGATTATATTGACCTATTGAAACATTAATAAGGAAGGATATTCTATTTCAATGGAATCAGTTGTGCAAGAAGTCTTTGTAGAGCATAAGGGTCACTCTACATTAGTACAAATATTTCCTTTTTCAGAACCAAGGAAAGGGTATGAAGTGAATTGTGACACATAAAGATATGGGTTGGGGTGTTTTTTAATTAATTAGGATAATGTTTTTGTGTATGTATGACGCCAGTTGCGGATTCTTGTAAATAACTACCTGACACTTGATTTGGAGTTATTAGCTGTGGTGTACGCTTTGAAAACAAGACATCATTATCTCTTTAGTGAGAAATTCATATTGTTAACCGACCATATGTGTCTGAATTATTGTTTCTCATAGATATATTTGAGATAATGGAGATTGATGTAGTATCTACAGATGATTTAGTTTGACATGATGTACACACCTGGTAAAACAAATCTGGTATCAAATGCATTAAGCTGAATGTTTTACGCTCAAGAGGTAGAAGAAGCTCAAGATCAGTTGAAGTAGATTTTGTTCAAAGACAACCTGAGACTAGAATTTGAAGACTGAGGTGGTAGAGCAGTTTTATTTCTAGCCTACATGGTTCCTGATTTATTTGGATTGGCTGTACATAAATAGTCATCCAATTAAGAGTGTGTGTATACAAGGTCAAAACTCAATATTTGGTAGACCAATGAGGAATGAAAACTATAAGGAATTCAATGTTATTGATTCGGAACTATATGTTTATTCTAATGTTCTATCATGAACATATTCTTAGCGATTCTCATCATTTTAGATTAGCTATCCATATGAGATTCAAAAATGAATAAGGCATTAAAACAACATTTTGGTGGGTGGGTATGAAAATGGATGTAGTTGAGTTCATATCCTGATACTTTACTTTTCAACAAGTCAAGGGAGAAAGTAAATGACTATCAGGTATGTTGCAGTCTTTACCTATCCAAGTGTGTAAATATGAGAAAATAGATATGGATTTTGTCACAGGTCTCCCAGGAATAGTCTGGAAGCGCGTTGTCATATGAGTTATTGTAAACTATCTCACATAGCTATCCCATTTCATACATATTAATGAATCTGATTCTGTGGAGGATCTATATGTAATCAATATCTATGATGTTATAAAGAGGCATGGTGTACTAGTTTTGATTGTATTATATAGAGATCTAGGGTTCACAACCTATTATTTAAAATCATTGAAATAATTTATTGTGACTCAGTTGATGATGATTATGAAAAACCATCATTAGATGGATGAGAAATCAGAGAGGATAATACAAATTTTTGAATAAATATTAAGGTTTAGTTTAACGGATTTAGGGGGATCATGTTAAGATCACTTACTGTTAGTGTAATTCTCATATAATAGTAATCAGGCCTCAATTCATATGGATCTGTTTGAATAATTGTATGGTTGCCTGTGTTGTTCTCCCCTTTATTAGGTAAGGTCAAGAGAGACTTTAATCATTGGGAAAATCCTTTATTATGAGATTATAAGGATGATTATGTAAATTAGGATGTGAATGTAGATGCTTCAAAGTCATCATAAATCATTTGGGGACCATCATTGATGATCGTTATCCTTTGAGTTGTATAGTCATGTTTTCTTGAGAATCTCGCATAGGCCTAGACATCATTGTTTTTGAAATAAATAAAACATATATCTATGATATACTGAGAATTTTGAGTTAATTGAACTAATTGAGGAGGTGGAATATGGATTGTCCTTGGTTCCTTAGTTTATGGAGGGTCACTATGTGTTTCATGTATCTCAGCTGAAGAAATATCAATCGTATCCTCCTCATGTCATTTGATGGGATCATTTTGAGATAGAGCCAAATGCATTGTTGTTTTATCTGCCAGTGTTGATTACGGATAGGAAAGAGAATGTCTTTCACTGAATAAGAATCCTTCTATAGTGGGTTTTGTGGAAACAAGGTTAGATTTTGGTGGAGGATTGGGAATAAGGGAAGCGAGCAATGGCTAGAGCACTTTTGGGAATGTGATGCTTATCTACATTTGAGGTAAAAAAGGAAAATTGTGGGGACAATGTTTCACCCCAGTCGGGTTGAGTTATGTAACCATTTATATATGAATAAAATATATATAAAGTCATTGGGTAATGTTTTGGAGATTTTAGAATGTTTTTGGGAAGGTTTTGGGGATATTTTAAGGGAATGTTGTTTGAGCACGTTAAGTGAAAACCATGTAGAATCTCCAAGAAACTCTGCACAACTAGGTAGTGTGATTTGGAACAGGTTTCTATTTTTTGATTTATGGAAAATCTTGTGAAAATAGTTTTTAGTAAAAACATTGTTTTATTGAAATTTTGTTTGTATTAAAGGGTTTATTTGGTTTAGAATCCATTGTTTAATATAAGTTCAATATATTTTAATTGGAATAATTGTTTTCATTAAATGATTATGTATGATTTAGAATGGGGATTATTGGTTGTCTTGAAGTAGAACCATAAATTAATTGTAATGTTGTCTTGAAGTACCACAATAATATGGGGACATGGTTCGACATGAAGTTCTAAAGACAATAGTAACCCCAATCAAGGGTGGTTGCGTTGTGTTTGTGATGATTTGTTTATTTTGTTTCATGTGTAATGAAGTGTATTTGGCCAACATGAATTGGAAAATATTGTTAATTTATTTTTTGGTTTCATTCTTTGGAATTTTTTTCACCTAGGTAAACTATATTTTTAAGTATGTGATTTTCGTTAGAAATTGTTGGAGTTAGAGAATGAAGATTTTTATGAAACTATAGAGTCGTATTGTGATGTATTGAGATTTATTTTTTTTAGAAATTCTTTTGGTACACTAATTTGGTTATGGTGTGACATTGAATTTTTTTCATTGGTATGAGGTTAAATTATAAAAAGTTGGTGACATGCATCAAGTAGTTATTTTTTGTAAGATCACTTGTTTGGATATTTTTCGTCAGAAAAGGGAAAATTATCCCCCATAATTCATGAATCCCTTGGAATTAATTTGTAACCTTTGGCTCCTTGGGGATGTTACCTAAGTAAATGTTTCATTTTCCTATGAACTCAAGCCAATGAGGTGTGGAGGGATGTTACATAAACTATTCAGTTTAATATGATGTGATTCCATGAATCTATTTCCAATGTAATATTTTAACCGTAGTCTATAGGTTTCATGTGTTTGTTTATATACATATCACAACAATAAACACTGTTAAATTAATTAATTGATTTAAATATATTTAAAAAAATAGTATAAAAGGGCCAAATCTCAGTGGGATTTTTAATGGTGCTAAAAAATTGATAAATGGGTGTGTTCTACCCTTGACACACCCGAGATCATTGGAAAGGAAAGGTCCAATAATCATAAACATTGATATATGACAAATATTACCCAAAATCATTATTAAAAAACACATGGAATTAAATTTTAGGCATCAAACATACAATAAATAAATTTCTATGGCTTCTCAAGATGTACTCTATGAGCCCCATATGGAATCCTCTAAATGAGGAATAATGTTTTACATACATTAGTTAAATATCTCATCTAAAACACATCATATTCATAAAAAAATCAAAATAGGTGAGATGATTTGGAATAGTAATATTATAGGAGTAGGTCCTAGCTTTATCCAGTAAGATGAAACACTAAGAATCAACCAATATTTAGGTGAAATAAATGAAATGGTTGTAAGGAGTTGTTTATTCGATCCACGTTCACACTGACTCTTATAGAATAACCTAGAAGAAGATTCTATTTTTTATACCACCCAACCTCTTATAATAAATAGGCCACCAAGAATTACAACATGTCCTATGAGTTCACCACATGAATTTTATGTCTAGACCTATGCCTTTATCCCTTTTCCCACTCACAATGTGTAACATACCCCCAAAGTCATTCATAGTTTAAATGAACATTTATTCCATTAACACTTTATAAATTAATTTTTAGCTTCCTAGCCACTTCATTTCATACATGACACCATCCAAAACACACAAAAAAGAAAAAATTCATAAAACATATCTAAAAACTTCTCTTTAGAAATTATAATTCCTATAACCTCAGTCTATGTCATGATAATGAAAAAAAATATCCCCCAAAAAAGTTCATGTTAGTTATGAATTTAGTATTCTACCTAGGCACACGGTATAATATAACATATCATATATAACCATATAACTACAATTTAATTTATTTTTAATAAAAAAATTAATGATTAAGTGGTTACCATATATCAATACTAAAAAATATTAGATAAAACATACATAATACAAAATTTTATCAAAAAAACACAAATAATATATAGTGAGGGAAAAATATAAAAGTTTTAATTATAAAAAGAACCAAAACATAATTGAAATTCAAAAAGTGGAATGGGTCAATTAATATCGAATACAATAGAGACAACATAAATAGAAACTGACAAAATTCATAGAAGACCTGAATTGTCAAGACCAACTAGCACACCTTGATCCTTGAATCAAATTTATAAAAAGATGTTTCACCTCCTGAGGTAACCTCTATCCACAACTAGTCATCAAAGACACCAACAACGCTACTAGAACATAAACCAGTAGGCTAAAACCAATGACCCTGAACCTACAAACAAAAAATAATTATGTCACTTCTATGTGAATGAAACAAACATCAAGACCATATAAATTCAGTCATCAAAAGAACCATAGTAAAAATGACGAACCATCATCCTCAAATTTTATAATTATATGATTTAGGCCACCCTCAATGAACGGATAAGAAACTAACATATTTATAGGATATAGAAATCTTACTAAAATCTTTAATAATCAACCTAGAGAAACCATTACAACCAAGAGAATACATGAATCATGAATATAGATTTAACAATGATGATGATTTGGACCCATATTCAAAATTTTCATTATGTAGTAATCACTATATATAAATATATATTAAACAATGATGATGATTTGGACCCATATTAAAAATTTTCAACTCCTATAACATATACAACCATTGTAACTCCAAAAAATAAAATGTAATGGTACCAATTACTTCTTTTATTTGTTTAGTGCACTTTATTGGAACATTATCATAACTAAAAAACATTAAGGATATACAGTGATATTTAGTTTAACTGTTAACTATAATATTTTTTTATGATTGGCCTTCTTTATGAATAAGTAGAACCCCACTGTCCTATTAGACAAAATTTCTCTAAAAACATCATAATAGGACACACAATATTTTTTGGTTTATAAAATTTATTTTATATCAATTTTAGTAGGATTATTTAACAAATAAATAATTATAAAAAAAATTTCGATTCATTTTTTTGAATGAAATTTATTAAAAAAATATTATTTATTAGAATATCTCATTGATAGTTGTTGAATCTAAATGCTTCATATTTTCACAAGTAGCATATTGAATAATTTTATCCAGGATAAAATTATATTATCCATATATCATTTTTATATATTGTATAAAATATAAAAAATCATAAACTTTGTTATTTTGTGACACCTAGAGGTTTCACTTTCTTGGATGTAATTATGTGGTTGTATTCACTTCTAAGGGAACCATATGGGATAGGCCATGTGGCCATAGGAGTTTGAGGTAGTGGCAGAAACACAATTTTCAAAATGTTTGAAAACCTGTGAGAGAAAACTGAGAGAACTTCCAATATTGGGTTATTTTATTCATTTACTCAATGTTTTAAATCGAGTGATTTCACCAATAACCACCTTTATTTTACCCTATCAAACCAAATTCCACCTTTTTGGGTTTAATCTCCTACTATTCTCCACCATGGTGATCTCTTGGTGATCCATCACCAAGTTCAAGAGGTATGATCTCCTATGGTCCCTTAGTCATGGTCTCTCCCTTAATTGTATTAGAGATTTCTTTTAGACATGGTTATTAGAAAATGGGTATTTTTGTTGGAAATCATTGTGGTCCATTTTAGGAGTTCATTTTTAATCGATTTCATCAAAGGTGACATGGATCCACCATTTTAAGTAGTTGTTTCAATTAATTTACTTTTTATATACGAGATTCATGAATAATTAAATTTTAATTTTATGAATTTAATTTAATGATATATTTGAATCCAATTTTGGTTCTATCAATGGGTTTCTATGGCTGGTTGGTTTTTCCCTTAGATATAATGGGTGAATTTCATCATGTTTTTTTATTAATCTTTAATGCGGTGTTTTATACATTCAACATGTTTTCTAAACATCTTGATAAGGGTTTTGTTATAAAATAATCTTATTATTTATGTTTTAAAAAAATAGTATTTTAAAAGACAATTTTCCTTTTATAATGGAACGTTTTCCATTATTTTTATGTAGTTTAATTTTTTTATAAATTAAAGTATTTTTTATATTTAATTCATTTTAGTGATTTAATGATTTATTAGTTTTTTCACTGAATTGGTATTTAGTTTCCATATTTTTTAAAAAAGGGGTTTCAAAATTATTTATGCAATGGATATTGAAAATGTATATGCTATAATTATAAGTGAAATCTTGATTTGAAATTTTGAATGAGATTTTTTTGTTCCCAAATTGAGATCGCTTATATCGTTGATTATGTTTATTCTTATGCATGGTATGGGTGTCTTTTGATGTTATTCATGATGTTGTTTCTTATTGGGGATCTTTTTCATGATAGTATGGGAGGTGGGAAATGTTTTTATGGTTTTAACACTTGATGATTGTTTATTGACATGTGGTGATGCTATTTTTTCATAGAACATGTCTATTAAAATTTTATGTGTATATTGAGGCTACTATGTTGGATGTTCAGGGAAGACTTTTTTCTTGGTTTGGTTTTTTCATAGGATACCCCCTAGTCATACATAACACCTTACTAGTTGTATTGTCACTAAGGATACTGGTTAGAGTGATTCAGTTGATGGATGTGTGACAATCAACCAAATGGTATTATGTCTACATGAATGTGTCCAAATAAACCCCTAAAGTACCATTGGTGTTTCTTAATTCTATATATATTATGTTATTCCTTTTGGTTTTATATATTTTCAGGTTTATTTTCTATTGTGTGGATGGACTTGGATGATGTCTTGATCCCTAAATAGTTTAGATTTTATGTTTAATAGTATAATTCAATCCATTTATTAGAAATATTTGGGACATTATATGGTGGTGTTTCAATACAGTTTCCCTTATTTATTTATTTTACATTGAGTGGGTGTGTGTAAATTACCCTAATGTACAATATTGAAAATGTTTCAAAAATGAAATTCATGGTTGGAAATGTGTTGATTTTTTTAAACATGTATGGGTTTATCTTCAAGTGTGTATTTTATTTTTAAAGTACTAGAAGTTGAAAATGAAATGTTTTTTATAAAAAATATCTATTTAATGTTACAAATGTTTTCATTTGAGAATATTCCTGGTCCAAGCTATGATTATTCTAATGGTTTGTAATTGGGAATAAAAACTTATTTTTTATCATATTTCAAATCTAGAATGTTTTTTTAAAAGGTATTTTTTTGGATTATAGTGACACCCTATTAATTTTGGACCATTCCATACATACACACATTTGAGGGTATGAATTCATCATGTCTTATAGATGTTATTCAATTCAAAGATATCAATTTTGATATAGTACTATCTTCTTTTATAAATAGTTTATTGATGGGATCATGGTGGTTAATTGATTAATAAGGTTATGGTTATTATACCATTAGTGTCATGAAACTAGATGGATATAAGTTTTATTTTCTTTTTTGGACTTTTTTTATATTAATTTAGTTTTAATTGTTGATTTGTAGTAGTTTTATGTAGTTATATGATTATTTAGTTGAATTAATTTTTTTATATTTAATAGTATTCTATATCTGGTTGCCTATATTTTGATTCTTGTGGTTGACACCATAAAAAATTATTATTTTCTAATTTTTTATACTTTTTTTCATCCCTATGGGATATAGGATTCCCCTCTAGTGTAGGAAAGGTTGATTCAAGGAACAATTTAGATGGTCTCTCTAGTAGGTTCATTACGAAACGGTATTAAAGAATCTATGATTTCTACTAGGGTAATTGGTTATTGAGACTCAACATCCTAATATTTTGGGGTAATTGGTAGTGTAAAGATTATATCATTCAGACATGGGTGGTAGGCTCAGAGAATTTCCTGGCATCTTGTTCCTAATGTTGAATCTCGAGTAAAAAAGGGTAGTCTGGAAATTTTATTTTATCATAATGTTTTGGTGGAAAAAAAATTTTAAATTTTTTTATGCTCTTCTATTCTATGGATTATGATAAAATTCTTGGATGACATGTTGAGAAAATCCTCACTTGGGGGTGAAATATTATGGATCCTTGGGGTAATTGATTAAGAATAATGGTCTATCATGCCATGAAAATCCCATAAAAAAGTATTGAAAACATTTAATGGAACTCTCATAGTTGGATCATAATAAGAAAATCCATGAATCCAAACCATTCATAGTTCACAATGATTTGGAATTTTTTTCCCCTATTTTTATGGTTTTTTGCTTTCTTGTATTTGTTTGAGCTTTTTTGTAGATGTTTAATCAATGTTTTATTTCATTTGAAAATGATAAGAAAATAATGTATAATGATTTAGAGGTGTAATTTTATTTGAAAACCTTATTTTTTGTAACATGATTTGATTATCTAAAAAGGTTTTTTCAAATATAGAAATTTTTTTAAAGATGACATTATTTTCAATGAATTGTTTTTATGTTTTCTGTGATTAAATTATAGAAATGTTTGGGGGTGTTTTCAGAAATTGAAAATTGTTTTTAATAAATTTCATCATTTATTGGTTGAGGTTGAATTAGTTTTAGTTTTTTAACTAGTTTTCTTTTTTTGTAGTGAAATTAGTCCATGTTATGTGTTTTTGAAATTTTATTTCCAAGAGTGGTTGTGATTTTGGTTTTACTTACTTTCATTGAGATTTGTAACTTTTGTGTAAAATTTTGAAGTGTCGTGAAATCATTTTATTCTTGGATTTTTATCACCAAATTTTATATTTTTGTTGAAATTACATGGTGTTTATATTGGGGTGTTACTTAATGTTTTTCATTATAATGAGTCCCCATGAAATGAAATATAATTTCATAAAGGGAATGCCTCAGGTAGTTGCCATTTTGATATATGAGTTTTCATTCTAGTCCTTAACTTTTACTTGACCCACAATGGACTGGTGGATTCGTGTTATTTTTCTACCTTGTATGATGATTGAGAGTCATAATACCAATATCCTCCATAATTATATGGTTATTGAGAATCACATGAGATGATTGAGAGGTTATCCATGTTTAGTGATAGTGTTTTTAACTTTCTATAAACTCTTGATTCATTTAGGGTGAGATGTAAAATTACTTTATTCAGAATATTGGGTTTTTAATGGAGGAATATCACAATTCATTCCCAAAAATTTGATGTTCTATCATTGGTATATTTAAATGATGGATTTATTGTGGTTTTATACCGAATAAGTGAAAATTGATAATACATTATTGTTTTTGTGTATCCTCCAGGGTGACCATTCAGTGAAAGTCTATGTTAATTATTTCATTGGTCTGATAAATTTTTGACTGGTGTTTTCTATTGATAACTTGAAGAAGATGCTCTTTGTATGTGTCCTTTTTATTGAACTACATTAATTAGTACTCTTGTTTGGCCTGGATACCTTTATAAAAGTAGTATATAATGTCCTTGGGATCAATGATATTTTAGAAGTGATTCCTATAAAGGGTTATTATTATAATACTATATGAAATAGTAATATATATATATGATAGGATATAAGGGGACTCCAATAATTTATAGGTTTTTGGAACCATATTGTTAGTATACATTTCCTATGTCAACATAGAAGAATCTGGTTGTGTGTTTCCAATGTGGGATGTCTAGGAACATTCATCCTTATTATCCATTAGCTCTAATGTGTTGTCATATGTGTAGTTATACTAGTCATATTTAGATAATTTTTTTATTTTCCTGATCATTAAGATAATAAGTATCATTCCTAGCTAGTTTCGGGTCAGTTATATTTATTGTATCTTCCATGGGGAGTTGGAAGCTGAGTATTGTTTTGGGAGCATCTCCTTTTATAATTTTGTTTTCTAGTTTGGGGATTTGTCCCCTATGTACTCATTTACACTATTTTTAATCAATGAAAGATATTTTGATCCCCATATCTTATATTTTTTATGTTCAGGACTCATTTATTGATCATCATATCCCTTACATGGTGTCAGGTACATGATGTCTCCTTTATTCATGTTTGGAAATGAAAATAACATAGGGTTCATATTTGGATACTGGGGTTTTGGTTTTTTTAGATGGGCTATAGATTCCACCCTACATTACTTCTCCATAAAATATATAATGATATGGGGTTCCATGGAGTAGGATATGAGAACCATCTTATATCGGCTGTTCCCCTTAATATAAAACCATATTAGATATAATAGGGACATGTCTTCTATTCTTTATCTTCTGGGATTTTAGATGCTATGTGTCTTAGGGATACAATTTTTGATCCTTCAATATGTTATATAATTGTGGACTCCACATGGTCTATGTTTAGTTATATTTGTATTTATGGGATTCATAAATACCATTTAGTGGTTCCTTGATGGGATTACTCAGTATCATCTTCATGATATGGTGGAGTAGTTTGTGAGTTGATCCAAATTTTTTGAGAAATTATGAATGACGGGGAGACTGAAATTTAGTATCCATCCCCTTAGATTGATGCTGAATTGGGTTGTTGATTAGGTCTAGTGACCTATTAGTTATTCTTCTGTATGTAATATATTTGGATGATTTGATATGGTTTTCATGGTTATTGGAGTCATGTTCTTTTGGTGATGATTTTTCTTTTTCAAGTTCCTTTATATGTTTCACATTTGTTGTGATATTATATATAGTGGTTAGAACTATTTAAGGTCTCCATGGGATTCTTGCTCTTATTATGGACTAGTATTAGGTAATTTTATCTTATTGGGATGTACTACCATTGAGTGGTGGATATCATATGGATTGGGTTGTTTTCAACTTGATTCCATAGTTTTGAGTTCATCGAAGTATCCCTATAATTAAGACCTCATTAAAGAGACTGTGGTTTTGTAATAAAACCATTCCATGAGTTTCATTGGTAATTTTATGGGTAGAATGTGTCATAGTGGTGAGTCTGTGACTCTCTAGGGTGTCACATTCATAGTAGTACTATTGTGGTTGTTTTCCCCCTTGAGACTATTGTGTCTATAATTAATATTTTGTTTTCCGGATGGTGTTCAATGTAGTGCATGGTCAGGCGTAGTAGAAATTGGGTTCCATATGTTGTGGTGGATGAAGGAAAGTGGATTGTTATGGAATTGTTAATGAAACCATGAAATGAAAACCATGTGTCCCTATGGGTTCGAGGCTTTGGAAGAAACATGATCTTCAAACTATTTGGAAAACTAGGTGACACAATGTTAAATTATTCCCAGAATAGGGTATTTTGGGACGTTAAATCTTCTTTTTTTGTTGGGGTATTTCAACCTTAGCCATAGTAATAAGTTGTGGTCAACACAAATTACCATCATCTAGTTTTTCTAGCCTCTATAGATCCTCCATGGTGGTATCTTAGATATTATTCACCTAATTCAAGAGTCATGATCTTCTATTCTCTTATTAGTATTGTTCATCTCTTTTTAATCCCACTCATCTAAAACTAGTGTCCATTAATGGATGATTTTATTTGATAGAATTATTAGGAATTGGGTGTTTTGGTTTGATATGGATGTGATCCATAGTTGGAGTTCAATTAATGTTGATTTTGTAAAAGTCAATATGATTCTAGAACTTATGAAAGTGTTTTAATTTCATAGACTTTCATTTAAGATTTAATTCAATGATTGTTGTTTTGAAATAATTTTTTTTAATTTTATTAAAGATATATATTAATTATAGTCTATATTTGTTAATTTTTTCCATTATTGATTGGACTTTTCCTTTAGATAATTTTTTAAATTGTTTACTACTTGGAAACAATGATTTGAAGGGATTTTTTATGCACAATGAATATCTAATAAAATGCCTCAGAAGGCATCTATTTCAAAAACATTTCCATTGAATTTTAATAGAAATGGGGTTTAATACAGGTTTTGATTTTATATTAGAAGTGATTTTTTAAAGAGTGGTATTTTATATAATTAAAATCCTATTTTCACATAAATTTTTGATTATACCATGATGGTTTATTATGGTTTTCCCTTTACTTAGAATTTGGTTTCTGATGTGGTCTGGTAAATAGGTTTTGATATTATGATATGAATGTATTGGAAATTTAAAATTATACTAGTGAAAGGAGAAGGAACTATTTTAACATTATAATGTGTGGTTTTGTGGGCCTCTGTTAAGACACCTTTTATTATTGATGATGTTTATTATTATCCATGAGATTGAATCCTTTTAATTTGATTAATGTTGTTCTTATGTATGGGGAACTTTTATTGGTAGCGAATAATGTGGGAAGAATGTGATTGTGGTGTTTCCCCTTGAGGGTTTTGTTATTCTTTTGACATAATGAAAATTTTCTATCGACCACCTCCATTATTAGTCTATGAGGAGAGTTTGGGAACAATGTAAGAGGCATATTCACATTATTAGGATTATTTAGGATATTTATTGGATAACCCCTAGTTTGTACGAATAACCTAGCAAGTGGTATTCCCACAATAGATACTGGTTAAATTGACTTAGTCGATGGATGTGTGACCTTTAACCTACTTGTAGTAGGGCCACCTGTATGTGTCATAATATGTCACGTTATTCATTATGGTATTGGATCATGGTATGTATCATATAGATTTTTTTGTGTATTGACATATATATTTCATATTTCTTTGACATAATTTATTGAGGTTTCGATCCATTAATTCTTTAGTCTTGATGTTTACTAATTTTTTTCTCATCTATTTTTTGGAATTATTTGCATCCTTCTATGGTGGGGTTTAATAATAATTTCAATTGATTACTTATTTACCACTGAGTGGATGTGTGTAATGGTTTTTGAAGGAAATATGTAAAAATGGATTCTAAAATGAAATTATTTTAGGCTATTCTTTTGAATCAATTCTAAACCATTTGTTTTTATTTCTTAAAAAGTGTGATCTTTTAATACAAAATGCTTAGAAGATGAAATTGGCCTGATTTTTGAAAAATTCTTTTTATGTTATGTTTTATAAAAAAATAACTTTAATAGATTACATGTTTCATGATTTTTGTACTCCTATAGTATATAATGGGAAATGAAATCCTATATTTCTATATTAGTTATAAAATATAATGATTAGTATACTTTAAAAATATATTAATTTGAATACATGGTGGTATCTGAATAGATTAATATTATATTGATCATTCCAACATCGATGGGAATGTAGTAATAATTTAATGTGATGGTTATTAAGGTCTTGGATATGAGTTCATATTTAGTGTCATCTTCCTTGGGAAGTGGTTGGTTGATGGAATAGTGGTGGTGACTTGAGTCATTGGGTGATTATGATCAAACATTCTATTTTATGAAACTAGTTATCTCATATTTTTTGCTTATTTTATCTCTCGCTTTATTTTATTTTATCATTGATTGTATCAAGGTATTTATTTCTTATTGTTTTAAGTGTTTTTTTGGAATTTATTCTTGTATATATATTGTTACAACTATTTTTGTTGTTTATTTTTGTCTGCATGATGGTGAAAATTTTCCCAATGGTTAATTTTAAATTCCATGATGCTTACTATAAGACATGGGGTATCATGGATGCTCCTACAGTATGTGGCTGGTTGGTTTGGGAACCATATTGGTTGTAGGCCTGGGTTTGCACATTACGTGTTTCTACTCATATAATTCATATAAAATCATTGTTAGTAAAAAAATTATATTTTCATATACTATAAATGAGATAGAAATAAAAATCCTTTATTATGGACCATCTAAGATTGAAACTTTTTTTCATAATCAAATATTTAATGTAAAAAGTCTTTTATTTATTATATGAAGGAAAAATAAATTAAATTCAAATTTATACCAGGATTTTGAACTTTGATATATTTAAAATATTTTTAAATGATAAATTTATTTTTGGATAACATAAAAATCAGAGATATATTTTCTATAAATTAATAGTTTACACAAAAAATTTACATAGATTCTAAAATATATTCATGTATTTCAAATAATTCCATAATCCAAAATCACTATTCAATAATCTAGACACATTTCCTTGGCATAGTTGAGATTGGATAGATAATAGAGAAAACCTTGTTGGATGTTCAAACTATCTTTTCTTCTCTAATTATAAACATTACCTATTGTATACAATTGGTAAAATACCATATATTATATGTCCCTTTTCAAATATAATTTATACTTAACACTTTGGTAATATCTAATGATAATTAATTAAACACATTCACAGTTTAAAAAAATTCCATAAATTTCTAAAAAATGAATTTATTGAGTAGAACAAGATTTACTGAACATATTTAGTCTCACCAGGTCATTAAAATAACAAATAATATTGAATATATATCTATATTATAATGATACATAACCCATATTGTATATTATTCATTTAAAACCATAGGTGTATAATTCTATGATTTTAATAAGAATATGGAATCTTATCTTGAATAACATTAAAAATAATTTTATTGAGGATGGTTTTTTTCACTAAAACAAATACTTTCTTGCAATTAAGGTTTATTATTATTTTTTATACATGTCTAGAAATGTTATTAAATATATATTCTCATTTCTAATGATTTTTATCAATGCTATATCTGATTATGATTATATTTCTTTATATGCTTCTCCATTATTTGATCAAAATAATGATTTTTGTACATTTAATATAAAATTTTATAACTTGTGAATCCATTTAAATGGTGACCCATTTGGACTCATCATACCCATTTGTGGGCCACAAATTATATTTTAACATGACTAACAGATTTTATCTTGTAAAAACACCCCAACTATATATACTATAAAACAATTTTCAATTATATCCAAAATGAATGTTATGTAGATTATTGGATAAATCATTACCCTAGTCCATCATATAGATTCACTCATTTCGTGGTATATTATACAATTTCATTCTATGGTTTATATAAAAAATCAACAATACTATTATGTGTAATACTAAATCCCTAAATAGTCAATGGTCACTTTTTTAGACATGGAACAAGACTCAAGGCATGTCAGTAGTCTATGCCAAAGTACCTCAGCCAAGATATACTTTACACAATAAAAATTTCTATTCAAATATAATTATAATAAATAATATTTAATTATGATGTTTAATTACATAATTTCATATCATTACTCTATACAAGACAATTTCAAGGTCAAAAAAATATAAATCCATTACCATACCAAGAATGTAACTCCATATATTCATGTATGATAATAACTAGAATAATAATATCAATTTAAAATAAATTATACATAACCTTATTATAATATAATAAATATATATCCCTTAATTAAAAATTAGTGAATAACATAAAAATAAATTAATAATAAATATATTAAAATATTAGATAAAAAATTTATGTTAAAATTTTATATTAAATATAATAATTAAAATTTTATATTTCTATAAATCAATATAGATATTCCTTTATTTATAATATAAACACATTATATTCATTTCCTAATATGAAATCCATTAAATTATTTTTTATTTTATATTTAATTCAAATATATGTCATTGGATGAAATATAAAAATTTGATATTCCAATTACATTATGTAGAAAATTTATATAGAGTAAGACTAGAATTTCTAATAATATTTAACAAAATTATAATTCATTTTTAGAACTAATTTGAATTTGGTTTAAATAATTTATTTAATAATTCAACTAATTTGACCAAGTATTATTATTAAATAAGAATAAACGAGAATTTAAATTATAAACACTTTTTTATTTTTCCACATTTTCTAATTTTAATCCCATTATAAATTGCAGTTATAATTTACATATAAACACATTATATATGAACTATATGTTTTTCTATATAATTGGAAATGATAATTAATATTAATAATTATGTATTTAATGTCACACCTTTATTATTGTCTTATGTTTTATTCTCTTCGTATGCCTAATAATCAATAAATATTTACTTATTTTTTAAATTAGTCTATACATAATATTAAAATAATATAAATAATATAAATATTTGAATATATAAAAAGAATAATAATAAATAAACACATATTTATTTTCCAAAAATGAGATATAAAAATGAAAAATTATTATTTTATTAATGAATGAATATATTATACTTATAGTTTCTGTTACTTTTCTATTAAATGAAATTAAAAAAATATCATGTTTTTGGGAAAAATTATTATTTATTACATTTTATCTCTATATCATAATTTAGAATTTATATAGATTAAATCTGTAATAAACTGGATTAATTATTCTTATAGGGGAGCTGGTACTCCTTACAAGGTTATTCAAACTGTGAAAATGATCCTTACCCATCTCCCAATCATGTGTTGGTATAACATTAGTGTTAATGATTGAAACTATGTTATAAAGGACACAATAATTCCATTAGATGTTTTTGAAAACATATAAGATTTCTTAATAAACTATTTATCGTTTTCCATGACTTATCAGGGTATTCCCATTTAACAAAATGGTGGTCAATTGCACTATTATACATGAAAATAATATCATATCTGGTGATAGGGAAAGAGATGACTACTAGAACTTGTTTCACCTTATGTACATGGATAAATGTTTCCTATGTGGATCATAGATGTAATCATTTACATACTATATATCACCATTAATATTTGATGGAATATTTTTAGAAAACATAGGATCTAAGCTATATAATATGATATCACACATATCATAGCTTAAGGAACATAACAAACCATAAGTTTCTTGTTATATTGTACGCTATATTATAATCTAGTCATAATATTTAACAAATTAAAAAAACAAAATCTTCATGAAATCTGATAAATGAAATTCAAAAATGATATAATGTGTATTATGAAATTACTATTAAAAACTTTTTATACACATGTCTTTCCAAAAATTAGTAGAAACCAGATTTACTAGAGGATAAATATGGCTCTAATACCATTAATATGATTTTTTGACCCTCTGATGATCATCATTATAAAAAATGGCATTTTTTCTGAATCAACCTTTTTCAATTAAATATGGTTTCATGAATATAAAACATTGAAATTTTTTACCCATATGGAGTTTTCTTCATATCTCAAAACAATATAATGTACACATTGTCCTTATTACCTAAGAAAAACATAAAAAGACTACTATATATGAGTGGAATAGTTAACTATAATATTAGTATACTATTAGAGGATCACTAAATATCAATGGTGTGCTAACACCTTCCTAGATGAAAAAATAAAGTATCAAGTTAGAAGAGATATTAAAATATAGATTAACTCATTAATTATTAAAACATTTCGAGATACCATCCTATATATAATATTCTTCATTAAAATATGGATTTTGACTGCCAGCTTGAAATTATTGTCTATAGAAATACGTTACCAATATAAATCTACTATTGTGAATTTTGAATGTGGAATGCTTTAAACATCAAAATATTTTTATAAATCCACAAATGAACCAAATTATTGATTTTAACTTGTGATAAAGAGTTTGGAACGCATAGTAGTAGCCATGAACTAAATATCCTTACCCCATCATACGTAACATTAGTGATAAAATAATATCAATATTTTTTTATATGAATCATAGGAATATAATATGTTTTGTCTTAGGATATATTATACATTTTGATATATCTACTCTTTGTGCACATCAATCAATGTTCCCATCCTAAACCACCAAAATATTCATATATAAAAATTTTATTTGGGAAATATTTATATAAAAAACATACTCTTTCTCACATTATCATAAATCATAAATCATTATTTATAGTCAAGAGATCATATCAACATAATGAACCAATTTTTGAGTTTCACTTGTTGAGTGTTTAGAAGAGGTGGAAACCTTATTTTAAACCATAGTGGTAAGAAATAAATTAAAATTAATATATCATTTTGGTAAATATTTTTATATAAATTACGAATAATTAATACATGATAGATATAAAATTCTGAATAAATCATAGATATGATGGTGTATGATTATGTTTTTACGGTGTTCATTAAATTAATCTTGCAGGTCAAGAGACCCATAAAATTTACAATGTATCTTATACCATACAAATATCATAAAATAAAAATTTCATATATAATATATGTATCACCAGGTAATATATCATTTCATATATAATGTATTCTTGTTAGATATCACCTAAGAAGATCATATACTCTTTCTGATTCTATAGGTTTTAAAAATTCCGATGGATTCAAGATCATATTGATAGGATTACAAATAACTAAAGGGGTGATAATTACTTCAATGTAGAGACAAATGACTATCAAGTAATTAAAGACATTCATATTTGGATTTTTATTTCACACAAAATACAAAAATTTATGGAACAAATCCCTTTTACATAAACATTTGACAATATATTTTAAATGAAGAGATACATTTTGGAGCATCTTCTGTTTCAGGTCCCATATCATGGAATCCATTCAATACTAACCAATGATGTATCACTAATCTAACTTATAAAAAAATATGTATGGACATATATAGATCATCTTAAGACTTATAACCAATGTAATAATTTAATAATATATGAAATTTTATACTATGCTTGAACCCTATATCATTTTCCAGTCATATGATATGATATAGAATAAAAAACATCCCATATTTCATTATAGTGGAAGAAAATTGTATCCTATGACATGCGTCATATTCCAATTTTATTATGTCACCTATGTATATTTTTAAACATAAAAGAACTTCATTTTAGTGAAAATATAGGAATTGATAAATTGTAATAAAAACCCAAAATAAATTTATTAAAAAAATAAAGACATTATATGATTCCATGAAAACTGTTGTTTGAAATTTTTTTTCAAACACGCTTCATCATGGAATGATTATTGCTTCTAAAACATAATGATTTTCCAAAGGCCTTGCTTTGTGACCATACAAGATATAGTATAATTTTAAAAAATATAAACTCTTGATTTTATAAATGCAGAAAAATAGTGGTTTTATGTAAGAATAAATGAAACCCTAAATACTGAGGGGTATGGTGTGATCTCAAGGAATGGTTTTGTCTAAAAAAATTATTTATATAAACATACACAGTACAATATTTATCAAATCCATTATGTACATACATTTATAATCCCTTTTTTTATGACAGCAAGGGAAAACAATACCTAGTGAATTTCAATCTAGTAAGGGGAATATAATCCATTCATTATTCCATAAAGTAGACTATATGGTCTATGAACAAAACACATGTCATTCATCTAGTAGATTATAACATCCCATGTCCCACAACTATTTAGCTAAATGCATCATTTATGACTCAAAAAAGTTTCGAAATGAGTTTATTTAGTCTAATTCAATCATGGGTATTCATGTATATTCTTATCATAAGAGTGATCAATTTCTAACTTGGGCTATCCTCAACAACCAACATTATAATTAACATACCAAACTACCCCCCTCATTAGCTCTTATGTTAGGATTTCTTAAGATATATATAAATAGATGACAGATCACATTCAAGGTATCTTACCATATTTAGCTGTGGGGTATTATTTATATAAATAGATCTATAAGTATATCAATAACTATATGATATTCTATGATATTTAAATTGATGGGCCAGTCCATGTAATATGTTTCATTTAAATTCCGCTTCAAAATATCAATTTTTTTTCTAGAATATATATTTTTTATTTAGAATGATATTTAAGGAAATATAATCTTAAAATACAACCATAACCCATAATACGTCACGATAATCATCCTTTAGGGTGAACTAAAAATCATGAATTGAGGGGATGTTATCATTTTACTCTTCAAGTGAATCAGATTATAATGTAAAATAATTTTTGATTGTTTCCATTATTATAACATCATTTTTCCTTATTAACAATTACATTAAACTCTTATGTATCATATAAAAATGGATTTTACATGAAAAATGAAACAAACCTAAATTTTTTCAATGTAAATTTCCATATTATAATTATTCTATATAGTAAAAATCATTTAATACAACATATAAGACACAAAAAATACTTTATAAATTAAAAATGAAGGATTTAATTAGGATTTCAAGAAGTTAAAGAACAAATACCGATGAAATGGTAACTTGACCCTTGGAATAGTGACATGACCCTTGGGAATAATAGTTCATCCAAAAAAATAGAAAACTATTCAATGAAAATATAAATAAATATTATGCATCTTATACATAGAAATATGATATAATTATATCATATTATAAGAAAATAATTATTTCAAAAATTATTAATTAAGTGTTGGTATTTTTATTAAAAATAAATTTTAATTTATAATTGAATAATTAATATAATTATTTATAAAAAAATATTTCTAAAATAGATACATAAATTAAAATTTTGTTGACATGTTATTATAATATACATTTATGAGACATTAATTAGATTTTCAAAGTGTTATAAAATCATTTTTAATTTTAAAATTGGTATTTCTCAAGTAAATGATAATTTTAATTTAAAATTAAAATATACTTTAATTAGAATGTTTTTTTACAAAATGATTTTATTTATGAATTATACACATTAAAAAATGATTAGGGTGATTTTTTTTGATTTTTCTAATGAACCTGAATTTTTGGTGAATAGTAATGTATGATAATTTACGATAGAAGTTAAAAAGATGACTATTGAGTCATTTTTTATGTATGTATTGTAAGAAAAAATATCAAAATCACCTTAACTAATTTAATATATTTTGTGATATCGTTCTAACTATTCATAGTCTTGAGTCAAAATAAAAAACCATTGAATAAAATAATGAGACAACACCCCTCTCCTCCCCTAAAAATACCACCTCTCACCACCAATTAACCTCATACATTCCAAGACATGATGATTTTACAAGGTATAACCAGTAATATTACAAATACCATCCCAATCTTCAAATATCTTTTGGTCACATCAAAATACCAAACTCTTTTCCCAAAATAGGCTCTCAAGGAGGAGAAAATCAAGAGTTGAAATTCTCTTTCATTTTCTTTTATTTTTGTAAATTTAATTTATTTTCTTATCATATCATCAAATCCACATATAAAAGGGTAGTTATAACTCTAGTATATTTTATATATCATAATTTTATTATTATAAGGGAATAATTCATCTACAAATACCCCCCTTTTACCTTTGATTCAAAAAATGAAAATATCGTCCGAGTGTGTTGATTTACCACCGCCATAGATAATGCGTTTACATTTTTTACTTCCACCTTAAAGGCTGGAAATAAAATAATTATTATGGATAAATAAAATTTTATATTAAATATTATAATTCATATAATTTAATTCAACCTATATAATAAGCATGATGACATAAACTCAAAATTGTCGTAAAATCCGCCAAAATAAACAAAATCTTTTTCATTAACAATTTATCCAATGATTCATCCTTATATAATATAAATAATGATATATAAGATAATTTAATAATCATTAATGTCATGAATAACATATAATATCAATTCTAATGAGTTATACTTATTTTAAATGAACTTACATACATGTATACAAGGAAACATATAATGAAAACCTGGAAATGACATTACCTCAAAATGATGGAATTAAACTATAGAACACCTCATAATGGAAATAAATGAACTTAATAAAATTATAATTAATAATGTAAATGTATAAGAGGTTCTATATCTATTTATTAATGAATATAATTTTATTATAATGTTTTTTAATGTGAAGACAGTATTTAGAAACAAGGAACGATGATTCTCATACCTAACTCTCTTTATTGGAATTCCCTTTTTCAATAAATTTTTAGTTTTTATGTTCCATTAATGTTCCAAAAATATCATCTATTTCTTCCCTACCATATATTTTAAATTATTAAATACATCTAATATGTTTTTATGGAAAATTAATTTTTTTTGAAAATAATTATTCATTAAGAAAACAAATATTTTACATATCTCGATATTTGTCACTGTTCAAATAGGATTGATGATTATTATACCAATTCTATTATAAAATTTTTTATTTATGGAACCACCAAGTTTATCCATGAATTTATTCTTTATGAATTTATCATTAAATCCATTTTATTTTCCTAGTGTTATTTTATTGTAAATATTGTTATACTCTCTATGTGGCATGAATGATTATCTAAATGTTCTGATGTAATTAGTGATCATGAAATTATATATATTTCAAATGAATTGGGTAATGTGATAAATTTGATGAGATAATGTGAAATATTCATTAACATGATGATATATTTGTAATTAATGATGATGTTACGTTTATTCACATATATTGTGAGTGGAAATGATGCTAGCTTAGATCATAATAATGTGGGGTAGTTAAACACTAAGTCATGATGTTTCATTTTTTTTATTTCATCATTCCTTTATATTATCTAGTTGTCCCCATAATGATTATGTTTATGATCATTTTATTATCTTATGATGATGATGTTTATGCTCACCCATTTTTCTTGTCTCTTATTCATCCTCTTAAAAGGATTTTAGGTCATCCTTTTTTGTATATCCACACGTGAATAAAATTACTAAGAAGAAGAAAATATAATATTATAATCTAGAGAAGAATGAATTAAAAAATGTTTATTTTTTGTTATACAATTTCTTTTTATGGTCATAATTTTACCAAGACACTAAACATTTATATTCGGGTTGTGTAACAATATTATGTTGTTTATCATTTAAAATTTTGTCATAATATTTTTAGAAAATAATGGCCATTATAGTTTTTATCAGAGAATAATATATTTAATTTTGGAATTACAATAATAAATCACTTTTGAAAATCCATATTATGAGAAAATGTATATGGATTAACCAAATTATATTTTTTTTTGAAAAATGCTTAACATAGGGATCCCGAAATATATAACTCTAGAGTTATTTTCACAAAGGAATAATTTATTTTTTAAAAAAATGTTGACTTATGTTTTGTTCCAATGATTTATATTTTTTTAAAATGGTAGGAACAACGAGAAAAGATGCAAACAATCCATTTGACGGATAATTCCATGAATTACTGAACAACATCCCCAATGCCTTGGGAGGCGGAGTTCAAAATTTTATAGTGAGGATTACCCAAACATGTCCAGCCTAGAACAATAACTGGAATAATGTGGAACATATTACTTTAACTAAAAGGGGTCTACTAGCTGTTGAGCCATTTATACAAAAATCACAACTGACCTTTAGTGCATCTCCAAATCCACTTATTAAGGAATAATGGTTCAACACATTAGAGGAAATCATTTCTGTGCATCACTATTCTGAGTTGAAGGAGGTGGCTTAGGTTGTTTATCATTTAGATAAGGATTTCTCTCATTGGTGGTAATTGATTACGTACACCAAGCCAATAGAAAAAATTGAAGAGAATGATTTGGATGGATTTAATAAAATATTTCTTATAAATTATTCCCCTCAAAAACATCATATAACAATAGAGAGAGAATTTATATAGTTTCATCAAAATAATGGTGAGTCTATCATGAATTACGAATACAATTTCACAAGTCATGTAAGTAATGTGATGAGTTGTGTAATAAAAAATGATAAAAAAATATGTATTTTCTTTAGTAGTTTGAAACAACGCCTATAAATGATCTATAAATTCAATACTTTTGGAGTTATGAATAAGTTTATTCATGTGCTGTCAAAGGATAGATGTAGTTTGTAGAGTGGTCTCGTCGCTATAGAGATAAAAAATTGAAATATAGAGTTTAAAAATTGGGGATCTAATGACACATTAGAAGAAAATCTCAACAACTCAGATTTCAAAAATGTTGGAATAACCATCATGGGAATTTCCTAAAATGGGTGGGGAAATGAATTATGTTTAGAAGAGAAGGCCACAAAACTCATGAATTTCAGAGAGACACGAGGAAGCCGGACAATGTTGTGGATGAAAGGAGAGAACCACCTATGGTTCAATGTTTCTACTATAGGGACCAAGGTCACTAAGAAATCTAATGGACTAAAGATCGAGTCCCTAAGAGTAATCAGTGTTAGTAGCCACCGAATCTAATGGAGTAAGGGAAATCATATGCCATCACCAATATTGAGGTGGAGCCCGACTATGATGCGGAGACCGACATGATGGTTATTAATTCATGATTAATGAAAATACTATATTATTTTGTTCTATAAATTTTTAATTGTACTAAAACTTTAGTAGATAAATTCCAAAACCACCACATAATATTGAGGATGTGTTATCTATGAGAACAAAAAATGTGGAAATTATTCTATCAAATTTATATATTTCCTCCCTAGTTAATGTATTTATAATAAACATGCCATCAAGTATTGAATTACATTATTTAAGGGAGGTTTATGATATATTGGGAATGTATTTGAAATCATTATAAAATTACAATATAATATTTTGGAAAAGTTATATAACTCTTCACATCCCAAGGTATCTTCTAATTTTTAAAACTGTAATGAGAAGGATGAATCTTCTTCACTACAAACGGTTCAAGTAGGGATATTATATCCTTATGAGGAAGAATATCAATCTAAAATGATTAGAAAAATGGAGATAATCATTCTTGAAGACATGACCACTATGAGGGACTAACCTATTGTCTTACCTGAAGAATTCATTGTCCTTCATCCTGACCAATATTTTTAGTTCCCTGTTGAACTTATTAACTACATCAATGAAACATTATAAAATGACCACCATTTAGTTTGATGAACTGAAGAATAAATTGAAGGAGAATATGGAAAATGGTTTTATATTCTTGAGTGCCTCACAAGGGGCGCACCAGTCTTCTTCATCAAAAATATGGATGGATAAATTCAACTCTACATTGATAATCATGAGCCCCAAAAAATCACGTTAAATAACAAGTATCCCTTTCCATGGATTGATGACTTGTTTTATTAACTATGTATGGAAAAATATTTTTCTAATGTGGTAATTAAGCTGGGATTCCACCAATTAAATGTAATAAAGGATTAGATTAAAAATATTTTTTTTCAAATGAATTATGGACACTATGAGTTCACGGTGATTCCATTCACACTCACTAAATCTCCAATAATATTCATAGACATAATGAATATTGTCTTCAGGGATTACCCGAAAAAATTTGTCGTTGTATTTATTGATGTCATTATAATACACTCCATGTGTAAGGGGGAAATTGAGGAGCATTTGAATAATTTTCTAAAGACATTGAAAAGGGGGAATCTTTAATCGTATTACAATAAATGTGACTTCTAGAAACTGAATGTATCATTCCTAGGGCCTGTTATCACCAGAAAATGAATATCAGTGGACCCTTCTAAGATAATGACAATTGAAAAGTTTCCTAGTAAAAAAACATGTCACGGTGACCCATAGTTTCATTATTATAGATAGCTATTATCATGAATTTTTATAAAACAACTCCGTATTTTCACACCCACTAACAAGGGTGACTCAGATGTGATAAATTTTTTCCATGACCAGTGAATGTCAATACCACTTCAAAAATTTTAAAATTAGTTTTATCACCACACATTACTCATAATTTTTTTATGTGGGGATGTCTTTTGGTTATAAAGAAATGCTTCAAAGAAGTGTTTAGGTTTGTTCAGTGATGAAAAATGATATGGGATAAACTACACCTCACGGTAGTTGAAAATTCTTGAGCTAAAATTTCACACACATGATCTAGAGGTGAAGGTAGTGATCTTCATGTCGGAAATCTAGAATCATTATCTCTATGAACTGATGTGTGAAATATATAGTAATCATAAGAGGATTAAATATATATTAACATAAAAGGATCCTAATTTTCACAAAAGAAGATGGTTAGAACTCTTCATGGACTATGAGTGCTCAATCCACTATCATCATGGACAAGTGAATAAAGTGGAATATTCTGTTTGTAGAAAGTATCATGGAACATTATCAATGATGAGAATTGAGTATGATACAATATAATTATATTTCTAATAGATAGAAAAGGGAATCATTAAGGTATAAACATCATCAATCCTTTATCGAATGATTTCTCAACCATCCCTCTGGAGAAAATAAATGATTATCAAAGAAATGATGTGGAGAGAATGAAGAAGCTGAAAGATGTTAGAGATGGTAAATCCTCTGAGTTTAAAATAGATGGTGAATGAGTTATATGATTTGGGTCATGATTATGTTTACCTCAAATCAAGATATTTAGAAATACATTTTAAATGGTCTATATAGATGAACATTATCTAATAACCATGGGAGTAAAATGATGTATCGAGATATATTAGAGCATACTAGTTGGGAAGTATGAAGAAAGAGATCTCTGAATATATATTAATGATCCTAGTATGTCATCAAGTGAAGGATTAAAGGAAAAATTCTAAGGGGGTGATACGAAAATTACCCATTACAACATAGAAAAATAAAAACATAAATATGTAACTTTTCACTAGAATTTCGAATACATATAGAAGAAACAATGATATATGGGTTTTTTATGCAACATATCAGAAATATAGCTCACTTTTTTTCAATTAAATAGGACTTCTCACAAGATAAAATTGCATGTGTATATATCAGAGAAGTTTTATGGCTACATGTAGTACCACTATCGATTGTTTCTTATTGATAAAAGATATTCCACTAGATATTATGGATAATTCCCCACCAGGATCTAGACAATGAGGTAAACATCAGTAAAACAAATCTTTCTCAAAATGATAGCCAATATGAGTTGGAAAATCAGACACTGGAAGACATGTTGAGGGCATTTTTATAGAATTACAAGGAGATTGGGACCAAAATATTTCGTTGGTTTAGTTCTGTTAGAAAAACAGTCTCCACTCTTGAATCGAAATGGATCAATATGTGGACCTTTATGGGAAATGTTGATGAACACCAACATGCTAGGATGATGTCGTTGAATGTAACCTACTAGGACCTGAAAGGGTCAATGGAATGGTGGAATATTTAAAAACCATTTAGAAATATGTCAACAAAACCCTATGTTGATAGAATATCTATTCCTAAAATCATCAACGAATCCTAGATTTTATGGATTAAGACATGGTATTCCTCTATATACCTCCATATTAGGGGATAATGAGATTGTAGAAAAAACTAATGTTGTGTCCCAAGTATATCATCCACTTTGAGAATGTGTACCATGTCAGTTCTATTGGAAATCATCTAACACATCCAACTACTATGTCTCCAGTACATGATGTATTCCCTATATCCCTCTTAAGGAAATACATATGAGATACCATACATGTATTGAATATAGATTTGTTATGGTTGGATAATCATATCACTTATGAGGAAATACTAGTGATGAGCTTTATCAAAAAAGATAATGTTCTATGAAACAAGACTACTCACCTAGTCAAAGTACTATGGAAAAACCATAAGTATGAAGAGGAAACAAGGGACGAGGATGAAACAATGAAGGATAAATTACCTCACTTGTTTTCATAATTGAATTTAAAACAAAATTTTTTCAGAGAAATTTAATAAAGGGGGAAAAACCCCATAATTTTATCAATGAAAATAACCATCTTTTAATTATTGCATATATTATAAATAAATGAAAATAACATATAATAAATAATAAAAAATTTATAAATGAAGAATTAATAGAATAAAAGGTATAGAAATGGAATAGTAATTCATCCAATAGAATAATAATCTCATCAATGAGAGTATAAATAAAATTTAAGCATTCTATAAATTACAATATGATATAATTATATCATATTATACATAAATAAATACATTAAAAAGAATTAATAATGTGTTGATATTTTTATAAAAAAGTAAAATTTTATTTAAAATTTAATAGATAATATAATTATTTAAAAGAAAATGTATTTTGATAAAAATGATTCACAAATTAACATTTTTTCTTATGATTATAAGAAAATTTGATGAGACCTTAAATATTTTGTTAATATGTTATAAAATCAGTAATTATTTTCAAATCAGCATTTTACAAGTAAAAGATGATCTTAATTAAATATTAAATTTCACATGTTTAGAAAATTATATTCATAAATAAGACATAATTTTTTAAATATACACATTTAAAAATTCTTATGGTTAATTTTTTTTTCAAAAACGTAAAACTTTTTTTTAATAGTAAACTATGATAGTTTAGGATAAAAGCTTAATACATTAATTTTTGAGGAATATTAGATCTAATACCGATTTATGTCCAAAATCGAGAATTATAATTCATTATTTTAATATATTTAGTGATAAGTTTCAAAATACTCATAGTCTTTAGGGAAAATAATAAACTAATAAATAAACTAAGGATAAAAGACCACTCTCATCCCCTATAAACCCCACCCCTCACCCCCTTTTCTCCTCACACCATCCATGCCATAAATCATGTCCAATAACTTATCTATACTCTAACAAAGACCCATCCCATAATTAATGAGAACTTGGTATATTCATAAGACAAAATACATTCCCCTGAGAAGATTCTCAAGAAAGATAAAATGAAGAGTAAAATTCCTCTTTCTTTTTCTTTTAATTTCATTTCAATTTCATTTATTTTCTAATACTATTATAACCTAAACAAATCCAAGCGGAATTATAAAACCAGTATATTTTATATTATATAATTTTATGATCTTAATGAAATAATTAAAATTTAAATCTCTTCTCTTTTTTTCACGTTATTATAAAAATGAAAATATCAACATGAGGTATCGATTTATCGACACTATGGATGATTCATTTTCATTTTTCACTACAACCTTGAAGGATGGGCGTAAAATGATTATTATAGTTAAATAATATTTTTTCAAACATATAATAATATATATAACGTTTTTGAACACACAAACACACACACACACATATATAAACATGATGATATGAGTTCTTAAGTGTCGTAAAACCCTCCAAAATAGATTATGTTATTTTCATTAGCTATTTTTCAAATTATTACTCTTCATATAATATTACCAAATGATATAACGATTATTTAATCATAAATACGTTTATTAGTTACATAAAATCTCAATTATAGATAATTATCCATATTTTACATCAACATCCATACATGTATAAAAGAAAACCGATCATGATAACTAAGAGAAAAAAAATAACCTTGGAATGATGGAATTGATAACTATACGAGATATTAATGGCCATAAATGAACTTAATAAAATTATAATTAATAAAAAACATGTATAAGAAGTCCTGGAATTAATAACTAATAAATCTAATTTGATTATTCAGAATTTTAATGTGAAGATAATGTTCAGCCTTATGGTAAGGGGATTCTATAACCCTACTATATTTCTTCTTTTTTTCCTTCTTCCACATCATTTTTAGTTTGGATATTTCCTTAATGTTATTTAAATACAATTTATTTTTTCCTTCATATTTTGTGTCTAGGATATACCTCTTTCCAATATGATTTTATGAAAAATAAAAATATTCTTCCAAAATAACTCTTCCTTACAAAATCACATCTTTAACTTCTCTCGATATTATTCTTTCTTCACCCATGATTGATGATTATTACATAATGAATGTTATTCCCTTTTTATTTTTGGATCCCTAATATTTTTAAATGAATATATACTATATGATATTCTCATTAAACTTTTTTTTCTTTTCCAAGGGTTATTTTATGGAAAATATTATTATTTGTTCAATGTGTCATGCTAGATTACGTAAATGGTATGATGTGATGGGAGCACCCAGAATTATATTATGCTCCAATGAATTAGGTAAAGTGATTAATCCCAAGTGATAATGTTAAATATTCATGAAATTTTTTCTATATTTTTTTCATAATTATGATGTTATGATGCTTCACATATGTTATCTGTGAAAGAGGTAGTCTATTTGTTAACAACTATGTGTGTTAGTTGACCACTAATAAATGATGTTTCGTTTTTATACATTCAATATTCCTCTAGTTTTTCTAATGAATCCTCTAATGATTTTGATGATGATACTTTTACTATGTTATTGTTATGATTTTTGTTCTTACCCATGTTTGATGTCTCATATTCTTCTTCATATTGGGATTTTTTGTCACCCTTTTTTTGATTTAAATCCTCAGGTGAACACTTGTTCTAAGAAGAGAATGAAATCCAATAAATTTCTAGAGAAGAAAGAAGTAAAAAATGTTTAAGCAATATTATGAAATTGTTTTTTGTGGTACTTGTTCTCACTCAACACTAATCCTTAAGATCCTGGTTTGTTAATGATTTTATGTTGTTTATAATAAAAATAATGCAATAATAATGTAAGAAAGGAAGCTTTGTTATATCCAACATGTTATTATTGTCACAATGGATTAATTAATTGATCTCATACATTTTACTCTATATCCACCAAAATTATTTCAACATCAACCCTTTCAACAATATTTGGTATGAGATTACCACTAGTACAAGAATGACCTTTAGCGGCTGCGAAAAGCAATCACTAAAGGCCTATAGTGGCCGCCTAGCGGCCGCCAAGCGGCAGCCGCTTTTGCCCCATCGCTGTAACTATCACGACCGCCATTTGGCGGACACTGTAGGCAAGCCGGGATGGGCTTTAGCGGATGCCATTTGGCAGCCGTTATAGGCAGCGGCTGCAATTTGGCGGCCACTATTAAATTTTAATTTTTTTAAAAAAAATTCCATTATACAATAATATACCCAAATAAATCTCGACTATCATATTCCAAGCTCCGAATCCATTATCAAATATAACTGCATAAAAAAATTAATAACAAACCTAGTACCGAATAAAACCTAGAAAAAAAATATTTAACTTCAAACTTACTGTAACAGATCTAATGTATTTGATTTTCAATATAATATTAATAATTTTGATTACCTTTTTAAAAATTTAAAATCATTAATTCTATTGTTCTAAATTTATTGTTGTTCTGTGATTTCAGGTCAATCCGATGTCGTCCGCTATGAGTTTGACCGTTAGACGCCCGTTTTGGCCGTTTGTGACACCAAAACGGTGTTCCCGGTCACCGCAGGCACACGACATGTCCGATTGACGTGTCGTCTAGTCTACCACATCACAATTCACTAAACCATTGATGTCGTCCGATTTTAGGCCATTCGGACTTCTTTCGGCCCGTTTGGACCCCCCATGCAAGTTTATCAAGCGCGCACAACACTTAAAGAACGCATAACAAGCCCTACCGCACAGACCGAACGTCTGATTGACGTGTCTTCTTCTCGTGCACATTGAGAATAATAATTTTATTGTTTTCCTATTATTTTAGGTCAATCCGATGTCGTCCTCTATGAGTTTGACCATTAGACGCCCGTTTTGGCCGTTTGTGACACCAGAACGGCGTTCCTGGTCACTGCGGGCATATGGAACGTCCAATTGACATGTCGTCTACTCAACCACATAACAATTCATTCACCCATTGATGTCGTCCTATTTTAGGCCATTTGGAGTTTGTTCGGCATGTTTGAACCCCCCCCCCCATGCACGTTTATCAAGCACGCATAACACTTAATGAACGCATAATGAGCCCTACCGCGCAGACCGCACGTCCGATTGACGTGTCGCCTATGAGTGCATGTCATGAATAACAATTGGATTGTTTTCCTGTGATTTCAGGTTAATCCGATGTCTTCCGCTATGAGTTTGACCGTTAGACACCCGTTTTGGCTGTTTATGACACGAGAACGGCGTTCCCGGTCACTACGGGCACACGGCACATCTGATTGACGTTCCGTCTGCTCGACCACATCACAATTCACTCACCAATTGATATCATCCGATTTCAGGCCATTCGAACTTCGATCCGCCTGTTTGGACCCCCCCCCCAGGCGCGTTTATCAAGCGCGCACAACACTTAAAGAACACATAATGAGCCCTACCGTGCAGACCGCACGTCCGATTGATGTGCCGTCTATGCGTGCACGTTGAAAATAATAATTGGATTGTTGTCCTGTGATTTCAGGTCAATACGATGTCATCTGCTATGAGTTTGACCGTTAGACGCCAGTTTTGGCCGTTTATGACAGCAGAACGGCGTTCCCAATCACCACAGGCACACGGCATGTCCGATTGACTTGCTGTCTACTCGACCACATCACAATTCAGTCACCCATTGATGTTGTCCGATTTCAGGACATTCAGACTTCGTTAGGCCCGTTTGGACCCCCCCCCCAAGCGCCTTTATCAAGCACACACAACACTTAAAGAACACATAATGAGACCTACCGCGCAGACCGCGCATCTGATTGACATGCTGTCTATGCGTGCACGTCGCGAATAATAATTGTATTATTGTCCTAGGATTTCATGTCAATCTGATGTTGTCTGATATGAGTTTTACCGTTAGATGCCCGTTTTGGCCGTTTATGACACCAGAACGGCATTCCCGGTCACCACGGGCACACGGCACGTCCAATTGACGTGCCGTCAACTCGACCACATCACAATTCACTCACCCATTGATGTCATCCAATTTCAGACCATTTGGATTTCGTTCGGCCCGTTTGGACCCCCCACGGGCGTATATCAAGCGCGCGCAACACTTAAAGAACACATAATGAGCCCTACCGCACAGACCGCATGTCTGATTGATGTGTCGTTTGTACGTGAACGTCGCGAATAATAATTGGATTGTTGCCCTCGGAATTCAGGTCAATCCGATGTCGTCCGCTATAAGATTGACCGTTAGACGCCTGTTTTGGCCGTTTTTGACACCAGAACGGCGTTCCCGGTCACTGCGGGTACACGACACGTCCGATTGACGTGCTGTCTACTCGACCACATCACAATTCACTCACCCTTTGATGTCGTCCGATTTCAGGCCATTCGGACTTCGTTCGGACCGTTTGGACCCCACACGCGCGTTTATCAAGCGCACACAACACTTAAAAAACGCATAATGATCCATACCCCATAGACTGTGCGTCCGATTGACATGTTGTCTGTGTGTGAACGTCGAGAATAATAATTGGATTGTTTTCCTATGATTTCAGGTCAATCTGATGTCGTTTGCTATGAGTTTGAACGTTAGACGCCCGTTTTGGCCGTTTATGACACCAGAATGGCATTCCCGGTCCCCGCGGGCACATGACACGTCCGATTGATGTACCGTCTACTCGAAAACTTCACAATTCACTCACCCCTTGATGTAGGCCGATTTCAGGCCATTCGGACTTCGTTCGTCCCATTTGGACCCCCCCCCCCACGCGGGTTTATCAACTGCGCGCAACACTTAATGAATGCATAATGAGCCCTATCGCGCAGACCGCATGTCCGATTGACGTGCCATCTATGCGTGCACGTCGCGAATAATAATTGGATTGTTGTACTTTGATTTCAGGTCAATCCAATGTCGTCCCCTATGATTTTGACTGTTAGACGCCCGTTTTGGCTGTTTATGACACCAGAACGGCATTCCCGATCACCGCGGGCACACGGCACGTCCGATTGACATGCTGTATACTCGACCACATAACAATTCACTAACCCATTGATGTCGTCCGATTTCAGGCCATTTGGACTTCGTTTGACCCGTTTGGATCCCCCCACGCGCATTTATCAAGCGCGCGCAACACTTAAAGAACGCATAATGAGCCCTACCACGCAGACCATACGTCCAATTGATTTTCCGTCTATTATTAAACATAGAGAATAATAATTGGATTGTTGTCCGGGGATTTCTGGTCAATGTGATGTCGTCCACTACGATTTTGACTATTAGACGCCCGTTTTGGCCATTTATGACACCAGAACGGCGTTCTAGTCACTGCGGGCACACGGCATGTCCGATTGACGTTCCGTCTGCTCTACCACATCACAATTCACTCACCCTTTGATGTCATCTGATTTCATCCCATTCTGACTTCGTTCAGCCCATTTGGACCCCCCCCCCCCCCAAGCGCGTTTATCAAGCGCGCGCAACACTTAGAGAACGCATAATGAGCCCTACCGCGCAGACCGCACGTCCGAATGATGTTCCGTCTGTGCGTGCACGTCGAAAATAATAATTGGATTGTTTTCATGGGATTTTAGGTCAATCAGATGTCGTTCGCTATGAGTTTGACCGTTAGACGCCCGTTTAGGCCGTTTATGACACATGAACGGCGTTCCTAGTCACCGCGGGCACACGGCACGTCCGATTGACGTTCCGTCTTTTCGACCACATCACAATTCACTCACCCTTTGATGTCATCTAATTTCATGTCATTCGGACTTCGTTCGGCCCATTTGGACCCCCCCCCCCCACGCGCTTTTATCAAGCGCGCACAACACTTAAAGAACGCATAATGAGCCCTACCACGTAGACTGCATGTCCAATTGAAATCCCATATGCATGTGCACATCGCAAATAATAATTGGATTGTTTTACTATGATTTCAGGTCAATCCGACATCGTCCGCTATGATTTTGACCGTTAGACGTCCGTTTTGGGCATTTATGACACCATAACGGCATTCCCGGTCACCGCAGGCACACGGCACGTCCGATTGACGTGCCATCTACTCGACCACATCACAATTCACTCACCCATTGATGTTGTCCGATTTCAGGCCATTCGTACTTTTTTTGGCCCGTTTGGACCCCCCCACGCGCATTTATCAAGCGTACGCAACAATTAAAGAAAGCATAATGAGCCCTACCGTGCAGACCGCACATCCGATTGATGTGCCGTCTACGTGTTCACGTCACGAATAATAATTGGATTGTTGTCATGTGTTTTTAGGTCAATACGATGTCTTCTGCTATGAGTTTGACCGTTAGATGCACGTTTTGGACGTTTATGACTCCAGAACGGCGTTCCCGGTCACCGCGGGCACAGGACACGTCTGATTGAATGGTAAGAACCTATGGAACCACTCATGAAATGTGTTGAAATGATGTTTTTGGATTTGATACTTAGTTTCATGGGGCCTTTCACGATTCAACTCAGCGATATGAATCCTAAATCACAACACAATATGAGGTAAGAAATACAATAAATATAGAAACAAAATACACATCAGCTATGAAACTTACTGTATCAATGTCATAACTGATGGAGTGTTGAACAACACATATCGATGAGCTCGAACCCACTCGTCATTTCACATATCAAATGTTATTCCTTCTCCAATTGGACCCTCGTCAGTCTGGGATGGTTTATCTATCTTTGTTTCAACCTCATCAATATATAAAGCACATAAATTAGTACACTCATCCATTAAATATCCCTTGGAAATTGATGCTTCTGGACGAGCTTTGTTGCGCACATAGAATTTCAATGTATTTAAGTATCTCTCTATTGGATACATCCACCTGAATTGCATGGGACTGCCAGCAATGACTTCACCAGTTAAATGCACGGTCAAGTGAACCATGACATCAAAAAAAGACTACGGAAAGGGTTTTTCAAGGTGACATAGTGCAAGTACAATCTTATCCTGTAGTTTTTTTAAATCACTCATGCGATGATTCCTAGAACAGAGCTGTCTGAAAAAATTATAAAACTCCAATCAACAGCTCAACAACCTGGGAAGGTAAGCAATCACGAATTGCTATAGGAATTAACTATTGAAGTATAATATGATTATCATGACATTTCAAACCCTATAATGTCATGCTCATCATATTCACGCGCTTCAAAATATTAGAGCAATAACCATCTGGCACCTTAAAAGTCTTCAAAATTGATAGAAATGTTTTTTTCTCTTTTTTACTCATTGTGTACTGTGCAGAAGGCATGTATGCCCGATTACCTTCACCGAGCTGTAAATGTAAAGGTTTTATCAATCCCATTTCTTGAAAATCACGTCGAGCATTAGCACTGTCCTTTGATTACCCCTGGACGCCTAAAATGGTGCACAAAATATTATCACATACATTTTTTTTCAATGTGCATCACATCTAAATTATGCCTTAAAATATTATATTTCCAACAAGGCAATTCAAAATAAATACTTTGTTTCTTCCAATTATGACTTCACTGTCTATTTTCAATAGGAATAAAAGGCAATGCAGGAACCAATAAATCTTTAAAATCATACATTGTATAGATGTTTTCTTCATCAAGTTGTGCTCAAATTTCAACACCAGACAGTATTTGTGGTGATGGGTCAAAGTCTCTATTCCCATCAAACGATATACGGTCTTTTCTGAACCTGTACAATGGAGAAAGAAAGCGTCTGTGACCAAGATATTCCCATTTTCTATAGTGCTTAATCCATATATATTTTATAGTCTTATTACAACAAGGGAAAGAAAATTCTCCTTTTGTACTCCATCATGATAAGTTATCATACACTGAGAAATCATTAATTGTCAATAACAAAGCGTCCCAAAGTCTAAAAATTTCATTTAATGCCGAGTAAAAAGTCATTACACCATCGGCCCAAAATTCATGCAGATCATCAATCAAAGGTTGCATATAAACATCGATTTTATCACCAGGTCCTCTCAGTCCATCAATTAGAATTGACAGTAAAAAAAAGGTTGCTTTATACATACCCATGGGGGAATGTTGTATGGAACCAACACCACTGGCCATGTACTATGTGTCACACCATACATGGACCTAAATGGGTTAAAACCATCTTCTGCCAAACCCAGTTGAATATTATGATCATCTCGAGAAAAGTCTCGGTGTCTCTGATCAAACTCTTTCCATGCCAACGAATCTTCCGGCTGAGTTAATTTATCAACCTCTTTCTTCCTCTCTAAATGACAAGTCATCAATTTAGCAATTTTAGTGGAAAAGAAGAATCTCTTCAGTATCGATTTCAGTGGGAAACAACACATCTGTTTAGCGGAAACTTGTTTCCCTTGATTCAAGACTCTCCAAGTAAGAATCTGACTACCTTGATTAATCTCATTGGTCTTCAACCTGGATGTATAGAAAATAGTACAATTATTTAATTGCGCATTCTATTTTCTAAACAACATACAATTATTTCGACATGCATCAATTGTATCATATGTAAAACCAAGATCATTGATTAACTTGCGTGCTTGATAGAATGAATTCAGAATCTTCACTCCAGCAGGGAGTACCTATTTCAATAATACCAAGAACATGTCGAATGAGGTGTCTAACCCCTGGTTCAAGGCCATTACGTGTAACCATTCAACGATGAATGATAGTTTACTAAATTTAGTGCATCCATGATATAATTCAGTACTCGCATCATCAAGAATTTCAAAGAATTTCAATGCTTCTCCATCTGCAGAAGAATGAGGATTACTCAATCCAACATCATAATTTACGACATTACTGTCTTCAGATTGAAACTGACACATCATATCATTCAGCATTATGTTCATCGGATCAACTGTTCTCGAATCAACATTCATAAGAAGATTTTATGAGTGATGACATGAAACAGAATCTTCTCCATGACACGTTCCATGTCTTATAGTTTTTCAAAAACCCATTCAAAAACAAATGTTCTCTAACACTATCTCGTTTGAAGAGATATCTATTTGCACATTTTCTGTATGGACAACTAATCATATCGCTTGGAAATTTGATGGTGAAATCCATAAATCGCTTAATTGCCTCATAATATTTTGCTAAAAATCTATCTTGCATATCAATCCAACTCCTATCCATATCTGTATTTAATAGAAATCAAAAGTGAAATATAATTTTTAAATTATAAAAAAACACATATTATAAAAATTTAAAAACCAAATTAGGATAAAATACATTACCTACATAGGACTCGGCTGCGGGTAATGGGGTATGACTCGATTGGAGATCCATGACAGCGCAGTGACTTGATGATAGAGGTTCGATGGCCGGACTTGATAGGAGTGGAACCATTGAACGAAGCGTGGAGGGTTCTACACAGCGGGGAACAATGGACCGGAAGGGTCCATCGGAGGTAGGAGGACTTTTTGGAGGGATGCAACGGGGACACAAGGGGATGGCGGTGGCGGGGCTGTCCAAAGGGGCAGCGCGGGCAGGGGTTGGGGTTGCCGGGTCGCGGGGGTGTTAGTGTCATGGGGGCGCATCGCGGAGGCAATGCGGTGGGGGTCGCCGGGGTGTCGTGCGGGAAGGGGGTGTCGGGGTCACGGGGGCACAACGTGGAGGCAAGGTAGTGGGGGTTACTGGGGTTGACGGTGGCTCAGCACGGAGGCAAGGGGGTGGGGATCGCCGGGTGTCGGGGTCGCCGGGGGTCGGGTCTCCGGGGGTCGGGACGTCGGGGTCGCCGGGAGGTCAGGGGTCGTGGGTCGGGGTTGACGGTGGGTTCGGGGTCACAGGGGGTCGGGGAGGGTCGCTGGGGGATAGGGAGGGGTCTTCGGGTGTCGGGGAGGGGTCGCCGGGGGTCGGGGAGGGTCCCCGGAGGACAGGGTCGGGGGGGGGGGGGGTCGCCGGGGGTCGGGGTCGGGGTTGCGGGGTAAGGGAAGGGGGGTCGTGGGGTCAGGGTGCGGAGGGAGGGGAGGGAGGGGAAAATAAGTGTTTTTTAGGAAAAATTGCAGCGACCGCCATTTGGCAGCCGCTATAGGTGCGCCACCTCCAAAACATGATTTTCTAGTAGTGTACATTTAAAAATAATATGTTTGGTCCTTATGCAAGAGTTTAGTTTCTTATATTGAAAAATATATCCATTCCCATAGAGGTAAATAATTATTTATCTATAAATTATTGGAACTAATACATGTTCTTAAATGATGTTTCTAATCTAAACAACATCATTTATAGAATCAAATTCATTAATGTACTTTTACTTTAATGTTGAGTCCTCCACGATGGCCTATTTGAAAATCTTCTAACTAATTTCTTGAAATCTCATTAAAAACAAAAAAGGGATCATGATTTCATATTAATATTATAATATTGGAATTTTGAATTCATCTAACCCTTTATCTAGTTCTCATCCTTTTATCCAAAGACCATGAACATACACTCTATTTCTCTTATGTTCTCTTAATATTCTTCATAGTAATCCAATGACTATAAAATATAAAATATAATATTTAAATAGTTATTATATGATCATAATAAATTGATGTTATGAATATAATGTGGTATAAATGATAGATCATACAGGGGAATAAAAGTAAAGTATATCAATCCTTTCTTACTACATATTAGGTTATTGAATCATCCTAATATTATTTCCATGATGAAATAGTAAAGATTCATTTTTGTACTTCTCTATGATAAACATATATATAAATTTAATTATTAATAATTACTAACCAAATATGACTAGCCTCTTATATTATTATATACTATTATTAATACCCATAATATAGTCTACTTCACTAACGTATTTCATCAAGAATCATTTACAAACCATATATTTAAAAATTAAGAGCATAAAATGCAGCTTTCAATAAGATATATTTAGTATAAATATATTTCTAGAAAAAATAAAACATTAATAATAATACTCCTATATATACAAGAATCATTTATAGACTTGATGAGAAAAAACTCTTTAATTTCACCATCAAATTAGATATAACAACAAAAAGAATCGTTATTTAATCCATAAGTTGGCTGTTGGATGTTCTATAACATATAAGACACATTTGACACATTAAAAGCTCATGGATGTATCAAATACACATCCTTGAAAACAAATAAATTAAAAAAAAGTTTCTTACTTCTATTAATTAATTATCATAACAAAAATGGCATCTCATAGAAATCAATATTTGAAAGTTCATTTTCCCGGAAACATTTAAAAATAGATCATTATAATCAACCCCATTAATTTCATATAATATTTTTTAACTAGGAATGATTTTTTGGTTGAAACCCTATAATCCATGTATTTATATTTCATAATGCCCACAATAACCTTAATGGTATAACCACTTCATTTTCATCCTTTATGTTTCATACATTGTTAGTGTATATAGAGTCCAAATTAGATTCCATGGAGTCAAAAAATCAATGCACTTTATAAATTCTTGGTATGTTGTGGGATTATTTAGAATGAATGTTATATCACGATCACTTTCACCATGAATTATATATATATCTATATTGTAAAAAATAATATATAACATTATAAGTTCAGGTGTAGCATTAGTCAGTTCTTATTCCATATCTATTTATAGTGATAAATCAACCAGCATCTCTAAAAACATCAATATATATTTTCCATCTCATGGAATGATTATTTTAAGTCACAAAATCATTGTTTTCATTTGTATTATAAAATTAATATCCTGAATCCCCTTATGTATGACTAATAAATAATCAATTTCTTGACCTTAGGATATATATATATCAAAATAAAAATGTTATACATTTTCTTCAAAACCAAAAATTCACATAATGTAGATATTATTAATTTCCAAGGGAATATCTCAAATAGTAATATTATAAATAATTTAGAAGTAATAAATATAACATGAAATGTTTTAGTCTCTAGTGTATAACCCAAAAACAAAATAGTCATGTCACACGAAATCGCCACTAATCAAACCATATGCAATAGTTTTTCCTTCAAACACTAAGACACACCATTCCTATGTGGTGTTCCATGAACATTGATTTGAAAAAGAATTCCAAAATTTGATAGATGATTAGTAAATCACTGGCTTAATTATTAATGATAGTGATTCGTTTGGATAATATTGACATCGTTTACAGGCTGATTCTCTGCATTATTATTAAAATAGTAAATATTTTCAATGGCTTCATACTTGTTTTTCATTAGAAATACATATTTTTAACCACTAAATTCATCATTAAAAGTTATGATGTAACTAAAACCACTACACTAGTGTATTGATAGGAAAAATACATCACTATGTAGGATATCAAACAATCCACTATCACTTTCACCATTACAAATAAAAGGATCCTTGGTCATCTTAACTAAAAAATAATATTCTTATTTATAAAATAATTAATTATTAAATGATTCCAAAAATCATTATATATGTAGTATCTAAATTTACCACTCATTTTTGTGTATTAGGATTCAATTCCTATGATCAATGGGATTAGAATTCACTCAAAACTTTTTTCTATGAATTTTACTAATAATACTATGAATATCCACAATGTATTAATCACTAATTATATTCTTGATTCAATAAATCATCTTTATCATAAATATAGAACAGAAATTATTCTTAACAATGAACAAAGATATCATCATATCCAAACAAGATGCAGAAATAAGTTATTTATTTATGAAAGAAACATAATAATTTTTCTCAAAATCAAATACTAATCCATTAGGTAGACATAGATCATAATTTCATTTTGGAGTTGTCTCCCTAGAAAATATTACACTGTAAATTACATTTTCATATATTTAATGTTTTAAATTTTAAACATATAATTACATGATTTTTATTTGCATAAATTACAATAATTTGATAATTCCATATTGATATATATCACATCTAAATGACATCATAATTCCTAATTATCATGAGATACTTAAAAATATATGTTGTATTCTTGATCATTGTCCAATGAATAGAGTATCATTATATGATGGGACACATTAGAAATTAAAATCTTTGTTCAGGATTGTCATATATGGCCAATACTATATCTTATGATGTTTTTACATCATAATCTTCCAGATAGTAGATAAAAAGGATTGACCAGACTGTAATAATTCCACATGTTTACCTTTCATCTTATATAAAAATATATGGGAATATATAATGAACCTTAGTCTTTAATATTATTATTAATATATGTCCTGAGCCATGCACATGGATTTATTTTAGAATCATTATGTATATGTATATTTTCAAGGATATATGAAACATTTTTGTGCATCATGTATTAGATAATAATATAAGAAAGTATTTCCCCTTTTATATTTATGGTAGTTTATATCTCATCCCTTTGATACGTATAAAATAGTCATTCTATAATTGATGGCCATGGTGTGTTGTTAGCATCACATTATTTTTTAATATATTTAAAATTTGATATATATATTGACGAAATGAGTATGAGAACTTCATGATATGATATCAGGATAATGAGATTTTTGTCACACAATATGTGTCCATATTAGGTTTTAGTTATTTTCACATTAGCATCCTCTAATATGAGAACCTTTACATTTTCCATGATGAAGATATTGGACTTTAGGCATACTCTCTTAATTTCACCAAAGAAGCGACATATAGGTTCACCAATATATTATGTAATTTGATATTAGATATATAATACTTTTATTTAACAATTAGAAATTTCTTATTCTTAAGTTCAACAATTAATCATTCTTTAATATTTCATTTTCGCATATTTTTAGTCACAATTTGGATTTGAGTTGATCATATATTCAAATATTAATTTTCATGATCATTGAATGAAATATTTATTTCCCTCATGATTTATTTGCAAGGTATACTTTTATTTTAATAAATAAATATTTATTTAGTAATAAAAATTTTAAAATAAGAAATTATTCACAACACCATAACTATATTATTTTTTTTACTTATTGAATCATATATCATTAGAATTCATGATTTAATAAATTCTATGAAAAATGGAGAATATATTTAAAAAAAGATAATGAAAATGATATAATAAATATATTTTAAACAAATCATTATTAATTTATTAATAATTATATTTTATTACACAACTGGGTGTAAAATAACGAATAATCAAATTGTTAGTAGGAGTTGGGTTCTCAGGGATGGAGAGATTAGATAAGTGACATTTTGAAATTACAAATATTATAAACCTACGTCATAATATACCCAGTTATATAATTTATCCAATAGAGTTAGTTGTTAACAGAATTATCCACATTATTGAAATCCTATCTATTATGAAAATCACTAGGGTTTTCTAATCATTCTCAGGATATTGATCTATCATCATTCACTTTATGATGTATGGTAGAAAAAGGGGGAGTACTCAAAATTGAGGGATTGTGTTATGATCATCATGAACCATGAAAGGAAATTGAATCCTAATAACTATAACCCGTTGAATAATAAATGATAATGTATGATCAAGGAGAACATTAAGATCGCCACTGGATGGTATATACATTGAACCGTCACCATGTAACGATGGTGCAAGATGAATAGGGTTCAAAGGATTTACATCTATATCGAATAAAGATAAAAAAATGAGTTATTTTCTTAACAATAAAATAATTTTAAATTTAATGTCAATATTCCTCTATAACATCAAATATAAATGTCACATTGATTTATATTTATAATATAGTTGTTCTATTCAATTTAAATTTTTACAAGTTTTGGGACTGAGAAATTTTTTTTGGTATACTTTTATTATTTTTCATGGATTTCATATGGTCACTTCATAGTTAGTAGGAACCATGTGGATGACCATTATGTGTGGGTTATGTGGTGCATGGTCTGATGAAGAGTTTTTAGTAGAAATAAAAAGATTGCCTTTACATGGGGCCACATGATCTTTATGTGTAGTTCATTTTGAAAATTCATGGTTTTCCCAATGTGAGTAATGCATATTTCAGGTTAACCCTTCCATAGGTATGTAAATACAATGTTTCTTACCCTTACATGTAATTAATCTAGAGCATTATTGTTACGCTGTTAGGATAAACTATGTGGTTACCAAGAATTTATTATTTTATTTCAAAACTGCTATTTTTTTGGGATTTAAAAAGGATTTTATATAATAAAACAAAACCTTTTAAGGTAGTATTTTTAATATAGTACCACCCACATAGGTGGAGAATGGATTTCCAAAATGTGGGGCTTAACCATGTTAGGTACCCATTTTTATATTTTTTCGTTTCTGAAAATTACACTATGTTAATTTAACTTGTTTGTAATAGTTTCTTTTATCGCCCTTTGTTAGTCACATACAAGGATAAATATAAGGGAGTTCATCCACATCATATGGATATGTCAAGGACTCCCAATCCTCCACCCCTTTATTTCACATGGTAATCACCCTTTTTTCCTTGGTTTCTATATTTTACATTCATATCTCCCTTTTCTCTTTTATTTATCTCTCTCATGTGTACTCTAGGGACTACCACGTTTGTTCATAGGATTTGAGGTTGTTTAATCTTATTTATTTGTTGGTATATGTATTTTTTATTACCCCTTTTTGTTTATTTGATCATTTTCCTTAGTCATATTTGACTTCCATATTGATTTCCAATGATCCAAGGTCATCATTTTGGTGTTATATATAAATTATCAAGGAATTTAGTTGTTAAATTTTTGAAATGATTTATCTGTTTATATATTCATATGTATGATAGTGATAATGGGTTTTATAGAGTAGTGACTGAGATTTAAATTCGAAAAAAAATTACATTGTATTTCATGTGGTATATGAAATACCAAGAACATATAAATCATTGAACGAAATATTTGGTGTAAAATGTGATGCTTTGGAAGTATCTTACCTCATTTGGGAATAGAATCCAATTTGAATGCAATGTTTCTATGTTTTGGGGAATTTTAATGATTGTTTAATAATTATTTAATTTTAAAAATATATAATGAATATTTTTTATTTTTTAAAAAATCATTAAAATGGATTTATATATATTATATTTAATGAATGAATTTTAATAGAATTTAAAATCAGTGAATAATGACTTGGAACATTGAGCCCATTTTTTGAAATAATGTTTAGATCTAATAAATTATTTTCAAATTATATGAATGTGTCACACCCTCTAACCCCCTTGTTGAATTGTGACCCCCAGAAGAGGTAGGGTGTATTGTCTATTTATTTAATATGAGTTGGGGCATGAGTGGAAGTTCATATTTGTTATGATACTAATGAAATGTCAATATGTATATTTCAGATAAGAATTATAGAGGTCATAAAAGAGTTAGAACTTTTCTATCCACTGATGATGTTATTTATCACTTAATATTGATTTAAATACATGGGTATCTTAGTTTTCCTAGCTAGGGATGTGATACAATTACTATTGTAACCCTATTTATGTACTTGATCCGCCATAGGTATTGATGCACCTAGGACATGTAAAATTTCCATTAATAATTGTGGTTAATTAAAGACATATGAATGCATTAATAGGATTGTAGATAATTAAAAATTGAGTACATCCTAGATCAACTCATGATATGTTTATTAATTTTACTTATTTACTTGAAAAATTCCTTTCAAAGAATCCCTCTATTTTTTTATTTTGTATTTGTTTGGAATGTGAACTATATCTTCCGCTTTTTATTCATTCCTAAGTGACATGAGGCCATGGTGTATTATTAGTTTGTTATAGAATTGGGTTTTTTTATTAAAAAATTTCAAAGTATTTTAATTGTGTTTTTATAATGTGATTTATATGATGGATTTTTCAATGGCTATTTAGATTTAAAATGCATCAAGGGATGAGAAAATGGATTTAACTGATTGTTTTCATTTCATATAGTGATATTTTATTTTGTAAAATGATATGTGTGTGATTTTTTATTTTATACCTTCTTGAGATAAAAAAATATTTTTTATACTATCGAATGATAAAATATCATTTTAATGGAAGTTCATGAACTCATCTGTGTTTATCCACGGGTATCATTTTTTTTCATACCCTAAAATTAGAATTTTGTGTATTATGCTAAAAAGGTTTATTTTATGTGCCTTAGGCTGGGTTATTTTAATTTTACTTATTTAGGATGGTCGTAGAAATTTTCATGAGATATAGAGAGTAACCATGTGTCATATATTGAGGATAATTTTTATTATTATTTAATTTTAATTATTTATTTTTTCTCCCTTATACATGATCTCATTTAGTATATTTATATATGTATTTAAATATTTATTTATTTTTTTGTTCTGTTCCTTACAAGTATCCTTTTTTACCCGACTTACACTGATTGGGTGTTTATTGTTATTGATCATATTATTGTATACTAAGGGTGAAATCATTCTGAATGTTTATGATTTGATTCAATTTTATAATTAACTGACCGTTGATGAAAAAAATCACACACCAAGATTGTGTCATGAGACAAAAAAGGCACATTGCATATAAAAATTCCTTCTCATAATAAAAAACAATGAAAATTGATTTAAAAAAAATTCAGGAATTTTTATATTTTAACTATATTTAAAATATTAGGGTAATGTATTAAAAGGTGTCCCATTTTAAAAACAATTTTCTTGGAAAATATATATTTTTGTAAGAGGGTTGTTTTGGTGAATGACTTTTTTTTAACATTTCAGTTATAGGAACACTTAATTTGATTGTGGAGAATAAAAACATAGTTCAAAATCCCATATTTTTTTATTATGTCTCTTAAAAAGGACATATTTACCGATGGGGTTTTATATTCATTCTTTGGTGTAGTCCTATTAGTTAGTGGTATTTACTAGACTCTATGATGAGTGGTGGATGTAAAACACTCTTATAAACATGGACTTTTGTGTACCTTGAGTTGATGTTTATGTAGGATATATATATTGTTTTTAATAAAGTATTTCTCTGTAATTATTTAATAAATGTTTATTAATTATAAATTATTGGTAGGTTCATTACCTATGATTAATTATGATTTTTCCATTTTATGGATTCAGTATTTGGGAGTTTTTTACATTACTCAGTGTTTTTGGTTTACTTATCTTTTGTGTTTAGGTGTATACTTGTAATACAAAAATTTGTGGGTTGGTTTTATTATTTTTGATGCATGGAATACTCTTTTGGTACATTATAGAAAACTATTATGGGTATTTTCATGAGATGTTTAAAATTCAATGGTTCTAGTTTTTTTATAACCTCTATGGAATAATTTTCCATGATTGAGGTCATATTTTACTCATTGGTTTGGTGACTATGGGTTTTGATCCCATAATGCCCCCTTTTCCATGATTATTTGTTGTTAGATATAGGTTTTGTTCACATAATTTAGTTAAATATTGTTGTAATAATATGTATTATACATAATGTTTTCTTGATGATGTTAATTAGTTTGGGTTTTAGATGTTTTCTATTCATTGATTTATGTTGTTGTTGAAAGTTTACATTTTGGTTGGTACTTGGGGATGTGGTCTAATGATTGATTTTCATAATTGTGGTATGTTCACTCCTTAGTTAAAAATATAAATATTCTCTAAATGGTTGGGGTCCATGATTGGCCTCATGTATTTTTAGGCCATGATTTATAATCATATATAGTTTATCTTGGATACATCTACTAGATTTTAGGTAATATGTTTTTTATTTGGGAGAAATCATTTTAGTTTTATGGTCATCGCCTTTCAATTCACATTAATTGTTTTCACATATATCTCTCCTCATTCTCAGGGGTGTGGTTTTTCTTTTTTTCAACTTTCTTTATTTTATACTAACTGATTTTTTTAATAATGTGGGATGGTTGGGAGATTATATCACCCCATATCCCTACATCATTAATTTATATTTACTAATTTTATTTTTTTCAAATATAATATTTGTAATTTTTTTATTATGTATTTTTCTCTAAACATTTTCTGTCTTTTCATGGATTAAAAATGATCTCCACATATTTATTTGGTATAATAAAGATGATACTTATATATGGAATTTTAAGGGGATGTTCTGATGCACATAGTTTAATACAAATAGTGTGATGCCAATTACATGAAAAAATGTGATACTATCATTCACTTTATTTTGAATGTTCATGGTCATCCCCACATGCGTATTTCATTATTAAGATTAATATAGTTGAATAGTGAACTAGTTTATCATTTTAAGGAGAAACCATGTGAAAAATATTCATTAGGGTATGAATTTTAATCGAGTTTATATTCATGGTTTGCAAACAATTTTTAATCTGTGTGGCTAAAATATCTGATGATGTTTTTTCAATCAAGTATTTTTTATTGGTTAGTGCTTGGTTTTCCAAACTAATATTCCAAATAATGTGAGGTAATAATCTTGATAAATTTGAGTTTCAAAAATTCCTCTAGGTCAATTTAAGGCTTTTTACACTTTTTATCACCTCCATTATTTTGTCCTCCCAGGTGAAATCAAAGGGAGTTCCACCTCCGTAATTTGTAAATTTTTTGTTCTAAAATACCCCCTCCTTCTATATAACTAGTTAATAATTCAACCATTCTATATTTTATTCCTTATTCTTTCCCTCTTTCTTCCCTATTTTAGTTATCCCTCTCCCATGAACCATGGAGAATTCTAGGATTAGTTTTAGGGTATGTGCTATTTATTATAATGGGGTTTTAAATTGTAGGTCTTTTTTAAGGACACTTGATGTTTTTCCTACTATTATACATCATACATGATTACTTCCATCTTGTTTTTATTTGATTAATGGTTTTTGTTTTTATTATTTTTTTTCTAAAATATGATTCTTTTCATCCTTTTATATCCTCTTAGAAAATGTATCCAATTAGAATGTGGTATTTATATATTTTGGGAGTGTTTTAATGAAAAATGTGTTAATTCGTGAAATAATTTCAAAATGGTTTAAAGTTAATGGTTTTATGGAAAATATTTAGATGTGGGTTTCAATAGTATTATTTAAAGGAATGGATTTTCCTAGAATTTCATAACATTTATAATTGACATGAAATTACAATTCCATTATAACAAAGGCCCATTAATCTCCTTATAATGTGTTTCACATTTTGGGGTGTATCAGACCCTGTTGAACCCATAATTTAATTGGGACCCAGAGGGGTATTTTATATTTTTTGATATGAGTTATGGATTGAGTGTCTTGTTAAATTACTTGTGATATTTTCTAAATGTGAAACAGGTTATTTTTTATGGGTGTTGGAGGTGATATGAAATTTTCTCCTTTTTATTGATCGATCTGTATGATAACCCATATCATTTGGATTGATACACATCTATACACAAGGAATATTTATCATGTATGAGAGATAGTTAACATATAGTCTTACATAGAGAGAATAGATTCTTCATTGGGATGGATATAGATAGGATATGTGGGTGTTCCACTAGTGGGGCCAATTAAGGGAAAACAATTTGTTGAAGATATAATAATGCAATGATAGTCATAGAGATGGTTTCAAAAAATGTATGTCTGGGGTCACCTCACATGATATATTTATCAATTCCCCATATTAACTTGAAAAAATTTACTTTAGGAATTTTTATCTATCTATGTTGTCATTAATGATTTGCGTATTTAGGGAACTGTGTCTTCCACCTTCTTGTAATTTCTATTTTACCCAACTCTATAAACTTTTAATGGGGTTTCATGCATTGTGTTTGATTCAATAAAAATAATTTTAAAGGGATTTGGAAATGTGTCTTTATAAAGTGATTTAAAAATTATATTTCAAAAACATTTTTTTAATTAAAAAGGTTTTAAATCTTATGAAAATATGTTTATGTGATTGAATTCATTTAATAAAGTGAAATTTTATTTTCTACCATGATTTGTATATTATAAGTGACTGTCTGTATATATTTGATTAAAAACTATTTTGACATTTTAGATATATCCACCAAAATATAGAGAAACATTTTTAAGGAAAATCATGAAATCCACGATTATTACTTGTTGGTTTTGGTTTTTCTCACACCCATTTTTAGAATATCCAGTGTATAAAGATCATATTCTTTATTTTAAGTGACATGTCTTTGGTCTGTAAATGTTGTTTATTTATAATATTTATAGCTGTTGTCTAAGGATACAGAGGGTGTCCATGGTTCCCATAGATATTATATATTTGGGTTCTTATTTCATTTTCATTTTGTATTTTATTGACATATGTTTTTTATAGTTCATATTCAGTAATTTTTTAAATTATCAACATGTTTATTTATTTATTGTTCAATTCAATTCATGTATCCTTTTTTTATGTTTCTTACTATAATTATTTGGTTATTTCTATCGATAATATTATTGTATACTAAGGATCAAATCATTCCCAATGATCATGATGTGAGACCCTTGTACTGATGGAACACCTAGGGAGATCTCAAATATGCCTCAGGTATGTCATATTGCGATCTTGGTGTCTTATGGATGGAAATATCAGTTTTGTTTTTACATCCTATGTATTTGATCTAGGATAATATCCTATAGTTTAATTTGATATTATTCGGAGACATGTCATTCATAAAAATATTAATAGGGTTTATTCATTGGATATTAATGTATAACCATCATTGGTCATAGACACTAAGAAATTATACCATCCCCAGAACCGTCTAGTGTAATTAAAATTTACATGATAATGTTTATAATTATTTCATATTTTAATAATCCATTATATTTCATAATTCATTATTTTTAGATGATATATTAATTCGATGTCATATGAACTAGAAAAGGTGATAAATGCATGGAGGTTCCATTAAGAGATTCTATGAATCTTGGTTTCACAAAAACGTTACACAACATGAATCCTAACTACATATCATGTAGTCAATGTCAACATAGAAGGATGCACATATGTTAATATTGGATCATCATGTACTTTCTATTATGATGTGTTTATTAATAAACCCAACATATGTACTTATGTGTTGCACATGATATATGGTTTAAATAGTGTGGAACCGATATAAAATCCATGTAACACCAACATGAAATGTTGTCTATGTGATTAATACCCAGAGAGAGTAATAAACTAACAAATTTTGTGATTGATGAAATCTATAAAAAATAGCTATATTACATATAATATAGCTGACCCAAAATGATGGAAAATAGAATTATCCCATATAGATTATATGATGGGCCCCCACGAATAATTTTTTTATTTACATAATGGTGTCACATTCCATATAGTTGTCTTAGACACCACGTAACTCAAACCTAATTATATAAATTACACACCAAGATATGTTGTACACCTTATTAAATAATTTATTCACAATGAAATGAATTATAGAAAAAATAACAAAAAATAAGACATCTAGATGGAACACATTCTTTATGTGAGGATTTTATAGAAAATTAAATTCTGGATTAATATCATGTAAATGTTGGAATTAAAAAAATTATTTTACACAACATATAAATTATAATTAAATGTTTTTAGTTCTATCGAAATAGGGTATATATTTACTTACACATCCTATAATTGTGTGCTATGTTTTCTGGAATACATGCCACAATAATTCACTCCAGACAACAACTTAAGGAATTAGGTAGTTTAGATGTGTACACTCTATGTTGACTCTTTGTAGACACAATATACATAATTTATTATTAAATAACATCTATATTTTCAATTTATTTAAAAATTTCATTGGGCGATTATATTTTCTGTTTCTTGGATTCCATGGATTAATAATTAAGATAAATAAGAAATAAATTAATAATAATATTAATTTTTAATTTAATATAAATATATCTTAAATCCATAGTGTTTTTTGAAATATTTTCTAGCATTTATGGAGGATGTGTCATTCCATGTATGTAAAATTTCATAAGAATCATCTAACCAATATATATCCTTGTTTTATCATAGTTTAAATTTTTATTTTGGGGGTTAAATGTAATAAAATATAATTATACTAAATATGATGTCTTGTGACTCGCCCCTTCTACTTTATTATATAAGGAAAAAATGTTTGGGAAATATATATTTTTCTCATGCCCAGGGATCCTCTCCCTATTGTTTGAGTAAAAATGTAAAGGATTGAGATCCATGGAGAGGAGGAGATTTTGAATTAGATATGAGGTATAATTTACCCGGAAGATTTTATTGTAGATGGTGAAAGAATCCAACTTGATATAAGATTGGCTGAATTATGTTTTCTACTATTTTCATAGATTGGTTTATGTTCTACGTAATACTCATCTAATAAAAAGTCATGATTAAGTCGCCCTATTAATTTTATTATTTATATGTGTAGTTATCTATATATATATTTTTTCATACATGGATGTGTTAACATTAAATAAGAAAGATAAAAATCTTTCATGATAAAATGAAATTAATGTATTTTTGTGAAAATATATTTTTGGGACCTGGTTAACCACTTATTTAAAATCCAAATAATATTGGCAGGAAATGTTATTGAAAAAATAGTAAATATTTTTGTATATGTAATTAAAATTCATTCAATCTATTATTAACTTAATATATATATATAATCTATGTTATGGTGCACCCATATTAAATAATATTTCCTGGACATTGTTGGGGAAACATTTATTTATTGAGGATTATAAAAAAGGATGATGGGCTGAAATAACAAGAAATGAATTGTATTTGATGAGCATTTTATAACAAATTAAAATTTGGAGGTCATAACTGATGAAATTACAGTCATTGATTCATTATTAAAGAGTTATCATATTATATTTGGGATCTGTAAGACCATCATTGGAAAGATTTCATACCATTTTACATTCATTTAATTTGTGTGGCCACAGTTTAGGTTATGAGAAGGGAAATATTGAATATAACCACTAAATATTCCATATAATATTAATTTTCATATCTAATTATAAGGGTTATTTGGACTTCATACCATAGTGGGGGGTTAATAAATAAATTTATTTCATCACATATATTTTGAAAATAAACGAAAAATTACTAAATATTTGGTACTATATTATTTTTTGTGAAAATAATTCACCAGCCTTGATATATTATGAATCTAAATTGAATAAATATATACTCTTCACTGGTAGTAACATGATCATTTTACTTTATTAGGTAAGGATGTTTTGTTTTTTGAAATCCACAGTTCTCGATTCTCTTGCTAATGTGGTGAGTTGAGAGGAACTCTATTTCTATGTGAAAAACATTGATGATATACTAGATGTCAGGAGATTAATGTTATCATCCCTGTCTAGTGAAAATTATAAGATAATAAAATCCCCAAACATATACATTGTGCTCCATAATAAATGTTATATATATCACAAGTGGGAAATAAAGAATTGGTATGAGATTTACAGGGCACTATTTATTATAAAACATACAAAGGGTTTATGTGTTGGTCCTCATAGAGTCAATATGATTAAATAAATTTAATGAAATGTGATTGTTAGGTTGAATGTTTCTCAATAATTAGGAATATGTATCAAACATGGATCTATCCCAAGGATATTCTCTGAAAATATTGTGATTTTTTCATATAATAAATTGATATGTATCTCTTAGAAATCCTTACCCTCAATTTCTAGTTATTTTAGGACATGAACTGTGACTTTTTTCTAATGATTAATTAGTAGAAGATAAATAGAAAGGACCCTAAGTGTGACACAATTTCTAAGGGATATTTTCAACACCCATACAATAGGATGAAGATCAAGGGTCTATAAGTTGAATAAGATTATGTATGTATTTTATATAGAATAAATGGATGATAGAATAAAAACTACAACATGGAAATGAAATAATGGAATTCCTTAGTTTTATTCATTATTGAGTATATTTTATCTATTTATAACAATTAGGGGATATATAACCCATGCAGTGATCAAATTTTATCCAATTAATGAAATGAAGTTGAATCAGATTTTTTCACATGGTGAGGTGGATCTATGAGCATATAATTTATATTGATCAATTGTGGTAGCTATTAAATATTATCACCTAACATTTCAAATGAGAATAATAATAGATTTAAAGAATTATTATTATGTGAATTCTATAGAACTAATATATATTATGATATATATTTTTTAAAATAAATCTAACATCTTTGATATATGGAATTAATTGAAACACTTAATTTAGTTTTTGTTACACACAACACTAAGTTTATCTTGCTTTACACCGAACTATGAGATTTGACAAAAAGTAACAGTGAGTTAAATAATTATTATTTAATATGATATGAATAACCTAGTAATTTTAATGGTAGGTATGAGTATGAATAAACAAATTATTAAAATATATTTATTATATATTCATATGAAACAAATTCATTGGTGACAACTATATTATAAATAAAATAATCAAAATTCATAAATACTGGAATTATTTTTTCTGAAAAAGATGATTATGCACAAAAATTTATTTTACCTCAATATATTTTAACAATAAATTTTAAGGAATGATATAATTAAATTTATATATAATATCTTCTATTAAAGTTATTACATTCACCTTTTTTTCTAGAAAATAGATATGGAAAGTTCAAATTTTACGCTTAAGAATTGTAATTTTCTAAAAAGCTATTTTCACCTTTTTCACAATTATTTTAAAATTAATGTTTCTAATTTTTATAATGTTTATCTACCAAATAAAATTCATTTTTGGAAACATAATTTAATAATTATCTAAGTCTTATTTTGTAGAATTTTCTTAGAAGAAAATGTTTTTAATGAAGAAAGTAAAATACTATATTTATTAAGGATTATCATTTACTTTTACAGCAATTTATAGCATCCAAATTATTTAAATATTGTTTTAAATATAAAATAATTTCTATTATATGTCAATTAATCCAATTTGGGTCATTGTAATCAATTTTCTGTTAAAATTTTATCAAAAACCATTTTATGATTTTGAACAGTATCTCTTTGGGAAAATTATATCTCATCATCTCAATCAGATGAATTTTAAATTAAAATTTTCCATATATTTTAATGTTGTGACATTAAAGACCCATATTCCACTTAGTAGGATCCCCGACCCTGGTGGAACACATGGGAAAAAGCACATATTCTGAAATGCTAGAGGCCATCGATGAACAAACTAGTCCTAGGGTGTGTTTGTCGGGAAACTATACCCTCATTACCAACATGTAGCACAATGTATGAATATAAACAAAGGTAAACAATAGAAAAAATGTATTTAAATAGTAGGAAAAATAAAATAGATACAACAACAATAATAACTACAATAACTGGAATAGAATACAATAATTGATGATATGTCACGTCACTAGAAAACTGAGAAAATAGATACAAGAAACAATGAATAACATATTCAACATAATAATAATGGGAATAAAATATTGTCCACAGCTTCCTGAGTTAAAACTCGATCATCTGCTATCAATCCTCATACTAGACAATAATCCATCAAGTATTTGAAGTTGTATTCTTCCCTTTTTCAACACCTGCAGACATGTAATCTACTTTGGGTACCAAATGATGCCTGAAGAGGGTGTGAGATAAATCTCCGTGAGACACAACCAATGGTGTATAAAACATCTATCCCATTAAATGTAAATTTAACAGTGTGAAATCATAGATCTATAAAGTAAGGTAGTATAATGTAACTAAATACCCATGTACATGCTTCATCCCTCACCTGACTTCTAAACATAATGAGTCCACTAATTGATTATGACATGTTTATAAATAAGTCACATGTTAACAAATTTTAATGTTGCAAGATCTAACAAGGAATCCTATAATGATATTTAATAATAAAGTCCCCAGGTAATAACCATAGTGACAACAACCTCAAGGGACCCCAAATCAGTAATAACTGAATCCTAGCTTGGGGTAAGAACATAGTCCATGGAATAACACAATGAGACACATACTGAGTCCAATTAGTTCATCCATGTTAAAATGGGGCTAAGTAGTGACAATGCCTGATTAGATTTAATAAAGGCACCTACTTGTTAATATTGGATCTAAGGAGTGTATTCCAAAAATCTTGTAATGGTAATGATAGGATCTTATGGTGTCTTACCAGGAATCAAATAAATAGAAAAGGATCAGGCTCTATGTTGGAGTCAACCTAGGAAAGTTGTATCCTTGAATTAGAATAGGGTTCCCGATTTCTCAAGGCATTCCCCGAAAAGAATCCAAGGCGTGATCGTGTCAAGACATTCCTCTTTGAAAATGAGGACACATAATACTTCATATTGTTCAAGATGTTCATTACATTAGTTTAATATGTTCAAGTATCATGAAACCCTTTAATCAAGTCCTAATTAATCAATAAGTCCATTTTTTCAAAACCTTTCCTTTCATTAGTGTGACAATTCCATGTAGTATAAATCCACTATTAATTATGTTTAAAGAATATTCAATAATTAAGGTTCGTTCCTCTACCTCCAATTAATGTTGTAAGGGGTGATATTAACATGTAACCTATTAATCATTCACAATTAATCCACTTTATCAATATTCTTAGTATACATTCCAATTTATATTTCACATTTAATTATCAATTAGAGAACATAACATAGGTGGTCCAAGTGGTGAGTATACATGGTACATTCCATTATAAAATTCACCATATAAATCAATCCATTTAATATTGAAAATAATACCCCTATAAGGGTCATAAAAACTCCCACCCGACCGGTGGCTCAAACATGTGAATTACTAAAATCCCAATTATGAAATTACATCCAACATGGGGTGGAAGGGTTTTTGGGTGTAACAACAAAAAATTAATCACTTATAGGGAATTATCATATCTATATAGCTGTAATGATTATAATAATGGCATATAAATTAAATAAAGAGCACCCGATGAAATTGGTGGTCCCCACACGACAATTCAAAAATCAATGAACTTAAAAGATAATTTATTAACCATCCACCATGGGCTTTTATGACTCTTCCTATCTGGTATCAATTATTTATTTGTCTTAGATCAGAGTATATATAATAAAGTTGGAAAAATTCTCATACCTCAATAACTAGGTCGAGAGAAAAATTGAAGGAAAAAAGGATTAAATAGATTCGTGTAATTACAATTATGCATCCAACATGACAAAACATTTGTCATCCTGACCCCGAATGAAGGGGATATCTTGATTCTTTCCATTGATCTTTATAGTTTTCCAAAATGATATGGAAGAAGTGGTTAATGCTACTGGTTCTCTGATTATGGGAAAAGGGGGGATATAGGCAGATTATTAAGGGGAAAAGTAAAAATTTCCTAGAAAAATAACACTTGCATTGTTTGTCTGAATTATTTTATAAACCATTCACAAACCATTCACGGTTACCTTTGAAAAAGGGTAACATGAATAGTTATGTTTCACATTCATACACCAAATGTTCTATATGGTTCTATATCAAAATTTCCATCCTCATGATTAGGAAAACTGTGCGCCAACCATGCGCTAGTCGTGCAACATGGACAGTTTCCCAAAAAAAGATGGTTTCTAAGATCTGAACATTCCCTAAAAACCCTAAGACAATTACTAACTCATTGGGTATCCATATTAGGTCCAAATTGATGATCTATATTGAAAGTTAAAGGATTCTTAAGTGAGTAAAAACCCAGTTTCATACAGTCTTCCCCACATTAAAAGAACTCATCCATGAGTTCCCCTTCAAAAGTTATAGAAACATTAAAATAGAACTATTGTAGCCACAAAAAAATCATGTTGGCTTCAATATTCTATGTATCTTCATGTAGCTGACCATATTTCCAAAATAACCGTACTAGAAGGAAAAACCAACCTTAGAGAGCCCTCGTGCTCCAGTCAATGTTACAAACTAAACATTCCTAAAATGTAGTATTATAATCTAACTAAAATTCCTCAAGATGAAGAGTATAATATGGATCAGAATGAAACTAGTGATGATTTGATATGTGGAAGTCATCCTGCATGGAATGATACCTCTGAGGTAGTATCAACCAATAGGCTTCCAATCCCACTATCTAGAATCATAAACAGCCCTATGAAACGAAGAGACAATATTCCCTTATTTTATAACCATTTATTTCCTTGCCCTGGTGATACATGAAGAGGAAAAATGATCCCAGACCTAATACACTAGAATTCATCAATGGAGATCGACATTAGATTTTTTTTCAAGACTATGCAATAAAAATATGCCTTTTGATCAGCTGAACTTGCTCTGATATATCCAGAACAAGATGAGGACATTGTAGGGCTACCTCACTTGCCTATATCCAGCCCAAGGGTGAATGATACGTCCATCGAAACATTTCTTAAAGGGATCTATCTGAATTTTTTCATGAAATCAATTAATTTAGTCGAACATGATGAGAGGGATTTGTTTCTCCCATGAACCCCAAAAATCCAGGACACATGATTTGACCATATCCTCGAGAACCTATATTGTACATTATAATTTTCCATTGGTGTGAGGGTAAAAATATGTCCTCAGAATCACCTGTGTTCCCATATCATTTTGAAATTCATTCTAGAAATGTTTCATAAAATGAGGATCCTAATCTGAAACAATAGTACGATGGACCTTATTGATTCTTATGATCTCACAAACATTCAATCTTTCTATTTCATTAATTGAGAAATTATCCAAAATTTTTATAAAGTTGGAAGATTTCAATAGTCAGTCAATGACTCCTCAAATTTCATTGCTACACCTTGTTGAACATGGTGTGAAAACCTTGAAATACATTGCAACGTCTTCACATTTCCATTCTAGGACTATAAGTGGCTGTAGAAAGCCAGCAAGTCTCTGGTGTTGCACCTTCACTTGCTGATAAGTGGACCACCCAGTGATAAAGCCTACTATCTTATGTTTCATCCTAGGCCACGAATACGATCATTACATATCATGAAAAATCTTGGGTATTCCTATATAATATTCCCATTTAGAATCTTGGGAATATTTCATCAAATCACCTCCTATGACTATAGAAACCAAGACACATCCAGGGATACGTTGGATGTTCTCTCTATCTATAGATCAACCCGGAGGTGGATTATCTTCTGACATACTCTCACAAGGTTCCAAGACATCTGGATAGTAATATTTTCTACACTTCTCCATCTCATTGAGGGAAGAGGTGACATGAAAATATGAAAGATACAACTACTTGTGACTATCATGAAACTCTGGATGCATCATAGAAACGTTGGTTACTAACATCATTTCATCACTAGATTTCCATATTCCTAGTGTTTTAGTTTTCCAACTTAGCACATTTACAATTTCATTACCCTTTTAAATAATATAGGAATGTTAAAATTAAATAGATTATAGATATTCAAACCATAGTCACTATTTCAGGTTCATGTCATGCCAATAGATGATATATTCGAGGATCTTGTTGTCCATGTACACCACAACTCACTCACCCAAATGATAGCATCTTTATAAATGTAATGAATATAAAAATACTCTTAAATCTAGGTCTGGTGTTATATTTTTTCTTTCATGAGTCCACAAAAACCAAGATGCATATGAAATGACTCCATCTTCTAACATAGATAGTGTTCCAAGGACGATGCCCGATGCATCAATAAAGATGGTATAACCATTGACTAACACTGTAATAGTCAGAATATGTGTTGATACAAGACCTCATATCAGCTCCTAAAAGGTTTTCTCATATTATTATAACCATATGAACTTGACAGCCTTCTTTGTAAGATTATAATTGGTGAATAATTATCGAAAAAGTCCTATATAAAATGCCAGTGATTTCCATCCATCCATAAGTAACACTATCTATCAAACACGCTCTTGGTATTCTCCTAGAAAACTATAGCACTAAACTTTTCTTGGTCAACTGATACACCTATTTGTATGTTCATATTACCCCCGATATGATGTTTGTTGATCTAGAAGTGGGACTTAGTAGGCTGCTCATAAATTGGATTCACCCTCAGTGTACTAAGAACGATCTCAAGATGTCTGGCATGGTCACTACAAGTGTGAGATTACACCAAGATGTCGTTCACAAATACAATTACAAAAGAGTCCAAATAGTGGTTCAAACCCATTTTCATCAGATCCATGAAAATAGTGAGTGAATTCAAAAGACGGAAACACATAATAAGGTACTCATATAAACCATACATACGGTATAACGTTGGATGAGGTATGTATGATTTCTTGAATCACACCTGATGATAACCCAATCTCAAGATGATCATGGAGAATACCTTTTTTCCTCTTATATGGTCAATGAGTTCATCTATACGAGGATGTGGATATAAATTATAGACCATATGTTGGTCTAACCTCATGTAATCCATGGATAGACGTATGGATCCATCTTCCTTCTTGGGGTGAGTAATAGGCAAACCCCAAGATGATGTAATAGGCCTTATAAAAAATTTTCCCTCTAAATCCTCTATCTTCTGCTTGAGCTCCTAAATCTCTTATGGTACCATATTTTATAGAGGAATGGACACTATTCTTCTTCGAGAACGAGATAGATTTTAAACCAATACCTCTCTCTTAGGAGGTAACCATGAAAAACTGTTTGGAAAGGAATCCCTAAAATGATCCACTTCTAGGGGTAAATAAACATAACATAAACCCTGATCTTCTATTAATAGATTTTCAATCTGTTCAATCACTCCAACAATCCCATGACTCTCTTGTCTAGCTCTACCGGCCTAGACATCACAGTCACCCTTATGTAGATAACTGCTTCCCTTTTAGGGGCATAAATGATACCCTTCCCAGATAATAGTGTACAAAATCATGATAATAAACGAACCAGTAAATCCCAATAATGAAATAAAATACATTCATCTCAATAATAAAGAAGATCCATAAGAAAGGTTAACTACCTAAATCATGGTATCAGTACCCAAACTAGAGTATTCCCTCTATTTGTATCCCTATCAGCATATATAGGGTCATTACACCATAGTAATAATGTATCAATAGTTTGATAATTTCCAAAATATATACAATGATAATATCATTGTAAGCAGCTATATCAAATAATGTAGATAATATTAAAGATTACAGAAGAATAGGACCTCATACTATAGATGGTCCGACCACCTGATTATTGGTAATTGGCTGTAGTGCAATCAACTGGCCTGATCCACGACCCTATGCAAAATATGGACTACCACGATCGGAACTACTATATTGGTGTTTCTGGTTATATGTGTTCTAACTTCCACGTCTATGAAATAATACTTGACTAGACCTACTGATGGTATTCCTACTCCCCACCAGATGATGCATAATAAAACCCACTCCTAAAGGTGGAGATGGTGCAGATCCTTTTGCACTAAAGGTTGGTTGTAGGATCTTGTAGAAATAGAAAATATTCTACATATAGCCACAATCCAAGCACTCCAGTGGGTCTCTATCGCACTAATTCATTAAATTCAACCATCGTCCATATTGATGACACACATTAGAGATATCTAAATGGGAACTCTGGTTGTCACTTCAATGAAGAGAATCTATTGGGGAACATTTCCTACCACTAGACTAACTACTAGCTTTCCAAGACACTCATCCTCTATATTCAGTACTATTTCAGTACTTCAAGTTGCACTCAGTGATACGCGCCTAATTGACTATCATTGAAAATGTATGAGGGAAGAATACATTAACCTATGTATGGATGGTGTAGAAGATCCCATCCTCAAATCATTTACCATGAAAAATATCATCACCATCTAGATGCTGTGAAAAGCACAAAAACATTGTGAAACGTGATGGATAATCCATAACATACATAGAACCCATCCTGAGATTCATGAGCTCTCTAGATCTGGAATCTCTCAGTGTATGAGGAATGAACTTATCATATAACGTACTATATAAATAAACCCATAACATGCTATAATGGTGACCATCCTCTGGCGTCACATCCCACAAATTCATGAATGTATCTCAAAACATGTATGTGGCATGATTGAACCCCTACATTGAATGCTTCCCAGATTCTCAGAGATAGATAGGGTGGCTTCTAGCAAGGCTTAGCAGCCTATAGACTACCATCCCTAAGAAAGTATGAGGATGCTTTTTCTGGAACACTGATTCAGATCTACCATCATAGGTGCAACTCATAGAGAACCATTCCTGTACTACATCAAATGTAAGAAACTGTCACTAACATGAGAATCATAACCTAGATCAATTACCTTTAGTGGTGCCTCCAATATAACTCTTGAAAATAATAGTTGTGGGTAAGGTACCACCAGGTTTGGAGAATTTTCATCACCAATATCCTTACATATGATAAGATGATGCCATGGAGACATTGAACAAAAAATTCCAAGAACAAGCCGCCGAACACGATTAAGCCGAAATATAACATCTCTATAGGAAGATTAATGTAAAAAACTCACTAACCATGGAATACTATCCCAAATACCCTCTTGGATGTTCATGTATCGGTAAGTGCTCAGGTATATGTTTTATATGATTTTACATATAATTTCCATATTCACTCCATCACCATTCATAAATATGTCATGGATGGATATGGATACACAAAAAATTCATTTCAGATGTCACGATTCACCTTATAATGGAAATATATTTCCATTGAATCATTTCCCAGACAACTATCACAAGAATCAATACACATTTATTTAAATCATAATGGCTTTAATAAATAAATTACTCGTTCCAACACCTCAAAGCCCATACACATCATGAATTGAGATCAGAATTCACTCAATTTTAATGAAGTGTAATATAATAATAAGCTAACAATAACATCCTAAATAAATAATCAAAGGCATATGATGAAATGAAAACATCGAAATGAACCAATATGGCCTTGGAATATGCATGACATCATAATTCTATGGGCCTACAATGATGCATGCTGTAATGTTCCATGCACTCATATCATCGATCCAATGATGAAAGAAAAAGCTCAAATTGAGTATAAATGAATAACACCACATTACTTGACCATAAAAAAATGGTAGAATAATTTCAACTACAATAGGAAAAAGCATAACAACAGTGATAATTTTGGATAACTTGGGTTTTACCCCGAACATGGGTTCATGACACCCATGCACATCTTATGAAAAAGATCCTAGTGTTCCTAAATTACAATATATTTTCTCAAAATAGTGGATTGGGAATGTAATCTTCTCTAATAAATCATTATTACGTCCCAGACCCAGATTCCACGTAGTAGGTTCCCCAATCCTGGTGGGTCACATGGCCTAGAGTGCATCTCCCCGAACCCCTGAGGCAACTGACTAGCAGAGATGGCCCACGGTGTTTCCGTGGGTTAATTATTCCCTCATTACCAATGTCTAGTATAATAGATTAATATGAAAAATAACATAATAGTGAAATAATTATATGTAAATAAAAGAAAAAACACAAAATAGAGACAATAATAACAATAACTGGAATAACTGGAATATCACTCAACAACTGATGATATGTCATGTCACTAGAAAACTGAATAATATGGTTACATAATAGAAGGAAAAACATTTTACACAAAAGTATAATGGAAATCAAAGACTATCCCTAGAATCCCAATCTCCGACTGAATCAAATGATATCGAGATCCATACTAAATAGTAAGAATTCAAGTGTATGAAGTTGTATGCTTCCTTTTTTCAAAACCTGTAACAATGTAATCTATTCTTGAAAACAAATTGTTCCAATAGATGGTGTGAGATAAATCATAGTTGGAAATATATATATATATATATATATATATATATATATAACACCTATCCTATGTAATGGAAATGTAATAGTGTGAAAGCATGCATCTATAATGTAAAGGGGTATAATGTAACTAAATACAGAGGAACCTCTTTTAGACCTCAGTTGGATTATGAACATATTCACTCCATTTATTGATTTTTACCAATTTATAAATAATTCATATGTTACAAATTTGAATCTTACAATATTTATTCTGGAAACATATAATGATATTTAATAATGAAGTCTCGAGGTAATAACCAAGGAAAAGAAGACCTCAGGGTCGCCAAATCAATAATATTTGTAGTCCGGAATTGGTTAAGAGTGTAATCCATGGAGCATAGGAAAAGGATGTCCAAAATGAGATTCCTACTATGTCCAAGGAGTTCATTTAAGGTAAAATGGGTCTTAGAAATGACTTTCCCTGAGGGGATTTAGTCATGGAACCTACTTTCCATTATGGGATCCAAGGAGTGTATCCAGGAATCCTATAATGATATTGAAGGGATAGTATGGTGTTAGATTGTTCATCCAATGAATAGAAAAGGTTTATAATATAGGTGGTTCTCAACCAATGAAATAAATATCCTTGAATCAGAATGGGGTTAATGTTTGTTCATGGAATTCCATGATAAGAATCCAAGGTGAACTCGAGTCAAAAAATTATTGATTGATAAAGAGGTCACTTAATATTTCATTTTGTCTATGCCTTTCCATTAATTATTGTAATAAGTTCATGTGAAAAAAACCATTAATCCATTCATAATTAATCAATAAGTCCATTTGGTCCATGCCTTGACTTTCATTAGTGTGATAAGGCAATGTAACATGCAACCATTATTAATTCCATTTAAATCATATTTAATAATTAAGGTTCAACCAACTACCTTGAATTAATGTGGTAAGGGGTGACACAAAAATGCATCCAATTAATCATTCAAAATTTATCCAGTTAAGTCATAAACTTAGTTTACTTTTCAATTTCCATTTCACATTTAATTATCAATTGATGCACTTGACTCAGGTGGGTCAAATGGTGATCAGACATGGTAATTTCGATTATGAAATTCACAATATAAATAATTAAATTTAATTTTGAAAATATTATCTATAGATGGGTTAAAAAATTTCACACTCCAATGTTGGATCAATCATTCCAAATAATAAAACCAAATTATGGAATAACATCCTATATGGGATAGATGAAGTTGTGGATGTAATCACCAAAAATGAATCCCATACATGTAATGAGAATATCCATACATTATTGATGATTATAAGCATAGAATATAATTTCAATAAAAATCACATAATAAAATCTGTGGGGCCCACATGAAAATATCAAAATAAAAAAAACTTGAGGGATGAGTTATAGACCACCCACCATAGGCTTGTATGACTCTGATCCTTTAATATCACCCACAGATTTGGATCTGATTAGAGCAGCTCAATGAAAGAAGGAAACAAAAATCACACCTCGATAATGAGGATGAGAACAAAAGAAAAGGATGAAGGTTTAAACAGACTCGATTACTTTCTGTTGCACATCCAACATGACGAATGGAATCTCGATCACATCCCATAAGAAGGATATCTCTTGATTCCTACATTAGGTCATCAAAAAGCTCCAAAATAAGTGGAAAGGAATTTAATCCCTCTTGTTCTTAGATTTAGAAAGGGGGATATAATTATTTCATAAAGTGAAACAAGGAAAATTTTACCGAGAAAAATAGCTTGCACAAGGTTTTTTTCCAATGTTTTGAAAAAACATATGCAAACCATTCAGAGTTACCTTGGCAGAAGGTGAACATGCACAGTTATGTTGTATGACTATGCTATATGGTTTAGTCCAAAAATTTCTATCAACATGGTTAGGAAAACCACGTGCTAATTGTGTGACATTTCTAATTTCCCTAAAAATGTGGTTTCTAGTATCAGAACTTCTCCAGACACCCCTGATACCTTTACTATCTCATTAGTAGTCCATATTATGTCTGAAATAAATATTTAGATAGTAATTTAAAGGATCCATACCATAGTAAAAAATCTGGTTCATACAAAATGAATTCCAAAAAAATGGTATCCATATTATGAATATGAATAATTTAATTTATCTAATAGGATCAAAATAATTTATTTACTACAATTAATAGTAAAATCAATAAAAATTAGTTTATGTGGTTAAGTTGGAAGTGTGTTTACCAGGGGGTTAAACTAAAAGTATATTGTGTAAATTACATAGAAACATTTATAATACCCACATAAAAGAAATATTTCAACATTATCTCCTATATGGTTTTTTGATTGTCTATTATGGATCCATTTGACAAGTGAAAAATGTCGGTACAACTTCTTCATTTAAGAGAATACTTATGTTCCACTTGTAACACTTATAAAAGGCCACACCCTCTCATATCCTCCTCAAAATTCCAAAACCCATTAGTTATGAAAAGAAAATCCAAAATAACATAAATACATACCTCCTCTCATAATATAAGACTTATTTAAGTTATAAATATATCCAATGAATCCTTTAATAACAATCCAAAAGAAGATGTCTAACAAAGAGGTAACATCCTTAACTGATTTTATTATTTTATTTGATCATCTGACTCATTCAATTATTAATAATTATTGATTATATAATTAAATTAAAATATTACATATAATAAGATTTTATTTTGTTAATTTAATAATTTATATTCATCTTCCTTTCTATCAAATGGATTAAAAAATCATCATTAATGTGTGAAACAGTCTACGACCTCAAAAACCGATGTTGTGGATTTTCCATCACCACCTCTCACAGATAATATAAATATGAATTTACTATATATATATGATATTTATGATATAATTATGATTAGAGAATAATGGTATAACATATTTCTTCCTACAGTCCATTCTATGGGAATACGATAATGTTGTTTGTGTGTACGGAGGACTACAACCTCGTGAAACTATATGAATCATTATTAAAACAAACATTATATTGAATGTAATAATAAACATATAAATAAATTTTTTTGATATATATTACATAAAAATTATTTTTTAATGATAATATATTATTTATGTTTCTTTCATTTCATCCATCAAGAAAATGGGAATAACCTTCTATTATATGTACAACCTATCATCTTCATGATTGGTGCATTTCACTTTATTTATGTAAATAATAGGTATTAATTTAAATAAATATATATTTAATATATATTATATTTATATATTGGTTAGAATTATGCTGATGATCAAACCTGATCAATGTAATATAACATAAAATAAAAAATCAAAATATTAATGAATACCAAAGCATTTGTTAATTCAAATGAGATTTTAACAAGAAATAACTAATAAAAGGGTGATAAAAATAAATAAGAAAATAAAATATGTTATGATATAAATAATTATCATTGGATAATATTTTTTTAATAAAATTATATTTATCAAATAGATGTTTTTGAATGTATATGAAAGAAGTATATACTTAAGGAATGTGATTTCTGACTCACTTTTTTACTTTTGTTTGAAACATTCTATGGTCACCACTTATTTATTTTATGTGGTTTATATAATACCCCTAAAAGAATATTATTTTTCATATCTTCATATTTATTGGTATTTAAATATTAATTGTATGATCTCTTTTACATGGGGTTTATGGAACAGATGTTACCAATGTGGCATGGGTTTTATGATACAATTCATCATTTATCAGTAATTTTTATGATTATATTTCAAATGATGATCTATTATGACCCATATCTCATGAAACTCATGAAATAATTTCTCCTTTAGTTATATAATGAAAATAATATTTTATTTTAATTTTCCTCTATTCAAACTAGAGTTTAGATGATTTTTTATCAAAAAAACTTATTTATTTCTCCCTTTAGTTGAAAAAGATTTTTCTTCCAAGTCCTTTTTAAAAAAATCATGAATGTTTTTTCCATATTATAAATGATTTATTAATTAATTTTTTACCCATTTTATTATTTTAACAAATTTTTATGAAATTAATTTACACGTATCTTTCCAATGAATATCATTTGGATTTTACTAAAAATTTAAATGAAGTATTTTTATAAATGTCTATGGAATGAATGGAATTTTACACCATCATAAACATTATTTTCATTATATCTTTAATTATGTGTGTTACATATTTTTTCAAATTAAATTATTTTCAAAATGATTTATCTTTTAAAAACTATTTTTCAATGTGGGAAGGTTATATTATTTAATGCATATTTTAAATGAACATCAAAGGTTCATATATAATTTAACATAGTTATTTTTAAATTACAATATTTGAAAAATATTTCTATATTATTAAAAAAATTATTTAAAAATCATTCTTCAAAGTAGATAGTTTATTTTTCCAAATATATATTCCATATGATTTTTGAAAATAATTATTCATTTAAGTTGAATTCCTTTGATTTTATATATTCATTAAAAGGGGTAATATTTAATGATACCATCACTATTTATTATATATAATTTTGTTATTATATTGATGACATTCTTAATAAATCCATTTATTTTTAAGGGTTTTTTCTCTGTTAAATTAATGAAATATTTATTAAACCCATTTTCTTTACATGGGTTGTGATGTGATGATTCAATGAATGTTATATGATATTATGGATCACATAAATATAGTTTTCATTATAAGATGGTTGTCCCTCTATCTCCCATAAATACATTGGTTAATGATATATATCTCATGAGATAATAATAGGGAAAAATTTGAATGGATTGTTGCACAATGTGAAATATGAGAGTCCTAATACACTATGGGAAATATGTGAATTTTAATCCACTATGAGAAATAGTTTATGATACATGATCAACTATATTGATAGACTTATTAGTAAAACATGACACATGACATTTTTTTTAATATTTATCATCATGCACAATTTTATGACATGATATTATGGTTTAAGGTTGATTAATGATGATATATTACTCATATGGAACATGTTTTTTATGATAGTACTATTTTATTCAATAAATCATGTCTATTATTTATGGAAGGTTGGGTTTGAACTTTTTATATAATTTTAATGAACACATACTCTATTGAGAAGCTTATTCTCTCACATTATCATAGATTGATATCTCTTATGTTTACCCTTACCAATCATCTAATATCACCATTTCATATATTTCCATTCCCAATGTTATGATGATATTTTTTATGTATTGAACTTCTATTAATGGGTTTATTCATCATAAATATAGTGGGAGACAACATGGCTCACATATGAACTAATTTATTTTTTCATGTTTCTAAAGCGATTAGACCAAAATGAATTCATGTGGATCATTATGTTATGTATTGAATATTAATCAATGATTATTTAGTATTTATATATGATATGTTTGGGACACTATAATTGGTATATGAGAATAATTTAGTTATGTAACACCCTGACCCGAGTTACCCAGTGTCGGTGCATTATTACATAACATTGGCTAGATGTAAGGAATCATGCCCCGAATGACTGATCAGTTTAATAGCCATGTAAGTACTAGATATGTTCATAAGATTTACATTACATTATAAAATGAAACACTACAACAACATATTCTCTGTATTCCATACTCATATCCCATAGACTATCCCTACAGGTCAGTCATAATATACTTCTTCACATCCTGGGAAAAATAAAAAATAGAAAAGGGTGAGCTCAGATGCTCAGTAAGGATAAAAATATAGCAGAAACTTTCATAAATAAGAAGAAAAATTTAGGTAAATGTATAAGAATAAAACAAAAACCTTTTAAACTTGAACTTCAGCATAACATTTCAAAGATAAAATCAAATAATTCCATTTACTTATTCACATGGATATTATACAACTTGAATAATCACATGAGACATCAGTAGCCACTTTCATAATGACGGAATGCATAATTCCAGATTTCATAACCACATTGTCATGTCCTTGTGCGAAGACTAAAAATAAGATTTGGTCAAGGCCTTATGGCAAGACACCAGTTTGTCTCATAAGAGCTACTGATGCATCGATGAGCTATAGTGGGCTCCACCCATCACTTACTAAGACAAATGCATTCCACATATGAAAAGGATTAAATATAACATAATCATTCGTATTAAAAATAGCATAAAAATGTCAATATTTTTTTCTATAAACCATGTATGGTGTAAAAATAAAACATAAACAGTCAAACATATAAAATAACCTTCAATACTAAATGTAAATTTTGTATTGTGATGACTCGTCCTCGGGGCCCATTCCGTGACTACCCCAAGCCCGCCTTCCATAGGCCAGGGGCTGGTGACTAGCACCAAAGCCATAAATCCCAATAACTGGGAAGACATTGCCTTTATAAAAGTAAACAAAACACCATAGATTACAAGCGGAAGTAAAACACTATGTTCAAATGAAAGTGCTGAGAAGTAAATGGGCCAGAATACAAACCCAAATGAAAGTACAACTACAACTGAACAATGTACAACAGAAAAAGACAACAGCTGGATGAACGGAAGCAGGTCCAGGGTCGTCCTCCTTGGATCCTACCTGAAGGGTAGGTACAGATGGTGCAACTCCTGAATCGTCCTCTACGGATCCTACCTGAAGGGTAGGTACAGATAGCCTCCACAACGCTCTCACCTTTCAACCTCCTCCGAGTGTTGTCTCGCTGTGAAGTCCACCTCCAGATACTGACTCATCGTGTAGTCCACCTCCGGGTACCATCTAGTCTTTGAACACTCAGCCTCCGTCAGCACTGTTTGTTATCTGCAACCAACACAACAAGGTGCGGGCATAGCCCGTGCAGAGGTGAGTATAACGATACTCAGTACGGACCCCGAGACCCTCGTGGTATCACTAAAACCAACATGGATAATCACAAAGAATATCTCAACAGATAACCTCTACATAGGTATATGCCATGCATATACCAAAGTTATCATGTAACCCATCTCAATAAAGAGGGAAACACCAAGATCATGAAATTAATGGATAACCACTACCCAGGTATATGCCCATACATATACCTAAGTTATCATGTGACCCATCTCAATCATGAGGTAAACACAAAGGTCAAAAGTCTCAGCTCAAACCTAGATTTTTATTATAGAAACTGTAACTAGTGAAGAGCTCCGTCTCTGGAGTTTACAATGGTCCTGTCACGACTCCGAGGTACTGCTCACTAACCTAAGAGTGCTGAGGTACTCCTCCTGTCGAGTACCGCCGGTCAGCCACCCAAACACAGTAGTGCTTCCCGCCGGGGTATGTCACCCAAACACAGTAGTGCACACCCCCTAGTAGCCTGCTGAGGTACTCTCCGGACAAGTACCGCGGGTCTGCACTGTCACACAGGTAGTGTTCCGTCCGCCATGGGTCTACAACCAAACAAAGTAGTACTCCGTCCACTGGGCTAGTCGACTCACTCCAAGTCGAGTCACTCAAGCAGTCTTCAGGTCTCAGTCGGCTACACAGTCTTCGTACTCCGCACGCTCGTCTTTGGGAGGGTCCGCTCCACATGCTACAGTTAGATACTCCAAGTATCACAATGTCCCACTAAGAACTATCTCAAAGGACTGTCTAGTAATAGTGGTCCCAACGCAATAGACGGCGCGTCAATCGGACGCCCGATCTGTGAGTTATTAGCCTTTTCGTCCTAATGGCCCGGTTGGTTTCGTGAGTAAACCAACCTGGCTGTAACTCAATTGTACCCCAAACTCTCATAGGGTATACTCATAGGGACCATTTCTCAACGAGATCACCAATGTCGCTGACAGTTCATCAAACAGACGTCTGGTGAAAAAGGTAATAGCTTTTCTGTTCCAAGGGCCCGGTTGGATTTCACGTGCAATCCAACCTCGCCACTATCCAACTGCAACAAAAACTCAGGTGAAGTATGCCAAAAGTCCCGTCTCAACAAGAGGAAATCAACGAGACAGACGGCGCGTCAATCGGACGCCTGGTCTGTGAGTTATTGGCTTTTTCGTTCCAGGGGCCCGGTTGGTTTCGTGAGTGAACCAACCAGATTGCAGTCCGACGATATCCAAAACTAGAGCAGAGTAAGCCAAAAGATCCTTCTCACTTAGAGGAATCCTCCAAAGTCGACGGCACGTTAATCGGACGGCCGAAGCTCAAGATATAAGCGTTTCCGCTCCGAGGGCCCGGTTGGTTTCGTATCCGAACCAACCCGCCGAACCCAAAGTATTCCAAAACCTTGAGTAAAATATAAAAAAACGACTGTATCGTTCCATGGATCGCTACACAACTGACGGTGAATCGATCGGAGGTCCGTAGACCAAGATATGGGAAAATGACCAAAGAGGGTCTGAAAACGGGGGGTCTGGGCTCGGACCGACCTGGCTGGGCCGGGCCCGGCCCAACCGGCCAGCCGCGGCTTGGCCAGCACGGCCGAGCGGACGCCGTGGGAGGGTGCGCCGATTCCCCCCCCCCCCCCCTCGCCGCTGAATGAAGCTGGTGGCGAACCGCCACCACAACCGCCTTCCGTGGACCACCGGACGCGCTACGGTGGTCCGTTTCTCCTATCGTCTTCGCCAACGGTCCTCCTGGGACCCGAACATCACTGCGAAGGGATTCAAACGCCATAGCGGCATGCTTCGTCGTCATCTGTCGATCTGAACATCGATAAACAAGTTGCGGAGGGTTGTCGGGCCGTGTTTGTTCGGCCCGCGTCCTTCGCATTATGTGTTATCAATTAGCAAATAATAAACACATGGTTTTAATCATAACGAGGGTATAATTTTTCCAAAATAAATTATATGAACACCTTGCATTCAGAAACCCACTCACAAGAGTTTAAAAAATTTGATTGCGCGACCTGACGACATCGTGCATTCTTGCCGCTCAATTCCGCGCTGCGTGACGATGTTGCGTCAATTTCATTCGATCTGCAACATCAAGAAAAATAATAAGGGAGGGGGACAACCATGTTTGTGTGGTCTGACTTCCTCCTGTTAACTGATATCATGTGGTCCAAATAGACACGGATAAAAGATGGAAGAGAATCACGTATAGAAAAAATGTAAACCCCCTACAAAGATTACCCACAACAATCGTCCTGCAAAGATGAATGAATCGCGGGTCAACCTTTTTGTCAGTTGAAGCGATTTCATTGTATAATTTCAAGTACGAGAAGTGGGAATAAAAAAAAGCACAATGAAATAACCCCTAACTCGGTTTCAAGAGCGGAGTCACGGAAAGAGGATTTGAAGACGTTGACGGAGATTGTACGAGATGGAACGTCGTCTCCCTTCCATTGACCTGGGTAGAAGAACGAAGGGTGGTACATCGCGGGTATGGCGTCACGGTAAACGGTCTCTGAGGGCTCAGCGTGCTTCGTTGGGAATCGTTCGTTCTTCGAGTTCTTCGTCGAAGATGAAGAAGATGATCTCTAAGCTCCTTGCCTTCTTTTTCCCCCAAGTCCTATAAAGCAACAAAGGAACTAACCCAAAATAAATTAAGCCACACTTAATTTAATAACTCAACATGGATTTTGAAATTCAAGTGTTTGAATTTCAAAAACTCACATTAAACTCACTACATTAATGTCATAAGTTATTAACTTAAGTTAAAAATATTAATGGTGAGTTGAGGGGGTTAGAGGATATGAAGGTGTGGGGTTCTTGTGGGCCCCACCACCCTCATAACCTCCCAAGGGAGGTTGGGTAGTTACCCAACTTCCTTCCAAAGGTTTAAACACGTAGAGTAAAATAAAAATTGTTGTTAAATTTTTTTTTTAACATCCACAATTTTTACCAACTTCTCTTGAGTAAACGAAACTCCGGAATAGACGATCTTAAGAAAATACCAGCGCTGCGGTTCCATCAGTGCCCTCGGAATTTGATTCCGAGCATCGGTTCAAAAGTTAGAAATTCTCACTCGTTCGTTCACTGAACGTACCCGAGCTAAACTTTGAAAAATGATTCCGGGCACACCGGCCTCAGAATCAGGTGCCGTCAGAAACTGTGTTCTTGTAAAGTTTCATAGAAAATTAAGATAAACATGTCCCTGAAATTTCCAGGTCTTTACATTACTCCCACCTCAGGGCTTTAGGTCCTTGTAAAGCTTCAACACAAACTAGGGTCACAAAAGCGGTATTGAGCACGCATCTGAGCCTTCTGCTCCCATGTGCTTACCTGGAGATTCCGTACTGCCAATGAATGCGCACTTGAGGAATCGACCATCCTCGTAGGATCCGCTCATGCCGATCCTTGATACCTACTGGAACCTCCGTGGAAGTAGCCCCATCGCCATCATCCTACTCCTCAAGGTCGATGATATGCGAAGGGTCGAGCACGTATCTCCTCAGTTGAGATACCTGGAAAAAGCCATGCACCTGGTGCAATTGAGGTGGATGGGTCAAGTGGTAAACCACCCCGCCTACCCAGATGAGGACCTAGAAATGTCCGTTGAACCTCAGAGATAACTTGCTTCCTTGGCCACATCTCCGTAAACCCCATCGAGGTGAGACCCGTATAAGGACGTGATCGTCATTCTCGAACTCAGAGGTCTCCAACTCCTATTTAGAACAGAAACTTAAAACGACTGCCACCATGAGGGTATATTTGATCGACTAAAGAATGATCGACCGCACCCTCCTATGCAAGAGTTACCCTGTGCTGCCTGGGGTTTCCTTTTTCACCGACCAAGGAAAACCCATTCCGATGTCGTAGTTAAACCACAACCTTTATGCCTAATATAGTCAATCCATGTATGAACGGTGGATCCAATCCATACTCAGACCAACGTCGTAAGGCCTCGACGCTTCCACCATGAGATTCTAACTGAAACTCTCACCTTGAGGGTCTGACTGCACTGTCGGCGTAAGTGTGATTATCGAGTCTCCTCCAAAGGTATCTTCAGACTTGAGGGTCAAGTCCACGGCTTACCAGGAACTCTAGGTCTGGAACAATATTTGTGAAAGAAAGGAATGATTCATATCAATATCTGTTACTACAGCAGCTTTTAGTGGACACATACTGTCCCTTGAATCATTTTTAGAGCCATTGGGTCACCCTCATTGATCGCATGCTTCTGCACTCTTCCTCCGCCCTCCAGCATCCTAAGACTGGGGTGGATCACTAAGGCGGGTGGTTGTAGCATGTTAAGATGTACACCACCTCATGCTACTCTCCTTGCTCTGCATCCACGTCTTCTGCTCCACAGACTCATCTCTCTTTAAAGCTTCCTCTCCTTTAAACATCTAACACGCTCGAGTCTCTAAGACTAGAGCCGGTTTCTTGTTTCTTACTACACTGTGCAGTCTTTATCCACTCCTAGAAGATCTATACCTTCTTTGCATATGATCTGAAGGAGCTGCTAAAATTTCTCCTTTGCCGAAAAGAGAAACTCGGCCTCATCCCCTGGATGAACCACGCCCATTGCCTAATACCGTCATTCTTGACAAGAATGAAACATTCACACCATGGATGACGCCGTAAGGCCTTGACGTAACTACCATGAGATCCAACTGTCACTCTTACCTCCAAGGGTCAAGTCACAATGTCGGCATCAGTGTGAGTTTAGTGGGTCTCCTCCAGTACAAATCTCGAAAGTGAGGGTCAAGACAATAGTTTTAACTGAGACCACTCAGTATCAACCAATCAAAAGGACAGGAAAGCAAACAAAGATAAGTTTATTTTTTTTCCATCTCATAGTACAAATACACAAATACAACAGCAACATGGAACTAGAAGTACAAGAGATGTATCCACTAGTTCCGCTCTTGTCTACCTGCTACCGTAGCTCTACTGCCTTGTCCACTACTCGGCTGTTGCTCAAGCACCTGCCGCTGCTTCGGCCTCGGTGGCTCCTCCAAAGCCTGCGGATCAATTGTATGAGGAGTCAGACAGTCACGTGCCAGGTGACCCTTTCCGTTGCGTGAGTAACATTGTCTGTTTCTGGAACAGCTAGCTCTGTCCCCACCCCGGGTGCCCCGCACCACAGATCCTAAAACCGGAGATCGCCCAACTACTTATCTGGTCCTCCTGGACCTTTGCATCATCTGTCTACTACCAACAGATGACTCGGCTACTGATTGAAAAACACGCGGAAAAGGAAAAAGCTCTGGTACACGCTCGGGGTGTAGAGCTACTAGAAGAAACTCCACCCTGAAGAAGGTCTTGAAGTCTTCCCATGTGAAGGTCTTCCCATTGCAAAACTGGAACAAGTGGCTCCACCACCTGCCTGCTACTGCCTGAAGGAGGCTGGAAGCAAAGATCACCATGAAGTCTCCCAGCGTCCCCACTATCCTGAAGACTCTCTCCACAACCTCTAGACAAACCTCAGCCGCATGTGGGTCCGTCTCTCCCTAGAACCTAGGTGGCCTCTAGTGATGGAACTCGTGCAGAGTGATCAAGTGGCGTGCATCGCATACTGCTGGGGCTGGTGGCATTGGTGGCCCAACGTATGGTAGTACCGCTAGTGCCTCAACTGCAAGAGGGCCATGTACCGAAGCCTCGTCGCTCGACATGCTGTCAGTACGCACATCCCTCTGGGCTCTAGATAGTCGTCTGAGAAAAGGAATCCTGGAAGAAACAACGTGACACGGTCAAACGATTATACCTGGTGAGATGACCTGGTTTGAGCTAATATTTAAAAAAACCTTCTCTAAACACACACACAATCAGTGTTTTCATGCACAAAGTCGAAAATCAGTTATCAGGGTCCTGGTGTATTGATACGTCATCCGCCCGCACCAACACTAGACTCCCTGAACTGAAAACCACACTCGGTACTCTTAACAGTATTGCTTCACAGAAATAAAATATCATAGTTATAAGTTCTACGATAGAACTGACTCCTCTGATAACAATTCTCACAACCCATCCTTGGGGACCGTGTCGTGACTACTCCAAGCCCGCCTTCCATAGGCCAGGGGCTGGTGACTAGCACCAAAGGCGTAAATCCCGAAATCTGGGAAGGCATTGCCTTTATAAAAGTAAACAAAACACCACAGATTACAAGCGGATGTAAAACACTAAGTACAAAAGAAAGTGCTGAGAAGCAAATGGGCCAGAATACAAACCCAACTGAATGTACAACTACAAATGAACAAAGTACAACAGAAAAAGACAAAAGCTGGAAGAACGGAAGCGGCTCCTGGGTCGTCCTCCTCGGATCCTACCTGAAGGGTAGGTATAGATGGCACATCTCTTGGATCGTCCACCACAGTTCCTACCTGAAGGGTAGGTACAGATAGCCTCCACAACTCTCTCGCCCATCAACCTCCTCCGAGTGTCGTCTCGCCGTGAATTCCATCTCCAGATACTGACTCGTCGTGTAGTCCACCTCTGGGTACCGTGCAGTCTTCGAACACTCGGCCTCTGTCAGCACTGTCCGTCGTCTGCAACCAACACAACAAGGTACGGGCATAACCCGTGCAGGGGTGAGTATAACGATACTTAGTAGGGACCCCGAGACCCTCAAGGAATCACTAATACCAACATGGATAACCAGAAATAAGATCTCAATAGATAACCTCTACTTAGGTATATGCAATGCATATACCTAAGTTATCAAGTAACCAATCTCAATCATGAGGGAAACACCAAGATCATGAAATTAACAGATAAACACTTCCCAGGTATATGCCCATACATATATCTAAGTTATCAAGTGACCCATCTCAATCAGGAGGTAAACACAAAGGTCAAAAGTATCAGCTCAAACCATGATTTTTATTATCGAAACGGTAACTGCTGAAGAGCTCTGTCTCTGGAATGTACAGTGGTCCTGCCATGACTCCAAGGTACTGCTCCCTATCCTAAGACTGCTCAGGTACTCCTCCTATCGAGTACCGCGGTTCAGCCACCCAAACACAGTAGTGCTTCCCGCCGGGGTATGCCACCCAAACACAGTAGTGCACACCCCCTAGTAGCCTGCTAAGGTACTCTCCGGACAAGTACCACGGGTCTGCACTGTCACATAGGTAGTGCTCCGTCCACAGGGTTAGTCGACTCACTCCAAGTCGAGTCGGTCAAGCAGTCGTCAGGTCTCAGTCGGCTACACGGTCTCCTTACTCCGCACGCTCGTCTCTAGGAGGGTCCGCTCCACGAGCTACAGGTCGATACTCCATGTATCACAAAGTCCCACGAAGAAGTATCTCAATGGACTGGCTCGTCATAGGGGTCTCAACGCAACAGACGGTGCGTCAATCGGACGCTCGGTCTGTGAGTTATTAGCCTTTTCGTCCCAGGGGCCCGGTTGGTTTCGTGAGCGAACCAACCTGGCCGTAACTCAACTGTACCCCGAACACTCATAGGGTATACTCATAGGGACCATTTCTCAACTAGATCACCAACGCCGCTGACGGTTCGTCAAACGGATGTCTGGTCTGAAAGGTAACAGCTTTTCCGTTCTAAAGGGCCCTGTTGGATTTCGGGAGCAATCCAACCCGACCACTAACCAACTCCAACCAAAACTCGGGCAAAGTATGCCAGATGTTCCATCTCAACAAGAGGAAATCAACGAGATAGACAGAGCATCAATCGAACGCCAGGTCTGTGAGTTATTGGCTTTTTCATTCGAGGGGCCCGGTTGGTTTCGTGAGCGAACCAACCCGACCGCACTCTGACGACATCCAAAACTCGATCAGAGTAAGCCAAATGATCCTTCTCACTTATAGTAATCCATCAAAGTCGATGGCACATCAATCGGATGTTCGGAGCTCAAGATATTAGCGTTTCCGCTCCGAGGGCCCGGTTGGTTTCGTATCCGAACCAACCCGGCCGAACCCAAAGTATTCCGAAACCTTGAGTGTGATATACCAAAACGACCGTCTCTTTCCAAGGATCGCTAAGAAACTGACGGTGCGTCGATTGGAGGTCCGTAGCCCTATATATGGGAAAATGACCAAAGAGGGTCTGAAAACGGGGGGTCTGGGCCTGGACCGACCCGGCTGGGCCCGGCCCGGCCCGACCGGCCGGCCACGGCTCGGCCAGCGCGGCCGAGCGGAAGCCTCGGGCGGGGTGCGCGGATTCCCTCCCCCCCCCCTTGCCGCTGATTGAAGCTGGCGGGAATCCGCCGCTGCCTCCGGTCACCGGCACCGCCGCGCCGGCGTGGCGCGCCGCCACTGCCTTCCGCGGACCACCGGACGCACTCTGGTGGTCCTTTTCTCCTGCCGTCTTTGCCAACGGTCCTCCCAGGACCCGACCTTCACTGCGAAGGGATTCAAATGCCACAGCAGCATGCTTCTTCATCGTCCGTTGATCCGCACATCGATAAACAAGCTGCGGAGGGTTGTCGGGCCGTGTTTGTTCGGCCCGCGTCATCCGCATTAGGTGTTATCAATTGACAAATAATAAACACTTGGTTTTAATCAAGACGAGGGTATAATTTATACAAAATAAATTATACAAACACCTTCCAATCAAAAACCCACACACGAGAGTTTAAAAAATTCGATTGCACGACGTGACGACGTCGTGCATTCTTGCCGCCCAACTCAGCGCGGTGTGACGATGTCGCGTCAATTTCATTCGATCTGCAACATCAAGAAAAATAATAAGGGAGGGGGATGGCAATGTTTGTTTGGTCCGGCCTCCTCCCATTAACTGATATCATGCGGTCCAAATAGACGCTGATAAATGACGGAAGAGAATCACGTATAGAAAAAACATAAACCCCCTACAAAGATTACCCACAACAATCCTCCTACAAAGATGAAAGAATTGCGGGTCAACCTGTTTGTCGGTTGACGCGCATTCTTTGTATAATTTCAAGTACGAGAAGTGGGAATAAAAAACGCACAACGAAATAACCCCTACCACGGTTTCAAGAGCGGAGTTGCGGAAAGAGGATTTGAAGATGTTGACAGAGATTGCCTGAGATGGAATGTCATCTCCCTTCCTTTGACATGGGTAGAAGAACGAAGGGTGGTGCGTCGTGGGTATGGCATCGCGGTAAATGGCCTCCGAGGGCTCAGGATTCTTTGTTGGGAATCGTTCATTCTTCGCATTCTTCGTTGAAGATGAAGAAGATGATCTCGAAGCTCCTTGCCTTCTTTTTCTCCCAAGTCCTCTCAAGCAACAAAGGAACTAACCTAAAATAAATTAAGCCACACTTAATTTATTAACTCAACATGGCTTTTGAAATTAAAGTGTTTGAATTTCAAGAGATCACATTAAACTGACTACATTAATGTCATAATATATTAACTTAAGATAACAATATTAATGGTGAGTTGAGGGGGTTTGAGGATATGGAGTGGTGGGGTTCGTGTGGGCCCCACAACCCGCATAACCTCCCAACGGAGGTTGGGTAGTTACCCAAATTCTTTCCAAAGTATTAAACACTTAGAGTAAAATAAAAATTGTTGTTAAATTTCTATTTTTAACTTCCACAATTTTTATCAACTTCTCTCGAGTAAACGCAACTCCGGAATAGGCGTTAATAAGCAAATACCAGCGCTGTCGTTCCATCAGTGCCCTCATAATTTGATTCCGAGCACCGGATCAAAAGTTAGAAATTCCCGCTCGTTCGTTCACTGAACATACCCAAGCTAAAGTTTGAAAAATGATTCCAGGCACACCGGGCCTCGGAATCAGGCGCCGTCAGAAACTGCGTTCTTGTAATATTTCAAAGAAAAGTAAGAAAAAATTTTCCCTAAAATTTACGTGTCTTTACATGTATCATAATAAATCAACTACAAAAAAGCTTAAAACAATCAAAGGATGTTTACATAGATGAAATTTAAACTTTGTTAGTGAAATATCTCTTTCTATTTTGAAATCATTTAATATTTATATAATTATAAAATAAATCATTTATTTCGAAAATATTATTATTATATTGTAAGGGATGCTTCGATGTTGTTATAATGGCAGAAAATATTATTACCCAATGTATATGTTAAAAAGCATAATTACCTTAATTTTGACTAAAAGGTCATAAGGTACCTTCTTTTGAAAAAGGTGGAAAGATTCATTTCAAAACATTTTATAAAACATAAAAAAGTTGTATAAATGACTTTAACCGATAGTCTAATAAATAGTAAAAATGTTTTGGATTACATTTTTAAGAAACATGGTTGAGGATGATAATGATGTCCCCATAGATACTTATGTAAAAACAACCTCGGATAATAAAGAGATTGTGAAATTAACCCTTACCTTGTACTTTTCCGTGGTTGAGGGTAGGTAAAACTCATGTATAATGCTGAAATAATTGTTATTAAATTATACAAGAACCATATACATTAATATGATATCATATATGATCTTCTAATATTCCTCTATTAGTGATATTTTAGCAGTATCATCGTTTCAGGTGTTAAATAATTCATTTTCCTTTATATTCTAGGTTATGTAATCCATGTTTTTAATGGATATGATTTATTTAATTCATATTCAGAATTATATTATGTTCATAAACATTTTTTTAATCATAAAATAAATATTATTCTTTAATGGTTACGATGGGTGAATCAATCTCATCACGTTCGTGGAGACAGTAATCCGTACGTACGCACGAGTGACAATATCATTTTTTTAATAAAATAATATATAATTTGATGGTATATCATATATACAGAATCATTATCAGGTTATATTTATTATTTAAATCATTTATACTTGTTATTATACCCATCCAATAAATGAAGTGTTTGAATAACGAATTTCATCAAGACGTGGAGATGGTAATCCGTACGTATGAACGTATGGTGAATTTATCATTTATAGGATGGATAGAATAATGATTATGGTTGTAACATTTTTATAATAACATAAAATTATATAGAATATACTGTAGTTGTTATTTTAGAATGGAAACAATAATGAAAGACGAAGTGGCAGAGGAAAAGAACATGAAAGAGGGGATGAAATATTTACATATTCTTCAGTTTCTTCCTTTGATTTGATCAAAAGAGCTCTATATATTGGCTTTATGACTAAAATAAGGCCATTAGGATTAATGGAGGACAGTTGAGAGGATATTTGGGTAGGGTTTCTGTGAGCTAGATGGATTTGAAGGAATGAATTTGAGATAAGGTGAAGTTTTTTTATAAGAGAGGTGAGGGTCCATTAAGGAAAATCATGAAATATTATTTTATAATAAAATTATTTTCAGTTTCTAATGACTAAAAAAATTGATTCATTTCAAGGATAAGGTGGGGTTGGGTCTAAAACCACTCAAAAAATAGGTTTTAGACATGTTTGGGTCATATATTAACCATATATTCTAGATTTAACTATAGGTTAAATAGTTTGACATTAACATGTCTCTTTGTATTTTTATATTATATGGTAACGAAACATACTATAAACAACAAATAGAACCTCAAGTAGTTCCCTAATTATATATATTATTTTATTAATTCCCTTTGGCTGAACCTTAGATTTTTAGAAATAGAATATCAATTAAAAATATAATATTTGTTTTGAAAACTCTTTTATATCAATTTTGACACTATTTGGTATTTTGTTTTTGTTAAAGTAATAAGGGAATTATTACATCAAAAAATAATTTAATAAACCCTAAAATGTACTATTAACCTATAATATTTTTTAATTTCATTAAAAGTCTCAAATAAGTTTTATTTGGATATTTATAATATAAATTATTTTAATCATTCATTTATAAGTTAATTACTACATCAATATTGTGTCATAGATAAATTATATTATATAACGTATAAAAATTATATAATAAAATAAAATTATTTAGGAAATATTTATATCTTTCTAATGAATATTTATTGTCGAATTTATCTTATATATAACCCTATATTTTAAATGGTTTATTTATTAAACTTAGATTTTCACTCTTCCTTAAATAAAATAAAAAATAAATTTCCTAATCTAATCCAAGTGGATCAAAGGGGAACATATTATATTAATAAGTTGTTTTTGGTCGATTTATAAGTATCCAATAGAAATAGGACATGTTTTTGGGTAATTATGAAATCATTTTTACCCTTAATTTCCCTATTTAATTTTAAATGTGGTAAATAAAATCAAAGGTTACTATTCCACAAAAAATTATTTTCATTTTATTGAAACACATTTTACGTACTTATATTAACTGTGTCTCTTGGATTTTTGATATTCAACTCACAGAAGTCGTAAAATGAAGTTTTATACAAATTTAGAAATGCTCTAAGGAGGTGGGTAAAAGACGGTAAAAAGTTTGATAAAATTTTATATATCTAAACTTATTATTAAATGACTCCAATAAATTAAATTGAACATATATAGGTATTATATATCCTTTTTGAACTAAATTAAATTAAAATAAAATAAACAAATAATTAAATAAAATTTCAGTTTCAACCAATAACATAATGTTTTTTCACTATTCATCAAAAATTGAATGTTTTCAAAACAATAAAAGAAATTCACCCAATTCTAATTACAATATTCCAAATCCAAAAATGAAGTCCTTTTTGAAAGATAAAATTTATAAAATTTCAAAATGTGGGTATTACAATTCATAACGGCAAGTTTGACTAGTTGTGGTGCGTTGAACTCGATGTGGCGTACAACACAAGCTATTATATTAACCAATGGGAAACGTACCATGGATGCTTGGGATGTTACATTCTCCCATTCTTAAAATAATTTCATCCTCAAAATTTCTAGAATATTACTACATAATGTGATTCAGGTAGTTCTTCATCATAAGTTCCTTAGGTTCACATGTTGCCTCTTCAAACTTATGATCTCTCCATATAAATTTTACCTGATGTGTCGTCCAGTTTCTCAACACTTGTTCTCTTGTAATAAAAAATTTTACAGGCTCATCACATTAAGACAAATCAGGTTCCAGTTCAATTTCCTCATAGGTGAATAAATGCATTGAGACAGACATGTATTTTCTCAATATTTGTACGTGGAACATATCATGAACTTTGGAGAGACATTGAGGCATTGACAAATGATAAGAAAATACTCTAATTAGTTCTTTAATTTCAGAAGTTCCGATGTACCAGGGACTCAATTTACCCTTCTTACTGAAATATATAACACCCTTCTATGGAGATACCTTCAATAAAACATGGTCTCCTACTTGAAATTCCAAATCCTTCCTTCGTTTAACAACATATCTCTTTTTCCTACATTGGGATTCTTTGATGTGGGTATGGACAACCTTCACCTTTTCCATTTTTTCCTCAACATGTTCTAAGCCTATGAGTTTTCTTTCACCACCATCATCCCAAAAAGTTGGTGTGTGACATCTCTTTCCATATAAGTTTTCATATGGTTCAATCTAAATATTTAAATGGAAGCTATTTTTATAGAAAAATTATACCACAGGTAAATATTGATCTGACATACCATCAAAGTCATGTGAGGAAGATCTCAACATGTCTTCTAACGTTTGAATAGTACTTTCTAATTATCCATCAGTTTGAGGGTGGTAGGTAGTGCTAAAAAAATTCAGTATCCAGGGATTTTTGAAGACTTTTCCAAAATCATGATGTGAAACTAGGATCACGATTCGAAAAAATTTATTAGGGTACTCCATGAGGTCATAAAACTTTATTAATATATAGTCTTATTACACGTTCAAGTGGTAAATCTTCTTTTATAGTAGGAAAATGTGCTGACCTGGTAAGATGATAAACAATGACCCACATGTCATCATTCCTTCTAGGAGCCTTTGGTATCCCTATGACAAATACCATCGTAATATTATATCATTTCCACTCAGTTGTGGGAAAAGGTTGCATGACTCCTCTAGGATGTTGCCTTCCAGCTTTCTCTTATTGAAAAACCATACATCTTTACACAATATCAGCAATCTCCCTCTTCATGCAGTCCCAAAAAAATGTTCCCTCAAATATCTATACATGATGGTTATTTTAGGGTGTATAGAGAAATTGGATCTATGAGATTCATCTAACAATTCCCTTTTTAGATCCGGTATATCGAGAACACAAAGTCTCTTCCCAAATTTCAAAATCCCATACTAATATATGAAGTCACTAAATCTCCAATCATTCTTAGCTTTAATTTCCTTTTGAAACTTCTCATCATCAGTTTGAGAACATTTAATCCCCTCAAGTAAAGATGGTTTGGAAACAATTAGAAAATGTTTTGATGTTTCACGTTCCATGATTATTCCCATATCCATTTTCACTAGATCCATGAAAATAGGATGTCTTTCAACTCTCATATTTTTCAAACATCCATGATCCTTTTTTCTCAAAGAATCTGCCACCTTATTGTTTTTTCCCGGGTGGTATTGTATTGTGAAATCATAATCCTTGAGTAGTCCAAGCCATCACCTTTTCCTCATGTTGAGTTATTATTGTGAAACAATATACATAAAAATCATGAGATTAGTATAAATCAAACATTTTTTACCATAGAGATAATGCCTCCATATTTTCAATGCAATGATTATATCTAATAACTCAAGATCGGGAGTCAGATAATTTTTCTCATGAATTTTAAACTGTCTTGATGCATTGGAAATAACTCTATCATTCAATATAAGGAAACAACCATATCCTTTCTATGAAGTATCACTGTAAATAACAAACCCATCATTCCCGGATTATAGAATTAGGGGAAGATCATTGACTAATGTTCTCTTTAATTCTTCAAAAAATTCTTGACACTCTTTTTTTCAAACAAATCTAACCCATTTACGTGTGATCTTAGTTAATGGGTTAGCCAATCCGGAAAAATTCTAGATAAAACATCGATAATAACCTAATAAACCAATAAAACTGCGTACCTCAGTTATACTCATCGGTGCTGGCAATTCATGGGTTGCCGTGGTCTTTGAATGGTCAAAAGATATTCCATCCTTAGAGACAATATTTCCAAGAAAAGAAATATCTTAAAGCCAGGATTCACCTTTTCTAAACATTCCATATAATTTGTTTCTTCCTAGGGTTGTCATAATGGTGCACAAGTGATTTTCATGATCTTCGGAGATTTTTAAGTGTACCAGGATATAATCAACAAATACTACTACAAATTCATCACGATATTCCATGAAATATATGTTCATTAGATCCATGAAAATAGAGCATGCATTATTCAGCCTAAAAAACATTATCGTAAACTTGCTATGCCTGTACCTGGTTCGAAATGTTGTTTTCAGAATGTCTTCCTTCATCACACACAACTGATGATATCCAAATTGAAATTCAATCTTTGAAAAACATTGAGTTCCTTGAAGTTGGTCTAATAAATCATCAATGAGAGGTAGGGTATACTTGTTCATTATTGTTATAGCATTGATCTCACTATATTCAATGCACAACCACATGGATCTATCTTTCCTTTTAAAAAAATGATAGGGGATACCTATGGAGAAACACTAGGGAGACTAAATCTCGTATTACTCAATTCTTCTATTTGATTCTTTAGTTCCACTAATTCCATGGTTACCATTCTATAAGGGGTCTTGGATGTGGGCATGGAACCAGGAATCAAATCAATGGAAAACATAATTTCTCATTCTGGAGGATGTCTAGGAAAATCCTCTGAAAAAACATCAACATATTCTTGAACAATAGGTACGTCCTATATTTGTACATTCTGTTCCTCTCCCACAATTATTTCATTCTCATTATCCCCAATAATTGAATTTAGTAGAGTTTCTGGGGGTGGATCTAGATAAGAATCAGGTTGTGACATTTATGCTATAAGATAAGGTACTTCTCATCACCATTGTAATTTGTAACCTCCTTCTTCTTACAATAAATTTTTGTATCATGGTTTTAAAGACAAACCATACCATGGATTATTTCAAATTCAATCATGGGTATGAGGATGAGATCAGCAGATAATGTATATTTATATGCCCTAATGGGAAATGATTCACAAAACATTGTTACGATGATACATCTCTTAGGGGATTTGACTGTAAACTCCAAAGTTATGTAAAATTGAAAATATCTAATTTTTGTAGCAAACTGGGAAGATATGAAACTATGCGATGATCCAGAATCAAATAACGAATTTTCTAAACATGAGGAAACCATTAAATTACCAACCACTACATCTTTCAGAGCTTCAACCTTAGCAGTAGGATATAATAATCTTGGCCATGATCCATTGGCCTTTTCTGAGATATGATTCCTTGGCACTTAGGACATTCATTTTCACAATGCCCCATTTCTCAAAAAATAGTAATATTCAACAATGATAGCATCTTTATTCCCCTTGTAATCACAAGCTTGGTGGAATTTTTCAATACACATGTAAGAGAATCCCATTCCCTTTAAGAAAGTACCAGGGTGTTTCTTCCCACATTTACTGCATAATGGATACTAAACTTTTCCCTTCTTCCCATTATTTCCATTTCAATATTTTTTAGCAGATCACTTCTTCTCTTCCATTTCTTTAAATTTTTATGACATAGAGAATTATTTTCTGCCTTGATAGCACATGAGACAATATCATCATATGATGAAATGGATTATGAGACTTATTCTTGACGACAAAATGGTTTTAACCCATAAAATAATTGACCAATCTTACTTCTTGGGTTACGTATATAATCTGTAGTGTGCCTTGCTAACCTTGCAATTTTAGCCTCACACAGTGTGACATTATCATCCTATTTTTTCCTGAGACTCAGAAATTTTCTTTCCATATCCACTCGATGGTCCCAAGAAAATTATTTTTCTATGAAAAGTTCTTTAAAATCCATCAATTCCATATTTGATACTTATCAATCTTCCTTTGTTTTTTGAATCAATGACTACCATTGATCTGCATCTACCATAAGGCGATAAACATCCATGAAAACCTTTTCCCTTTTGCTACTCCCCAAAGCATGAAATATTTTCTTTATGGAATTTATCCATTTCTCATCAACTAATGGATTTTCACTCCCATTTAATGTTGGTGGTTTTTTCCTACTGAATATTTCTAACATTAATCCTCCACATTGTAGATCAGGCTACTCTATAAGGGTATGGTTATTATTCATATCCGGTGTGAGTTGTCCCATTATGGTGATAAGCTGATCAGCACCAATTGCATCACCAGATCCACTATAATTATCTTGAGTATTTGGGAAATCCATATATTGACTACATCCATTGGTAAAGTTTCCATTCATTCTACTGGGCACCATTTCTATACAATGTCATACACTAGATTAGTTTATGAATCACAATACATAATTCCAAACATGTAAAAAACTTAAAATAAATTGAACAGTTTAAGGATATAATCCATAATCATAAATTTTTTTTTTGAGGAAGTATATACTCATAAAACATTCATAATGGTTTGTAAAGAAAATTAAAAGTATCCTAATCATATCCACCGGGAATTTCTTAAACAAGAGTGTTGCAAGGCCTATTGTCGTGCACCATTTCCCATTCAAGTCTAGATCAATGTGTTGTTTTCGGGTTTTACCCCTAGGTACATCTGTTCTAGATCCTCCTTTAAATGGTCGTATCCAGAATGGTGTGTAATGCTTGGAAGACTCACAAAATCTTTATAGTAAAAATATTCTTGGAAGTTATTCTTTATGAAACCACAAATTCTATCGTAGGGTAATGTTATCTAATCAGAGTTTTTATAAATCTTGCTTCCATGTTTTGTATTGAACATACTTTGATACCAACTGTAATGCCCAAACCCCAGTTACCCAGAGTCGATGTGTTATTAGAAAACAATACCAAGATATAAAGAATCATGTCCTAAAAGACCGATCAATTTTGTATCCCTGGATGTACTAGATACATTTATAAGTTCTATATTACATTAAAGATGAAAAACTACAACAACATAGTCTACATAGGACACACTAATATCCCATAGACTATTCTTAAAGGTCAATTAAAATATAATTCTTCACATCCTAGTAAAAATAAAACATAGAAAAGGGTGAGCTCAGATGCTCATTAATGATAATAATATAGGGGAATCTTTCATAAATAAGCATAAACCTTTAAGGAAATTTATAATACTAAAACAAAAGCCTCTTAAATTTTATATTCAGAAATATATAGAAAATATAAAATCATATAATGTCGTTTAATTATTCACATGGATATTCTACTAGTCTAATAATCACATCAAACATCAATAACCACTTTCATAATGATGGAATACATAATGTCAGAGTTCATAACCACATTGTCAATGCCTTATTCCAAGACTACTAATAAGATGTGGTAAAGGCCTTGATCCATGACACTAGTTTGTCTCATGAGACCTACCGATGCATTGAGGAGATATAGCGGGCTCCACCCGGCACTCACTAAGTCCAATGCAATCCTCATATAAAAATGATTAAACATAACATAAACATTCATATTAAAACTAGCATACGAAATAAAAATAAGTTATACATAAACCATGAATGTAATAAAAATAACACATCCACAGTAAAAAATATCACAAAACCTTCAATACAATAAGGAGGTTTTGTATCATAATAAATCTACTTCAAACAATCCAAAAATTCATTAAAGGATGTCGACAAAGATGAAATAAGAGGTTTTTTGGAGAAATATCTCTTTATATATTGGATTAATTTAAAAGACATATAATTATAAAAGAAAACCATTATTTTTAAAATATTCTTATAATATTGTAAGTGAAGCCTCGATGATGTTATTATGGAAAAAATATCTGCTCCCACCGTATAAGTTAAAAAACATTCATACCTTAATTTTGTCGAAAAGGTTATAAAGTACCTTGTTTTGAAAATGAAGGAATGACTCCTTTCAAAAAAATTCAAAAAAAAACAAAAATGGGTATAAATGACATTAACATATAGTACAGTAAATATGAAAATTTTTTTGGAATACATTTTCATGTATCATGGATGTAGATGATAAAGTGTTCCTAGTAAATTCTTACGTAAAAAGAACCTTGGATAATAAAGAGAATGTGAAATTAACCCTTACCTAGTACTTTTCTTTGGTCAAGGGTAAGATAATATCCTGTATAATGGTGAAATAATTCTTATTAAATTATACAAGAACCATATACATTAATACAATATCATATATGATCATCTAATTTTGCATTGTAAGTGATATTTTAGTAGTATCATCATTTTAGGTGTGAACTGATTTGTTTTCCTTTATATGATTGGTTAAGAAAGCCATGTTTGTTATGGATAGGATGTATTTTATTCATATACATAATGATATTATGTTCATAAAAATGATTTTAAATCATAAAATAATAATTTTTCTTGAATTATTACAATGGGGAATGAATCTCATCGTGTTCGTGGAGATGGTAATCTGTACGTACGCACGAGCTACAATATCGTTTTTTTGATATTAAAATCATATATAATTGGATTTTATATCATATATAAAGAATAATTGTCATTTTATATTTATTATTTACTTAATTTATACTCATTATTTTACCCATCCAAATTATGAAGTGTTTGAATAACAAACTTCCCCATAATAAGGAGAACATAATCTGTACGCACGCACGTATGGTGACATTTTCATTTATATGATGGATAAAATAATGAATATGGTCATACCATTATTATAATAAAACCATATTTTATAAAATTTAATGGATTTATTATTTTATAATGGAAACAAAAAATTAAGAGGATGGGGAAGAAGAATAGAACTTGAAAGAGGTGATTAAATATTTACCTCTTCTTTAGGTTGTTCCCTTTTATTTGGTCAAAAGGACTTCTTAAGTTGGCTTTATGACTAAAATAAGGACTTTTGAATGAAGGGAGGATAGTTAAGGGGATATTTTTTTTGTAGGTTTTGGCTGAGCCAAATGTAGTTGAAGGTGTGAATTTGAGAGAAGGATAAGTGCCCTTTTATAGGAGAGGTGAGTGTCACTTTAGATAAAACGTGAAATATATTTTATAATAAACTCATTTTTAGTTTCAAGTGGATACACAATTATTTATTCCGAGGATAAGGTGGGTATGGGTCTTAAACCATTCAATCAATAGTTTTTAAATAGTTTTGGGTCTCTATATTAACCTTATATTTTTTATTTAACTCTTAGTTAATTAGTTTGACATTTACCATGCCTCTTTGTATTTTTATATTATATAGTTAATAAATATACTATAAACATCCAAGAGAATCTCAAGTGGTTCATTAATGAAGTATATAAAATTATTTATTCCCTTTTTCCAATCATTAGATTTCTAAGAATTGAATATCAATTAATAATAAAATATTTGTTTTATAAACAAATTTATGTCAATTTTGACACTATTTGGTAATTTTATTTTTGATAAATTTATAACAGCATTATTAATTCGAAAAAAATTCATTTAATAAACCCTATCATGTATTATTAACCAAACAAATTAGTGTAATTAATTAAATTTCTCATATTATATTTATTTTTGATATTTATAATATCAAATATTTTAAACATTCATTGATAAGGTAATTACTGCAGCACCATTGTGCCATAAATAAATTTAAAATTTTAATGTATAAAAAATATAATCAAAATAAATTATATATGAATTTTTTTTATCTTTTTAATGAATATTTATTGTCTAGTTTATGTTGTGTAAAACCCTATATTATAAATGATTTAGTTATTAAAAATTGATTTTAACTCATTTAACTCTTCCTTAAATAAAATAATAATAAATTTCCTAATCTAATCCAAGTGGACCATAGAGGATCCTATTATTCATAAGGTCGTTTTGGGTCAAATTATACTTATACAATAGAATTAGGACATGTTTTAGTGTAATTAATATATTATTTTTTCCATTAATTACCCTATTTACTTTTAACCGTGGTAAATAAAAGTCAAAGGTTACTATTCATTCATCTTTTTGAACCACATTTGCTTACTGATATTAACTGTGTCCCTCGGATTTTTGATATCCAACTCACAATAGTGGAAAAATAATTTTTTTTACAAATCTAGAAAATATCCTAGGGGTGGGTAAAAGACGGTAAAAATTACGATAAAATTTTATATGTCTAAACTTATTATAAAATGAATCCGAATGAATTAAGTTGAAAATAAATTGGTATTATGTATCCATTTTTGCCTAAAATAAATTAAAATAAAATAACTACATATTTAAACAAAAATTCGGTTTTAACCAATAACGCAATGTTTTTTCACTATTCATCAAAAATTTAATGTGTTTAGAAAAATAAAAAAAAATCACCCTCAGCTAATTTCAATATTCCAAATCCAAAAATGAAGTCTATTTTGAATGATGAAATTTATAAAATTTCAATAAGTGGGTATTAATATCCAAAATGGCTAGTATGACTAGTTGTGGTGTGTTTGAACTCGAAGTTACATACAACAAAAGCTATTGTATTATTCAAAAGGAAATGTACCATGGAAGCGTGGGGTGTTACAAGTTATCCATTGTAAAATAGGATGAAAAAATTATTAGTGAGATACATAGGGTTATTTATAAGGATATAACTAGTGGAATGTATAATGATAAGTCTATGAATGATCCAATATATTGTAAATGTTCCTAGATGTTTAGTAAAGGATGGAGGGAGACGTTTCTAGGAAATTATATCCCTTCTTATATACTAAAAGTGGATAGGGATCTAGAACAAAGGTTTCTAGTGGTAATAACTATGAAAATGGAGCATTGAGATGGACTTGATCATCACCTAGTGAACAATACCAAGTCTTGATTCATGCCTACTTGAAAAATATCTTTTGATATTTTTTGAAGACAAAAAAATCATTTTTGAACTATCGTGAAGTATTTAAATAATGAGCATGAATGGACTAGGTTAGGACTATGGTGTCATATTTTGAAAAGAATGTGTCTAGATTTTGACATCCAATAAGTGATCTTTTAATGATTATGTGGTTCCGTACTGTGATTATTATTTATCACAATATGTTTTTTAGTTTTAGTGAATGTGAAAAAACAAAAGGTACTATATAACATTGAATATAATAGACAATGTGCTGATGGGAGACCAAATGCAGTGATGACTAGAGTGAAGGTTACTGTGATTATTCCTAATCGGTTTTCTGATACATGATTAACAAAATGAACAATTACCAACTCTAAATATCACCATATAAGATATGGATATAGTTAATTGAGAGAATGGGTAGTGGAGACCATAGTGTAAAAAAGATTCGGTTTCCTATATATTTAGAATGGGCGAGGAATAACTCTATTGAATGTATCAATGGAATGAGTATATGATTTAGGCATATAGATGATGAGAATAAAGTAAAATTTTGATGAGTAAAAATTAAAAGTTTAGCAAATTTAATGGATGAGAATAATTTATTCCCTATGGAATCATCAAAGGTAAAATGTAATAAATTTATGAAGAAGCAGAATCATATGGATTGATGTAATAGGGGGAATATTGATGATAAAAAAATAAAAAGGTTATAAAAGTAGTTGTTTTACTACATATGATGGGCAAACCAAAAACTTTTATGAAATAAATGATGTATTAAAAAATAAGATGACAAATCTAAGGTAATGGTTTCAGAATTAAGTGAAATTATTCATGTGTTTATTTATAATAATTCACAAAATATAAAATATACAAGGATTGTTCAGTATAAACATATCATGATGTATTTATTGGAATTTTTTGAATGATGATATTGGTATAAAAAGTTATTAAATGGATTGGTGATATTTAATAGAAAACACATGATTAATGTAATGATTACCCTTAATATGTAACATATGTTTAGGTAATGGTGTTGGGATAAAGATATTATTGATATAGATAAATTAAATTGTGTAGTACTTAGTAAATATGAATTTATTAACAATTTCTAGACATTGTTTTGTACATTATCAATGATGGAGTAAGAAAATGTATTTTATTTAACAAATATATCTAATAATATATATTTTATTTAACAAGTAATGAAATATTTATATATTAAATAATTTTTTATGTTAAATATGGTTATGAATATGATTTTGGGAAAAAAATATGATCATGTTATTCACATAATTTGAATTTTAACAATAATAGATACATAATGATATTTGGAGGATTAATGTTATGATTTATTTTTTAAATTTAATAATATTATTTATAAATTTTTATTTTTTAACATTTTATAAGGTTAAGCATTTATGTAATAGTTTATGTTGATTTTTCTGTTAGGTTATAGAGATGAATATATGACTAAACTATAAGTGGATTTATTCATATTTAAAAAATTCTGATAAATAGTTTTGTGAGGATAAATCAAAATAGAATGAATGAATTATAATTATATTATAGATCTTTTGAACCATTATTGATTTAGGAAAAAAATTCAACATCATTCCATAGATTAAGAGATAACATGTAAATTCATTGTAGCTCAACTGAATGATTAAATTTTTCTTATAATATAAAGGGATGGAACACCATAGTTATAGATATCCCATTGAAATTCTATATTACTTGTGGTGAGAAATATACTGATTTGAGGTTCCATAAAAATTATCTCACGTTCATTATGTGTTTTATGTATCTCTATAGAGGATGTACATTCTTGACACTTCATATGTACAAAACTCAGAGGATATAAAACTATGGAATGATCATTCTTATGAGGAAATAATAGTAGAAATTATAGATCAAACATAGAATGGTCTAGAAAACAATACCAGTAAATTGGTTAATGTTTTCTAGAAAACACATTTTATAGGGAGATATGATTTATGTTAAGGTTGTGAGGAGGAATAATTATCCTCATTTATTGGTACCTAAGTCAATAATTTTGAGGGAAAATAATTTTATGGGAGGTAAAATGTAATAACCCATGATTTTTTGAATTATTATTTTTTGAAATAAATTTATTCTTTTCATTCATTTGAATTACCCACACAACTGATTTTATATCCCATAAAACACAAAACTATTTTTAGATTGCAATACATGAAACACCGAGTTTAAAAAAACATGACATGCTATTTAAAAGTATTATTTAATATGGTAGTTATCAAATAGATTTTGGAATGGTGTGTATGAATAGGATTAAATAACTTATGAAATTATATTTTTTAATAATTTACATGAAATTAATTATTTGATGACTAGTTCATTATAATTGAAAATGAAAATTATTTTAAAATAATTGAAATATATTTTTGAAAAAAACATTTAATGAAAAAAACACGGTTTAACTGAATGAATTTAATATTTTAATTTAAGAGAATAATTTTAATGAATATTTTATATTATATAATCAAAAAAATGTGTTACATTCATCTTATCAGTTTTATTTAAATCATATAATTACAAATCCATTTTTATTCTTAAAAGATGTATTTTTATAAAAAATAGTTATGTCGACTTTTGTACATATATATTAAAATTAAATTTTTTATCATTTATAAAATTAAATTATTTTATGAATTTATAATATCAAAATTATCTTAGAGTTGGTTTCTAATATTTTTCGGAGTAGGTAAATGTTTTGATGAATAGGGAAAATATATTTTTTTATTAAGAATTGTAATTTGTTTTAAAAAATTTATAAAAATTAATTTTAACATGGTTATAAAAGTTAAATTATATATTATATATATATATATACATATCTAAATCAGTATGTTTTAATAAATTTCATTTTTAATTTTGATATTAAACCTTATTAATCTTTTGATCATTTTATCATTAGAAAATCACTTTCTCAAAACATTTGTGAGATTAATTTTTAATTAATAATTTCCACTTCAGTTAATGGAAGTAATAAAAATACATTAAATATTTATAATTATTATAATTTATAGTATCTAATAATGTAAAATAATTTTTTTGATGATATCTACTAAAAAATATAGTAATAATTAATTATGGAAGTTGAGGTTAAAATGGTTTTACCAGGGGTTAAACTAAAACAATAAGGGATAAAATGACCTTGAAATTTTTCTACCACCCATTGGATAGTCATATTTCTACCTTATAACCTTTTATGTTCTATAATTGATCATTTTTTATAATTTTGTCTTGTGGAAAACATTGGTACACCTTTATCTTTTAAAAAACTACATGTTTACCGCCCACACCACATTAAAATAGAGACCCCCTCAGCACTCTTCTTCAAACATCCATAACAAATTTGTTTAGAAATGGAGTACCCAAATAAATACATTATTTCTTGGATCAGATTTTATAATACATATTTTGGTGATAATTTCATACTTGTAATCATTTTGGTGTAATCCAAAAAAAAGTTTTCTGAAATAACAGTAACGTACCTAACATAGAATTTAATTTTATTTCTTCCACTATCTACTTAAATTATTAATAATATATGAATATAATATTAAAAATATATTTCATATAAAAATATGTAATTAAATTTAGTTAGTAACATAAATCATTATCATAATTCATAAAATTGGTTACCAAATTATCAATCATGTGTATGGAGTACTACCAACTCATGAACCAATTTTATTCGTTTTTCAACACTAACTCTCATAGATATATTTAATGAGGTTTTTATATATATATATATATATATTATTTATGATATTATTATTTATATAGAATCATAATTTTATATATTTCTTCTTTCTTTCGTTAATGTGGGAATGTGATAACATCATTGATGTGTACGGTAGACTATCGTCTCACGAAGTAATGAGATTCATTATTCATATATGATTTACATGTATTGTAATAGGGATATGTTAGAATTAAATAATTTTTAATATATGACAGGAAAAAATATTATGTAAATTTAATTTTCTATTTACGTTTCATTCATTTAATGTATTCAAAAAACGGAAGAAGAGTTAAAGTAAGAATAGAACCTATCGTCTCCTTCAATAATGTATTTCAATTAATAAGTCAATATTTTTTGTATGAATAAAAAACTAATATAGTTAAAATTAATGATATTTATATTATTTTTAACATTATGGAGTTAATGGAAATATGATCAAAGTAATAGCACCAAAAATATTAAATATAAACATGCATGAAAAATAAGGATGTTATAGTATAGAACTCAGTTTTAGCAAGGAATTGTTAATAAAAGGATAATGAATTGGTATAATTAAATAATATATGGTATTATATATAAATAATAATAATTTTAGTATAATATATTTATAATTAAATTTTATTTATTATACAATATGTCCAACTATTTATCATAGAATTCCAGAGTAATGGTAACAGATTTTCATCTGAATTTTTTTACTTCTATCAGACAAATTCCATATTCACCAATTATTTTTTATGTGGTGTATATATTTAACATTAATGTATTTTATTATTATTATTCTGAACATTATAGGGATTTAAATATCAATTTAGGGTTATATAATTTATGGGTTTAAGGTATACAAGATACCAAAGTGGTGTAGGTTTTATGATATGATCTAATTATTTATCAGCACTGTTGATGATTATTTTTTTTTCTGATTATGAAATATTATGATCCATATTTTAATAATATAGTTGATTTTAATATATTTATGGTATATTAATAGAATTCAATTTTCCGTATATTATCATCATTTTATGTACTAAAGATTTCAAATAAATGTTATTTTTGAAAAATCATATTTTTTTTCTCTTCGGTTGAAATGCCTATTTTCATAAAAAAAATTTCAAAGAAAATTCAAATAATATTTTTATAAATCATTTAATTATTTATTAATTTTTTTTACCCATGTCTGGATTTTATTTTAATTTTCGAATCATTTTCTAAACAATATTTTTAGATTTTAAAAGAAATGTTATGGTGATCATTATTTTAATATGTATGAAATTGTTGTAATTTCTAAATTTCATGAATATTATTTAAATAATTATTATTTTATATGTTTTCATGTTTTTTTCAAGAAATAGGTTCTGAAAATATTATATATTTGAAAAATTACTTTTCAAAGAGGGAATGATATTTTTATAAATAAATGTTTTAAATGATATTTAATACATCATTTATAACATTCCCACGTTATTTTCAAATAATATTATTTTTAAAAAATATTTAATGTTATAAAAATAGTTTTTAATATTATAATGGTTATTTTACTCATCAAAATATTCCAATTTTTCTTTAAATATCATTTTTTATCTAAGATGACATCCTTTGATGTTACATATGATTTACTATGGATTAGTTTGGATAAGAACATTGTTATTAATTATGGTTAATTTTTATGTCGATCAAATATGTATTAATCCTGTTTATTTTTCATGGGTTATTCTATAGAATAATTAAAAAATGTATATAAATCCCATTTTATTGACAGGAGTTATGATGTGATGATATGATGAATGTTTCTATGATATTATTCCACCAAAAATATTTTTTCATTTTGAAATATTTGGGACCTATATCTACCTCTATTTCACTGGGAAATAGTTTATATAATATGAGATAATAATTTCAAACAAGTCAATGTGATTGATATTCTATGGTAAATAGGAGATTCCAGATGCTCCATGGTAAACATGTGCATCTTAATCTACCTTAGGAACTAGGTGCTATGATGCAGTACTCTATGTTGATGTTCTTTGTAGTTTTCCATGATCTATGATATGGTTTTCAATATTTATGATAGTTATACAATTTAATTTCAATATATTATGGTTCATTATTGATTTATAAATATTTATTACTTTTTTGGTTCATGTTCTATGAGATGGTAATGTTTAAGACATGACTCAGGTTTACGATCTATGATAGGTTAGGTATGAAATTTGAATGTTATGATGATGATCACATACCCTTATGATATTTTAATACTTTCACATGATCAAATATTTACATCTTTTATTTTTACTTTTAAGGAAAATATAAGATCAACATTTTTTATGTTTCCTTTCCCTATATTATAAAAAAAGTTATTATGTATGATATGTATAAGAAGTGTACTAATAATAACGAACATAGTGGTAGATGATGTAGTTAACTTATTGACTAGTCGTTGATGTTTCATTGTTTACAAATAATCAATAAACAAATTATACTATGATTGATATTTATTCTATGTAGTGAATATTCATCTATTATGATATAATATTTATGAATGATAATTTTGGGTCACAACAAAATCAATTTCCAAAATCATTATTTATATATATTTTCTAGATATGGATTGTTTTTTTAAATTGAAGAATAATAATTTTTTTTTATTTCAATAAATAGATCTGTTATAGAATGATATATCCAAATAATGGGCTTAACATGTCCGATTACCAAAACTATGTATTGGATACCGATATGGAATTAGGTACAAATTACTCATATCACACATAACATCCACATATCCAGTTTGTACATGTAAATGAATAACAGTTGGTAAAATTATATAGTTATTGATATTTATAAATTTTTAAACAAAAACAATAACATATATGTTATAATTTTTTCAAGGAAAATAACCAAAAATTAATTTAGTGAAATGGTGAATGAGCCATAGAGAGTTTTTACATAGTTCATTCTGGGGTGTGTCGACCATTTCCCATGGAATGAAGTGGTAGATAATCATATTTTATAACTTTAAATAATGAATTTATTATATATGGATATGTATAAATAAAGAGTTATCAGTAATATAGTTTTTGAAAAATTCATGCATAAATCTTTGATTTTGAGAGTCATCTTGTTTTTAAAATAAGGAATGTCTTCTTTGAAAATTTCCATGAATATCTTATTTACGAGTTCATTGGTAATTTATGTTTTTTATGATTATATAAGAAATAAATCCCCCATATAAACTAGAATGTGATAGTGTTCCCGAAAGGAGTAACATAACATTATTAGACACGGTGATATAAATAGTGTGTTGTAAAACACTTTAATTATCAATTTAAGAATATCCATTAGATAGAGTCATATTGCAAAAAACGTAGGTTTATAATAAAGTGGAATATTATATTATATATTATCTTTGGATTGCAAAAGATCCATGATGTCACATAAACGAGTTTGGGATTGTAAATAAATTCTAATGACGCATTATGTAACAATCATGCTTTACAAGGATATATATTTATCATTATTGGATATCCTAAGAAGTTTAAAGGCTATTACATATACAACCCCAGATATAATAAATTTTTAATCAATGTATTTATCATTATTCAAGAGATGGAGGATATCTATAAAATATATAATGAGATAAGGATAAATTTTGATAAAGTCAGATATTAATATACATAAGATTATTTATATGAGAATATCTAAAATTCCTCTTTTAAGAGGATATTATTGAGGAAATATTAGTGTATAAGAGGTTAATATGGGTTATAAGACATGAAATATATGGTTTTCTACTAATTAAAGATAGAAACCCATTATTAGTTGATAATAGTGGAATTTTGACTAATAAGGAAGTAGTAAGACACTTATAAGATTCCATATAGAAATATTCCATGAATTGTATGACATATTTCATAAAACGAAATCATTTTTAGATTTTAATAGATTATATAGTGGACGTAAATCCCATTGAAATACTAGATAAAAGGCTATACCCACAGTTTTCCAAAAACCATGGGTATACGTCAACCATAAAACCATAGTTTATGGAGAAGCATGTGTATAGGTTTTGTCAAAAAACTATAATAAGGAAGTATACCCACTTCTCGGAAAAACATTTGTATTGGTCAACCCTATATCGATGGATTTTCGAGGAAAGTAGGTATAAGTTTTGCAGTTTTTTCAGGGAACGACCTATAAAAATTGTTTTGGAAAAAACGTGGATATAGGTCACAACTATACCCATTGTTTCTGAATAAAATGGAAATATATTTCATAGGGGAAAAAATACATGGGATGAACCTATAATCATGATGGGCCAAAACATCGGTATTTATTGACCGATTTTTTATTAATAATAAAAAAAATAAAAAATAATTTATAGAAATAAATATATGTTAATATATATTAATATTACAGAAAAATCTTATTAGATATTGGAAAAGATATAGTAGCTTAATCCAAAGGTGCTGGGTTTAAATCCAAGCAAGGGATTTTATTTAAAATGAACTATACCCACAGTTTAACCAATCTATGGGTATAAGATGTGAATTAATTTTTCAACATAAGAAAAATGAAAATAATAATCTCAATATAAATATTTTTATAAGTATGTTAGTATATATTTATTTAAATATACAACATAAAATGTGCTATAGGACATTGGTAACGTTGTTATACTATATGCGGATGGTGTTGGGATCAAATATGAGTAGATAATGTTTTTAACAAATTACCAATACCCATAGCATGATCCAACCATGGGTATAGGTATATAAAAATAAATTTACTACCCCGATAGATCAAAATCCATGGGTATAGGTGGCCCATACCCATTGTTTCTTCAAACCGAGGGGGGGGGGGGTGTTGGTCTATACTAACGGCTTGAGAACCCATGGTTAACAAAATCATGGGTATAGACCATATTGATTGTTTTTTAGATAATACCCACATATTTTCCAAACTAGATATGGTTCCGATATTCATTAAATTCTACCGACACCCTAATGTCCCTGATTTGTATAAAAGGATCCCTAATCTTCCATTATCGCTCGTGGAGTTTTATGAATCTTAGACACTTATCAATCAGACTATGATTGCTTGATTCACAAAGAGAAGTCTATCGCTGGTTACCTTTTATAGATATGATTCTCGCACATGGGATTATTAGGATATGTCTACTATTGGGCTTCTGGACACCATGAACATTCTGATCCACATCGCGTTAGAGGGGGACCTGATCATGGAATGGTCATGCATGCCTAGCAACAATAATGTGTCTGCATTCTACCTCTATAGATGGACATATGAAGATCACATGAAGTGGGGCTCCCCTTCGCTGGCAATTTGGGTGAGATTCTATAATCTTCTCCTTCCATTTCAGAAACCTTTTATTAATATGATGCTTGTGAATATCATAAGTAGGTTCTTATTCTATTATAGTCGTAATAATGTAGTGTGTAATCCTATTAATCCAAGAGTGTGTTCTGAAGTCAATGTTTGCCGAAATCCTTCAGGTTTAATTTGGATTATGATTGGAGTTGAATACCAATGTAGGCAACATATGGTGTTTGAATATTTGGTGGAATTTTGTTTTGTATTCAAGCAATTTGGTCATTCTTCCACTGCCGATAGTCATATGTCTAGACATCATGGGTCTTGGACATGTTGTGGGTATGGTTCCACTGGCCATGGAAAAGTCAGAGTGCAGATTGATGAGATAGTTTATGGTTTACCACAGGTTTCATAGTCTTTTACAGAAGATTAATGTGTCAGTTGGAGGCATGTGTAGGGGTTATGGCAGTAGAGATGTGCGATTCTGTGTGTTTGTCTGAATAAACTTTCTCAAGGAGGTGTTGTACCAAAGTGAGGTAATCAACTGGAGGTCATCCACTTGGATTCACATTATGGTAGGGGATGTACAAACCTTGGGTTTACTGATAACACAACAGATAGATGCACATTTAGTGAATCTACAAACCCAATGGATGAAACATTAGTTTCCCCTAATGAGGTATCTATTGAAGTTGTAAATGATGAGAAATATATTGATAATCAGAAGGATGCTGATAATAAAAATTTATGGGAATATACGTATAGTAAAGTTAACGTGGGCTGAATGAAAGAAACCAATGGGGTGAGACTACAAAAAGCCAGTACAAATGTTAGAGTTCAAAATTGTTTTTAGTGTCTTGAGGTTGATGTCCCAATATAGGATTTTGATGGAGGAATGTCTTGGTATTCTGCTTCAAAGGAGGTCTCTATCACACAACAATCATTTCTAGAATACAATTTTGACATCTAGGTAGTTGAGGTGAATGAGGTTTAGGATGAGCATGTTGATGGTGAGGCCACTCTTATGTGGCCAAATTCTAAAACATTGTATGGTGGTCATATCTTGAATGTTTAATCTTCTAATGATTATAAATAGATAGAGGATACAATTAAGGAGTTCTATAGTGCTACGATCATCCCCTCTAGGGATTGGTGGAAGGGAATTCCTAATGAGAAGAAGGATTACTCCTCCTTGTCTCTTCCTATGGAGACACAATTAAAAAATAATGTGAAAGAAAAGAAGATGGAAAACCAATGTACATAAGGTGTTGCGCATAATAAATCCTTTGAATTTCTCATGATCTCATAAGATGAATCTATTTAATAATTTTTATCTTTCAATTCTATTAAAGAAGAAGCTGCTAAAATGATGGTGTGATCATTAAGGGTGAATCTTAATGAAGTGAAATATTCCTGGATAGACAAACATGACATGATCATATTTGGGGGCATCAATTATAGGAAGATCATCATGGAGGAGTATATTCATTCATGAGACAAGATGGACTACCTGTTTGAAAGAACTTCTCATGGATGAACCAGACACTCAGGTTAGTGACATATCATGGAAATTATTTGGAGAGAATAATTTTGGTAGGATTAGATTCCCCTTTCATGGATATGAAAATTCCTTTTGTGTTCGAACATGAGTTTTTATAACTTTTTTCATTAAAAGTAATTAAAAAATAAAAATATAAGTAAAATTAAAAATATATTTCACTAGAAGGAAGCTTATAGAATATGTCTTTGGGGAACAACTATAAGGGATTGTCACTCCAAAGTTTGATAATGAGATATTATAATTATAGAGATCCATTTATGGATTGAAGAATGCATCTGGATCATGGAAAATTAAATGTGATAAATTCATAAAAAAATTGGTCTAATGAAGAATGATTGTAAACCTTAAGACTTAAAGCATCTATGTAGGGTTTCAGTCATTTTTTCAATAGTGTTTTTAGGGCATAATACATTTTTGGATAGTTATTTGAGTCTTATTTTCGGTTATGAATTTTTTGAACACATTCATAAACAATATGTTCTTAATTGAAATAACTTACATTTTTGGTATGAAAATATATTGTGACATATTGAAGATGATTTTTGTACTAGGCCAGGGTACATATATTAGAATAATACAAAAGTGGTATAGCATGTAATGTTTTAATACGTATTGTTTCCAATGTAAAACGATATTCATCTCTCTAACAAAATCTTTCTTTAGACACAAAAGGAAAGTTTTAGTTTGAAAAAAATCCCAAACACAACACTGATATTGTCAATCCGGTACACAGTGATATATACCATGATAAATGTTCTATAGGCCTTGAGTGTAGTAGGAAGATATCATAAGTAACCTAGAGGCAACCAATGGAGAGAATGCAAGCCCATGATAATGTATCGAATTCATAATATGGATATATTCCCTGTATGTGGATGATATTAGGGTCTATTTATAAGAGGATATATAGATGTTAGTTTCCAAATATATCAAGATGACCTGATATCCCAATATAGATATCACATTACCACAAACGACGGATTTATCAGTTTAGTAAACTATGAGAATCTATTGGTAGCCTATTATATAGTAGTTCTTGAGTATATTATGTCTTCTAATATATCTATATAAGATTTTAGGATATGAAATTTCTTCTATGACAATGATGTGGTAAGTAGAAGTTGATATCATATCACAGTGTACTATGATAATAATGTAGTAGTTGACCTTACTATTTGTCAAAGGAAACATCATAAGATGAAATACAGACATTGTAAAAATCATCTAATGTTATGTTTATGTCTAAATGTGAAATATTGATGACTAGAGTATCAATGGAGGAAAATTGGAAGGCCTATTGATAAAAATTCTGCATCTCAAAACAATGATGACTATCATGTGATTTCCAATATACTCATTGTCACTAGATATTGTTTCTATTACAATTGGGAGTCTATTATGGTTGTATCCCAAGAATAAACTACTAATTAGTATATATAATCAATAAACATCAAAGTTTTGATGTATAAATAACAAATTACATTACGTTTACAATTATACATTAAATAAATTTTGTAATGTGTTTGGGATATCTTTTTGCATATAATGGACTCTTATTTTCCTCACAATGATGAATTCCATTATGTTCTATAATATAATGTATGTAGTTCTGTGATTTATATTGCATTCTATGATGGAACACATAGAATGATTACTATGAGGTTCTTTATACTCTAATGTAGATGATACAATGTCCCGTGATGTTCACAAATGGTAATATCTAAAGACAGGAGATTATAGTGATGTACCCACCATTAAGAATAACACATGTTTACATGTCATTATAAATTCCTATATTTTTTATCCTTTAATGGTCATTATACATTAAAATTATTATTTATTAATTTCTTGTATCATGTAAATTGATATGATTCCCAAAACTATGACGTTATATGTTAGGTTGAAGTATGATACATTTATTGTGTCAAACGGAATTTTATTTGACTAAAATTTTCAAACTAAAATCCGTGGATGTGGTGTATTAATGGGGTCATTTCACATATTAAATGTTTGAGATGTCAGATATATCATTTGAGGACATTAGTAGGTAACCATGTTGAGGAGATATCATGAAAAAAGATATTTTATTACACCTTGATAATGTATATATGTATGCTATCATTAAAATATCAATATCCTTTTCTATGGGTTCTTTTATGTGTTGGTAGATTCTGATATTTTAGATTTTGAAAAAACACCTACTTCCACTAAGGAATAAGCCTACATTGTCACACTATTGTTTTATTCTTGAATATCAATAAAATTATAATTTCATGTTACAGTAGGAATACACATTGATATTAGTATAGAGAATTTATATTTATTAATGATTTATTAGTCACATATATTTAGTCACCATTTAGTCAATATAATATTTAATGGAATATTTAATTATCTCTTAATTCATTCACAAGGTAAAAAAATATTTTTTTGTTGCATGGTTACTAATATAAATATTTAATCACGTGACCACTAATGTAATATTTTTTATTAATAGAATAAAAAATATATATTTAATTTTTGTGGTTTTTTGAATGACAAGGAAGGTTGAGAGGCATTGTTTAGATTTTATTAGTAGAAATGATTTAGTAAATAATATTTTAAATTTTAAAAAAAATTAGTTTTATTTATATATACTATGTAAAATGTGCACATAAAAGAAATAATTGTAATATTATTATTAGACAACGACTTTTTTAGGTAACAAGATACTAACTAAAGGGGTTCTATAATGGACTCTAATACTGAAATGATGATACACCTCGAATGGGCTTCGAAGGATCATAATTGACATCAACGAAAGATCTCAAAATTGTGGTATTTTCTTATCATGAAATTATTTTAAAGTTAACATTGAATATCCTTATTCGTGGTTATGAGATTATTTATTCTTATTTCATTATTTATAATTGAGGTAAATTTTATTTATTGATATGTTCCAATACGTTTTCACCATATTAATTAAAATAGCATCATTAGGAATCTATCTAACCAAATGACACTATGCTCAAAAATAAGAGTGATATATTTAAAATTAGTGTCTCTTACTATATAAAGACACTAATATCTACTTATCTATTCCATAATTCATATTTTAACTCTATGTATGATTTTATTTTTACAACTATGTGATTAACAACTAAAATGAATTTTTATGAGCCCGATTTGGATAAATATATTTCAATAACATTAATATTCAGATTATTTGAATGGTTTTCATTGGAAAGACACTCCAACTCTATATACCCTTATTGAATGTTTTTATAGGTCATACCAATTCGAAAAATAAAGAATAATATCATAAAATATTACATAATCTATAATAGATAAATATTAATTGGTGATTATCAGGTTTCATTTATTTTAATTAATTAAATTTAATCAGTGTACTATAATTCAAAATTTTGGCCATGTTCATAATATCATTTTACATATCCAGGTTCTATATTTTATGATAAATTACACTAGGTGTCATCTAGAAAATTAAATACTATATTTGTAAGAAAACTATTATCAATCATATAATATAATATTATTGGATAACTACATAGAAAACTATTTCTCCTAATACGTCATTTGGACTCACCTAAATTTATTCAACTTGTATCCCATCAATTTGGGTTTCCAAGAAATAATTAATTAATATCAATTTATAAGGAAAATTCACATAGTAGTTAGGGTTTCCTTATATCTATCTTTCTTTACCCATGATAATTTTTTGGCCCCTAATGGTGAGGGTCCCCTATATCGAATGATTTGATTCATGATAAATAAAAATATTAAAGGAATCATACAATTAATATTTAAGTGGTTTTCATTTAAATTAACCATAATGTTATGAATATAATTTTAATATTATACTCATATCTATTTCATCATATGATATATTTATTTACTTTTTTTAATACATTTTGTATTAATGATTATAATTATAATGTTTTTAAATACATATTCCATGAAAAATGATAATATATTTACACTACAATAATGTGTAACTCATTATAAAACTGCCAATCTATGTTACTAAACCAAATATGGAAGCCATAAATTTTCAAACCAACCCAAATATGTCAAATTAATAATCATATGAACCATTATTATAAAGTTAAATAACTATAGGTGATTGATAATTTCATCGTGAGTAAACTGAACGTGATAGATAGTCCACTTTTGCCTTTCTATAACAAGGAATAAGACTCTTGGGTTGTTTGAATCATAAAATAAAGTTCATCTCTAAAATGATACATTGCACAAGAAATAATCAAATTAATTATAACTCTAATATTTAATTTAATAAAACAATATTGAATAACAACATTAATCCTAACAACATTAATTAATATTTGGGATAAAAGTATAGAAAAAAATAAAAAATATTTTCACATACCTATATTGTGATTCATGAATTGAAAATTTATTTGATATAATGTATCAAGTAAATAAATCACACAAAATATTTATAATTCCATTTTTTTTAAAATACATATTTTTTTGGAATAATAAATAAATAATCACTTTTTTATATTCTAAAACATTACATATAAATTTAAACATTTAAAATTTAAATTAGGATTAAAAAATCTCATTTATAATGTGTTAATACATATACTTTTTATAAAATTTATAAACCATCACAAAACGTAGAAAAATAATAATTTTTTTTATTTTACCAATATCTTATTTTAGGTTACATCATAATATTGTCTCTCATAATCTTCGATTTCTATATAAAGGTAAAAAAATGTATCAATAATTTTTTAATATATAATGAATTCATAATATGAGGTTTACATGTATGTTTATGGTTGGTTATATGTTATCTAATTATATTATACAATTCAGGATATCATAAATACATTATGATGCCCTTATTTTTTTCAAAAATAATAGAAATCATCCTTATTTTTTATATCTTTTATCAATTATTAATGTTTAGTTAAAAATATTAGTAATTCTCTATATTATACAATATAACATAACATTCATATATTATGACAAAAAAAATAATTCCAAAACGTCAAAGCTTAAAATATAGCTTTAAATTCTCAATGATTGATATGTTCATTGAAAAAAGAAATACTAACACATTAATCTATAAAATAACATGTTCATGATAATGATTATGGATTTTATTGTGTTTCTAAAATGAAAATTTCTCTATAATAAAAACATGAAAATAATGATTTAACATTAAATGTATTAATATGAAATGGTTTCACGAAACATATATTGTGATGATATTACTAATTAATCCCTCCTTTAATCAATGAGATTCACATAAAAGTAATAACATAAGAAATAATTGTGTTCCTCCTACCTCAGAGGGATTTTCACTGGCTAATGTATCATTGCAAAAATCAAGATAATTCCTGACCACTAAGGTTATGTTAGTTTATTTTCTTTAGTGATGATTGATGATCATGGTTAGAGAGATTTTCAAAACTAGACATATTGTTCTGACATACTAAATCAATAGATGGATCACATCTGTATTATATAAACTCATGGTTACCTTTTTTTAATGGAGCCTTGTCGCATTGAGAATTAGCTATACTAGGTTCTATTTTGAGAAACTCATACATTGCATTCAATTTGTTTCACATTCATTGAAATATTTAATGAACAATAAAAGTAATAATTGAATTATCTTTTGATTCATATTTTTTATAGACCACATGAATGATGTTACACTATTTCAAGTGGATAGACTATATATAATATAATAATATGATAAAACATAGGATAATAGAATCCACAAATTATTTATTATGATAACATAATATCATATATTATGTAGTATATCACACTCACAATGTAGTATATGACCTTGGTCTACTGAAAAATATAATATAGCATCATTTTAGTGAATATAAAATGGGATTGTTTTCATAATTAAAAAAAATGCAACTAGAAATATATAAATATTTAATAACAAAATTTATGAAAATAGTTTTTAGCTAAAATTGTTTTTATTTTTTAAAATTCACTAATCCCCGTGCCTTTTACATGATAACCCTTTTACTGTATAAAATGAAGGATGTCTCCCAAACTTAAATTAATATATAATTCTCCTATGGGGTCATAACAATTAGAACATAAATAACAATATGACTTAATATATATTTAGTGGCCTACCCATTTATATTAAAGCGGAATAAATCTATAAGGTGAAAAAATATTCTTACATTTGAATCACTTGGGTTTAACTCCTACCTATTATTAGGAAAACCAAATTAAATTGGATAAATATATTTTCCAAGACATAGAATATGTGATTATGACATAAATAATTATTCCATGAATAAAAAGGAAATAAAGAATCTATATGAAGTTCTAAACTTCACCATCCCTATGATGGGATTCTGTGACTATTTAGAAGTTACCTGATTCAGGATTGACAGTGGATTTGGTTGGGATGAATGGATGAAGAAGGATATCTCCATGGAGGTATTGATATAAATATAATTAGATGAAATACTATGAAATATTTATATTTTGTTATTAATTTAATGTTAAAATGACATTGAATCCACCAAAAAAAGAAAAACATCTCTAACTCTACTCAACACATGGTGTATGTTTATTATGTACATAGTGGATCAGGAGATGTTATAGTATACAATTAAGAACCATTAAATACCCAATAAAAGTCCACCGAGTAACCATTTATTTCAGACAACTTACTTCCAAATATTTCTATTTCATCCTTATATAAAATAAAATTACCACCCATAATCATTTAAATTATTTCCATAATCAATTAATTGTCTTAAAATAAGTTTTAAAACTAACATATAATGGTGAGAATCTTTAAAAACTCATAACTCACTGTCTTTTCATCCTTGATAATTTTAGCAAACATCTTGATATAAAAACTGACGACAAAAAATATTCATTTATACTTGTCCTTACCGTGATTCGTCTTTTAATCTTAAATGATTTTGTTGATTTCAAACTTGAATAATCAATTTTACTCACAACAATTTTTTTTCAAGGAATTGATAATGAATAGTTTATATAGATTGTATTTATTTTCACTATGATCTATATTATCTAATCAGATCATGTGGACTTGTTTAGTTGTATATTTACTCAATTAGGAATTATAGAATATTTTATGAATGGTGCTGGAATTCATAGGTGAGGTATGATGATATTATTCTTCTCTAGTTCCTCCTTAGATTTAAATAACCCTTACAACCTTTTGAGTTAACATTCATTACATCCACATATATCTATGAACAAATCATAGTGAAACATAGCATAAAATATATTCTATAAATTTAAAATCTAATGGTCATCTATATTAATCAACATAAGAAATGTTTTTTATATTGTTCCAGCACTAATATTTTAGATATAAATTTATCCATCTTCATTTTCTCTTAAACAATAAAAGTACCAACAACTGATGATTCACAATTGTTTTACCCAAACAAATAAGAATGAAAAATGCATCCATCATGGGACCCATATGGATACATTTTAGTAAATGTTTTATAGATGTTATTATAATTGAATTATACCATTAAGAGATAATCATCCCATGATCCACTCAAATCATGAATATATTTTTGAAAAATATGTCTACAAATTAAGATTGTTTTTTTAGGATGACTATAAGATGTTCAGTGGAATCTATAACTCATATTTATCTAAGAAGATAGAGTGCACTATAATCCTATATAGAATTGAGAAATAAAACTCAAGTATTTATTATAGACATTAATAACTTCTGTAATATTAATATTCATAGTCTCTATGACAAAAAATTCCTATATAATCAATATAAGAGGTTTACATGATAACAAAACATTATCCATCATAAACCAATGATCTAGAATAACAGAAAAATATCACTACCCCTAAAATATTTTGTTGGATAGTTATGAATTTTAAATTAATACTTTATAATTTCTATATATGTATATAATTTGGATAAAGAACATTTAGTGGTGTTTTTTCTGTACAATTACACGTTCATAAGTAAATCATCTAGAAAAAATCCTTATGATTTCTTTTACCATTCCAGGACATAATATTTTCTAAAAAAATCATGATATATTATTAGAAATCAATGACTTAAATCCCATAGAGAAGAATTATACTCACTTATTAACTTATATATCAAATAATTTGGGACTTCTATTTTTCCATATATGTGTCAAAAATAATGTTAATACTCAGACCATACATCAAGGATCTCTCCACCATTAAGATTATATTGAATAATTATATATTTACACTTATATAGTTTGAAATTCTTAACTCACTCAATATTATATGATGTAATATCTATCTGGTATAATTTTATTCTAATCAGACCCATGATATCATCCCCGAGGAGTTCATCCATCTATAAAATTATCCCACCATTCATCCCTTTTCTCAGAAAACATTTGAAGGTGAAATTTCCAATTGGAATAATCCATAATCACATTGATTATTATAATACTTAATTTTGGTTCCTTAAATTTAAATTCCATTATTTGATGATTTATTTGAGGTTTTTTTTGTTCATGAATAACATAAAGCACCATCCAAATGGATATTCTCTCAAACACATTAAAGAAAAAAATTATCTTGATACAAATCTGGGGTAGTGTAATCCCATTGATGGTGTTGTACTTATCTCAAACCATACTAAACTACTCAATGGTTCTATAGAAGAAAAATTACAATATATAATAAAGTGTGTCATAATACACCTTAAAATCTTAACATAACTGAGGTAGTATAAAAAGTATGGATATAATTTTCATTTTCCTTAACTTTTATAAATAAAAAAACACTTTTCGATCCATTTAAACATACCCACATGTTTTAATGTGATATTTGGAGTAAGAATATTTTTTAAATCATCGATAAAACTATTATAATATCATATAATTCGAACGAATCTCCTGTAGAAACACTAAAATAAAATTTTCTAAAAATTTCAATTACACTTTATTAGTATGCTATATTATTCTTTCTTGAAAAATCAAATAAATAATTAAAATAATTTCTCATATATAGAATAATAATTTGAATAACATGGTATAAAGTGAGTTTTAACATAATATCTCTATGGAAGTTTGAATGTGTCATCCATTCCCACATAATGACTTCGAATAAATGAAGATATTATACATTATGAATTCATTGAGTAATTATTGAAATTGTTCAATAATAATGTTACTTAATGTTATAAATTGGTATAGGGAATTGGTCGAACCAAAAGTAATTTATAGATATTCGAAATGTCTATTCAATGTAAATTAATGTCATGCTGAATTGATCAATGTTGATGATTACCAGAACATTGGTAGATTTTTGAAAATTAATTATCTCCATTTACTTCATTGTATTGAACATAAATTATATGTAAAGGGCAAATTTTTTAGCCATTACCAGATTTGTTCTATTATAATATTCATGGAGTTGTATAGTCCCACTAATCTTAATTTTAAAAATAGACGGTTCTACCTTTGTAGATGCACTTCATTTAGTAAAAACATTTTATTAATTCCTATTAAAATAAATTTTCAACTAACATCATTTAGTTTGACCCATTTGGCATATATGAAATGAAATTGTTTTAGTAACTGTAAATTGGATTTTAAAATATTCTATATGTATCATAGAAGGATTTCTTGAAGATGTTCATAAGAAATATCACCATAATGATCAAAAATTAGTTTTATTACACAATCCAATCCGATGTCAATTTTTATAAGGCTATAAAAGAACATTTAGTTGTAATTTCTCCCACATGGTCTTGATATTGAGATATATAAATTTAACAAAACTCTTACACTCCATATATTTTATATTTAGTTCTAGAAAAAGATGAGAAATATAATATCCTATAATTAAATTATTTAGAAGAATAAATATTTATTTACAAATCTATTGTGAATATGAAATCATGTAATCTCATATTAAAGACCATTAGATCCAAAATATTTACATAATATCCACAGAAATGGACTTGGTAAACATTTTTTGTTTTATATATGTTTTTTGTTTTTGGAATATCTTCAATCATAAATTTAGGTGACACAGACACATTAATTTCAATAAGAGATTCAAATTACTTCTAGATAAAATATTTAAATCTATTAATACCAAATATGTTAAATACAATTATAATAGTACCTATCATAGTATAAGTGACCTATATAGAATTGAAAATATATTACTTCATGACATATATCATTTCAAATCCATAACGATTTCTGGGAGATAGAAAGCCCAATATAAAATAATTTAGAACTAATAAATAACCCTGAATATTATGATGAACTCATCGACCTGATATATTAGAATAGTTTGATTGATTATTGTAGACATTTTAACTAACTAATCTTGTTACATTAGGGTTTTATGAGGTTGTTATTATAATGAGCCAAAGTTTTATCAATGGAAATTCCATTATTAGAATCACATTAAGAAACACAATACCACATCATGATTAAATGAACTACTATATACTATGAGACCTTTATAGACTTGATTTTAAACATTATTTTTCTCCACTTATTTAATCTTAATTTCAAACATTTCACATACATATTTGTGATCATTAATATATTTAGAGACTCATATGACAAATATTGTTTTGTGAATAGTAACTTACCCTGATGAATTGTAATGTTAGCCATATGAATTGCTAATCAGTTAAGTAAATAGTAAACCTACCTATGAAGGTATAAAATAATTATCCATATTTTATTTTACAATATGATATAATTATATCATTGTATATGTAAATAAATATTTTAAAAATTATTAATTATGTGTTGGTATTTTTGAAAGGCATAACATTCAATTAAAATTTATGATCATTTTAATAATTTTAAAAAAATTATTTTCATAAAATTTATTCAAAAATTAATATTTTTATTTCTAATTATTTTTATAAAATTTTATGAGACCTTACGTAATTTTTCAACATATTATGATATTAGTTATAATTTTAAAATATGTATTTTCCACATAACTGATGATTGAATTAAAAATTCAATTACTCATTAATAGAAATTTATTTTCATAAAATTTAGTTCATTATTGAATTCTGGATGTCAATAAATGTTTATAGATAATTTGATTTGTATTTTTTTTCTGAAATACATGAATTTTTGGTGAATAGTAAAATACGTTAACTTACTATAAATATTAAAAACCTGAATTTTTAATTTAATCAAGAGTCATGGATGATGTATGTAACCGTTGGTTCAAATTCACATTCACTAATTACTATATTTTTTTAAAATAATCTTAATTATTGATTGTATTTTAATCAAATATTATATTAATGATTTAAAAAATCAGATAACACTTATCTCCTCCACTAGAAATAACCACCCACATCCACTTGTCCTCACACATATAAAGACTTGATAAATGCCTATATTCAAGCCAATATTGTTCCCCAGTCACTTCCCCATGTCTATGAACTCTTGGTCTCATAAAAAGCCAAATCCTCGGTGCCTTGGAAAGGATCTCAAGAAGAGAATTCAAGAGGTAAATCCCATACATTTTCTTTTAACTTATTTTTAATTTCAATGTATTTTCTTATAATATCCTTACCTACATTAATATAAAGGACATGAGAACTCCAGTACCTCAAATATATTAAAATTGAATAATTTATATGGATTATATAACATTAAACTCCTCCCCCTCTCCTTTATCTTAAAAATTAAATCGTGACCTGTTATGTGTCAATTTACAGACATCGTGGGTGATGCACATTCATTTTCCTTAAATAACTTAAGTAATGTTAATAAAACAATTTAATTTTTTAAAACAGAAATTAAATTTTATTTTATAAATCTTTTTATGTTTTTAATTAACTTATAATTTTAATACTAAATGATAAAACAAAAAATGTTCATTGTGTTCGAAAAAACAACAAATATTAACCTAAAATATTCATCATTAACTTGTATATAATGAATAATCCTCATGGTTTATAACAAAATACATAGTAAAAAAATTTATTCTTATAATTGAATATTAATAACATATAATAACAATTTTTTTTATGTTCAACTTCATTTTAAACGAACTACCTTTCATGTTCATAAAAGAACCGATCTTGAAAACTATGAAAATGAACACTTTCGAATGATAAAACTAAACTCTCTAACTCGTCCAAAGGACCATAAAAGAACATAATAAGACCATAAATAAATAAATTATTGTATAAAAGGTTATATATAAGTTAATTAATGAATCTAACATAATTTTATAGCATATTGAAGTTAAAGAATAATTCAGACACACTGTAAGGGGAATTCTCGAACCCAACTCTCTTTCATTTGGTTTTCCCTCTTTCACCCCATTTTTCATAAGGATATTTTATAAATATAATTTTGTCATCATTATCTATCAATTTATGGGACATAAATGTTTTCTAATTGATTTTATTATAAACACAATGTTTTCCAAAAGAACTATTCTTTAAAAATACACGTTTTACTTATTGAGATTCTTTCTTCTTCACTCAAGGTTTATGATTCAAGAATGTTATCCCCTCTTTAATTTTGGAACCAAAATATTGTGATTGTATTATTATGAGATGAAACACATTAATTTACATGGTATTTAATGTCCGTAATTGTATATGTTTTTTGTGGAAACCATAATAATGTAAATGTTATGGGGTGATAGGTGCACCTGTAATTATATAGCACTATGTGAATGTTATGATGTGATGGGTGTAACTGAAATTATATAGTGATCTAATGAATTTGTTAATGTGAAGAACCTCAAGATTAAGTTGAAATATATATGAACAGATGTCTATATTTTTTAACAACTATGTGTGGTATTTGACTACTAATACATGATGTTCCACTTTTATGCATTACCACATTCCATGACTTTTCTTAATTCTTCCTATCATAATTATGAAACTTTTACAATGTTTCCCTATAGGATAGATCTTATATAATTAAAGAGGTTAAGAAAGCAGCTATAAGGTAATTTGTAAAAAGGGTTCATATTCCATAGATTATCATCTATGGGTGTGCATGTTCTCTTTTTTAAGAAGAAGGATATATCAATTCATGCCCATATCAATTATAAAGAACTCAAAATGATCACCATAAATAAAAATTATCATCTTCCTACGATTTAGGACATGTGTGATCAGTTGGGAGGTGCTCATTACTCCTAAATGGTGGATGTTTATTCTGGATATCATCATAAAAACGAAAAGAATGAATATAATCAGAATAATTCTTTCCCTATATGGTTTGTGCAGTTTGGGTTTTCTTATTCCCTTAGGAATTACTAATTCTCCAACAATCTTCATCAATTTGATGAATAGAGTCATTATAAATTACATAGGAATTTTTTTGTAGTGATTATTGATGACATTAACATCTGATCTAATAACAAGGTGGAACATAAATAATATCTAAGGGTTGTATTGCAGACTATGAGGAAGGAGATGTTGTACTCCATGTTCATAAAGTGTGACTTTGAGATGAAAAATGTCACATTCATGGGACCGATTTTCACAAGTGGGGGATATTTTTTGTCCCCTAAAAAGGATATTGGTGAATTTCACAGACCATATAGTCTCATAGAAATAAATATCATTTTTTTATTATTAGGTACTATTGATGTCTAGTGATACATTTCACATTATTTTCATCCTTGATACGATGGTTAGTAATGAATGGGGTGAATTCTGTCAGGATGGGAAAATGTGAGTAATTCTTCAACGAGATATAGATATGCATTGTCACTGCACCTATACACACATTTACAAAAATTGGAGAATTTTTTGTGATATAAAGTTATTCTTCCAAGAAAGTGTTTGGTATTGTACTCATGAAAAATGAATATGTGGTAGCCTACAAATCACGATAGTTGACTATCCATGAGAAGAACTACAAGACTCTTGATAGGTATCTAGAAGCTGTTATTTTTTCCTTGAAAATCTAGAAACACTGCCTTACTGTGAGAAGTGTGATATATACACCGATCACAAGATCACAATGTATATATTCACACAAAATGAGATCTAAATTTTTCAAAGGAGGTGGTGAGAGCTAATAAAATACTATGATTTCCCTATTCACTATCATCCAAGAAATCAAAACATGGTAGCCGACGCTCAAAGAAGAAAAGAACATGCAACTATATCCATGATTTGGATTGAGAAATATTATCTTCCTTAAAAAGTAATGGATGGATTTGTAAAACATAATCGCATGGAATAAAGACTACCTTTCCCAAATGATTGGTGAACCATCTATCTACAGGATGATTAATGTGGCATAAATGGATGATCCATAGTCTCAAAAGAGAGTTAATGTAGTAAATGAATGGAAGATGAATGAGTTCCATATCAATGATGATGGTGCAATTCATCTTGTAATGAGGCTTTGTGTGCCTTCAACACCTGAGATAGAGAAGGAGCTATTGGATAATCCTCATAGGTCCACATTTTCTATCCATCCTAGTAGCTCCTATATATAATGTGATATATGTGAACACTTCTATTGGAATGACATGAAGAAATAGATTGTATAATATATCTCAAGATGTTTGATATGTACACAAGTTAAATCATAGAGAAAAAATTGGAATGGGATGATGCAACAATTTCTTATACCCATATGAAAATGGGAGAATGTCACCATGGACATTGCCCGAGGTCTCCTGAAGACATATAAAGAAAATAATGAAAAATGGGTCGTGGTGGAACACTTCACCAAGACATCCCAGATTATTTTTATTCATAAAGATCAATCAATTCAAAATAATGCAATGATATATGTGAAGGAAGTGGTGAGACTCCCTGGGGTTCCACTCTCAATTGTATCTCATCGTGATCCAAGGTTCACATCTATGTTCTAGAAGATTATACAAAATGCTTTGAGTACTGAATTAAATTTCAACACAAGCTATCACCCCAAACTGATGGCCATTCTGAAATGACTATTAAGAAACTCAAAGATATCCTAAGATAAATCTAATTATAATTAAAAGGATGATGGGATCATCCTCTACCATTGGTTGAGATCCCATACAACATTTTCTTCCTTTTAATTATCTAGATGGCTCAAGGTGATGTTCTGTATAGAAAGAGATATATAATTACAACCTGTTGGGGTGAATTTGGTGAAAGAAAACAACTTCGACATGATCTTGTGCAACAGATGTTAGAGAATGTCCAAGACATATGGAAACATTTCAAAGGTTCATAGAGTCCAAAATGTTTCTATGATGACAACATTTGAAGGGATTTGGTGTTTGATGTTTGTGATAATGTCGACCTGCGAATATCACCATGGAAGAGAGTCATAAATTTTGGAATTAAAGGGAAGATAAGAACATGGTACATTGTACCATTTAAGATCATTGATCAAAAATGAGGCATGTCTAATTAGTTGGACCTTTCACCTAATATAGATTAATTTCATGATACCTTATTTTTATCACTCTTGAAAAGTACATACCAGTTCCCTCAAATGTACTAAAATCAGAGGTGGTAAAATTGGAAGATGGTCTTTCTTATGATGATAAGCTAGTAAAGATTTATAATTAGAGAGATAAGGTTCTTCACAATAAGACAACACACCTTTTAAATGTGTTGTGGAGGAACCAAAATTATGAAAATGTATCTTCAGAACAAGAGGAGGTGATAAAAGATAAGTTCGGTTAACTATTTTTTTAAAACAATATTTCTAGGGAGAAATTTAAAAATGGGTGAAGAATGTAATGATCCTAATTTTTATAATTGGATATTTTCATATTTTAATCATATTATAAAACACAAGGACAATTCATTTTTAAATAAACTACTTAATACTGTGTGGATTTTATTGAATAGTCGTTGAAAATAATTTTTTCACTTATATGATTTGAATTTATAAAATATTACATACATGGTTGTGATAATTATGGTATTTAGAGTCATATAGAACAAACATATTTTTTGGTGAATAGTAACTTACCTTTATGAATAATAAGTTTACCCTTATGAATTGTAAAATGACCAAGTGAATAGAAACCGTTAGAGTGAAATTATAAATAATAATCATACATATTTTAAGTGAAAATATGATATAATTATATCATAGTATATGTAAATAAATATTTTTAAAATTATTTATTAATTTTTCGTGTTTTTAAAAGCTATAAATTTTTTATTAAAATTCTATGGTCAATTTTAATAATTAAAATAATTATTATAATATAATTTATTTAAAAATAAATATTTTTTTCTCTTATGATCGTAAGACAATTTAATAATACCTTAATTAATTTTATAATGTGTTATAAAATGAGTTATAATTTTAAAATCTTTAATTTCAATGTAAATGATCATTTTAATTAAAAATTAAATTACTCATATTTAGAAAATTATTTTCATACATTGGAGTTCATTTTTTGGAATATAATTTTTGAAAAATGGATAGGGATAATTTTTTTGATTTTTATGACATACATAATTTTTTGGTGAATAGAAAAATATTTTAATTTATGATAAATGTTATAAAGCTAACTTCTTGAGTCATGATTGAGTAATGGATGATGTAAGTGATCATTGTTTAGAAATTACATGAACTAATTACTAAACATATTCACACGAATCCTCATTATTTCTTATCTTGAAAAAATAATGAACTACCCATTTAAATAATAGGGAAACACCCCTCTCCTACACTATAAAAAGCAGCTCTAACACCCTCTTATTATTGAACCTCTCAAGCATTGTTACATCCCTATATTGTAAAAAATTCCATTCCCTAGTCCCTCAGGCATGTCTAGATGATATTGGTCTCATAAGAAGATCATGTTAATGTTCATTGAGGAGGATCTCAATATGATAATTCTAGAGGTAAATCATCTCTATTTTATTTTAATTTCCTTCTAATTTAAATTTTCTTCTTATTCTCTCATAACCCCCCTCAATAAAAATATTATGATAAATATAGTATCATACATATAATTTAATTATATCATGTTTATGGGAGACCCAAAATCATACTTTACCCCCTATATCATTAATTATAAAAATGAAATCATTTCCTGTGATGTGTTAATTTACTGACATTGTGGATGATGTACTTTAATTTTCCTTAAACCCCTTAACTGATCATAATAATACTATTAAATGGTTTAAAAAATAATTTATATATTATTTTATAACCCTTTTTATGTTCTATAAATAACATATAGTCATAAAACTCAATGATAAATAAGAATTATTTATTGTGTATGAAAAACAGCCAAAATTAATCTAAAAAGATCCTCATTAACTTTTATCTAATGAATCATCATCATGGTATATAAAAAAATAAATTGTATGATAATTTATGAATTTGGAGGATCATTAGTAATATAAAATATAAAAAATGTTAATCTTCATTTTAAATAAACTTATATTCATGAACACAATCGAACAGATCATGACAACTATGAAAAAGAACACTCCCGAATTATGTAATTAAACTATATTATTCATAAAAGGGTCATAAAATAACTTAATAAGACCATAATTAATTTTATTCTAGTATAAAATGTTATGGATTTTTTAATTAATAAATAAAATGTGATTATACCAGACATTATAGTGATGAAATCATTCATACACAAGTATGGTGAAATCTCAAACCCAACTCCCTTTCTTTCGGTTTACCTCCTCAAACCTATTTTCAGTATGGATATTACTAAAATAAAATATATTTATCATTATAATTCTTTTTTTGGGACAAACATTTTTTTCACATGAGTTTATATTATACACAATTTTTTCAGAAAATAACTATTCTATAAAAAAAACACATTTTACTTCTTGGGATTTTTTTTCTTCACTCAAGGTAGATGATTCAAGTATGTTATTCCCCCTTTAATTTGGGAACCCAATGTTTATGAATGTATTCTTTTTTTATGAAACCAATTAATTTATATGGGTTATTTATGTTGATAAATGATATACATTTTCTATGTGTCATGCATGATAATGCATATTTTATAATGTAACGGGTGTGCCTAGAATTATATACTATAATGTAAATGTTATGATGTGATGGGTGAGCATAGAATAATATAGAAAAAAAATGAATTCTGTATTGTGAATAACCTCATTATTAAATCTAAATATGTGAGGACATGATGATATCTTTTTTCACAACAATGTTTGGAATTATACCATAACGACATGATGTTTTATTTTTATACATTTCCACATTCCTAGTATTTTAGTAATTCATCCTCTCATGATTATGATCCTTTTCCTTTATTATGAGGATATTAATTATTATCACCCCATGTTTTATTGTCTCATGTTATTATCTATCCTCTTACCGTGAGTTTAACTCACTCCTTTTTGATGTATATCATCAAACAACTTCATGATCTAAGGAGAATTCAATGGCCAATAAGAAGCTAGAGAAGGAGAAATTAAATAAATTATTCTGTTTTAATTTTTAAATGTTATGTAAGGTCCTAATTTTTCTAAACACTACAACATTGTATCCTTATTCTTTAATTATTTTATTTTTTATCATTAATATGTTGTAACAGAAATGTATGAAAAAGTAGGGTCGCTATACTTACCCCATAATTTGTTTATATTCACTTATATAGAATCATTGAAGATGACTATGTACACTACAAGAATTGAACAATGTGGCGTCAAATATTTTTTTACATAATACAATCTGGAATCCCACACTAATGACAATAGAAAATAGTTCTCCATATCATATCAAATGAAATTACACTACTTCCCCATCTCCCCTAAAAAAAGATAACTATTATCATCCCCTCCCACTATTTCTTTAATCCATCGGAAGAACCATCACCCATAGTACACTAACTAATTTTTTTCATAAAACTATTATATTCATGTATGGTTAACTAAATATCATACTAGGAAATAGTGAAATTAAATATGGATGAGTGTTCCATGGTTTATTGAAATAATTTTAAATAGACTATTATTAATTATAGTACCATGAATTTATTATTATGAATGAAAATATAAAACATAATTTCCTGTTCCTTAGAAATATTTATTTATAGAGTTTAGTGAGAGAATTTAGGGGTACATTTAAATATATATATATTTAATTTTATAGATATAGTGTAATTATGATATATCTTGTGTAAATAATAGTGTGTAGATGGAAATTGGTTAATACATGTAAATTTCTTAATGGATTGTTCCTTTTTTTGAAACATGGGGGTTGGATACCCTTATTTACAAGCTTACCCTCCTTTTGGAATTTTTTGTTTTATAAAACATCAATCCTTTTCAATAAATACATTCATGATCCCTTAAATGGAGATTAATTTTGATATGTGTAGCTATATTTTTCTTTGATTTTTAGTTCTGTATGAAATATTTTTCATTATATAAAGGGTTTCATATTAATATATTTTAAATATAATAATTTTTTGGATATTACTTTTATTTTTTAACAATATTTATAGGGGAATCCATATATATAAAATTTAATAGTGGTATAATAAAAACTACATGAGGTGCAATAGTTTTCTATTTAACATGAATATGATTTATATTAAAATTATGAGACTAAAAATCCCATTAGATAATAAGGTTAAGATTCCTGATAAATAAATTAGTGTCTTGAAGTTGGCCATCCAATCAAGTATGCTAATTTTTCATGGACATCGATTTTCGTGTGAATCTAATGGTGGATATGAACAATCATAAGAGGTAAGTATCCAAATCCCATGGTGATTTTAGGCATACACATAGATGGTAAACTCTATAGGATTATATACACATGTAATGGACTTGAGGTTTTTCCATATGATAGATTTTGACAAAGTTTTTTGTTCTCCAATGACTATTAATTAATTTTAAGATAATTGTAATTATTTTTAATATAAATATCATAGAATATGGAGGAATAATAATGTGTACTCAAAATATATTATAATATGTATATTGGTTTATTATGTGTAATTATGAATGGGGGCATCATTTTTATGTCACTAAATGTATTAAAAATCCTAGATGAAAAATATTCAAAATATGAATCTAACACATTTTAATTAATATTTTTCAAACTTTTTGAGTAAATGTTATTACCATTTGAAATTTTTTATAACAATGAATAATTATATAAATATATATTGGTAAAATACATTTATAAGTTTTATCAAATTAAATAATTTTGACCATTTCAATGTAAATGTCATAGAAAAAAATATATCTAATTATAACTATTGAGTATTAGATACCACTTAAGTCTCACACATATGTGATGACAAATATAGAATCATAAATATGTGACAATTTATAAAACGTATATTATATATTTCTATTGTAAATGAATTAAGAGTTATTTCACTAGTGTTTGGAACTAATAATCCATGTCTTCCTAGAAAATGATTTCAAAAATTAAATAACTATTAGTGGTGATTTTCATATATAGAGATTTTATTTTCGTATCTATTTTTTTGAAAATGAGGATTTTTTATTCATTGTTTAGAGTTATACTATCCCAATATATATGACTGAAGTTGTTTACATCATTGGTAATATAATAAATGGGGTTTTAATTAAATATCTAGATATTTTTATCTATAACATTCATTATTATATGGTAAATGTTTATTCTAAAAATTTTTATCTGTATAATTTTCTTCGTTTAAATAATAATTATAGAAAAATAAAAAGTCAAGATATAATAATTTTTTTCAAATCCAATAATTTTTAATAATTTGATAAATGAAATTCATTTTTATTAGAAAAAAACATATTAAATAATATTAATTGAAAATTTTAGAGGGTATTGGACTATTGGATGTTATGAATTGCAATGTATATATACCATTGAGAACAGATAAAATTAGTGGGTATATAATCTTTATAAAACATTCTAAAGAACTAATTCTTTATGGTTATGTGCTTCAGGTGATATAAATGTTTGAATCAATTGAAAAGTTGAAGGTGTTTTCATTGTTAAATAAAAAATCATCTAGAAAAAGGTATTAAAATTATATAATAATTCTAGTGTTGTGAATATATTAGGTGGTAATTTACTATTCATCTGAGTGACTATGGAATTGTTTGAAAAATCACTCCTCCAATAACACCATGGTGGAACAATGTGCTAAAAAGAAGGATTCATTCATTGTTAGACATGGGTACATAAGTAATATGTTAGTGTGACCTACATGTTTAATTATGCATATATCTTACCAGAAAAATGATTCATTAATACTTAAGCACAACCCATGTAAAATATTGATGATGAAATCATATGAGACATATACTAAAAAACATCACTATTTTTTTTTCAAAATAACGATTTAGGTTTTTGAATCATATATAAAATATATGGATTATAAAAAAAATTATACCCTGAGATATTATATCTATAATAATATTGAATACCATTTTTTTTATTCCAAAATATGTTTCTTTCAGTAGAATTATCACATGTTTTGAGTTTTTAGTATTAGGAATGTTGATAATAGATATTTTTATTACCAGAAAATTATAGGTTAACCTAATATGGAATGCGAGTTTGATCAATAATGACTTGTGGAATAAAACATGATTAATATTTTGTATGATCCTGAATGTTCAAGTACAATTAATTATTTTTATGAGAGATATATATTAATTATATAAAGATATGAATATGTAATGTTTAATGAGGATGAACCTATAACATACATAGAGTCTATTTATAATTTTTATTATGAAAAATGGATAAAATCCATGAATCTACGATGGATTCAAAATACACTAACCATGATTGGAATTTAATTAAACAACAAAAATCACTCAAAAACATTTGATATTGCTATAATATATGACCATAGGTACAATAATGAGTATATTAGAGGTTTTTGGATAGACGAATGAGGCTATTATTAACATTGGCGAGACTATAATCTATATATTATGGAGTTGAATGAAAAATAAAAAATGAAATATCATCGATTACCAAATAATAGGGTATTAATATGGTATTATAGTAAAATATAAACCATGAAATATAATAATACACATATTATATAACAACTAAATATATTTTATAAAAAATAATTCATCTTAATAGATTTTCTACCAGGAAAATCACATTTATCAAATCATATTAAAGATAATAAATGAGGTGTCTCCACATTAAATCCTAAGAATCACCTTCTTCCCTATATCCATTTCGTAATGAGTGTATTTTGTCTTATCAAATGACAAAACTAAAGATAATAAATCCATTAAATTGGATATTGGGTTGAGTTTATAAAATAAACTAAAGGAAGAACCAAAAAATAAAACTACAATGAGATGAAGACCTACTAAAGGGTTTAAAATTTACCTAGATTAGTTCTATTTATTTAATAGAAAGTACATTAAAATAATTTATGATGATCATTGTGTTGAATTAATAAGTTTAATTTTATAATAAAGGCAAACCATTTATGATTTTATGAGATTATAGAATAGTCCTCAATGAATTTGGAAGTGAAAGAAACATTTTTAAGTACCTATTTAGATAGTAATTGGTGATTCGGAGAGAAAAATAGACCTTTCCCAGTTTATAAGAGTTACTAAGAACATCATAATACATGGATTTGTCATGAAGGAGACAGTAATTCTATGGATGGTACATAATAAGACAAATCAAGAGTTTATAATACATTTACCATTACTAATATAAGAAAATTTGATCATTATATGAATAGAATTTTCACTATATGAAATGACATATATACATTTAAAATATATATTAGGATGAGGCTTGGGCCAGAAATAGATGTACCATGCCACAATCAGATATAGCTATATTTTAGTGATTCCACTCAATTGGTACTTAATCCATGAATCATGAAGTTGCTCTATTAAGTTCATTTAGAAGATTTCAAGTATTCTTCCTAGGTGACGATTGCAATGAAAAGGATATGATTTCACCTTGAATAAAGAATGTATTGTAATTAGCTTATATGTCCTTTATTTTATTACTAAATTAATGAAATTGATCACATAATTAATTAAATTTTAGTTATTCTGAAGAAAATTTTGTATATCATAATCACACAATTGAGAATATAATCACTTTATAAATGTGGATAAATTTATGTTCTCCAAACCATATAAAATATGGCACATCTTATAGAGGAAATTTATATATTAGCTACAAATATGGTAATAATATAATGATGGTGTTATGACTCAAACATTTTGGGATTAACACATATATAATAGGGAATAATAGAAATTTAAAAAAAATAATTTTACAGCTAGAATTATTATAAACACCATAATTATGATTAATTACTCCGTAAATTTTGATTGATGAATTCATTATTTGGAGCTTATAAAACTACCTTCAAACAAATCTGTAAAAAATAAAGATACATAGAAAACTAAGGGACCTCAAGATATCAAAGTTTTATAGAGAACAACATGATATTTTCCAATTTATAACTAGAAATAAGAAAGTGGTAATGATTGTCCTCTGAAAAACTGATGGTGAAGAAGATATTGTTATAGATGCTACTCGCTCTGAATTTTTTTCAATATGTGTAAAGATGATACAACATATCTAGTGCATTTTCTTATCTAAAATTTTTACAAGAATATCAATATAGTTGGAATTTTAACCACTAGTAAAGGAAGAATTAGATTTCTTATTTTCATGTATTTTGTGTAGATTTTGAGTATGTAGTGTCAATGTACCCACTCTATCATTATATTTTTAGATGTTTGGTTAGCCTCAAAGGTACATAAGTAAATTATGGATTCCATTTTCCATGGATTCTTATATTTTGGTTAACTAACTAATTGTTATTGTATTATATTTACTTATTTCAATATTATAATGTGATAGTTATGGAGAGAGATGTATTTTCATTTTAATTAGGGAAAAATATCTTATTTATAAGATTAAATTTAAAACTAATATACCATGATTCATCCTATCTCAGGGTATAATTAATAATTGTGAAAAAATATAATTAAAATCATAGTTTTTATTGAATAATAATCTTTATTAGAATATATGAAAATGTTTTTAAACTACATTGGAATACCAATTTTAGTATGCTATGTTTTTTACCAATAAAAAATTTAGTTGGATATTTATTTTATTTATTGGGAATTTTTATTAACATGACCACGTTTGTGGAATCCGAAAAATTATAGACTATCTATATTTATTACAAATAGATCTAAATTATATGTATGAAAATGCTATGGAAATATATCCTATAGTAGTATTTAAATAAATTTATATCTATATATATTTGTTTTTATGAAAAACACCTCATGATATGTGAGAGAAAAATATCAAATTTTAGAAGGTGATTGAACGGATAAAGTGGAAACTTTTAAAAAGTTATAGAGTATGTTTGAATACTTATGATTGAGCCCAAATGAGATGGTTGATGAATTTTTTGATTGACCAAATATTATTTTGGATGGAATGTCTATACTTGGAAAAAATCATGGTGATATACTATTTTTGAAAGGATCCCTAGAAGACTACCAATATATTTCATTGTTATGGTGTAGGTGTTTAAAGATATAGAACTAAAATATGTGACATTAGATACTATATATAACATTGAATACAATATGAGGAAGAATTAAAATTATTTTATATTCAAGGATAACTCTCAAGTGGATTTATTCAAGGTAATGATGAATCAATCAGTGGAATAAAATCTGTAAGATGAAGAAGTTGATAAAGTGAAGATCATCTATTCATATTATACTAAATTGGAAAAATTAAAATGAAACGTGGCGCCTTAAATTATAAAAATATAATTTGGTAATATTTGAAATTTTTCTACTATGTGTCCAAAGAAAATTAATGATTTTTATGATGGGGTAGAACCTAGGAAAAAGATCACTAAAAAATTTCGAAGAAAACCACAATGAATAGTAATAAAATGAAAAATATTCTTATCTAATAAAGTATAAATCCATGATTTTTTAGGTGGATTAGTACAAGGATTATAAAGAACTCTGTGATGAAATTATTCTGGATGTTTTAGACAAGACTTAGGTGGAAGAAAATGATGGTTAATATTGTGTAGTTTATAAGAGAATTTATCTTCAAGGTTAACATATGGTAGATCATTAAGAAATATACATTTCAAGGGATAATGAATTGAAAAATATATACTTTATATTTAGAGCTCTATTTTCTATCAAAATAAATATGAATTTTCTTAGTTGATGATGAAAATTGAAAAACATGAATATCGAAATTCTAGGAATTAATAGAATGTGATTTAATATAATCTTGAAATTTATGAATATACTAATTTAATTTATATCCTAACTAATTCTGTTAAATGAAGGGATTATATAATTGATGAATATTAATGTTAATTCCTCAATTTTCAATGAATGTTTGATTTTCTATAATGAATTATTACTCCCATAAATAAGGATAATAATTCCATTATTATGACTTCCGATTAAAATAAATGTTTTTTCTATGTATCTTTTAATAAGATTTTTCGTTTCCCAATAGTGAAACATTTAACATACAATGAAAAACAGATTAGGTAAAATGTAAAATAGAATAACATAGTAATTAATATTGATAAACCTTATTATTGAACTTCATGGAAGGATGTTGTTGAGCATGAAACAAGAAAGGCCCACTAGAATGAATCTGGTGAAATAATGGAATAAAATAAGACACCTCAAATAGGTTTATATTGGTAAAAAATAATGACGACTTATCAAATGTGTTATATAATTAAAGCGTTTTTTATATGGTAATAGTAGTAGTAGTAGTAGGGAAAATATATTAATATACCTTTTATCTATTTAAATATAACTATTTTTGTGTGAAAGGTATAAACAGGGGGCATTGTATTTTTCCATAAATTATAGGAAAGAGTGTTCTAAAGGATACCTATGTCATGAAAACTCAATAGTTAGGGATATAATCAATAATACTAAAAACATGTAAAATAGTTTTATCCTTTCAGGGTATGGTATTTGAGAAAATATGATATGATTAACTTGGTCTCCCACCATAAAAAGAAACAAAAACATACCATTGTCTGAGAATTATGATTTAGAAATAAAAAATACTAATGAAAATTATTTAAGGGATGTTCTTAGAGATATAATTGTTTTATTTAATAGTGGATGTACTTATCACATGATATGAGATGAAGATCTTGTATATGGTATCCAATTTTAATATAATAGGGTTATGTACTTCTGAAATGGTTTCGGGTTGGAAATAATTGGCTCTAGAAAGAATGAATGTTATGAAAAAAGACATACATAAAATAGATTTCAGGTTTATTGAAGTTCTCTTTCAAAAAATTAAATGTCTGATTCAATTATGTGACTCCATGCCTTATGTGATTTTCAATGGGAATACATTCCCTATAAATGGGATAGACTGATTAGTTTTATTACATGGAAGAAGAACCAAGGGAAACCACTATCTCACTTATAGAGGTGTTTTTATCGTTTTGTTACCAAAAATAGTTGAAATAAGAAAAACATAGCATTATATGAATTTTTTACAAATTTTCTTTGGGTAATATATTTAGAAATAATAGCTCTCAATATTTCCAAAATCTAAAACCTAATCACACTCACTTGTGTGATACTTGTCAATAAGAAAGATCCTGTAAAAAAAAATATAATTCAATGAATGGAAAATCATCAAGATTAATATTTATAATATTTATGGTTGTATGTGGGATAAAGTTAAATGATACATCAATAACAAAGTAATTATTTTTTGTTCACAAATGACTATTATAGGATGGAATCAATTATCTGGTTATTCCTCAAATCAGAGGTGATCGAGTTCATTAAAAGATATTGGAGTTATGATGTAAAAAACAGGGGAATAAAAATTTTGAATCCTTCAACCAATAAGGGTACACAATTTACCAATAACTAGGTTGAGAATTATATTGAAAAATGAGGAATTTAGTTTTATGTTTCAATAGTGAGTTCTCCAAAAAATTTAGAGTTTTAGAGAAGAGGAACTGTATCATTGTTCACTTAGATTTGATCATTACCATATATAATAAAAAATATATATTGTAATGTTTTAATTATTACATAAGTTTATCAATCCAATAGCACATTACTATATCCCTAATATGTGAACTCTCCCTATTAAATGTTTTACCAGAATAAGATGACTCTAATTTACTTTTATGTTTTGAAAATTAAATGGTTTATTATCAACATGGTGACAAACTATATGTTTTAATTAATGTACAATAAGTTATATTTCTTAGATATTACAAAAATAAAATAAAACATTTTGTAAAAAAAGTAATAAGTTAATAGGGTACATACACGAAATTATGGATTTAGAAAAAAATACTGTTTTCAGAATATGTCATAAAAATTTTACCAATTTTTTGAATAAGAGAGTGATAATGAAATGCGAAGACTATGGGTAGTTATTAAGGGTAAAATAATTTTAGGGTATGAAATAGACATTGATGACACTATATATTATTGGTCAACAAGAATATAAAAACAAAGTGTAGGAAATAACTCTATAATGAAAATATTATTGGTGACAAAACTACCTTTGTTCAAAATAATAAAATAATTTATCATATTAAAAATTGATCCTACATATGGTAGAACCTAAAATCCATAAAAGTGATACAATAAAAAAATTATTCATGGTTATGAATGATTATCTAGACTATATTTAGAAGAATCAATCAAGGGAATTTATTACATAACTAAATGACGACAATGTTATCGGGATATTTGTGAGTATATTGGAAAAACATATTAAATATGGTAAAGGGAATTAGAATAAGACATGAATAGTGAAAATTTGTTATTCCTTAATATATGGAAATGATGTGGATAAAACGTGTTCATTCTTTGACCAGTATGAACCAAAAAATTCTATTTTTTCCTAGGGTTTTGAAAAAAGATTATATTTATATCAAATTTATATAATATAATCATTCCTCAATATAAAACATAAGTAGAAGATAAAAATTAAATAATTTGAGGGATTTATTTTTTATTTAGATGATAATTATTTGTTTTTATTGAAGAAATGTTTTTATGTATTGAAATAAGTTTTGGTAGAATGACATTCATGACTAGAACGGTATTTAAAAAACACAAATATTTTATAGATGGGATGTTTAACATCAAATTCTCATCAAGGTGGAACATGATTGAAGAATGTCGGTTTTCACCTATATGAATAATATATTTTTTAGGAAAATATTTTTCCAAATAGAAATTATTTTTATTAAGACACTAAAAATTTATTTAATTAGTTGGATCAATTGTATAATTTTTTTATTGGTATTATAAGGGAAAATCTGAACATTCATTTCTCAAATAAGTAATTAAATAGAAGTGGATAAAATAATAAACACGAAATATTTGAAGCTAGAAGATAGTATAACTATTACATATGATAAATTATAAAACTACGAAAATGGAAATAAGGTTGATGTATCTTTTTACATGAATATTATTGGGACACTGATATACTTAATAGCTTCATGACTTGACACAAACATGTCAACATGCCAACATTTGCTCTATAAATGTCTTCCCAAATAATTTCATATTATATATATACAAATAATTTCAAGTAATATGAATAATATAATAAACAATGAGTTGCTTAATTATAAAACACAAAAATATGAAATATTTGGATTTACATGTTCATATTGGTATAGATTATGGGACAAAAAATCTACTTAATGGGGTTTTTTTATTAGGAATATTACTGTCATGACCTGTCTATATGGCATGTGCCGTGACTACCCCAAGCCCTCTTTCCAGAGGCCAGGGTCTGGTGATTAGCACCAAAGATGTAAATCCCAATAAAAAGGGAAGGCATTACCTTTATAAAGTAAACAACACAATAGAGTAATCAAGCTAATGTAAACACTATGTAAACTGGGTTCAACTATAAGTGAAGGAAATTAAATGGGTTAGAATACAAACCCAATTGAATGTAAAGTACAACTGAAAAGAAAGTACAACAACTAAAAAGTAAAGCAACAATGCCGATCCATCCACTAGAAATCCTACTAAAGGGTGGGTACAAATAGCCTCCTCAGCTCCTCGGGTCTAGCCGTCCGCTCTATGTACATCCAGCCCAGTGTTCCACCTCCAGTTTCTGACATGCTCTACAAGCCGTAACCACAATCAGTGCCTTCCGTCGTCTTCATCCAACACAACGTAGTTTGGGCATAGCCTGTACAGGGGTGAGTATACGCTACTCAATAGGGACCCCGAGACCCCCAAAGGTCTCCCAGAATCCAGAAAGGATAATCCACAAAGGGAAGATAAAATCACGAAGTAACAACCAACTCTACTTAGGTATATGCCCATACATATACCAAAGTCACCAATTCCAGTTCTTCTTCAACATCCGAGCCCATGTTTGATCTAGTCCACAAAGGATAGCACAGTCCAATCCACATAGTATAACAAAACCCAATCAACACATGATAGAAAAACAATCTTATCGAAGATATTGATTGAAATTTAAGACTCAGTTGACACATGTATAATTCTTCGTAAGATGATAGAGATGATTAGATGTATCCACTAATTTATCTAAGCTGTTAGACCTACGTAGGATACAAGACCGGCTAAGTTGTCGGACCCACAAAGGATACAAGACCAACTACTCTGTCGGACCCACGTAGGATACAAGTACATAGTCAAATACTGCCGGACCCACGTAGGATACAAGAATAGTAGTCACGTATTACCGGACCCACAAAGTATACAAGAATAGTATTCATCGCTGTCGAACCCACATAATATTCCAGTATGGTCGTCATCACTTTCGATCCCATGTAGGATTTCTGTACAGTCATCATCGTCGTCGTCGTCACAACTAGCTCTAAGGTTCCCGCACACAGCAAGCTCAATTTCCAGGAGGGTATACTCCATGATCCAAGGGGGGCCGATATATTAACTATCATGTAGTCCAGAGTTGATGTATCCCAATGTTCGGTCTCGTCAAAAGGAACTCAACGCGACAGATGGCGCGTCAATCAGACGCCCAATCTGAGAGATATTGGCTTTTTCGTCCCAAGGGCCCGGATGGTTTTTAAGTAAACCATCACGACCATACTCCAACTATGTCAAAACCTCGAGAGGGGTAATCTAAAAGAACCGTCTCACTATGAGTAGTCCAACAAAGTCGATGTCATGTCAATCGGATGTCCGGAGCTCAAGTTATAAACATTTCCGCTCCGAGGGCCCAGTTGGTTTCGTGTTCGAACCAACCTGGTCATAGCCAAATTTTTCTGAAACCTTAATTTTAATATACTGAAACTACCTTCTCGATCTAAGGATCCCATCGCAACTAATGGGGCATCAATCAGAGGTACGTAGCCCAAGATATGGGCGTTTGAACGAATCTGTCCGATTTTAGGGGGTTTGGGCCCAGACTGACCCGGCCCAGAACACCCCGGGTCCGCCCGAACCAGGGCGACCTGACCCGGGTCCGGGTCCAGACCATTAGGGCTCAGCCCGACCTGGCTGGCGCAACCCGGCATTGCTCGCATGGCCCGGCCCGGTGCCGGCAGCCCGGCCAGGTGCAGCCGGTTCGGCCTGGTCCGCTCGGCGCTGGCCGAGCGGGGTGGCTCGGCGCTGGTCGAGCGGACGCAGAAAGGGGGGGTGGGGGCGCGACCCCCTCATTTTTTAATGGTGCCCCTCACGTGGGGGCTCGCACCTTTTCCAACCGTCGGGGGTTACAAACCCCCGGACCTTCCCGATTCCGGCCGGCCGTGATTGCCGACCGGTGTGCTGTCAGGGGACCCCCCGCGGGTCCCGTCTTCCCTTGCCCCGGCGGCCGGATTTCCGGCTGCCCATCCCAGCACTGCGACAGCCTTGGGTTGTATTCATTTTCTGACCAGAACAGCGCGACGGTGTCGCGCCCCTCCACCGCAGCCCCACTCCGGCCGCGTCGTCTTTCGGCCTCAATGGCGCGGCACGACACCGCAACGCTCCTTCGTCGCGTTCCTCCTCGTTCCTGCGCGGTGCCATTGCACCGCGCCGCCTTTGTTCGAGCCACAACGAGTACAAAAAAATGGGGGTGGAGGGTCGGTTGGGTTCATTCGGTCTGATCTCCTCCCATAAATTTGATAAAAGGTGGCCAAATATCTAACGAAGAATGCAAGGAATAATCATGTTGTAAAAACACACCCCTACATCAAGAAGTTTTCATACAAAGATCGTCACGGAAAAATGGCATCGCGAGGTTGGTTCGATGACATCGTTGGCGAGCATTAAAGAAGGGTATGTCGTCCCACACCTATTACAGCGAAGGGAGAGGTCATCACGTAGTCTCTCCATGGTGCTCTGGCGTTCTTCGCATTCTTCAACGGGGAAGGAGATGACCTTCAAGAACGCAACAGTTCTCCCCTCTCTTCCACACAACTAATCAACCCCCCATAAGTTAAGACCTTGTCTTATTTTATTGACACACACACATTCCAGCATTAATTTTAAATTCAAATGATATCATTCAATTAATTAAATTAAATGAATATAATTTAACAATCCAATTAATTGCGGTAGTTGACATGTCATTAATTTGGGGGAGTGGGTGTGTTACACAATTAATTACAAGAAGGAGGTTTAATGGAATTGAAGGTGTGGGGATCGCGTGGGCCCCACATAACAAATATCCTACCAAGTACAGTTAGGATGTAGTGGGTCCCAATCATACTTTCATGCATAGGTTATAACTACTTAGAATATAAATAAAAATTGTAGCACAAATATTTATTTCGCTCTTCAATTAACCCATTTATTTAGTAACCTCACCCGAGGAAACGCAACCCCATAAAAGGTGTTCCTAAGCAATTACTGGCGCTTCGGTTTCATCAGTGCCCTCAGATATTGATTATGAGCAACGGTTCAAAAGTTAGGAAAACCAGCTCGTTCGTTCAATGAACGTACCCGAGCTATACTTTGGAAAATGATTCCAGGCACACTGGGCCTCAGAATCAGGTGCCGTCAGAAAATACGTACTCGTAAAATCCCAAATAAAATTAATAAAAAAATTTCCATTGAAATTTACAGGTCTTTACATTACTCCCACCACGGGGCTTTACGTCCCCGTAAAGATAAATCACAAACTAGAGGAACAAATGAGGGTACTGAGCACGCATCTGAGCCTCCCTCTCCCAAGTGCTCTTTTGGTTGTTCACATGATTCCACCTGATGCGAACTAGAGGAATTGACCACCCATATAGGACCTGCTCCTGTCAATCCTTGATCTCCGATGGGACCTCCGCAAAAGTCGCCCTGTCATCAATGTCCATCTCCCCATGGCTGATGATATGTGTCATGTCATGCACGTATCTCCTCAGCTGAGATACGTGGAAGACATCATGCACACTGTGCAACTGAGGTGGTAGAACCAGGTGATAAGCCACCTCGCCTATCCTTTTGAGAACCTAGAATTGTCCGATGAATCACGAAGATAACTTTCCGCCCCGAACAAATCCCCGTAATCCACGTCGAGGTGAGACCCGCAAGAACACGTGGTCACCATCCTCAAACTCCAGTGGTCTCAGCCTCCTGTCATCATAAGACTTATATCGGCTCTGAGCTATCCTCATCTTCTCCTGGATGACCTGGACCTTCTCTGTCATGGCTTGGACCATCTCTGGTCCCACAAGTGCTGACTCCCTAAGCACATAGGTGATCTACAAGGTCGAACATATTATGCCTCCTATGGTGCCATCCCGATGGTGGAGTGGTAGCTGTTGTTGTACGCAAACACCACCAATGGTAGGTGATCCTCCCAGCTATGACCAAAGTCGAGGACACATGCACGAAGCATTTCCTCGAGATTCTGAATGGTCCTCTCTGTCTGACCATCCATATGAGGGTGAAATGCAGTGCTCAGACGTAGCTACGTCCCGAATGCCTCCTACAACCCCTTCCAAAGCTGGGAAGTAAAGAGAGCATCTCTATGGGAGACTATAGATTATGGAATACCATGAACCTTTACGATATTTTGAACATAGAGACATCCCATACTCCCCACTGAGCCCTTCTCTCTGATGGGTAATAAGTGGGCCGACTTGGTGAGTCGGTCGGCAATCACCCAAATTGAGTCATGACCTCCAGAAGTATGTGGATTCCCAGTAACAAAATCCATAGATTTGCCATCCCACTTCCACTCTTTGACCTCTAAGGGTTGTACTAGGACTGCTAGAACCTGGTGCTCTACCTTCACTAGATAACAGGTGAGGCATCGAGAAATGAACTCAGCTACATCCTTCTTCATACCCGGCCACCAGTGCTGTCGTCTGAGATCATGGTACATCTTCGCTACCCCTGGATGTACCGCTGAAGGGGAAGTGTGGAACTCGATCAGCACCTCCTCCTATAAAGAATATGGTACCATGGTATGTCCCATAAAAAAGACTTCATGCCCTCCTACTACAGAGAATCCATCAGGTGCATGTCCTGTGGAAATCTATACACGTCGGATCACAATGTAAACGTCCCCACGTTGTGCCTCTCTGACCCACTGAAGAAGTGGAGGTGTGATTGTGAGTGACTGATGGAAGGTTGCCCCATCTCTATCCATTAAGGATATATGCAAAGCGGCTAGCTGCCCTGTCACCTCTCCATGTAGCTGAATGCCTATCCACCCGATGAGAGCATCAGCTTCAAAGTTCCCCTTTACAAGAGTATAGACTATCTCAAAGTCATAGTCCTGGAGGAACTGAAACCATCATCATCGTCTCATGTTCATGTACTTCTGTGAGAAGATGTACCTGAGACTCTGGTGGTAAGAATAGACTGTAAAGTTCTCTCCCATCAGATAGTGTCACCACATATTTTGAGTGAGTACCACTGCTGCTAACTCCAGGTCAGGGGTAGCGTACTTCTACTCATGTTGCCTCAACTGTCGTGATCCATAGGTGATCATTGCCCTCTCCTGCATCCGGACACACCCGAGTCTGGTCCTGATGCATTGTATTAGACTACGTACCCTAATCCATCCTCTGGTTGCCTCAAGATAGGTGCGCTAGTCAATCTCTCTCTCAGCTTCTGGAAGATCTACAGACATCTATCTGGCCACATGAAGGGTTTCCCCTTCTTGGTCAAAGATGAATGCGGTGACACAACACTGGAGAAGTTTGGCACGAATCTCCAGTAGTACCCAGCCAAACCTAGGAAACTCCGCACCTCTGTCAAAGTCCTGGGTGGCTCCCAAGCTAGCACAGCCTCAATCTTCACAAGATCCATCACAAATCCCACCTCATAGATGACGTGTCCCAAGATGTAGACTTGACAGATCCAGAACTGACACATCGATAACTTACCATAAAGCTGGTGCTCTCAGAGTGTGGCCAGTACAACCCGCAAGTGGTAGGCGTGCTCCTCCTCAGTGGTCGAGTATATCAAAATGTCGTCGATGAAGACAATGACAAATCGAACATGGTAAGGCTGGAAGATCCTGTTCATGAGGTTCATGAACACTCCTGGAGAATTGGATACACTGAAAGGCCTATCCAAGAACTCATAGTGGCCATACTGACATATGAAGGTCGTCTTCTGCACGTCCTCGTCCCGAACTCTAAGCTGATGATAGCCTGACCTGAGGACTATTTTCGAGAACCACCTCACTCCCTTGAGCTGAACGAAGAGGTATTCAATCCTCAATAGAGCATACATGTTCCTTATGGTCACCTGGTTCAGGAGACAGTAATTGACACACAATCGCAAGCTCCTGTCCGCCTTCTTGGCAAACAATATCGGGGAAGCCCAGGGTGAAACACTGGGTCAGATGAATCCCTTACTCTGCTAGTCCTCCAAATGTACCCATAGCCCTCGAAGCTCAGCAGAAGCCATCCGATATGATGGAGTAGATATCAGGGCTGTCCCGGGGTACAGGTCAATATAAAAGTCTACCTCTCTAGAAGGGGGTAGTCCTGGAACGTCGTCAGGAAAAACGTCCGCATACAGATCCACCGCTACAGGAAAACTCGGACTCCGCACATCAAATAATCCTAGGATGAGGCTATCCAACTGATTAATGATGGGATGTCCTCTCCTCTGCATGAGTGCTTCCTGAACTATAAAGGCACTCTTATTACCGGTGAAGGTGAACATGCTCCCATCGGTGCGAACACATCGTACCTTGCGCCTAATACAGTCAATCTGAGCATGGACTGTAGATAACCAATCCATGCCCTCAATGACGTCGTCTGTCCTTGACGCCGATACAAGAAGATCCCAACTGAAGCTCTCTCCTCCTAGAGTAAGCTCACACTACCGAAACCAGTGCATAATCGTCGAGTCTGCTCTCGTAGGAGTCTCTAGACGTATGGATTGAGCCAATGGATCCATCGTAATCTCCGAGCTCCAAAAAAGTGAAAAAATAATGAAATAATGACTTGCTCCTGTGTCTATAAGAACTGCAGCAGGGGTGGATTAGACATAGATAATATCTCGAATCATCTCTAGTGCACCGTGGTCATAGGCCTCCACTACCTGAAGCTGAGCCTGCCTCGGCTCGCTAGTTCCCTATGGTCGGGGTGGACCTTCTGGTGGTGGTGGTGGTAAAGCCTCAAAGCACCACCCACCACCTGCCGCTCGGCCAGCTCCTCTCCCTCATCCGCATGCTCCCTGTGGACCGCCACAGTCGACCCTCTGCCTCTGCTGGGGTGTTCCCTCAGCCATTTGCTGCTCCTTTACACAGCGGGTCGGGGCAGTCACGAGCCATGTGGCCCTGTCGCCGCATGTGTATCATTGTCTGCTCCTCGTAATATTGGCTCTACGTCGTGTGCCCCGCACCTCTGAGCCAGCGGCCTGAGGTCTTCCTCCTGATGGTCTGGTCTGCCAGGACCCTTGTGACATCCGTCGACTGCCAGTTGCTGAAGACATAGCTACATACCGCCCTGCGGTAGGTCTCTCTACTGGTGTAGGCTCATCTAGAATGCTCTCTACAAAGAGGGATCGCTCCAATACTTCTTCCTGCATAGGTATTCTGAGGGATATAATCAATGCCCTGATCTCATGCCCTAGTCGCTGCTCGATGGTCTGGGCTCGGAAGAATGGGTCAGATACCATGTCTGTAGAGTAGCGCGAGAGATCAGTAAACCTCGCTGAGTACTGGGATACCATCATGCTCCACTTCCACAGTTGTAGTTGCTCCTGAATGTGCACCACACAGAGGGTGGCTAGGACAAACTCTGAGTGGAAGCGTCTCTCAATGTCTATCCAAAGAAGGGATGCCTCGTCGTGCACCTAGAGCATCAGGCTCCACCATCTGCCAACTGCCACGTGCAAGAGACTCACTGCAAGGATCACCATGAGGTCTTCTAGTGTCCCTAATAACTTGAAAACTCGTACAACAGCATGAATACAATCCTCGGCTACATGAGGGTCCGTCTCCCCACAGAACCTGGGCGGTCTCTGATGCTGAAACATGTGCAGTGCACTAAGGTGACGTGCACTCTAAGTGGCTGGGGATGGTGTCATCGGTGGCTCAGTGGGTAGAGGTACTGCCAGTGCCCCCGCTGTAATAGGGACCTACACTGAGGCCACATCGGTCGGTGGGATTTCGTCTCATACAAATCTCAAAACCCTAGCTGGCTGACGTAGTGGGGCCATCCTGAAAAGAAACAGTTGTTCCACAGTCAATAAAATATACCTGGTGAGCTGACAAAAGTAATAACAAAGAAAATTTTTGAAACACACATGCAATCAATGATTTCGTGCACTGAGTCGGAAATCAGAAGTCAGGGTCCTTGTGTATGGATACGTTAGTCGATGCACCAACACTAGACTCACTAGACTGATAACCACACTCAATTCCCTTTAGAGTATTTCTTCACATAGAATAAAGATCAAAGTCCTCAATTCTACGGTATAACCGAACTCCTTTGATACCAATTTGTCACGAACCATCCTCGGGGCCCATGCCGTGACTACCCCAAGCTCGCCTTCCATAGGACAAATGCGGGCGACTAGCACCAAATACATAAATCCAGATAAAAAGGGAATGAATTTCCTTTAAAATGTAAACAACACCACAGAGTAAGCAAGCTGAGGTAAACACTAAGTAAACTAGTTACAACTGTTTATACTGGAAAGTAAATGGGTCAGGATACAAACCCAACTGAAAGTAAAGTACTACTGAAAACAATGTACAACAACTAAAAATTAAAGCAGCTACGTCGAGCCATCCACTAGAATTCCCACCAGATGGATGGGTATAGATAGCCTCCTCAGCTCCTCGGGTCCAGCTGTCCGCTCCGTGTACGTCCCGCCCAGTGGTCCACCTCCAAGTACCGAATTGCTCCACAAGCCTCAACCATGATCTGCACTATCCTTCATCTGCATCCAACACAACATAGTGTGGGCATATCCCATGCAGGGGTGATTATACTCTACTCAGTAGGGGCCTCATGACCCCCGAAGGTCTCCCAGAATCCACAAATAATAATTCAAAAAGGAAAGATACAATAACGAAGTAACAACCAACTCTACTTATGTATATGCCCATACACATACCTAAGCCACCAATTCAAGTACGTATTCAACATCCAATCCCATGTTCGATCTAGTCAACACAGGATAGCACAATCCAATCCACATAGGATAACTCAACCCAATCCACACACGATAGCAAAACAATCATATCGAAGATATTGATTGAATGTCAAGACTCGGCTCACATAGGTATACTTCTTTGTAAGAAGATAGAGATGATTAGATGTATCCACTGATTCATCTATGCTATCAGACCCACGTAGGATACAAGACCAGCTAAGCTGTCAGACCCACAAAGGATACAAGACCAGCTACTCTGCCGGACCCACGTTGGATACAAGTAGAGAGTCAAATACTGACAGACCCACGTAGCATACAAGAATAGTAGTAACGTACTACCAGACCAAAAAAGGATACAAGAATAGTAGTCATCACCGCCAAACCCATGTAGGATTCTAGAACGATCGTCGTTGCTGCCGATCCCACGGAGGATTTCTGTACAGTCGTCATCATCGTCGCAGTCGCAGCCAGCTCTAGGGTTCCCACACACATCAAGATCGATTTCTGGGAGGGTCCACTCCATGAGCCAAGGGGGGATGATACATAAAGTGACACGTAGTCCGAAGTTGATGTATCCCAAAGTTCTGTCTCTTTAAAAGGAAGTCAATGTGACAAACAGCGTGTCAATCGGACGCCCGGTCTGAGAGTTATTGGCTTTTTCGTCTCAGGAGCCCGGTCGGTTTATAAGTCAAAACTAACCTGACTGTACTCCAACTGCATCCAAACCTCGAGCGGATTAAGCCAAAAGAACCATCTCACAAAGAGAAATCCAACAATGTCGACGACACATCAATCGAACGTCCGAAGCTCAAGTTATAAGTGTTTCCGCTCCGAGGGGCCGGTTGGTTTCATGTTCGAATCAACCCAGTCATACCCAATGTTCTCAGAATCCTTGAGTGTAATATACCTAAACGACCTTCCTAATCCATGAATCACATCGCAACTGACGGTGCATCAATCAGAGATCTGTAGCCCATGATTTGGGGTTTGAACGAATCTGACCGATTTTAGGTGGTTTGGGCACGGACCGACCCGACCCAAAACCCCCTAGGTCGGGCCGAAACCGGTCGACCTGACCCGGGTCTGGGTCCGGCCCATTAGGGGGCCACCCGGCCTAGTGCGGCCAGCCCGGCCCGGCAAGGGCGGCCTGTCCAGCCAGGGCAGCTCAGCACTGGTCGGGCGGGGCGGCACGACGCCGACCTAGCGGACGCGGAAACGGGGGTCGTGCTGCCCCCCTCGTTTTGTAACTGTGGCCCGCATGTGGGGGCCAGCCCCTTTGCCAACCGCCGGGGGTTACAAACCCTTGGCCCTTCCCGATTCCGGTCGGCCGATGTGCCGCTTCGGGACCCCCCTCGGGTCCCACATTCCCTTGCGCCGGTGACCGGATTTCCACCTGCCCTTCCCTGCACTTTCGTGGCCTTAGGTCGCAGTCTTTGACAGAACAGCACGGTGCGACGGTGTCAGGCCCCTCCACCATGGCCTACCAAGGATGTGGCCCTCCATTGTTCTCCAGCACGGCATGACGGTGTCACGCCATCCATCGTGGCCCAACTCTGGCCACAGCTTCATTCGGCCTGAACGACGCGGCGCGACAGCACTACGCTCCTTCGCCGTGTTCCTCATCATTCCCGCGTGGTGCCCTTGCACCGTGCCGCCTTTGTTTGAACCGCAACGAGTACAACAACAAAGGTGGAGGAGGGTTGGCCGTTTTCGTGTGGTCTGACCTCATCCAGTTAATTTGATAATAGGTGTCCAAATATTAAATGAAGAAGGTAAGGAATAAACACGCCGTAAAAACACACCCCTAACTCAAGAAGTTGTTATACAAAGATCATTGCGGAAAAACGTCGTCGCAAGGGTTGTTCTAAGATGGAGTTGGAAAGCGTTCAAGAAGGGGATGTCATCCCACACCAGTTCCAGAGAAGGGAGAGGTCGGCACGTTGTCTCTCCTTGGTGCTCCAGCGTTCCTCACGTTCTTCAATGAGGAAGGATATGTCCTTCAGGACCACAAGAGTTCTACCCTCTCTTCCACACAATGAGTCAACCCCCCATAAAATAAGACCTGGTGTTATTTTATTCACACACACACATTCAAACATTAATTTGAAATTCAAAAGAACTCATTCAATTAATTCAATTAATTGAAGAGCATTTAACAATCCAATTAATTGCAAGTGTTGACATGTCATTAATTTGCGGGAGTGGGTGTGTTACACAATAATGTGAAGGTGGGAGGTTTAATGGAATTGAAGGGGTGGGGCTTGTGTGGGCCCCACTTCACTAATATACTACCAAGTGGAGTTAGAATGTAGTGGGTCCCACTCCAACTTTCATGCATAGGTAATAGAAATAAAAATTGTAGCACAATTTTTTATTATACTCTTCAGTTAACCCATTTGTTTAATAACCTCACCTGAGAAAACACAACTCCAGAAAAGGTGTTCCTAAGAAATTTACGAAGTTGAGGTTTAATCGGTGCCCTCAGATTTCGATTCCAAGCACCGGTCCAAAAGTTAGGAAAACTTTCTTTTTCGTTCACTAAACTACCCGAGCTAAACATCAGAAAATGATTCCGAGCACACCGAGCCTCAGAATTAGATTCCTTCAGAAACTGCGTACTCGTAAAATCCCAATGAAAATTAAGAAAAAAATTTCCATTGAAAATTACGGGTCATTGCAATTACTGTATTTCATAGTTGAATTAAATAAATATTTTATTTCATGAGATAATTATAAGATGAATATATTACTTCCACCCAACAATTTTGTAAAATAGTGTATATGAATAAAACAATTAACTATTTTTCTATTAATGTGGAATATTTTATTAAAATACTATAAAGGAAACTACAATGATATTAATATTTCAGAAAACTTATTTATAATTTTATAACTAATAAAATTGAGTTTAAATATTATTACTAAAATTATGATAATGATCTAGGAATAGAGAAATAACAGTATCTTTCAATACAATATCAAATAGAAAATATCATTATGGAGCCACTAACTAAGGTGTATTTTAAAAGGAATTAGTTGGATCATTGATTCCAACTAACTCCATCCACCTAGTTTGTGCGGAGAAACACCACTCACTTCACTATTGCAATTTTATTGTAAGAAAATGTTTTTCCTTGCTCATGATCATAATTACTTTATTTATAATTTTTTATTATTATCATTCAATGAAATTCAATTGTTATTCATTTTAAAATGGGGATAAAAGTTATTATTTTAGCTCAAAAGATATAGAATCCAAATGTGTTTTTAGATGAAGTGGAATGGGCTTAGAGTGTTATTAACAAAATAAAAAGGAAGAGAAATTATATAATAATGATTGAGAAAGGGGAGTGTGGATGAATGTTTATCCATATGGAGACATTTTGTAGATAGGTTTAATATATAAAACACATGGAAGTATTTTCATGAAATATATTTCAATTATGTTTTTTTGAACACAAGAATAATGAGACATATTTATTATGAGTTTTTTTATACAATAACAAATAGAATCCATGACGATAGGATTTTTAGGTAGATATTTTTTTAAAATATGGTTTTCATTGATGTTGTTAGGTGAATTCATGATGAATCAATAATTGAAATAGTATTATAGATTTCAACAATTCAAAAGGAATTAATTTTGGTAAATAAACCTTTGAAGATAATTTTTTATTTTTTTTGGAAACCATTGAAGGAACCACCCATGAGGCCTATAAAAAAGGTGAATATGTCCTATAGAGATTTATAAGTTATTAAAGAATTTATGTCTGTAGAATAGGAGTCACACGTTGAAAATTTATTATACACTACATTTAAAATTAAATTGGTTAATTACAGAGAAAGGGAAGTTTATAATTTTATGTTAGGTACTCTGAAAGAGTTGTCAATGACTTCAAAAGTGTATTTTCAGTGAAATATCATTTTTTCTACAATTAAATGTGTTTTAGTTGGAAAATGGAAATTCCCAACTTCATAATATTTAATGGGATGTTGATAATAATTTTGTACATAAAAAATGAGATTCAAATGATCTTAAGGGCACTTAATAAGTCATTTCATGAGTTTTTATGACATTAATATTACTATTTTTGGAAAAACATTCTCTAAATATGAAATTTTTGGTCATACCACAAGAAGACATAGATAGATTTCCATGAATATTTCTATGTGATTCTCATGATGCAAACATATGTGTTGGGTTATAACCAGATATTGGTGTATTTAAATGATTCTTCAAATGTGATACATTCAATATATATAAAACATATTGCACAATGGTATTAGGCTATTTTCAGTGAATATTCATTGTTGAGGCATATGATTTGATATTAAGGAATGAATGACTGTAAAATCATTTATAAAAAACTATTTTGAGATGCATGTTATGAGTTATGGATGAAGTAAATAGTATATATAATAAAATAATGGGGATATCTGATTCAATAAATTTCTTATTTGAGAATAACTCTATGATAGATATAGTCAAACAAAGAACATGGATAGATTCATGTTGATCACTCCATAGTGGACACTTTATTCTATAAATAAGTAGATTCTTGATCAAATACATATGTAGTTGTTATTTAATAATTGTGTTATGATAATAAGTACAATGTACTCAAATAGACTTATCAAAATACAATTGTAATTCTAAAACAATTAAAAACACATGGGATAATTATAAATCCACAACGTTTGTGATTTAATCTAAGCCATTGGGTTAAGTAATGGAGGATTAAAATTTTAAATTAAATTTCTCAAATATATATAAAAAATGGATATAAGAAAAAATCTTATGGATATTGAGATATCTTGTTCACAACCAGGATCATATTGGGGCTTGAGTCATTACAACCCCAAGCCCACCTGAATAGGCCCTGGGGTGATGACCAGTGTCAAAGGAATATTTAACATTGGGAGAACTTTTACTAATTATATATATTCACACACAAAACCATATCAATGAATACTTGCAAATTGAAATACTAAAAGATGAAACCTATATATAAAATTAACTAAACAAGAATAATTTACACGGTAAACATGAGTACTATAGTGAAAAATGTAAAGTAATGGGGAAAAAGATACCCGAACAAAAATATGTCTGAACCAAATATACTGTAAAAGTAAACTGCTGAGAGAGCCCATCTATTGAATTATATAATATACCCACCATACATGGTCAAAAGAAATAGGAATCTCTAAAATTTTATAATGACATCAATTAAAAATCTTCAATCTGTATAAGACTTGAAACATGTGGGAAACCCCCGTAAATGGTTGAGTATATAAATTCAGAGTATTTTTCGCAAACACTAACATGGAAGTAATATGTGATATAGTCGGAATAGAAAGACAATAGAAGAGAGATACATTCAAAGACAAAATCTCAACCTAAACTAAGAGTGAAACTATCTCCATAAAAATATATGATTCTCTATAGGGTTAGTAGGTGAAATACACATAAACCTTTCTCCACCTACAGTAGGAGAGTTGACTCATCCAACTATGAGAAAATAAACACAGAAGGCATGTGGAATACCCAACATGTTTTCACCTCTCTTGAATAGAGAAAACCCAAATCCAAGTGTATGGCTATAGAAGAATATATATATATATATATATATATATATATATATATATATATTCTCATTAAAATAAGAAACAAATAAAGAGAAAGGGGATCTCCATATCACACATTATCCCAAGATGATGAGTAGCCAATAGTTCCAAATTTCCATTAAAAATGCCAAATATATCACATGTTTTCTAATAATTAATTACATAAATCAAGCCATACTTCATCATTGTGTCAAAAAAATTGAGTTGGGACTCAAAGCAAAGGACTTGTGCTCTAGGGAAGCAATTGGGTTCCACTACCTAAGTATGCGTAGAGGACTCATTCCATACCGTTGGGTGGAGGTGCCAGTTTAGTGTCATGACGACCTTCCACATTATATGATATGGGGGGTTCCACTTGAATGATAGAGGAACTAAACTCAAGATTATGTGTGTTTCCATTTTATAGGTTGAGGACCAACGACCAAGTGTGACAGATGGGTTTCACTCTGGTCATCATGGACATGTGACATATTTGATTGGGGGTTTCATTCAGAATTTCAAAACTAAAGGACATGAACCCCTCCTGATTGGGTGTCACAATCTAATTTTTGAGGACCCATACACTGGTTTTATATCGGGTTACACTGTAGTCATCTAGGAACCACACCCTACCATAGAGGGGGGATCCACTCATAAGAAGAATATAAAGACCCCGTATGATTAAAGTCGACATTTTAGGTCACCCAAATAAGTTCTGTTCATTGAAATTTTCACATAATATCTTAAAATAATAAATTTATTGAGCCTAAAAATTATACATGAAACAATACTCAAGATTGTATACTTGAATGACAAAATATGATTCCATACAAAGGAGATACAAATCCATAAAATTTCATAAAAAGAACCATGAGGTACACAACGTGTGAGGGGACCCTAACATTGTGTAGTCCTAATCCACCACCTGACGATGTCCCTCGCAAGAAAACTACTACCCAAAAATAAAGTATTCCATTCAGTGTATGTGGAATACATGGATTGTCCTAGGTACATTTTTTAGTCCATGACATTCTTTCCATTTCGATATAAATAATCCATGTTTGTGTACATGGTGGGTGAAGTGTTTCTCCACATGGGGTTCCACCAGTGTACTCTGGACGTGTCCATGTACTCTAGTACATGGCTATGTTACTGGACATGTACTACAATACATATTCCTACATATTTGGTCCATAATATGGATCTTGTACATAGGGATGAGGTACATGACATGTAGTTGGGATACACACCTTTTCATCCTAATAATTTCACAAAAATGTAACCATCATACATAACTGGAAACAAACTTTTTGTTCATTGTTGTACATGAGGTGTATTTGGGGTTTTTTCACAATAACATAGATCTGTGATCTGTTCCTCAATTCATGATGCTCTGATTCAATTTTGGCCCTATCTTCATATTAAATTGTCAGATCTGGCATCATTCGAAATATTCTTTCCCTCATGTGGTTGGAAATGCAATTCCAATCACCCACAGGGGTTTTCTTTCATTCATCCCATATTCATCCAATCCTTTACCTTTGATTTCATGATCTTAAAACATCAAAATTATCACATGTTCCTCAAAAAAATCCTATAACTAGCCTTATTTCATTTATTCATTCCTTGTTCGTCAATATGTCATGATTGTTGTGGTCTGATTAGACTTTGTACCACCTTCCATTATGTAACTAGGACAACAATGTCCTACCAGTGATGAAAAAATGAAAAATTTGAATAATGGAAGCACATAAAAGATTAACTATCATTGAATAATAATTCATGGCCAATGATCATGAACTATGATACCAAGGCTAGAAACCAAAGAAATAATCCAATTAATGGGAACTTGGGGGGAATGAAATGGATTCAATTGATATATATCAAAAGAAGAGGATGATCTAGTTAGTAAATTTAATTAAGAAGGGTTTATACCACAAATTGATGAATCCTACCTTGTTATTGGATCTTTTACCTTCAATGAAATTGATCACCTATTATAGAAGGATGTTTTGGAATTTTCCACATCCTGATCTGCTTCATAATAGAGCTTCATCATCAATCTAATGTGATTATTAAATAAAGGAGGAAAGAGAAGCTCTAGATTACTCCAAAGGTTTTTTTCATTACCCTATAGAATTATCCATGGAATTATTCGTATAGAATTTCATTTTGTTTTAAAATGAATGAATGAATTATTGTAAAAATTAATTATTTCCCAGAGTATGCTACCAATGATCCAGGAGCTAGAATTTCCCATGTTGAACAATTTTATTTTTCACCTAGTATAATAAACACATCCCAAATTCATAAATTTCCTTATATTAATAATCAGATATTTATTTTATGTTTTCCCAATTTTCTTTAAGAACTGTTCACAGACATTACAAAATACATTTAATATTTTTCTAAAATTAATTCTTAGAACACATGGTCATATAATTTCACACCATCATAAAGACTATCTATGAATATATATATATATATCAAAGTAATAAAAGGAAAAAATGTGTCTCTATATCATTCCCTAATTCAATATTTTCATCCCATAAAAAAACCAACCAAACTACTCATAATACTGAGCCCACATATGGATATCAAACTTTTATCAACCCTACTACTTGTTCCCATGATAAAAAAACATTTGAGTTCAAGCTCCGCCCAATAGATGATGTGTGTATGTCCATAAACAGATCTAATTAGCAATGTCACATGGAACATGGCATGCCCTCTTTTGAGATGTGGGTGCATGGCATGATGTTAGGCAACCTCGCTAACCATTTTATCAATCATGAAGCACCTAATGAACATTGGGGATATATTGACACCATGTGTGAACCTATAGAATCATCATCATGGGTAGAAGCTTCGGAAAATTAGGTCTGACTAATCAAAATTTAAGGTCCTTTGATAACATTTTGTGTAAGATTTATGTCTTGTCTAGGCTATCCTCATCCTCCCACGGATGACCTTAACATTATCTGTTGTAACCTGCTTTATATATGTTCCCACAATAGTTGTTCCACTTAGCTCTATCAAGCCCATGGGAGACCATTAGTGTCTCCCATTCAATTCCTAAAAAGTTTTTAGGCCACTGTTAGAGTGGTATTTTTTGTTTTATATAGACACCACTAATGGAAATTTATCCTACCCACTCTATCCAAAGTCTAACATACATTATCTTAGTATATCCACAAAAACATAGATTGTGGGATTGATCTACTCATCTTTATTAGTTTGAATGTATGAACTCATCTTCATTTTGGGTATTGAATGCCTCCTAATGGTCTCTAGAAAATCATCATGTAAACTGCACATCCAGATTAGAGAAATTCTCGAGGGTACCCCCATGTAGGAGAATTATCTCTCATATGTACAAATCTCCAATACACTCCACAAAATTCTACTGCCCAATATAAATTACTTTTTATGATTCCATGATACATTCAAATATCACCTATATGGAATCCTGGACCTTCACTGTGAATCTAATCCCTATCAAAAAGTCCATGGATATGTAGTTCCATTTCCACTCCACTATCTCAAGGTGCTGCAACAAACCTTCTTGAACATGGTGATCAGCCTTCACCTACTAATAGGTGAGGCATTGAGAGATTAACTTAGTCTTTTATCATCTCAATTCTAACCACCAAAATTGACTCTTAAGGTGTTTATTCTTCTTTCCCACACTGGTATGTATAGCTAGGGGAGAAATGTGGAACTCACACATCACCTCCTCCCGCATCATGACTAGAACACACATCCACTAATGAAAAAATATGATGTGATTCCCTCCATTAGAATATGAATATTGTGAATCCCCCGTGGATATCTTGTCATTTATCACCTCACATTAGATATCTCTTGGATGGGGATCTTTCACATGCTCCGAAAGAGTAGTCAACACTATAAACTATAAAAAATCTATACCCTCCTGCTCCACCATAGTCATCTGCAGGGAGGCCAACTACTCTAAATCCTGATGCCCAAAAAATTCTCAGACTTCCTAATAAGGGTATCTCCTATAACCTCTCCCTTCCCTAGAGTATATAATCTCTTGAATTCATAGTCCTATTGGAGCCTTAACTAGCATCTTCTTCTTATTTCAAGTCTCTCTACGTGATGATATACATTAGACTCTGATGGCATTAGTAAATCCCAAACGACTCCCACTGAAGATATTGCCTCCACATCATTTGGTAAATGACTTGAACAACAAAATCTAGGATTTGAATTGAGTAGTTCTTCTCATGGGGTCTCAACAGCCTTGACCCTTAGGTGAAAACTATATTCACACATCAACAAACAACTAGTCCCATATCATTAGGGATCACAATACATTATGTACTCTACACCATCCTATAGTAGTCTCAACATATAATCACACATCTACCTCAACCTCAAATCCTTGAAGGCCCTCTAAGACTACTAAATCTAGGTAAACTGCTTCGCTTTCCACATCATGGTGGTCAAAGAGGCTGCCTTTCTAGAGTTTTCTACTATAAACATTATATAATATTGTACCAAACCGAGAAATCTCTACACATGTGGATTTATCTTGAGTGGTTCCCAATAAATCACTACATTAATAATTTTTGGGTAAATGACTAAAACATATTCTGAAATGAAATTCCCTAAAATTTTAACATCATAAATACATAACTAACACATTGAGAGTTTTTCATACTGAAACATATCTCAAAAAAATTATTGAACCATCCTCAAGTGCTCTCTATATTCCTCATATTATGTAGTGTAAATGTGTATGTTGTTGATGATGATGACCAAAAACTAGCCCTATTAATTCTCGAAAGTCTGGTTCATCAATGACAGAAATTCAAAGGAGGAACTAAACACATCAATGAGAATCACTATAAAATCGTAGTGTCTATAGAAAGATGTGAATTCCAAATTTGAATATCATTCATGAAAACCCTCAACTAGTGGTATCTAGACCTAATATCAATCTTCGAGAACCATATCACACCTCACAATTAAACAACGAGGCATTCAAACCTCATATAGGGTTACATATTCATTATCATGGATTGGTTTAGGAGAAGATAATCCACACAACAATGAAACCCTATAATTCCATTTTCTCAAACAACACTAGTGCTTCCTAGGGCGATACACTAAGTCCAATTAAACCCCTCTATCTAAGGTCCTCCAACTATAACCACATCTCCCGGATCTTAGTAGGGGGCATTCGATAGGCCTAATAAGATATCGGAGTGATCCTAGGATTCATGTAATTAAAAACATCCAACTTCTCCTTAATTGTTAGACCTTAAACATTCTTATAGAAGATGTCCAAATAATCCTCTAAAAAAGTGATACTCAAGATAACTGAATAGCATGATGGAGCTTGGGAAAAACTCATAAATCAAGGGTTGATTTTCCACAACATCCTGATCGTAGAACCAACTCATCCCCTATGAGATATCTCTCACCCATAAATGTGAATCTCATCCCATCAGTGCATAATCATCTGAATTTTCTGAAGGGATAGTCAATCTAGGATCACACCATTTATAACCATTCCATACCCATGATGATGTCATGAGGTTACATCATGGAGACACAAATTTCCCACATTAACTACTCTTTACCCTATAATATCTTGTAAGTCCATAAAATAACAGATATTGAGGAAGCATTATGTGTTGGAAACTGATGAAAAATGTGGTTGGATAGAAACCTAATCCCATGATAATGATCTCTCACCAGGAGTATAAATATGAAAGAAGGAAAAAAACATATTTATACTAATACAAAACAATGAGTATATAAACAAATATCGTACCTCTATTCATCTTATGCGTTGTGGGATCATAAGGCTCCAATGCCTTTAGCTAGAAGCACCCTCACAACTACCTCCATAATCCAAAAATGGGCCTCATGGTGGTCATGGTGGAAGGATAACATAGTTTCATCCACCAACCATATCTCCTCATAATCGTTTATTAGCATCACCTCACTAGGGGCCACCATTTCCTCGCCTGTGAGATGTCGGATCATGACACTGCTTCTGCCATGGTTGTCCATCACCGATCATGCTATGATTCTCATCATGTCTGGTCAGACAGTCTCACACCATATAACGACCCATACTTTACATACATTGTTAATACTTCAAAATTGAAGCACACTTATTACAGCATATGACAAAACCACAAAGGACCGTATAGGTATAGTGTCTTTAGAAACTGGGAGACATAAACAACTGGTTCATAAATCTTCTACAGTGTATCCCATTTATTTCATCATATCTAGGGTCCCTTTTAGCATATTCTACTTAATATCCATCTTCCTGACCTGGGGAAAAGAAAACATAAAAGGGTGAGCTCAAATGCTCTGCAAGGGCAAATAATGGAAATAAAAATCATATCATATCTTTTTGAAAATAAAAACCTGCAAAAGAGATCATAATATCTTAACATGGAATAAATCATAGAAGTGAAAATGTGATCCCCATAATCATAACATATAACTTGAAACTTTGTGGCATGCACACATTATCATGGAAAATCATTTCTTGTTAGTCATGACTCATTGCCAAGACTATCTTAGTGGACAAAGTCCCTTTCTGAACCGAGTTCACTCCTCGTTACAGTCCTGTATCACTGAACCGAAATAACCTTTCGTTCCAGCCATGTCTATCTCATGAGATATAAAATCTTTACCCAATGCATTGGAGGGAGATATAGTTCCCACCCATCTTATAATGAATCCTTTCTTATGTGTGCCACATAATCATAAATCATACATCATCGCATAACCCATGTAATAAAAATGGGATTCTTAAACAACATGACATCATAAAACAATTCATATAAGATAAAGGAATTCATAAAAATGTTTCCATCACAACATAATCAAATCCATGTAACAATAGGGATAAAAACAGAACCCTTTTATTATCTTAGATGGAAAATAATTTTGATAAAATACTTGAACTCCATTCTTGAGGAAAATATCCTTTCTACTTCAAAAACATTTTTCCTTTCATAACATGTCATACGTCTTTAAAATAAAAGAAGTTGATTAAAAATAAACTTGAAAACTTGTAAAGGAAGCTTCTTGAAATAATGTTTTAAAAATCCATTCATGCCGTATAAGTTAAAAAAAAACATTCTTCATACTTTTGTCGGAAAAGTCAAAAAGTACCTCGTACGAAAAATGACAAAAGATTCCTTTCATACATATTACTAAAAACTCACCAAAGGGTAAAAATGGATTTAAACAATTGTAGGTGGATGGAAATAATATTACATATTTATGAAACATGGATGTGGATGATAAAATACACCCCAGTAAATACTTACGAATAAATAATCTCGGATAATGAGATTGTGATATTTCCCTTACCTTAGGTCTGATTTGCTTTGTACGTGTCCGAAGCTCCTGTATAATGGTTTAAATAATGTTATTTACTTATTCCAGAATCATACAAATTGATATGATATCATATATGGTCATATTCTTAGCTTCTTGTTAGTAATATTTCATTGTTACTTGTTACTCGGGTCTTTATTGCCTTTTGTTCTTATGCGTGTTTTGCCGAATACATTCTTATTATTCTTTTAAGGTTATAGATACCGTATATCCAGAATGGTATTAGTGTAACATATATCATATTTATTCATTCAATTCATTTATATAATTACTATGTAATGATGATCATGTAGAACGAGTCGCATCACGTCGTGGAGACGTTATTCCGTACGTACGCACGAGCGATGATATTGTTCCCATGATCGTGGAATTGTATTTAAGTGTATTTATACTATTTCAGTATCAATATAATTTTCTAATAATCATATATAGTTACTCATTACACCATTATACCCATACTTGTAAGGTGATGGTGGAAAATAGAGTACACCACGGCGTGGAGACGGTATTCCGTACGTACGCACGCGCGGTGATTTCATTTTTCCGTAGGATGGATAAAAGGTGAATTATGGTTGTTTCATATTTATAATAACATATCAGGATGTAAGTAATACTGATGTTATTACTTTATCATGAAACAACTAAAGAAGAAGAAGTTGAAGAAGAAAGAAATTGAAAAGATCGGTAATGGATATTACCTCTTCTTTGGAACGCCTCTTTGAATCCTCCACTTAGGGAACTATGATTGGTCTTTGAAGAAGACCAGGACCTCTAGGATTATTCTAGGGAAGTGGAGAGGAGAAAATTACAGGGATTGGCCGAGCTTGAGTGCTCAAATTGGTGTGAGGAGGAGGGGGAGGAGGTGCCCTTTTATAAGGGAGGAGAGGGGCACCTTAGGAATATCTCAAAATATTATTTTATATTAAAATCAAAATCGGTTTATAATGGTTCCAAAGGGTCTTATTTCGAAGCTAAAGTGGGGATGGGTCGAAATCCTATCAACCAATATTATTTAGACAAGTTTAGGGTATTATTTTAACCTTATCAATTAGATTTAACTCTAAGTTAAATAATTTAACTTTTACCATGTCTTTTTGTTTTCTTTCACTATATGGTTAATACACTTACTATAACATGCCAAACGAAAACCAAATTGTTTATTATTAATATATATATCCTTATCTAAGTCATTTGGCCGATCCTTAGATTTTTAGGAATAAAATAACAATTAATAATATAATATTTGATTTAAAAACTATTTTGTGTCAATTTTGACACTATTTGATATATGATTTTTGTGAAAGTCATAACAGAATTATATGTTCGAACCAAGTTGATTAAATCAACACTAATATATCATAGTAACCTAGAAAATTAGTGGAATTTATAAAAAGTCTTAAATTACATTTAATTTGGTATTTATATTATCAATTATGTCAATATTTTATTAATAAGATAATTACTGCATCATCTTTGTGTCATAAATAAATTAAATTATTTGATGTCTAAAAATTAAAAATAAAATATCATCATGTAGGAAAGCGTTTTAGCTTTCTAATGAATATTTACAAACGAATTTATCTTATGTATAACCCCATATTAAAAATGATTTACTTATTAAACTTTGATTTTAACTATTTTAACCCTTCTTTAAATAAATTAATAATAAATGTCCTAATCTAATCCATGTGGGCCTAAATGGTCATATTTTATTCCTAAGTTTGTTTTCGGTCGAATTACACTTGTGAAATATAATTAGGACATGTTTTAGGGTAATATTAATCTCATATTTACCCTTAGTTACCCTATTATTATTAACCGCTGTAAAAATAGTAAAAAGTTACTATTCACCAAAAAATTATTTTTATCTTATTGAACCACATTTTACTTACTGATATCAACAGTGTCTGTCGGATTTTTGAAATTCCATTCACAGAAGCGGTAAAATTAAGTTTTATGCAAAATTCAGTTTTTAACCTACCACTTAGTGGTTTCACTATTCATAAAAAATTGAAAGTTTTCAGAAAAATTCTAAAATTTCACCCTAGTCTAATTTCGATATTCTGAGTCCAAAAATGAAGTCCATTTTGAAAAATAAAATTTATAAAATTTCTAAAAGTGGTTATTAATATTCATAATGGCTAGTTTTAATAGCATATTGTTGTTTAGTGAAACTCGGTATTGCGTACGACGCAAGCTATCGAGGAAGGTCGCGATTGCGTGTAAATCAAGCCAAGGAAGTTTTGTGTAGAAAAAGATTCCTTTGATGATTTATATAACATAAAAGTCTCGGGTGTTACATTCTACCCCCCTTAAAAAAAATTTCTCCCTCGAAATTCCTCACTTTGTAACAAACAGATGAGGATACTTCTCCCTCATCATATCCTCATGCTCCCATGTAGCTTCTTCAAGTTGGTGGTTCCTCCATAAAACTTTCACCAATCGAGTGGTCTTGTTTCGTAGGACTTTTTCGCTACGATCCAGAATCTCTATCAGCTGTTCTTCATAAGAAAGATCTTGCTCCAGCGGTACAACTTCTGAGCTGAGTACATGTGAAGGATCTGGTATGTACTTTCTCAGGAGAGATACATGGAACACATCGTGAACTTGAGAGAGATTCGGTGGAAGCGCCAATCGGTAAGCTACCTTCCCAACACGATCCAGTATTTCGAAAGGACCGATATATCTAGGGCTCAGCTTCCCCTTCTTTCCAAATGTCATAACCCTCTTCCAGGGAGATATTCGTAAGAACACTTTATCACCCACTTCAAACTCTAGGTCTTTTCTTCGGTTGTCGGCATAACTTTTCTGTCGACTCTGAGCTGCGCTTATGTGTCGTTGAATAGATCTAACCTTTTCTACCATTTCATCAACGAGATCAGGTCCTAATAGCTTTCTTTCTCCAAATTCATCCCAGCAAGTTGGAGTCCTACATTTCTTTCCATAGAGAGCTTCATAAGGAGCCATCTGAATACTGGAGTGAAAGCTATTATTATAAGAAAATTCCACCAAAGGTAGGTGTTGATCCCAACCTCCATTGAAATCCATAGAGCAAGCTCTCAACATATCTTCTAGGGTTTGAATTGTTCTCTCAGACTGACCGTCTGTCTGGGGATGATAACCAGTGCTGAAACTCAACTATGTATCCAGAGTATGCTGAAGACTTCGCCAGAACTTCGAGGTAAATCTCGGATCCCGATCAGATATAATAGAAAGTGGTACTCCATGCAATCTTACCACTTCCTTTACATATATCCTGGCAAGCTGATCTAGAGAGAAATCCTCTCTAATAGAAATGAAGTGTGCAGACTTTGTAAGACGATCAACTATGACCCAGATAGAATTATTGCTATTGGATGTTTTAGGAAGTCCTGTGACAAAGTCCATAGTGATGTTTTCCCATTTCCATTCGGGTATGGGTAATGGTTGTAACAACCCCTTAGACTTTTGTCTCTCAGCTTTAACTTGTTGACAAACCAAGCATTGAGATACATATTCAGCAACATCTCTTTTCATGCCATCCCACCAGAAGTACTCTTTCAGGTCCCTATACATCTTCGTGCTTCCGGGATGAATAGAGAATGAAGAACTATGAGCCTCATCCAGCAGCTCCTTCTTTAATTTGGGGATGGAAGGAACACAAACCCGATTCCTGAACTTTATTATACCATCACAATCAAGGTTGAATTCAGGAACATTTCTCACCTTCTTTTGTAACTCGACATCTTCTTTCTGTGCTCTTTAATCTTCACCTGTATAGATGGTTGAACATTCATTTGAGAAAGATAAGATTTTTCCCCTTCCATTATAATTCCAATATCCATCCTTTGTAAATCCATAAATATTGGATCTTTTGTGATCCTCATCATGGATAAACTAGCATGGTCTTGTCGACTTAATGCATCTGCCACCTTGTTTGCTTTCCCAGGGTGGTAATGGATTGAGCAGTCATAATCCTTAATCAGCTCCAACCATCTTCTTTGACGCATATTCAACTCCTTTTGTGTGAAATATACTTTAAACTTTTTTGATCAGTATAAATATCACACCTTTCACCATAAAGGTAATGCCTCCAAATCTTTAATGCAAAGATTACCGCAGCCAACTCCAAATCATGTGTTGGGTAATTTTGCTCATGGATTTTCAACTGTCGTGAGGCATAAGCTATAACCATATCATTTTGCATAAGAAGACACCCCAATCCCTTCTTGGATGCATCACTGTAGATCAGAAACCTTTCTCCACTACAAGGCAGCGTGAGCACAGGTGCACTGGATAACCTTCTTTTCAACTCCTTGAAATTCTCTTCACATTTCTCTGTCCAGACAAACATATCTCCTTTCCGAGTCAACTTGGTGAGTGGATTAGATAATCGTGAAAAATCTTTTACAAAACATCGATAATATCCAGCCAAACCAAGAAAACTTCGGATCTCAGTTACTGTTGTTGGTCTCGACCATCTTTCGATAACCTCTGTTTTTGCTGGATCCACAGATATCCCCTCTTTTGAGATTATGTGACCCAAAAATGCAACTTTTTGAAGCCAAAATTCACACTTGGTAAATTTGGCATAAAGCTTCTCCTTTCTCAGGGTCTTCAATATAATTCTCAAGTGATCTTCATGCTCTTCCTTACTCTTTGAATAGACAAGAATATCGTCTATAAAGACTACCACAAATTGATCAAGATAGTCTCTAAAGACTCTATTCATTAGATCCATGAAGATAGCAGGGGCATTAGTAAGACCAAATGGCATCACTATAAATTCATAGTGTACATACCTTGTACTGAAAGCCGTCTTTGGTATATCCTCCCTTTTGACCCTTAATTGATGATACCCTGAACGAAGATCAATCTTGGAAAAGTATTGAGCTCCGCGTAGTTGGTCAAATAAGTCATCAATGCGTGGGAGAGGATATTTGTTCTTGATAGTGATCTTGTTAAGTTCTCGATAATCAATGCAGAGTCTCATTGATCCATCTTTCTTCTTAACAAATAGAACAGGTGCTCCCCAAGGTGACGCACTAGGGCGTATGAATCCCTTATCAAGATTCTCTTGGAGTTGCTTCTTCAATTCCTACAACTCAATTGGGGCCATTCTATAAGGTGTCTTTGAAATAGGCAAAGCACCCGGTACGAGTTCTATTGAAAACTCAACTTCACGATTTGGTGGAAGACCTGGTAATTCCTCCAGAAAGACATCATCAAACTCCCGTAAAATGGGAATATTCTTAATCGTGAGTTTATCACCAACTATTTGAGATAAATAAACTTCATTTAGTGGAATCAATACCCATAAGATGGATGAAATTTCCACTGGAAGATTATGTGCATCCTTGCGTTGATATACGATCGTAGATTGATCTGGAATATGAAATGTGACTTCCCTTCTTTGGCAATTGATATGAGCTCCATGTAGAGAAATCCAATCCATGCCAAGAATCACATCAAATTCCACTAAAGGAAGGATCACAAGATTTGCAGAAAGCACTTTCCCACAAACTTCGATCGGAGAAGAATTATAAACTTTTGATGCGACTGTTGTGCCATTAGGTGTTGACACAGCTAACTCAACATCTAATTGTTGAGGTAATACGGTGATACCCTTAGAAAATTCTTTAGAAATAAAAGAGTGGGTGGATCCAGAATCAAATAAAACATTTGCTACTTTAGAGTGGATGGTAAGTGTACCTTTCACCACTTCGTTATCGTACTCCACATCGCTGATAGAAATTGCATGTGACTTTCCTTTGTCATTAGCCTTAAGATTTTGTTGACGTCGACCATCATCATCAACCCTTGGATTTGGGCATTGATTGGCATAATGCCCCATCTTCTTGCACTTGAAACATTGAAGTGTAGTAGGTTCATTCTATGTATCCCTTCCTTTGTTTGCATCATTAGACATCTTCTTCCCATTATCACGGCATTCAAATGCCCGATGACCTTCCTTTCCACATTTAAAACATTTACTTGTCCCTTTAAGACAACTCCCTCCATGTTTCTTTCCACACTTTGAGCATAAGGAAAAGATCATCTTCTTTTCTGTGTGCTCTTTAGATTTTTCTTTGAATTCCATCTTCCTCTTCTTATCAAACCCATGTGACTGATGTGTTATTCCAATCTCCATCTCGACTTTGAGAGAACATCGAACGATTTCCTCGTAGCTATTGAAGTCCCTTATGGCTAACGCCCTTCGAAGACTTTGTTTTAAGCCACTAAAGAATCGATCGATCTTACTCTCAGGTTTGATAATAATACCAGAAGCGTACCTTGCAAGTCTTGTAAAATTTGCTTCAGAGGTACCAACAGATTCATCATCCATTTGCTTCAGTTCATGAAACTCTTTCTCCATCTTTGTTCGGAGAATATGAGGGAAGTACTTATTGAAAAATAAGTTCTTGAACTCGTCCCATTCCATAGACTCAATTTCAACCCTTTTCCTCGTATTCTTAATAAGATTCCACCATTGATCAGCATCTCCTTCCAAACGATACACTGCTAGGATGACTTTATCATGTTCAGAACATTGAAGAACTGAAAATATCTTTTCAGTAGTACTAATCCATTGTTCAGCAACTAATAGATCAGTAGACCCACTGAAAGAAGGTGGACACTACCTCATGAAGGATTCAACAGAATGTTGCTCCTTCCTTTGGTCGTTTGGAAGTCCTGGATGATTCATAGCTTGAGAAAGTTGTGTGATCATGGCTACAAGATTTTTCATTCCAGCTCCCATATCGTTTGGTTGCTCAGGGGGACAATCATTGCATTGCCCATCGCATTCCGCATTAACACGGTTCCTTCGGGTTCCAGCCATTGACTAAAACCAAGAAGAATAGTGTGAGAAACACAAATTATAATAGGAAAACCACATAATTCAAGAATAAAATTTTCATGCTTAAGGACTTATCCTAGGTTATTCAAGGCCATTTCTAAAATTGTGTTCTATGCTTAGACTTATCCTTAGGGTTCTTACTAAGGCTTTCACATCCTAGTTTCCAATGGTTGACTATACCTATCCTCTAATACCAACTATAACGACCCATACTTTACATACATTGTTAATACTTCAAAATTGAAGCACACTTATTACAACATATGACAAAACCACAAAGGACCGTATAGGTATAGTGTCTTTAGAAACTGGGAAACATAAAAAACTAGTTCATAAATCTTCTACAGTGTCTCCCATTTATTTCATCATATATAGGGTCCCTTTTAGCGTATTCTACTTAATATCCATCTTCCTGACCTGGGGAAAAGAAAACATAAAAGGGTGAGCTCAAATGCTCACCAAGGGCAAATAAAGGAAACAAAAATCATATCATATCTTTTTGAAAATCAAAACCTGCAAAAGAGATCATAATATCTTAACATGGAATAAATCATAGAAGTGAAAATGAGATCCCCATAATCATAACATAAAACTTGAAACTTTGTGGCATGCACACATAATCATGGAAAATCATTTCTTGTTAGTCATGACTCATTGCCAAGACTATCTTAGTGGACAAAGACCCTTTCTGAACCGAGTTCACTCCTCGTTTCAGTCATGTATCACTGAACCGAAATAACCTTTCGTTCCAGCGATGTCTATCTCATGAGATATAAAATCTTTACCCAATGCGTTGGAGGGAGATATTGTTCCCACCCATCTTATAATGAAACCTTTCTTATGTGTGCCACATAATCATAAATCATACATCATCGCATAACCCATGTAATAAAAATGGGATTCTTAAACAACATGACATCATAAAACAATTCATATAAGATAAAGGAATTCATAAAAATGTTTCCATCACAACATAATAAAATCCATGTAACAATATGGATAAAAACAGAACCCTTTTATTATCTTAGATGGAAAATAATTTTGATAAAATACTTGAACTCCATTCTTGAGGAAAATATCCTTTCTACTTCAAAAACATTTTTCCTTTCATAACATGTCATACGACTTTAAAATAAAAGAAGTTGATTAAAAATAAACTTGAAAACTTGTAAATGAGGCTTCTTGGAAATAATGTTTTAAAAATCCATTCATGCCGTATAAGTTAAAAAAAACATTTTTCATACTTTTGTCGGAAAAGTCAAAAAGTACCTCGTACGAAAAACGAAAAAAGATTCCTTTCATACATATTACTAAAAACTCATCGAAGGGTAAAAATGGATTTAAACAATTGTAGGTGGATGGAAATAATATTACATATTGATGAAACATAGATTTTGATGATAAAATACACCCCAGTAAATACTTACGAATAAACAATCTCGGATAATGAGATTGTGATATTTGCCTTACCATAGGTCCGATTTGCTTTGTACGTGTCCGAAGCTCCTGTATAATGGTTTAAATAATGTTATTGACTTATTCCAGAATCATAAATATTGATATGATATCATATATGGTCATATTCTTAGCTTCTTGTTAGTAATATTTCATTGTTACTTGTTACTTGGGTTTTTATTGCCTTTTGTTCTTATGCGTGTTTTGCCGAATACATTCTTATTCTTCTTTTAAGGTTATAGATACCTTATATCCAGAATGGTATTAGTGTAACATATATCATATTTATTCATTCAATTCATTTATATAATTACTATGTAATGATGATCATGTAGAACGAGTCGCATCACGTCGTGGAGACGGTATTCCGTACGTACGCACGAGCGATGATATTGTTCCCATGATCGTGGAATTGTATTTAAGTGTATTTATACTATTTAAGTATCAATATAATTTTATAATAATCATATATAGTTATTCATTACACCATTATACCCATACTTGTAAGGTGATGGTGGAAAATAGAGTACACCACGACGTGGAGACGGTATTCCGTACGTACGCACGCGCGGTGATTTCATTTTTCCATAGGATGGTTAGAAGGTGAATTAGGGTTGTTTCATATTTATAATAACATATAAGTATGTAAGTAATACTGATGTTATTACTTTGTCATGAAACAACTAAAGAAGAAGAAGTTGAAGAAGAAAGAAATTGAAAAGATCGGTAATGGATATTATCTCTTCTTTGGAACGCCTCTTTGAATCCTCCACTTAGGGAACTAAGATTGGTCTTTGAAGAAGACCAGGACCTCTAGGATTATTCTAGGGAAGTGGAGAGGAGAACATGGCAGGGGTTGTCCGAGCTTGAGTGCTCAAATTGGTGTGAGGAGGAGGGGGAGGAGGTGCCCTTTTATAAGGGAGGAGAGGGGCACCTTAGGAATATCTCAAAATATTATTTTATATTAAAGTAAAAATCGGTTTATAATGGTTCCAAAGGGTCTTATTTTTAATCTAAAGTGGGGATGGGTCGAAATACTATCAACAAATAGGATTTAGACATGTTTAGGGTAATATTTTAAACTTATCAATTTGATTTAACTCTAAGTTAAATAATTTATCTTTTACCATGTCTTTTTGTTTTCTTTCACTATATGGTTAATAACCTTACTATAACATGCCAAACGAACCCCGCAATGTTTATTATTAACATATATATATCCTTATCTAAGTCATTTGGCCGAACCTCAGATTTTTAGGAATAAAATAACAATTAATAATATAATATTTGATTTAAAAACTATTTTGTGTCAATTTTGACACTATTTGATATATGATTTTTGTGAAAGTCATAACAGAATTATATGTTCCAAAAAAGTTGCTTAAATCAACAATAATATATACTAGTAACCTAGAAAATTAGTGTAATTCATAAAAAGTCTTAAATTACACTTATTTTTGTATTTATATTATCAATTATGTCAATATTTCATTAATAAGATAATTACTGCATCATCTTTGTGTCATAAATAAATTAAATTATTTGATTTCTAAAAATTACAAATAAAATACCATCATGTAGGAAATCTTTTTATCTTTCTAATGAATATTTACAATCGAATTTATCTTATGTATAACCCCATATTAAAAATGATTTACTTATTAAACTTTGATTTTAACTATTTTAACCCTTCTTTAAATAAATTAATAATAAATGTCCTAATCTAATCCAAGTGGGCCTAAATGGTCATATTTTATTCCTAAGTTTGTTTTCGGTCGAATTAAACTTGTACAATAGAATTAGGACATGTGTTAGGGTAATATTAATATCATATTTACCCTTAGTTACCCTATTTACTATTAACTGCGGTAAAAATAGTAAAAAGTTACTATTCACCAAAAAATTATTTTTATCTCATTGAACCACATTTTACTTACTGATATCAACCGTGTATGTCGGATTTTTGAAATTTCATTCACAGAAGCGGTAAAATTAAGTTTTATGCAAAATTTAGTTTTTAACCTACCACTTAGTGGTTTCACTATTCATCAAAAATTGAACGTTTTTAGAAAAATACTAAAATTTCACCCTAGGCTAATTTCAATATTATGAGTCCAAAAATGAAGTCCATTTTGAAAAATAAAATTTATAAAATTTCAAAAAGTGGTTATTACTATTCATAACGGCTAGTTTTAATAGCATATTGTTGTTTAGTGAAACTCGGTATTGCGTACGACGCAAGCTATCGAGGAAGGTCGCGATTGTGTGTAAAGCAAGCCAAGAAAGTGTTGTGTAGAAAAAGATTCCTTTGATAATTTATATAACATAAAAGTCTCGGGTGTTACACACCATGTGACCTCAACCATCAAAATAAATAAACCTCCTCTTCTTGGTCTATCCAAGTGTTCCATGAAGTCCCTACACAATATGACCTCATACTTGAGCCTGATCACAAGGATGTCTCTTGCATCACGATCCTAGTCCCTAAATATTTCTAGCTATTTACATGTTTTAGACTTGTGATGAACACTACAAACTATATCTATCCATTGTCCTTATGATAAGAAGATCACTATCACTAGTTGATGATGAAGTACCCCTGTATTGGTGGGGATGCATACGACCACAATGTAAGATTATATATCTTGATATAATCCATATTCAAACATTAGTTCTATGATAGATCCATCGTAAATAATTTTAAGGGAGTACCAAATAAAAATTTTGAACCTGAATCTGTTCTAATCCACCATCTTCACTATCAAAGGCAGCTTGATAATCACTATAATCTAAACTGACTAAAAAATATTGATATTACTCTTCACATAATATATGTTGGAATTCAGGCCACATGAGTGTTGAATCATCATGAATCTTTGTAATTAAGCTCTAATAGTTCCTCACTACTCTGGGGAAGAGGTTGGATGATAGTGAAACCACATGATCTTTCAGTGACCAAATGAGCTTGAAGATTAGGACCACCAACTCTAGCCAATCCTCTACTGCTTACGAATATGTCTTGTCACAGAACCACAATGACCTTTTGTAGTAAAACTCAGTGATCAAGTTAATCCTACATGCAATCTCAACCTTCTATTCTTGAATGGTTAACTTCTTCATAACTGGGTTTGATTATACCTTCTACATGGAGGAATATTTCATGGGATTGACACTAAATTGAGGCATCATTGCTCATCAGACCATCATCACAATTTACAAATAGTACCCCTATTGGTGATCATCATGACATCATCCTAAAAAAATTAACAGATACAGTGGTTAACTAGAATAATATTTATAAAATTAATGGATATCTAACTCAATAATTGTAGTAAAATAATCAATCCAATATGATACATGTTCCATTAAACCCTACAACTAATGTCTAGGTATGCTAATTCTACAAGTAGGTAGTTAAGGTACTGGTGAAAGGATATGTTGGTGAATTATACCATCTCGAGATTCCCTTTCCTGAGAACCACACGTAAATCACAATGAAATTAATACCCTAAACCCAAACAAAACCTTGCATGGGAACGTTTTTGAACAACCTACCATGGAATGAATCTTCTATTATACTAACTTGTCATTACCAAACCCAAGACATTGCTCTAGCCGCAACTACCTCAAGTTTGCCTCTATAGAACATGGTTTAGTGATCCGTATTGAATGCATATCTAAAATGATGTGGTCTTTTCCTATGTACCTATACACACACAACAACCATCTCAATACAGAAGTGAATAGGGAAATAGTAAAAGATGAAACAATGATAGAAAGTAGACCAAAAATGAATAATCTAATGGGTGTATAATGTAAGAGATTGAAAAATGAAAATTAAATCGGAAAAAATATTCCTAGGAAAATATAAGTTCCAAAATGAAAAAAAATATAAATTTAAATTTCTAAGAGAACTTAGATTTAGAATTCCAATCTATGACTACCGTACACAGTCCAATGTACTAGGTATCCAAAAGATCATGAGAATTCAACTATGACATTTCCATTTTCTATATAAGACACATCATATGAAGTAATATACCTTGTTGGGTGAGTATTTACACACCCAATAGGATGCACGTAAGCCGGAGGGGGAAAAGTTAGAGACACAAAAGGAATTAAAATGTAGTAGAAGCATAATATAGTGAATGAGAATAAATAATCCCAATCTAAGAGTTAATGCAACCTCATAAAAATAAAAAGGGATCAACATAGTGAGTAGATGAAATACATGTTGAGTCTCTTGCACCAATAGTAGGAGAGTAGACTCGTCAAACTAGTACATGCTAAACATGGAAAATACGTGGAATACCTTATGCGTCTTTTCCTAACTTAGAAAGGGAATTATCAAATTTATGAGAATGGATATAGAATAATATATAATATATATATAGATAGTAAAATAATCTCAAATTAGACATAATGGTTATATACAGCTAACACCTATGCCTAAGAAGAAGAGTATCCAATGGTTCCCAATGTCCATCAATAATGCACAACATCTCTCACATCTTATTAGAAGTATATGCCTTAGCCAAAACACACCACTTCATTATTCCACATAGCTGGGGGGGACACAATGTAGAGGACACAATCCCCAGTTCATCAAGGGGTTCCGGTTTATAATTATCTGTAGAGGACCTATGTTCATACCGATGGGGGGTCACACTCTATTTTCATGAGGACCCATTCCCTAAGCTGATAGTGGGTCCACAAAGAAGGTAGAGGTCCCTGTGAAAATATGATATGGGTTCCACTATATAGATCAAGGACCCATTGCATGATGTGGAATGGGGGTTCAACTTTGGTTATCCAGAACCTACACCCTATAAGATAGTGTATTTCCACTCAGAATGTAGTTTTATAAGACTAGTTCCCATAATAATATGGGGTTCCAATCTAGTGTTCTAGTACCATCATCCTCATAGGATATGGGGTTCCAATAATTTCATTGAGGACCTAGACCCAATCCATGATTGTGGTTCCACTCAGAAAAAAACTCTAGCTATCCCTCCAAATCACTACTGTCATCAGGTGTCATTTATATGTGTTACATGCCCAAAACATTTAAAATTATATCTATAAAGACATAATGGAATGAACCATCATGTTCTATGTAAAAATACTCTAGATATGTTACCCACATTCCAAAATACAAGTCAAAAAAAAGGATATATAAAGCTTAATTTTTTGTAAAAAAGATCCAAGGGGTACTTGATATGTGGGGGGACCGACATGGCATGTGGTCCCTCTAGAAGACATGGCCATGTGTCTTTATAGTACGTGAATCCCAAACTATGTATGATTACATGCCATGTAGTTGAACTGCACGATGTTTCCTTTGTATTCATACCAAATCCATGCCCCTCCTATTGTTCCATTGTATTCAAGCTATGCTTATGTACTTGGTTCATGGTATGTTTCCCCATGCGGTGTTTCGCCTGTGTTCTCTGTTTGTTTGCATCTACTATGGTACATGGCCATTTTCTGACATATTTAATCCCACGTGGATTTCTTCCAGTGTGATCTGTCACATATCTCTTCCACCTGTGGGTTATATATATGGTCTGTAGTAGGGATACATGCTATGTCCCCCAGGGTTTTATTATTTTATAATTTCATTTAGGATTAAAATAAATAAATTAAATATATTATAAATTACCTATTTCACTAAACATACAACTAACTTGTGAGGAATCAGAAAGCCTCATGATGACCTAGTTTTTTCATTCATATATTAAATTTCATATCTCAGACTCAACCGTGTTGTCAAGTATTTGATCTGATCATTCTTTTAGTAGTTATCCAATTTTCATTAAGAACAACTAGAAGGCAACATAAAATATACTCAATATTTTTATAAAGTCAATTTTGGGAACAATGGGCCTCATAATTGTTTTTCGTCTGAGCACCTAGCTCTGAAAATATATATTGAAATATTATAATGTATTACAAAGATAAAATTTAGTCTCTACAATCTAAATAACATAGGTATTTGAGGGTGTTTATCTTGTTTTTTATTAGAAATAATAAGGAATTTCAAGATTTTCTCTAGAAAACTGAAGACGAAAGAGATGGTATTCCAGAAGTTATTCACTCAGAATTTGATCCACATGAATAGATGGGTTACATTATATATGGTTTGTTTTTATAACTAAAATTTACAGAGATGAATATCATTATAAAATTATAATTTCTAAATTCTTAATAATAAATTTTAATGCATTATTAAAATGTAACTACAAGGATTTTTAATTCTGATGGTTAGTGTAACTTCTCTATTATTTAAAAAATTAATAAAATTTAATTAGTATCTTAAGTGAATTATTATATTGATGATTTTATGTCTAATGTAATATCAAAATTTGGTTAAACCAATATAAATTTTCTCATTTATATTTAATAAATTCATCACCCCAAAATTGACAACGTCGAGGATTGAAAAGTATTTGACTAATGGATAAAATAGTATTGTTGTAGGGGTTATATTTCCATCCAAAATTCAATAATTCTCACCCTACCTAGGTATATTTATTGATTAGGAATGATACAAACTATGATAGGAAATTCAAACCAAGGGTCTACACATGCACCTATGTGCCCACATAATATGTGATCATACACCATAGTAACATGCCACTAACTTATAACTGATACTAATCACTGTGTAATTTTATAAACACAGAGAATGTAAATAAATAAAAACTCAAATTACATACATTAATACCTCTATATTAGGTTTTTTGTGCAAAATAAGCTATTTTATATTCAAAATATAAATTATTCAGACCCATAATATAATAATAGTCACATAACACCGTAAATACTTCCTAGATTGAATTTGATATTAAAATAATGAGGGGATAATGTTAGAAACCTCCATTTAAAATAAACGGATACCTTATAATTTACATTAAGGTATTTAATTATGTTTTATGAAAAATCTCTATCACATATTTTTGGGGACTCATATACATGTTCTAGAAGAAAACACATCACTTAGGAAGATGTGGTGTACTGAGTCCAAGGAAAACACCCTTCCACTTAGGTACTGATATCATACAATGTAACATAGAGTCATTATATTAATCATTGTGAGTCATCATTCTATATCCCATTCCAACACCTTTTCACTCATTGTTAATTCTAATACAATGTCCCATTCCACCACCCACATTTTGAATGAAAATCTGATATACTCCTACAATATTATGTTATTTTACATTATGGATAATTTCATTACAATGGTAGGTAGTCACTAAGAATAAATAAAACAAATTATACTGAATTTTAGTCAATATAATGGGAGGTTAGAATCCTGGAAAAAATTAGTGGAAACTATTTCATATGTTAGGAATCTCTTATCGTTTTAATATATGTTCATGAATCCATCCTAAATCTTACTATGGTGCTAGATACCACTTTTATAGTGACTGAATTAAAATAATTTGTTGATGTGGAATTTTTTTTACATTATATAATCTCCATTTATGGGAACATCAATATGTATTAGAAATAATCCATTTATTTAAACATATACATATATTGGTATCACTCCATTTTCACTAACATTTTATTAATTTTTCTTTTTTGATGTTCATAACTGGTCAGTACATAGTTTAACACCATAAAAACAGGTTATATGTGTTTTGTGTATTAGTATTAGGACAATAAATGGGTATTTTTAGATAAGCCTATAAATGGAATTAGAACCCATATAGCTTTGTGACACCTAATAGAGCATGTCTTACCATTTAATATCATGTGAAAAGAACCATGTTGTTCATTATAATATCATTACTCAATGACTATTTCCATGTAGTTTAAATCCATGAAGAATGGATTTCTAGAAATTATCAAATGTCAAATTTTTATATAGGCATACCTTTACGGTTTTCATTTTGGATTAGGAACTATGCAAGTTAAGTTATTATTAGATCAGGGTGTAAAATCACATCAGTGAGAATATGGTTCATTATGGGTTATGGAATGAAGATACAAAATGATATACCTCACTAAGAATATGGCCAAGTGATGTCTTCAGTTTCATATGGAATAAAGAAATTTGAGGGTATGATTTTGGAAATTTGTTTTTAACATCAAAGTGGTATCTTATGTAAAATTTATAACTAGAATGAAATCCCATATAGTTTTAGTTTCATAGATTCCTTTCATTTGATAAATTATTAACGAGAATTATAATTTCACATAGATTGTAGGTTTTCACGTAGTTTTTCGGTGTAATACTATGAAATATATGTCACAAAAGGGGGGATAAAATACGATTTAATGAGGCATAAACCTGGAATTCAAGGACATGTTCTTCTCCATAAATATATCCCATTGATAAATTAATGCTCTAGGGGAATATAGATGTTGAGAAAATATTTCATAGAGGATAGGATCACATAAATATTTTTTCAAGCTTATATATGGGACACAAATGGATTCTTGACGAGTTCAAAAAATCAGTCTAAGGAACATAAATTTGTCCCTTATACCCGACTACAAGATAATTTCTTTCAATGGAGAAGCATTGATATCTGTGGGGGGTCATTCTGATTGTTATCCAAAGAACCATCATTTTTTCCCATCCCATCCATGTATCATGGTTGATAAAATCATGAAAGGTAAGAGTAATGGGGATTTAGATAATGATGTAATCCTAGTATCTCAGGGATTATTTGGTGGATGATGTTAGAAGACTCAGCATTTTAAATGTTTATATGGGTATACAGATATTGGAGAGATCACCTCAATGTTATTTAAATAAAGACCCTCATTAAAAATGATATAAGTAGTAGTGATAACCATGGGGGTTTTATTTATCTAGGAGGAAAATTTTATATATTCCTTTTAATATAGTAATATATAATTGAATGAGTGAATTTTGATGAATATACCATAATCATATATGTATGATTGTCTGAATTTACATTTTATTGGGTATCACTATTGGAAAAAGGTTCCTATAATGTTAATTTGTGTTAATTAATTAAATATGGGTGACATGTATAGAAGAACAAAGATTAAGGTGGCCTGGTATTCTATATAAAATTATTCGTGTAAATATATAATATAACTTAGTTGTTTTAATGTTCAATTAAAGAAGAAGGGAGAAAATAACAACCCAAGGTCACATAATAAAATGGAAGGGCATATCTAATGTATTAGAAATTGTTATCTTATAGATAATGATCATAGTACCAAAAAAATTACACCATAGTTATCTCATTAACATAAGGGGTACTAATTTTAGTAGAGGGCCTCTATTCAACTCATCTGTTTTTTTTACTATATAGTAATCCCATTCATAGAGTGGGAAAACATTTTAGTCAATTATGAAGGGACATCTTGTAGTTTCAATGATTTTCTTTATCAAAATCACTATTAAACTAGTGCTTCCATTTGGATGTAGTTTTTAGATGTATATAAAATTTTGGAATGTTTTAATTCTCTATATAGGTGACTTTTATTCTTCTCTATTGTACATCTATGATGATGTGTGTATGTGGTATTCATAAGTAGTGCTTTGTTAACATATCCACAATTTTGGTGGATATATATGGAGTATGTGTTTTCCTTAGGAATCCTTGGGTGATGAGGGATTTTTATTGGTTTGTTCAGTAGATATTAAATAACTATATTGAAGATTCATTGTACATAATCATGAAGAATGACCTATTCATAGGGTTTATAATCCCTAATATAGGGATGTAATTAATAATTGGGTAATGGAAAATTAAAACACTTCACTGATGATCACATCACATATATTTTTCCACCTCTCCAATTTTTTTTCATTGTACATTGGGCTCCACAATGAAGTAAAGTGCTTAAATAATTGGGAATCACTTCTAAATGCACCTGAAATGACTCATGAAAGAGTTTAATTTGATAAATTATATCAAATATTGGTCTCTCATAAAAAATATATTGTGTATTTTAGGTCATTTAAACATTTTCATCCATGAATAATTATTTATTTTAATCTTAGTGTAATCAACCATAAATATAATAAATATTTAATGAAGTAGTTTTTCCCATGGAACTTTATGAAATCCATATGATGAGGCCCCAACACTATATAAGTTAAATTATGTCCCTAAATTTTTCATGGATGAGTTGAAAAATTATAAAATGAGGTTATGGAACCTGAATCATTCATAGGAGATCACCTTAAAGGCTATTTCAAACCCATTTTCATCATAATGTAACATCTATTATTGAAAAATATTATCATAATTTTTTTTAATGATTTCCTAATTACTACAGGTTCAAATTGCATTGGCCAATTCCCATAGAATTATGTAGTTCTGTAGTTACTATATAAAAAATGTACTTAAAGAGAAATAAGACATTTCTATTTCTATCAACTTTATTCATCTTGTTTATATAAAATCCAATCTATCATCGTTTCCTAAAAAATCACTATAGAGATCATTATTTTTTATACTATAATAAAATGAGGGGAAATGGTTAGGGTTATCAACATTATTCAATGTATCATCGTTATAATTGATTTGTTTTTCATTCTGACCTAATGTAAGAAGGATTCTTAGCCTACTTTGCATTATATAGGGAATCTATATATGGTTTTAGGTTTTTTAATGGCATGATAATCCATTCACCATTCCCTAGTAACCATCAAAATAAAATAACTTACCATCACCATGAATAAGATCAATATTAAAAATCAACAATGGGACATTTAATCAAGGACATAGTTTGAAAAGGGGAATACATCTAGTTACATACCCCCTTAACCTTGTAATGAGAACAATGAGTTCAATATCATAATATGCACTACTAAAAAATAAATATTGATGTTATCTATAGTCAATAAGTGGTTGGAGTTATAATTGATCAATTGTATTTTCCATTAGGGAACCATTAGCGTAGAATGGGACAGGCCATTGTTTGTGTTCCAGAGATGGTGAAAAATTTAGAAATTTTTTAGTGTAATTTTATTATATGAATCCTCATGGGTTATTCATTCACCCAACCTACAAATAATTAGGACTATCTTCGAAATTCATAGTCAGAGGAGTCCAGAAATAAAATATTTTTTCTATGGAATTTAGTTGTAGGATTAATCACCAAGGTTGTACAAATTTACTATGGAGAATAATTATTGGTTATATATATAATGAATTATTCCCTTATTTCCATGTATGAGACAGTACGAAAATAAATCCTCTTATTCAATGGAAAAAACAAAGGATGTTATTGAATTCATAATGAGAAGATATCATCATAAATATTATCATTCATTTCAAACACTAGACCAATGAAATGATAATATTGAATGATATTAATCCAAAATTAAGAATATTGAGTGAATTACTAACCCATATAACTATTAGGGTTCCATAAAAATACAATATGATAATGGGTATATAAAAATATGTCATATGGGGTTGGGAGGTCATCCCCAAAATTGATCATGAAATCTATTTGGTGGGATTCCTTTTATTTCCCCCATATATATATCTATAAAAAAAATCCCCAACTAAATTCCTAGAAATCCTGATATTTTAATATGGTTGTCAGGTTATAGTCCACCAAGAACAACAAATTTTCTTGTAGACATCTGTTGTCACCTCTGTACCCACAAACATTTCCAAATGATTCGTTATACTAATGAATTTCTCCTCATGACAACACATATTTTCCACTATTCATTTTCCTCACTCACCCAAACCTAAAAAACATCCCAGGATTTCACCCATCATGTCACTTCTCATGTACAAGAACAGTTAACTAGGATGTTATAATTACATATCCTCTTGAAAATAAAGTTTCACCATATTTTCAAGGGTAGTAACATTTGGTCTTTATACTCTTTATCATTATAGGGTTTTATATTATCCCCAAAATTATATCACAGCATACCCATTGTGGACCCTAAATTTCATCCTATACCATTCTACTAGAATTTCCTAAGAGTACCCCTATAATAACACGTCAAAAACTACACCTTAGAGATATAATGACCACTCTATATTTTTAATATTGTCATCAGGCCATAGCCCACAAGGATCATCCTATCTCCCCTTGAAAAAAATTTGTCCTCCACATGGATCCCAAAAAATGTTCTTGAATGGGTTATTACACAAATTAATGGACCTATAAGTGTTCTCACATTCCTTTAGTGTGATTATTAACCACTCACATAAACAATGTGAATCTTCTTAGGAGGTCTTACATCCTAGAAGTACTCTTGGAAAATTGTACCTGACCATATACTTGTAGTCACACAGGCTACAAAAAATAAGGTTTCACCTTTTGACATGAGTAGTAACATTTATTATTTCTAAAAAATAAATTTCATAGTTTATACAGTCTTATTATTTTGAAAAATTCCTATAATAGGGTTAGAGTTGAGATATTCATGTTGGAAGCCCAAATTGAAATAGAGATGTCTATTAAACTAGTTGTAATAGTGGTGGAAAATATATGAAAACTTTTAGATAAATCTATAAGTTAAATGACCCGTTAATAATTTTCCTCTCAATGTACAATATGTTCAGTTCAATGCTCAAATAAATGTTTATGAGTTCATCGATGATGATGAAAGTATGGGTGGTGGTTTTTGGCCTTATCACCAGTGTTCAAGTAGAGTAAATCCATTTTACTTCATTGAGTAGGGAATAGAGTAATATATTAATTGATGTGAACAATTTTTTTCTAAACATAGAACCCACATGAATTATGATTATCATTTCATCAGGTATTCATGATAAGTGAGTATGACTTATACGTATATGGGAATGTCTGATAGGATCCCTAATTGATGGATATCCAATTTCCACGGTTTTATCACCATTAACATTTATATATCTTTTTTCCTAAAAAATAATTTTCCCACGCTTATTACTATATTGATGAATGAAAATAATATCATTGTTAAACACTAATTTTGGTTAATTTTTATATTAGATGAGATATGGATATTTCTCCACGATAGTACTTATGAGGTAGATATTTGGTTCCTGAATGCCCATGTAAAGGAATGTATTAAATATAACAAGGATTCTATGTTGACTAATTTGGTTCCTCATTTAAATTTTAGGATTTGGGGACCCAAAATAAATAATAAATGGATCCCATAAAAATTATAAAAAGGTCTATAAAATTGGATGTAATAAGGAATCTGTTATTTATATGATGTGATTGAAATAAAGGTGGATATCAGATTAAAATCCTTAAATATGTTGGGGTGTCCCTTGAATATCCATTTCCACCAAGTAAATATACCAAAAATCATAGTGGGAACTATATTCTTGTTAGATCTCCTATCATGATCATGGTATCTAGTTTTTTTTATATGTGGAAGATATCATTTTGATTAGTTTTTTATTAATATATAGTCAATCAATAGAGTTTTTGTTAATAATGAACCCAATATCGTGGATAACTACTTATAGGAAAATGTGGTCATGATCCGTTCAAAAAAATGAAAATTACATAATATTGAGTGGGTTATTGAAATTTTGATTCCTCAAACTAGTGAGACTAAGGAAAATTGTCCAGTGATAACATTTAGTGGGGCAATGTGGGATAAACTATCATTTACATTTTCGTTAAATTTTCATTGATTAATTTCATTCATAACGTTAATAAATAAGTTTTATAAGGTGATTAAGATGGTGATTTACCAACTAAAATCCAAGAATATTTAACTAGATGATCACTGATCAGAAAAGGGGTAGAAATTTTCGTATTTGTGAAAGGGGGTGATTATCGAACCCTAGAAAAATAAATTGATGCATTGGTCTATTATTCCTCCTGATTTTATATAAGACAACCCATAATTTCCACAGTAATAGAAAATCTATAAATTATATTGTAAAATAGTTGAAGGTAATAATAATAAATATCCACATTCACTCGAAATTGAAAAGTATGAAACATATTTTATATTCATATTTTTAGTTGGATTTGAAGAACAATGCTAATTCACAAAATGATTCAATTTTATATATGTGTTTTATGAACTTGAGGGTATCAACTTTGATATATAATATGAATCCCATGCCCCTTGAATTAAAATCCATGTAATTGGTGGTAGGGGAAGTCTAAGGAAGGTCATTATTAATTTAGGACGCATCCTAGTTATCTACCCCCAATAAGACCCAACTGTAATAAATAAACTTGTATAGGTAACATTGTTAAGGATTTCATCTCAAAAGTAACATATATCCCCTACAATTCTATATATAGTAATTTTAGTGGATATAATGGTTTTTTATATTTCTCAACCATCATCATTGAGCATCCATGGTTCTTGGATGACTATATAGAGATAACTAACTAGATAAAATATTAGACCATCATCTATTGTCATAAATGTATATCTATATAATGATTAGTGACATGTGGACATATAAATTCCCTATTTAAATATTTCAATCCATGTTGGGATCCATGTATATCCATGAATGATATTAGTTTTGAGAATATTGTTGAGTGGTGTTTTAATTACATGAATCACTTATGAATGGTTTTTTCCATTGATATAAAAATATATCTCAAAGAGAACGATTGGAATTGAAAATGTAAAATTCCTCCCCATCACATACCAATTTGTGGAAAAATTGAGGAGGACATCTTTTTAGCAGATTAATGTAAATATTGATAGCATCTATAATTTCAATAATTATCATTCATATTGACTAATAAGATTTGGTTTTAATTCTATAAACCATAATACATCACATAGAATGCCACGATATAGCTACCCTCTGGTCTCAATAAGTATGGGTTATATAAATAGTGCTATTTATGAGGATATATAAATTTTTTGTGTTTAATAAAACCCCAATATGATTTAATTGGTACCAAATTATGTTTTGTTCATTATTATGGTATTCATATATAATATATGGGAATGTTTATTTTTTGAAAAATGTAGAAATTAGTGAGGGGAAAGATATCATCCCAGATCTATGAGTTCCCTTTTGTGATGTCTGAGACTCATTGAATATTCTGAAATATATGTTTATCACTTTGAGCTATGATGAGTATTATTACTGAGTAATCCATAAAAAGTTAAATGAAATGATCAATGACCAAGAGTGGTTGTGTAAAGACTCGAAAATTTCAATATATTTTTTTTTCTTAAATACTTTGCAATTTTACGAGTCTGTGGTTTTTGACGGTGCTTGATTCTGAGGCCCGGTGTGCCTGGAATCAATTTCTAAATTTTTTTTCGAGTAGGTTCATAAAATGTATGTGCAGGGTTTTCCTATCTTTTGAACCGATGCACAGAATTTAAATCTCAGGGCACCAATGTACTCGCATCGCCATTATTCGCTTAAGGGAACTGTTACTGCAGTTGCATTTTATGCCGGTTGAAAGTTATATTTTGAGGAATTCATACTAAATTAATAAAATTGTTGGTAAAAAATTTTATTATTTATTGGAGGTTATTTGCTCCCAAGGGGAGTTATATGTGGGTCCCACACCCACTTATCCTCCAATAAGTGGAATTAGTGTGGTGGGGCCCACACAAATTCAAATCCTTCACTTTCCCTTAACTCCCCATTAACACCCCCTTATTAATTTGACAACTCCCCTCCCATTTATAATGGTAGAGTCTTTCCAACTCCCTCTCATTATGATTGACAACACAATTAGATTAATGACTTCATTAATTGATTAAAAAATACCTCTTTGAAACAATTTGAATTTGAAGGAAAATTTTAAAATGAGGAAGCTTTATTGAAATATTGTCATTAACAAATATTTTTTGTGAGAAAAACTCTAGATAATTTTTAGGAGAGATTTCTACCTCACCAATGCAGAACATGAGGAATGATAACCTCTTGTCGACCAGAATGATATTGTGGGGAACATGTTCATCCTTTCTTCTTCTTTTCATTAAGGGAGAAGACATCGCTCGCAAGGAACGCCATATACGATAATGTTCCACGATTCCCGACCTCCACGACCCATGTCTTTTGCAACTAGTTGACGTGCTCCGATATTTTTTTCAAGGTAGGGAGTTTGTATAATTTAATTCGAATAAATTATACCTTTGATATGGTTGAATGTGAATGATTGTATATGGACAATTGTTACCGCCTAATGCGGTAGCGCATGACGAATGACCACATCATGATGACCCTCTGTTGTTTCTTGATATTTAATTTGAAAAGGTAGGCGGTGGAAAACGGTGGTGGCGGAAGGTGAAGGCGGCTGCCGCGCGTCGGCCGCGTGTGGAAGAACTATATCACGTAACCTCGGGCAGCACCACCGAAGAAGAACCATAAGACTTTAGCCATCTGGGCTCGTGGAACAATGATTCCCCATGGCGTCGTGCTATAGAGAACCGCGATTCGCATAGGGAGGGCTGCTGCCGGCAGGGCAGAAGAAGCTACGATGCTCATAGGCACCGCGATAGAGGGATCACGGCCCACAACCGTGTGTCGCTTGCACCAGAAATACCGGCTGGCTTCGGCCGGCCTAACAGGAGTCCGGCGCCGCACGGCGCCTCTGGTTCAAGAAGTCGGGAGGCCACGCCCCCCCGCACTGGTATGAGAAGTCGAGCTAGGCCACACCAGCTGGAATGGGCCACACCCAGTCGGGTTGGGCCGACCCCTTTGATAGGTCAGACCTGTCGTGCCAGGACGGGCCGACCCGCCATCCCACCGGGCTTGATGGGTCTGGCCCGTTTCACTTAAATGTGAATAACTTCACGACTGTGCATCTGATCGACACGCCATCTACAGAACTAGGACCCTTACGATGTGGTGGTCCTTTTACGATACTCAATGTGAGTTTTTACCTACTTTTGAAAATGGCCAGATTTGGAAGGTGTGAAATTCTAATTGGGCCCCTAGAACGGAAAATCCTAAATCTCTCAGACCGGGCGTCCGATTGACGCACCGTCTGTCGCATTGGTTTCCTTTTGACGAGACAGAACATTGAGATACATCAACTCTGTAATTCATGAAATTTTATGTATCGACACCTTGGCATGAGTAGTGGTCCCTCTCGGAATCGAGCGTACTTTATGCGGGAACCCTGTAGCTGGCTGTGAATGCGACAACTTCTGTACGTGAATCCTCCATGGGTTTGATGATGAAAAATACCATACTAGAATCCACTGTGGGTTTGACGATGATGAAAACTATACTGGAATCCTCTGTGGGTTTGACAGTGATGACTATTGTACATATATCCTAAGTGGGTCCAACTGTTGACTTCTATTCTAGTATCCTACGTGGGTCCGATAGAGTAGCGGGTCTAGTATCCTATGTGGGTCTGATAGCTTAGATGGTCTAGTATACAACATGGGTTCGACATCTTAGATGAATCAGTGACTACATCTGATCATATTTATCAATTTATGAAAGATATATACCTGTGTGAGTGGAGTCTTGACTTTCAATCATATCATCGATGTGATTGACTTCATTCTTGTGTGGATTGTGTTGTGCATGGGATCGAGAGTTTGAGTCATACCACAATTAATAACATACTTATATGTATGTGCATATACCTAAGTAGAGTTTTTGGATACTTCAAGATTGCATCTTTCTTCTTTGGTGTATCCTTCATGGATTCTAGGAGAACTTCTAGGGTCTCGGGGCCCCTAATTTGTATCGTATACTCACCCCTGCATGGTCTATGCCCAATCTACATTATGTTCGATGCAGACGATGGACAACACTGATCGAGGTGGAGGCTTGTGAAGCTAGATGGTACCCGGAGGTGGACCACTTGGCGAGACGTACCTGGAGCAGACGGACGGACCCGAGGTGCTGAGGAGACCATCTGTACCCACCCTTCAGATGGGATTCCCGAAGGATGACTTAATGGTTTTTGTTTTACATTACTACAATTGTATTACATTTTTAGTTGTACTATACTATCTGTTGGGATTGAATTTTCATCCCCTTTCTTTTGAATACTTACTCTTGTATACAGTTCTTCATAGTGCTTACTTCAATTGCGTAATCTATTATGTTTGTTTACATTTATAAAGGAAATGCCTTCCCAATATAGGTATTTACACCTTTGTTGCTAGTCACCAGCCCCTGGAGTTAGCAACAGTGGTCTTCACCTTGAAGATGTGGCAGCACTATCTGATGGACGAGTGCTTTATAGTCTACTTTAACCACCAGATTCTTAGGTACATATTCCTCCAGAAGGACCTAAACTTGAGACAGCGGCAATGGCTCAGGTTCCGACCGGACTATGACTTTGAGATAGTCTATAATCCTGGGAAGTGGAATGTTGAAGCTTATGCTCTCAGCAGGAGATCAGACATTCAAATACTTTTATAGGCGATGGAGTATCTAGCCACGTTGAAGATATACTTTGTGGATAAAGATGGTGTAAACTTTCTTCAGTCACTCACAATCACTCGTCCACTACTTCAGTGAGTCATGGAGGCACAGGTTGGGAACGTTGACTATGAGACGTGACATGCTCAAATATCCACAGGGCAGGTGCCTGATGGATTTTCTGAAGGAGGGGAGCATGTCGTCCTCTTTAGGGGACGTACTATGGTACCAGTTGCACTGCAGGAGGAAGTACTAAGGGAGTTTCACACTTCCCCTCTTGCGGTACTTCCAGGAGTGGTAAAGATGTACCAGGACCTCAGATGACGACATTGGTGGCTGGGTGGGAATAATGTTGTAGCAGAGTTCGTTTCATAATGCCTCAATTTTCACCAAGTGAAGGTCGAGCACTAGGTACTAGTAGTCTTGGTACAACCCTTAGAGGTCCCAGAGTGGAAGTGGGATAGGATAACCATGTATTTTGTTATGGGGCTTCCACGTACATCCAGATGACATGACTCTCCCTGGGTGATCATAGAACGACTCACCAAGTCAGCCCACTTCCTCCTGATCCGAGAGTAGGGATCAGTAGAGAGCATGGGACACCTCTACATTCACGAGATCATAAAGCTTCATGGTGTTCCATCATCTATCATTTTTGATCGAGATTGTCATTTCACTTCTTGGCTATGCAAGAGGTTACATGAGGCTTTTGGGATACAACTACGTCTGGTCACTACCTTCCATCCTCAGATGGATGGCCAGACTGAGTGGACCATTCAAACTCTCGAGGTTAGGCTCTGTGCGTGTGTCTTTGACTTTGTTCGTAGCTTGGAGGATGACCTACCCTTAGTGGAGTTTGAGTACAACAACAGCTACCACTCCACCATCAAGATGGAACCTTACGAGGCACTGTACAACCGACCTTGTAGATCACCTCTGTGCTGGACTGACCTAGGGGAGTCATCACTTCTAGGAATAGAGATAGTTCAGGCTATGACGAAGAAGGTGCAGATCATCCAGGAGCGGATGAGGACGGCATAGAACAAATATTAGTCCTATGCTGATAGGAGACAGAGACCACTGGTGTTTGAGGATGAAAACCACGTCTTCTTACAGGTCTCAACTTCACAGGGTCTATGGAGATTTGTTCGTGGAGACAAGTTATCTCCATGATTCATCGGACCTTTCCAGGTCCTTAGTAGAGAAGGCGAGGGGTCCTACCACCTAGCCCTTCCACCTTAGTTGCATCAGGTGCATGATGGCTTCCACGTTTCTCAGCTGAGGAGATATGTGCACGACCCGACCCACATCATCAACCACATGGATCTGGACATCGATGATGGGGAGACATTCACTAAGGTCCCGGTGGAGATCGAGGATCGACAGTAGTGGGTCCTACATTGATGGTTGATTCCTCTGATCCACACTAGATGACAGTACGGGAACCTCCAGGAGAGAACATGGCAGCGAGAGGCTCAGATATGAGTTCAGTACCCCCATTTGTTTCCCTAGTGTGTGTTGTAGCTCTACAGGGATGTAAATCTATAAGATGGAAGTACTGTAAAGACCTGTAAATTTCAAGGAATTTTTTTTCATAAATACGTTGGAATTTTACGAGTCTGCGGTTTTTTATGGCACTGGATTCCGAGGTCCTGTGTGCCCGGAATCAATTTCTGTAGTTTTGTTCGGGTATGTTCAGTAAACATACGTGCATGTTTTTTTCTATATTTTGAACCAGTGCTTAGAATTGAAATATGAGGGCACTGATGAACACACAATGCCTGTATTCTCTTAAGGGAACCTTTACCACAGTTGCGTTTTATGCGGGTTGAATGTTATATATTGAGGAATTCATACTAAGTTAATAAAATCATTGGTACAAAATGTTATTATTTAGTGGCATTTATTTCCTCCCAAGGGGGGTTAGAGCTGGGTCCCACACCCACATAACCTCCCATGAAAGGAATTAGTGTGTTTGGGCCCACATAAATTTAAACCCCACGACGCCGCACTGTAGAGAACCACGGCCCGCAGAGGGCGTGCCGCTCCGGCGGAAGAACCAGACGACTCGATGGCTGGCCGGGCGAAAGGAGCCACGTTGATTATAGGCACCATAGAAAAGGGATAACGACCTTCAACCATGGGCTGCTCACACTGAGATGACCGGCCAGCATCGGCCAGCCGAATAGGACCGCGGTGCCGCTCGGCGCCGCCGGTTTGAGAAGTTGCCCCCCCCCCACCGACTCAGACAGTGGGCCGGGCCACCTGCCACGGGTCGGGAAGATTCTTACTGGGCGGGGCCGCACATCATCGGGCCGGTACGAACCCTTAGACAGGTCAGACCTACCGAGCCAGGATGGGCTGACCCTCCATCCCATCGATCATGACAGATCGTACTTGTTTTAATTAAATGTGAATAACATCATGACCGCACGTCTGATCCACGCGCCGTCTGTGGTACTGGGAACCTTATGAAGAAGTTTTCCTTTTGTGATAATATATGTGAGTTTTGGATGACTTTGTAATATGGATGGATTTGGAATGGGAATAATACCAACCGGGCCCCTGGAACAGAAAAGCCTATATCTCTCAGACGGGGCGTCCGATTGGCGCACCGTCTGTCGCGTTGGGTTCCTTTTGAAAAATGGGTCTTCAGAATATATCCACTCTAGAATTCGTGATAGTTGATGTATCGACCCCTTTGCTCGAGGAGCGGACCCTCCCAGAATCGAGCGTGATGTGTGAGGGAACCCTAGAGCTGGCTGTGACTGCGACGACTTCTGTACTGGAATCCTCCATGGGTTCAACGATGACGATTAACATCCTATAATCCTCTGTGGGTTCGACAACGATGAAAACTATACTAGAATCCTCCGTGGGTTTGACAGTGATGATTAATGTACTTGTATCCTATGTGGGTCTGACATTTGACTTCTGTTCTAGTACCCTACGTGGGTCCGACAGCGTAGCTGGTCTAGTATCCTACGTGGGTCCGACAACTTAGATGGTCTAGTATCCTACGTGGGACCGATATCTTAGATGAATTATTGAATAAATCTGATCATAATTTTCACTTTACGAAAGATGTATACATGTGTGAGCTAATTCTTGACTGTCAATCATTATCATCGATGTGATTGACTTCATTTCTATGTGGACTGGGTTGTGTCTGGGCTCAAGAGTCGGAGACGAACTGTGATTGATAACTTAGGTATATGTATGGGTATATACCTAAGTATACTTGGTTGATTGTTCATTATTGTATCTTTATTCTATGGTTTATCCTTAGTGGAATCTGGGAGACCATCGGGGGTATCGAGATACCTACTTAGTATCGTATACTCACTCTTGCATGGGCTATACCCGCACTATGTTGTGTTGGATACAGACAACAAAAAGCACTGATCGAGGTGGAGTCTTGTGGAGCTGGACTATACCCGGAGGTGGGCCACTTGGAGAAACATACATAGAGCAGAAGGATGGACCCGAGGTGCTGAGGATACCATATATACCCACCCTTTAGGTGGGATTCCTAGAGGATGACTCGATGATTTCTGTTTTACTTTACTACAGTTTTACTAGCTTTTCAGTTGTACTGTACTTACTGTAGGTCTTATATTTCCGGACCCTTTCCTTTCAGTACTTACTTTTGTATATAGTTATGGTTAGTTCTTACTTCAGTTGCATACTCTGTTGTGGTTTTTTACTTTTACAAAGGCAATGCCTTCCTAGTATAGGGATTTATGCCTTTTGTTCTAGTCGCCAGCCCTAGCCTATGGAAGGAGGGATTGGGGTAGCCACAACACGGGCCCTGAGGATGGTTCGTGATAGGTTGAGTGTACCCATTTCAAGGAACATAGTTTTATATTCAATTAGAAAATAAATCATGAAATGGAACACAATAATTAATGAATCATGCCAATAAATGTGGATAGATTTAGAATACAAAGGTTAGTAGAAGTTGGTGTGGGATTTGTTGGATTGATTGACTTGAGAGTTAAAACTACTCTGTTAGGAGTGGGGAACTACTAGGGGAGATACTAAGGTAGATTAACATTCATTGTATAAGATGAAAGATTAGTAAAAGATAATTAAATTAGGGTATATACACTGCTACATGATTTAGAGTTATAAATTACAATTCTGACTAAGAATTTCCATTTTTTAAACATGTTCTGGTAAAAACACTTCTATGATCACGATTAATCCAATAATAATTTATAGTATCATTATATTTTCTTATCTATCTTGTATTTTTTAGGTATAATAAAAAAATTGGTCATTCCACACCCATATTATTTGATTAATGACTATGATTTCTTATTCATTATCATTTTCAATATGAATTCATGTTATATATTGATCACTAACAGAAAGATTTACGTGAAAAATAGGAGGTGAATATAATTAATGAACCCACTATAAATTTTAATGGAACTGTATTAAGTAAATAAGAATTTACTATCACTTAATCCAAATGAGTTTTTCTACTCCTCTTATGCTCATGGATTGGTATAGGTATATTTGACATCACCATACATAAGATATTGTGAATTTGGATATTGAAAATTGTTTCCTATTTGACATATTATCCAGTGTGTTTATATAAATATGTTACATCACAATACTATTGAGTTAGAATGTTTGAATATGTTAAGAGTATTCCTCCTAGGTGTGATATGAGAGATTGGTATAAAAATATGTTCCATCAGTATACACTAGAGTTAGTAAATTTGGATAATAAAATTGGTTTCCTCTAGGGAATGTGCTCCATGATGGTTATAGATATATGTTACATCACCATAAACTAGATTGGTCTATTTCTCTATTGAAAATGCTTTACTTTTGGGTGTGTTGTCACAGAGGAGTATATGAATATCATCAATGACTATACATAAGAGTTGATGCTTGTAGATAAGTGAGACTAATGAATTTGATTAATTAAAACTATGAGGATTATAATGTTAGAGGGGGATAAAATTCCTTGAAATAACATCATTATGAATTTTTGTCAGATCATATGAACAAATTTATTTATAGAATACGATGAATCATTAATATAGTTTTAGTTCACAACACACAATAAGTATATAGTTTATTTTATTGGCATCATATGGTTACCCCAAAAGGATCGTGTATTTATTAAATCCAATCTATTTTTTAATGTCTAATATATAGGAGATTGAAAGTTATGAACTCATATTTTTATATGGTTTTCATTATAGATTTTTGTCCTAACATTTTTTTCCTCTCCATTGTGATGAACTAGATTTTTTCCCTAGATCGTAAAACATTTTTGTCATGTAGGTGGGGATTCAATGTCTTTATAAGGTTTGATGTGTTAGATTTTAGAAATGCATGTGTTATGTATTTTTATTGGTGTAGTTTATGGTCCTGTAATATAGAAATTTTTTGATTTTTTAATGTAAAAAAACATTGACAAGAATGTGATTCTATATATAAAACATCCCAGATTTAGTAAGCCCATCATTAATGAATATATATGTTTTATGCATATAATTATTCTTGGGGGGAGGCCTATAAAGCATGGGGTCCTAATGTATTTATAATATTTCATGTGATTTAGGGAAAGGAGATGAATATAGATAGAGGGATTAGGAATAAAATATCATATTATCTATTAAATAACATGTAAATAAACATATATGTTAATTATAATGGTTAATACAATGCACAAGATTACCTATGTTATCTAATGCGTAAATATACCCTTAAAGTTTCCAAATCAAGAAATAATGGTATGTAATAGGAGAACAAGGAATGTAGAGACCCGGCCTTTTCTTACATTACAATTACATCATTTTAAAGATAAAAAACACAATAGTATTACACATGGAGGATCCAGAGGTTTAGTGTCTTGGGAAAACTAGGATCATACATAACAAATACAACATCAACCATAAACATTTGTTTAATTTCTTCTTCACTAGCTTCTTAGTGGCACTTGTCATCTCCTTAGTAAATGTATCTACCTTAGGATATACATCAAAAGGGGTGAGCTAGAATCCCATTAAGAGGATAGATAAGAACAATATATCATGGGGTGAGAATAATTATGACGTAGTCAAAAGATCATGAACATGAGAGGATCATAAACAACAAACTTGAAATGTGGCAATGTATAAAAATGAAACGTCATGTCTTAGTGGTTAACTACCACACATACTTGTGAACAAAGCTGGCATCTTGTTCACACATCATTTCACATTTACTCATGAGATTCATCATTTTACCCAATGCATTGGAGCAATATATAATTTCGGGCGCACCCATCATATCATAACATTATCATTATCATGCTTGAAATATAGATCACATATCAAACATGTACATAAATAACCCATGTAATGGATTGGGTTTCATCTCATAATAACACATTCATATGCTTTGGGTTCCCCAAAGAAAGAGGGAACAACATACTTGATACAATAACCATCAACCTTGAATGAGAGGTAAAATTTGAGATCTTGAAAGAAGAGTTCTTTTGGAAAACATTTTGATGGACATAAAAACCCGTGAAAAAATGTATTTCCCAGAAAATTCTATTAAATGATGAACAAATGATCTTTGAGGAGTAACCATATCAAACATGGAGTGAAAGAGGGAGAACCCGAAGGAAGAAAAATTTGGTTCGAGATTTCCCCTTACCTTGTACGCGAATTCCTCCTTCTATTTAATGTCCTATATAATGACATTATATTCAATAATTAGAAATGACAGAACCTTATATACATTAATAGGGTTCATTCTGGTGTCATTATTTCATATTATGTTCCTTTTGATGACATATATAGTTTAAAAACATTGATCGGGGATGTTCGTTTTCATGGTTTTCTTGAACGGTCCACTTGTATTCTTAAATTGATGTTTGGGTAGATCATGGGTAAACATCCAGAACTGATATTACATTGTATTAATGATATTACAGAAGATTTAATGATTTTATAATGAGTTATATTAGATCCATGTGGATGAATCATTAGATAATAATTAAATGAAGATTATTTGGGTTAATTTGTACGGTTTTTGGATCACAACGAACTCGTTTTAACTTTTCACTTACTAATATGGCCATAGGTTATTTACAGAACATAAAATAGAACATAATACATATAAAATATTCTGTTTCAACCATAAAAATGGTTTCATAACCAGATCTAAAAGTAGAAATGGAAGAAGAGAGCATGTCATTTTTGAAGGTGATAAATTAACACCTCATTACTACGTTCTCTTTAATAAAATAAAAGGACGAGGGAAAGGGGGTGGGGTGATATAATATCCCATTATAATCATAAAAATACATTATATTTTCAATACTGGAGTTACAAAACAATTTGGATGAGTATAGGTGGGGAGAGATCAAGAAAGGAACTTGAACTTGAAAGGAAATTAAAGGAGAAGAGAGAGAGAAATTACCTCTAGAATCTTCCTCTTGAGATCCTCATTAAGGTAGATAGGATTGGTCTTTTGATGAGACCAGAAGCTTTTGGACGTGGGGGAGGTGCTAGGGAAGATGTTTGGGCAGAGTTTAGTGAAGGATTATAGCTTGAGAGGTGTGAGGGAAAGAGGGAGTGAAGGGTGGATTTTATAGTGGAGGGGAGAGGGGTTTCCTTAATATAAAATTGATTAGTTTATTAATTTCACCTAAGACAAGGAATAGTGAGTCTTGAACGACCAAGAATAGTAATTTTATAATTTAATCCTGAACCAAGTGGTCTTACATTAGCAGAACATCATCGTTGAATCAATTAATACATTATTTAGCATTTATTGTGAATTATCGGATTCCACTATTCATCATAAATTCTAGTATCTCAGAAAAATCTCAAAAATTTACCCGAACCATTTTTCGACGTGTTGAGTCCAAAAATAAAGTCCATTTTTCAAAAATTATTTTCTAAATATTATTAATTTAATAATTAATAAAAGTCATAATTTACATAAAAAACAGTTTTTAAGATTAAAACTGAATTTATAGTTCATTCAAAAATTATGTTCGGTTTTATAAAATTATCTTCAAACTATTGGACATTGATTCATTAATTTATGAATACATTACAGGAAAATAAATATTCTTTTAAATTAATTGATTAATTATAATTAATTATTTATTACTTATAAAATACCAAAAACGTTTACTAAGGTAAAATTGTCACTTTCTAAGATGTCTAAATTTTAATTTGTTGTTCATATGTAATGTTCCTCTTATTTAATATTCATAAGGGGCATGTTACTATTCATAAGGGTAGGTTACTATTCATAAAGGTAGGTTACTTTTCACCAAAAATTATTTTTGTTTCATTAGACTCCAAAAACCATCTTGAACACAACCGTGTATGTTGGATTTTCAAAATTCCAAACATAGGGGTGAAAAAATTATGTTTAAAGGTCACTTATCACTTAGTAGTTCATTATTTTGTGTTTTTATGACATAAATATAAAAAGGTAATTTTGCAATGAAAAACATTGGGTCGTTACATTCTTCCCCCCTTAAGAAATTTCGCCCCCAAAATTTCACTTTACACAAACAGTTGAGGGTACTTATCCTTCATTGCCTATTCTGGTTCCCAAGTTTCTACCTCTAACTTATGGTTCCTCCAAAACACTTTGACAAGGTGGGTTGTCTTATTTCATAGAACCTTATCACTTAGGTCCAAAATTTTTACCGGCTTCTCCTCATAGGAGAGATCATCTTCCAGCTGCACCACCTTTGAGTTTAGTACATTTGAGGGGTTTGGTATGTACTTCATCAGTAGTGGTACATGAAACAGATCATAAACTTGAGCCATATTAGGTGGGAGTGCCAGAAGATAGGCCACGGCTCCTATGCGGTCAAGGATCTCAAAGGGGCCAATGTACCTTGGGCTTAGATTCCCTTTCTTCCTGAATCGTATGACTCTCTTCCATGGAGATATTCGAAGGAAGAATTTATCTCCAACGTCGAACTCCAAGTCCCTTCGACGACTGTCAGCAAAGCTCTTTTGCTGACTTTGATCAGCTTTGATGTGTTTCTGGATGACATGAACCTTCTCTGTCATCTCTTGAACACGATCCGGACCAAATCGTTTTCATTATCCAAATTCATCCCAACAGGTTGGAGTTCTACATCGCTTCCCATAAAGAGCTTCATACCGAGACTTCTGAATACTCATGTGGAAGCTATTGTTTTATGAGAACTCAACCAATGGGAGATGATGATCCGAACTACCTTTGAATTCAAGAGATCTGGCTCTTAGCATATCTTCAAGCATCTGAATAGTCCTTTCAGATTGGCCATCAGTTTGGAGGTGATAGGCCGTGCTGAAATTTAATTCAGTACTCAAGGCATGTTGAAGGCTCCTCAAGAATTTAGACGTGAACCTTGTATCATGGTTTGAGATAATAGAGAGTGGATCACCGTGCAATATCACTAATTCCTTCACATATATCCTTACAAGTTGTTCAAGCGATAGGTCTCCCTGAATTGCGATAAAATGGGCAGTCTTGGTGAGTCAGTCAGCCACAACCCATATCGCATTATTCCCCTTTGACATCTTGGGGAGACCCGTGACAAAGTCCATAGTAACATTTGTGCATTTCCACATGGGTATAGGCAATGGCTGTATCATACCTTTGGACTTTTTCCACTCAGCTTTAACTTTCTTACATACCAAGCACCTTATTCCGCAATCTCCTTCTTCATGTTATCCAATCATAAGAGTTCTCAGAGATCACGATACATCTTGGTACTCCCAGGATGGATAGAGAAAGTTAAGCTATGTGCATTATCCAATAGATCATTCTTTATCCTGGGTGATGAAGGCTCACAAAGCTGCGTTCCAAACTGAATCACACCATCATCGTCGATATGGAACTCCTGCTGCTTCCCTTCCATTACTGCATTCACCATCTTTTGTATCTCCACACCATCTCATTGTGCTTCCTTAATCTTCTGTTGGATGGATGGTTGCGCAATCCTTTGGGCAAGGTAGGATTTATCCCTTGCCCTTATGATTCCCAAATCCATCCTCTACTTATCCAAGAAGATAAGGTCTTTCTCAATCCTCAACATGGATAGAGTAGCAGGTTCTTTCCTACTTAGAGCATCAGCTACCTTGTTTGCCTTCCCAGGATGATAGTGAATAGGGAAATCATAATCCTTGATTAGCTCTAACCATCTCCTTTGATGCATGTTGAGCTCCTTTTGTGTGAATATATACATTAGGCTCCTGTGGTCGGTGTATATGTCACACTTCTCGCCATAAAGGTAGTGCCGTCAGATTTTCAAGGCAAAAATCATGGCTTCCAGCTCTAGATCATGCGTCGGGAAGTTCTGCTCATGGATCTTCAACTGTCGTGAGGCGTAGGCTATCACATTATCATTTTGCATGAGTACACAACCCAAGCCATTCTTTGAAGCATCGCTATATATCAAAAAACATTCCCCACTTCTCGGTAGTGTGTGTACAAGTGCAGTGATCAGACTTCTCTTTAGCTCCTTGAAGATTCCCTCACATTATTCCCTCCATACATACTTTACCCCTTTCCTTATTAACTTAGTTAGTGGGCTTGACCATCGTGAGAAGTTTGACACAAAACGTCGATTGTACCCAGCTAATCCAAGAAAACTATGGATTTCTGTGACACTAGAGGGCCTGGGCCATTCCTCAATCGCCTTTGTCTTTGAAGGATCCACAGAAATTCCCTCAATTGTTATCACATGTCCCAAGAACGTGACTTGATTCATCCAAAAGTCACACTTGCTGAACTTCGCGTACAACTTATCCTTTCTCAATGTCGCCAACACAAGTCATAGATGTTCTTCATGTTCCTCCTTACTCTTGGAGTAGATGAGAATATCATTGATAAACACTACCAAATTTTTTTTGAGGTAATGTCTAAAGACTCTATTTATCAACTCCATAAAGATTACAGGGGCATTAGTAAGTCTGAAGGGAATCACCAAAAACTCATAGTGCCCGTAGCTTGTATAGAAGGCAGTCTTCTGAATATCATCATTCTTCACATTTACTTGATGATATCCTGAACAAATATCCACCATTGAGAAGTATTGAGCTCCTCTTAACTGATCGAACAAGTCATCAATCCTTGGGAGAGGATACTTGTTCTTTATGGTGATCTTTTTGAGTTCCAGATAATCGATACACAGTCGCATGGTTCCATCCTTCTTCTTCACAAAGAGCACTGGCTCACCCCATGGTGATGCACTAGGGCGTATGAACCCTTTGTCCAGATGCTCTTGCCGCTGCTTCTTTAACTCCTCCAGTTCGATAGGAGCCATCCTATAGGGGAACATTGAGATAGGAGTAGCTCCGGGTATGAGTTCAATTGAGAACTCTAACTCACAATCCAGGGGAATTCCGGGTAACTCTTCGGGAAATACATCATCGTATTCCCATACGATGGGAATTTCCCCAAGGTTGTAACTTTCCTTCGACTCAACCATTTGGCCTAGGTATGTTTCTTCATAGTGAATCAACATCCAAACCATTGCAGGATTTCTCAAAGGAGATTCATGATCTTCCTTGAATTTGTAAAGGAGCATGGGATTGTTCGGAATATGAAAATATATTTCCTTTTCCCGAAAGTTGATATGTGCTCTATATAACGATAGCTAATCCATTCCCATTATAGCGTCGAATTCCACCAAGGGTAGTATTACGATATTTTCCAGAAGAATCTTCCAACATAAGTCAACAGGAGAAGAGTCAAACACTTGGGTTGCAATGATTGCACCACGTGGTGTTTTTACAGATATCTCTACTTCAAGGTTTCGGGGCTTTGATTCTATAGTTATAGCAAACTTGCAAGATATAAAGGAATACATAGAACCATAATCAAACAAGACTTTATCCATTCTTGAGTGAATAGGAAGTGTACCTTGTACAAATTAATTATCATGTTCCACCTCCACAGTAGTAATGGCATAAGGCTTCCCTTGATCCTTTGGCTTTGGTGGTTGTTGGCGATGATAACCCTCAAGAGCTCGAGGTTTAGTTCACTGGTTTGAATAGTGCCCTAGCTCCCTACAGTTGTTGTATTGAACCACGAGTGGTTCTCTCCTTTCATCGGCTACATTATCCTTCCTTTTCATGTCTTTTTGACACTTGTGAGCAAGGTGTCCTTATTTCCAACAATTGAAGAAATTCCCCATCCCTTTGAGGCAGTTCCCATGGTGAAACATCCCACATTTTTGGCATGTGGGTCGTTGGGTTTTCTTCCCATCTTTATCACTAGTTCCACCATCTTGAAACACCATCTTTCTTTTGTTATCACCATAGCCACGGAACCATTCTCCAAACTCCATCTCTACTTTGAGAGCACACCGAACAACTTCTTCATAACTCCCAAAGTCTCAAATTGCAAGAGCCTTTCGAAGATGTGGTTTTAATCCACTAATGAATCTATCAATTTTTCTATCATTTTTGATAACAAAACCTGAAGAATACCTTGAAACCCTATTGAAATTTTCTTCATAGGTTGTGATAGATTCTCCTTCGTTTTGCTTGAGCTCTATGAATTATCCCTCCATCTTCATGCGAAGAGTTCTTGGGAAGTACTTATTAAGAAACATTATCTTAAATTAATTCCATTACATCTCTTCAATTTCCTCCCTTGGCTTGTTGTTCTTAATCAAATACCACCATTGATCAGCTTCTCCATCTAGACGATAAATGGCTAGAGTAACCTTCTCCATCTCGGAATAGTGAAGAATAGAAAATATCTTCTCCATGGAGTTGAACCACTGTTCCAAAACTAGTGGATCAGAAGATCCACAAAACGTCGGTGGTCATTGCCGCATAAAACATTGTGATTTCTAGTAACTCTCTCTTTGGTGAAGGAGGAAGTTCCCCATTATTATGGTTATTATTAATAACCTGAGATAATTGGGTAAGCATCACCATGATGTTTTGAAATCCATCTCACAAATCATTGGGGACGTTGTTCGGGCGATCGTTGCATTGGCCCTCGCAAGAGTTGTTGGCCTGATTTCTCCTGGTTCCCACCATTTTCTAAAATAGAATACGTTAGAACAAGACATAAGTAAAAAATTCATGAATAAATTATTCATTTAAACAATTATACCAAAAACATAACAAATGGTATCCCTAGGTAAATATTCTTGTGTATGTGTTTGTACTTATTCTTATGCTAGAGGTTTTCTCTAGGGTTTACTAATCCTAATTCCAAAATTAACTAAACCTTTTCTCTGATACAATCTATAGTGACCCAGCCTTTTCCTCCATTACTATAACATCATTTTAAAGATAAACAACACAATAGTATTACACATGGAGGATCCATAGGATTAGTGTCTTGGGTAAACTAGTACCATTCATAACAAATACAATATCAACCATAAACATTTATTTAATTTCTTCTTCACTAGCTTCTTAGTGGCACATGTCCTCTCCTTAGTACATGTATCAACCTGAGGATATAAATCAATACAGTTGAGCTATAAGACCAGTAAGAGGATGGATAAGAACAATATAGCATTGGGTGAGCATAATCCTGACGTAGGCAAAAGATCATGAACATGAGAGGATCATAACCAATAAACATGAAATGTTGGAATGCATAAAAATGAAACATCATGTCTTAGTGGTTAACAACCACACATACTTGTGAAAAAATCTAGAATCATGTTCACACATCATTTCACATTTACTCATGAGATTCATCTCTTTGCCCAATGCATTGCAGGACTATATAATTCCGGGCACACCCGTCACATTTAAACATTCAATTGCGCTATATAATTCTGGGTGCACCCGTCACATCATAACATTATACTTATCATGATTGCCACATAGAACACATATCAAACATGTACATAAATAACCCATGGAATGGAATGGGTTTCATCTCATAATATCACTTTCATAAGCTTTGGGTTCCCAAAAGATATAGGGAACAACATACATGACACAAGAACCATCAACCTTGAATGAGAGGTAAAAGGTGAGATCTTGAAAGAAGAGTTCTTTTGGAAAAAATTTTGATGGACATAAAAACCAGTGAAAAACATGTATATCCAAAAAACGTGAATTAAATGATGATCAAATGATCATTGAGGAGTAACCATATAAAAAAATTGAGTAAAAGAGCGAGAACCCGAAGGAAGAAAAATTGGGTTCGAGATTTCCCCTTACCTTGTACTCGAATGCCTCCTTCTCTTTAATGTCCTGTATAGTCACATTATATTCATTACTAAGAAACTCCAGAACCTTTTATACATTAATAGGGTTCATTCTTGTTTCATTATTTCATATTATGTTCCTTAGGATGACTTACAGAGTTTAAAAACATTGATCGGGGATGTTTGTATTCATGGTTTTCTTGAACGGTCCACTTGTATTCTTAAATTGATGTTTGGGTAGATCATGGGTAAACATCCAGAATTGATATTACATGTTATTAATTATATTTAAGAATCTTTAATGATTTTATAATGAGTTATATTATATCCATGTGGATGAATCATTAGATAAGAATTAAATGATGATTATTTGGGTTAATTTGAGCGGTTTTTGGATCACAATGAACTCGTTATAACTTTTCACTTTGTAATATGGCCATAGGTTATTTCTATAACATAAAATAGAAAATAATACATATAACATATTCTGGTTCAACCATAAAAATTGTTTCATGACCAGATCTAAAGGTAGAAATGGAAGAAGAGAGCATGTCGTTTTTGTGGGTGATAAATTAACACCTAATGAACAACGTTCTCTTTAATAAAATAAAAGGAAGAGGGAAAGGGGGTGGGGTGATATAATATCCCATTAGAATCATAAACATACAGTATATGTATAATAATGGAGTTAAAAAACAATTTGGATGAGTATAGGTGGGGAGAGATCAAGAAAGGAACTTGAACTTGAATGGAAATTAAAGGAGAAGAGAGAGAGAAATTACCTCTAGAATCTACCTCTTGAGATCCTCCAAAAGGAAGATAGGATTGGACTTTTGATGAGACCAGAAACTTTTGGACGTGGGGTAGATTCTTGGGAAGATGTTTGGGAAGAGTTTAGAGAGGGCTTGGAGCTTGAGAGGTGTGAGGAAAAGAGGGAGTGAAGGGTGGCTTTTATAGTGGAGGGCAGAGGGGTTTCCTTAATATAAAATTGATTAGTTTATTAATTTCACCTAAGAAAAGGAGTAGTGAGTCTTGAATGACCAATAATAGTAATTTTATAATGTAATCCCGAACAAAGTGGGCTTACATCAGCAGAACATCATTGGTGACTCAATTAATACATTATTTAGCATTTATTGTGAATTATCAGATCCCACTATTCATTAAAAATTCAAGTATCTCAGAAAAATCTTAAAAATTTACCCTAACCATTTTTCGACATGTAGAATCAAAAAATGAAGTCCATTTTTCAAAAATATATTTCTAAATATTATTAATTTAGTAATTAATAAAAATCATAATTTACTTAAAAAAACAGTTTTTAAGATTAAAATTGAATTTATAGTTCTTTCAAAAATTACGTAGGGTCTTATAAAATTATCTAAAAACTATTATACATTGATTCATTAATTTATAAATACATTATAGGAAAAGAAATATTATATTAAATTAATTATTTATTTATAATTAATTATTTATGACTTATAAAATACAAAAAAAAGTTTACTAAGGTCAAATTGTCACTTTCTAAGATTTCTAAATTTTATTTTATTTTATCATAGGTAATGTTCCTCTTATTTACTATTCATAAGGGTCATGTTACTATTCATAAGGGTAGGTTACTATTCAACAAATATTATTTTTGTTTCATTAGACTCGAAAAACCATCTTGAACACAACCGTGTATGTTGGATTTTCAAAATTCCAAATATTGGGGTGACAAAATTATGTTTAAAGGTCACTTATCACTTAGTAGTTCATTATTTTGTGTTCTTATGACATAAATATAAGAAGGGAATTTTCTATTGATAAACATTGGGTCATTATAAGGAATGATGATAGACCACATATGAATGAATTTATCATCCATGATGGTTATGAAGAATATAGATATTTGAGGTCCTTTTCCTTAAGATGTAGATGCCTCTAATTAGAATGGATTAATATACCTAAATTGATCCTCCTTACATAACAGTAATGTACTATAATGATATATGCGATCATTATCAATAGACATAGAAAGTTTATTAGGATTCAAGAACTAATGTAATGAAGTATATTATGGAAAAAATGGAATTCAAGAAGGATTTGGGAAACCAAAATGTTATTCCATTATGTGTTGATCAAGGATTCAGAATTAAAAGATATTATATAATGTTTTTCTTACTTTTATCTTGGATAATGTATGCAAATACAATAACATGGTTTTCTCGAGGGAAATATTTTGGATCCCAAAATCATTTTTTATTATTCTATTTTGATGATACATTTTCATAGGTCATAAATTTGTTGACCCAATAGGTGGAAACTATAATTTTTAGCAAGCCATCATTAATGGAGTTTTAGACTAGAGGGGTTGTTTTCATCCTTCCCATTTTGGGCTGAAGGGTCATGAACTATAAACAATTATGGGATAAACTATATTTTTATACATCATAGACCACATTTTATTTTTGTTTAAGGTTAGAGATCTTTTCGCAAATGGTGAGATAATATGAATAATAAGACAATGAAAAAACCAAATTTAAATCAGGATATCGATGTTGGTATGGATCATTTCCAATAGGGATGAGTAAAATTTAATTTCATTATTCATGGAGTATGTTATTTGACAACATATATAGAAATCTAAATAAATTACTCTCTTTGAATAAACATACACATTCTAGCATGGATCATCACATAGGTGAGTGCACATTATTTAAGGTAATTGTTCTCTGACCAATGAAGGAAAAAATTTATAGTCATCATGATTTTACTCAAATAGAAAAATATACTTTATAGTAAGTAAGAGATAAACACATAGTGAATAATTAAACTTTTAACAATTTATTTTATCTCATGGATGTGTGAATGTGGTTTAATGACATAGTTTATAGACCAATGGGTAGGGGTATATATATCTACTCATAATAGACATAAGAACAACTATGATCCCACTAAATATAAATGAGGAATGAGAAAACCCAAAAAATCATGATTTCATGTATTTGAATTAGGGTGATGAGACTGGAAAATCAATCCATGGATTACCATAAACCATTAGTTGAATGACTATTTCTATGGAAATATTGTTACAGGTGTAAGGAAATTATCGGACCTTCCCCTAAGATCGAATATCCATCTAGTTAATAGAAAAAATTATTGTAAAACTGATAATAAATAATAATAAAAGGTTTTTTTTAGAATGCAATTCAATTATTATTGATAGTCATGAATTTTTTATGTTGACTAAAACACATATAAAAAATTGTGTTCCATTTTGAAGGGAAACATTAATTATTTTGTAAGAATTACATAGTATAGACCTAAATAAGGTTATCTTTTCCATGAATGGTAATAGAGGAATAAAAAATGGATGATTACTTTTGGTTTAGTATAAAATTTGATTTCCACACATCATTATGTGTCATGAAGTAACAACAGTCAATCCAAACATAGTTGTTACAATGGATGGACCCAACATCATTATTTCTTACATTGGGGGAGGTGTGATTTACATTTTGGTATGGGATCAGAGACTGAAGAAGCCTCACGCATGTATATAGGGTATTACACTAGAGAATATCCATTTAAAAACATAGGGATTCTAAGAAAAATTGTTTTTATAGACAATTTGTCATTATAACATTGATTAGGGACTTATATATCAAGAACTATTTTATTGATCTAGATCTTATGTAGAGAAATCAACTCATAAGAAATTGAATACCCTATGATGTTTAGATTCTTAAAGGATAGTCCTTGCTTCATAAAGTTAAGAATCATTCTAAAAGCACCCTATTGTTTAACATTTTAGTGTAAAATGATAAGGAACATTATATATATTATATATCATTCAGAACTAGATTATTAAATAAGTGAAATATGTTCATATTAGTATTTTAGACATTGAGGTAAACCCAATGTGTTTTAATTAGACCCAAAATACTAGGATGGGATGGGACTTTTAGTATATGATGATTTGTTCATGGGCCTAACATATGAGATCCTAGAATCATTATATATCCAATGGTATTTAATATTAATCCCCAAGTATTTATTGTAATCTAGGAGGTATAAGTATAATAAAAATTTATTTTACTAAAAAAGAAGTCTGGAATTCAATATTTAACACCCTAATGTCATAAATAATATTTAGATTTAATAAAATTATTATGTTTTACCAGGAATTTTGTAAACGAATAAATCTTTTCTTAATTAGTTTAATTTTTTGTGTCCACAATTATTTTAATATAAATTGTTTAATTCCTTTACTATGAATTCATTAAATAATAATTTCATACATTTATTATTCAATTGAAAATCAATTTCATTTTGAATCCACCTTTATGCTCTTGGACATGAAAAATACTTGATCTAAAAATAATTCTGAGTGTGTTTGAGATGCCAATCCACATAAATAATGGGCCCATAACAAGATATCCAATCCCCATGTCTTGAGAGTTCACCTAATACATCTCCCATAAGTTCCTCAAGGACAAATCGTGTGCTTCAAAATCCTATTACATACCATGAAAGACTCCAAATAATATCTTCTTCATTTTAATTATACTCATATACAACTATGATTAGATTAAATATCCTAGGTCCAACATTGTAAACACTATAAATCACTATATTAAATACCTTTCATTCCAACCATATTTAATTCTCTATGAAAATATCATGAAAATTCATTTTTTTTAGTAGCACAATAGTGGTAAATATTTAACATTCATAAATAATGATTTAACGGTTATATAAAAATTATCAAAGTCTCGTTGATTATAGAAGAAGTTTGTCTGAAGGTGAATAAATTTATGTTATATAAGAAGAAATATGATAATTGGTTTATTCATTATTAGGACTGATGAAAAATATTTGAAAAATTTGGCCATTATTATTTCCATTACTACAATTTTTATGAAAAATATGGAAACATTCTATTTTATATTTTAGACACCTTTATATGTTTAGACCAAGCAAATCCACATAAAACATATTCATGGAAGAATCACTATAAATCAGTCCAAAAATAAAACAGAAATCTTCTTAAATTCAACCCTATGTAGTTCTACTATCCTCCTTATAGATCTATTAATTTTCCCAACTTACCACATCCTACCATGATAAAACTGCATCAACAAATATTATCTAGTGAATACCAATGAAACCCGCAAAACAGAATTATGTACTCACTATCTATATGATATTTTACCCCAATAAATTTCAACATTACTCCACCTTATTATTGAAATATTCCACCGTTTTCAGTATTTTCCAACCGTCAATTGTTCAAGTAGATCCCTTCACAAAACTGATTCTCCAATAGTGAAATATCTAATATTTTTCATAAATCCTAATAGAACCAAGTAGTTTTCTCGACCCCTATCACACAATCCATCGTCTTCTACCAAAGAACAAACATATCTCTAGGCAATCACAATATTTAATACTATCTTATTTGGATTAATATTTTTATTTATAAATCTAATACCATACATCATGTTCTCTATTTACCCCACCCCATCCAATCACATTTACCGCAACAATGAATCCTATGTGCATAGAAAATTATTTCACTACACTAACAAGAAAATGAATAACATTATACTTTGATTATTATAGAATGAGTATGATGATCGATCATGAAAGGTTCTCTCAAAAATATAATTCCCTAATTTAAAATAAATTTAGAAGAGGTGACAAGATAAGATAAAAAAGGGAAATAGAGGTATATAGTAACTAATGATTCACACATTGGTGGGGAAATTATAGAATTTTTTTTCAACATTTTATTTTAAATATAATTCTATAATTTCATAACCAATTATTCCCCATTTTCCATTTCTTTTATTTTACAATATTATGTTACAACTAAATATCAGCTCCATGGTCATATATTATTATCCAATGTCTATGTCATGGAGGAGTTCACACGGTGCTCCTTAGTCCCTATTCATTTTATTTATTTATTTTTAATTTTTTTTGTGTTGGGGTAGTGAACTTGTCTGAGGATTATGTTGATGTTTACCTTTTCCTCTTGCAAATATCTATATTATCATTCCAATAACAAAAAAACAATTTTACCTCCATGAACTCCATACATATTTTATATAATTGGAGTCATGTGGATTGAGATATTGATTTTTTTACAATTAAAATTGGGTGAACGGTTATATATTGTGTATTGTTGTGGCATATTCATCATATTATACTTTGGAGGAGGTTATATATGTCGCACTTAGGTTTTTTCCAATGTTGTACTATGAGTTAAAAACATTGTTGAGTATGTCGATCCAAGGAGAGGCATTGAGTGGATTATCAAAGGATATTTAGAAATCAATTTGGATAGTAAATTACAAATTTCTTCCAAACATAGAACTAGCCCCATTACCCACTAAGACTTGTCTAGGATTTTTTATTAATGAAGTAATTTACATGAACCCACACTGTAGAAATAAATCTCAGCCATTTGATTATTATATAGGGAAATGTTAAAAAAAAATTGTCAATGAGAATAGTGGGACTAGCCCTAATACTCATTCATAAATGGCCATGACTAGTCCCAATATATTGTATTAAAGGTTAAATATTTATTTGACTATGAGCCTATTGAAAATTTCAAGACATTTTTCATTGACACCAGACATTATGGTGATGTATTGAATGTATATATGGATCTAACAAGTAATAATGGGATTTTTTTTGTTTTTCAATGGAATTATGGAAAGGGATAAATGTTTCTGTGAAATTATTATATAGATACAAGTCTAATTCATGGATGTTATTCCACACATTCTATACCTCTATAAGTATTTTAAGTTTTTGTATGATGATCACTATATCCTATAGGTTTTTTAATGTGACTAGAAGTAGGAACTCAGTAGTTTTGGTTTGTGTAGATATGAAATGAATGTCATATAGTTTATTGTTACACAACTAAAAACATCATATTTGGGACAATAAGAACTATGAATATGTTAATTTATGTAAAAAAATTCACCATGGGACCTATTATAATTACTATTATATGAACAAAGTGATATATTTACTTTATGTTTTCAATCATTGAGGGGAAAACCAAAATGAAGAAAGATGATCCAATTTTGAAGACAAAGAGAATTCATGGATGGGAATTGAAACTAGGCCTAGGATGAGTGGTCCAAGAATGAATATATATTCTGAAATATTAAGTATCTATACAAACATAGTTTTGATATATAATGGGAATCTTCATCTTGATACATATTGATGAGTACACTATAAATTAAAATATAAATACATCTATCAGGTAAGGAGAGTGGGTCTCACAATAAGACTAACTCCAAATAGTTTGAGATTTCATGTATAGTAGAATTTCATTTGGTGTTGATTAAAATCATATGATTATGAAAGATATGATATGTGGTATTATATTATAATTGAAAACCAATTGTTTTTGGAAAATCATGAATCAATAATTACATTATTGATATATGCCTCCTGTATGGGGATCGTGAGAGATGAAAATGTTATCAAATAGTCCTAGGATAGAAGATAAATATATCACTATGTATCTTAAAAAGATTAGAATCAAGTAACTCATAGTAATCATATATGTGGAATTTGATCTCAATTTCTGTTAATATATGAAGGATGAGATTTCACACTGATAAATCTTATATAAGTATAACTCAAATTTATAGAAAAAATGTCTCATTTACTCCCACAAAAAATTAATGGTGTTATGTATGTAATATATAATGTCATATATTTTATTTCATGGAATATTTAATTGGGATCCATAACATTAAACATTATCTATCTGAGTCATGATAATTTTATATTCAATATGAACTTCTAAGGCCATGTGATTCATGATCAATTAGCGAAACAAGTAGAAATTTAAGGATCACTAAAATCACAATAGATTGCATGCTATGGAAGGATAATACCACATATTATTTGGATTTATATAATGAAACAAAAATATTGTTTTACATTTTGATGTCACCCTACACGGGGAGGATTTATCCATGGTTTATTGTAATGTGGTTGGGAAATGGTCTATGATATTTTACATATTCTCAAGAGGATTTAATAGTTTAGTTTTATATCATTTGATAATTAAAAATCAAAATAATAAAATCATGTTACCAAGATATATGTAATCCCCAAACGATTTTATGAAATGTTTCTTTTGAGAAAACATTGAACCTGAGGCTAGATCTACACAATCTTAATCCATTATGACCATAGAGTAGAATCTATTATAGTAGAGCACATGTATTGTGTAACATTTTCACATATGTGTGTTCAGTTTAAGGAATTTAACTTGTTTATATTAATCCCCTTCGTTCCCTTGAGATTTCTAGAAGTCTTCCATGAACAATGGTGGATTTGGGGGTTATAGCTAGTGGAGCATGATTGGTGCACGGTTAAGGGAAACTGAGTGCCCATCTAGCAAATTATGTATCCAAGGGCCATTTTTGGACAGTAGTTAATGCATGGATATCACATGGTTTGTAAACTATGTGGGATAACTATTTGGTATTTCCCTCTTTGATATTGAGGGGGAAATAGTTGTTTTATGGTATAGAAAGCCATGTGGTAAACCATTTTACTTGTCTATAACATAAAAAATTATAAAATTCCACTTGTTTCCTCTTATAATTTTACCCTAAATTACTTCCTTTCTTCCCACACATAATTTTTTCCGTTGGAGATCCCTCCAAGCTTCCTTGGACCTCATGGGAACCAATCATTGAGAGAGGTTTGTGTGGTAACATCAAGGAATATTTAAGTAAGTTGTTTCTCCCATTATTATTCCCTCATTATAGGGTTCTTCTCCCCTCATTCTTGACATCAAAATTTTCAATGAGGTATTTGACCTTGTTATGGATTCATATTGTGTTATAGGTGGATATATTGAATATTAATGTTGGAACATTCGATTATAGGGTCTTGTGGTATTTTATTTGTGGTTTCATATAAGTTTATAAATATTTAAATGCACATGGTAGGTGGTTTCATGATCAAAAATTTTTAGATGATTTTGATATGCTCTTTTGGATTTATAATCTTTGTATATGAAGTTGTTGCGTGGTGAGAAATATTTTTTGAAAATACTTTGAAATGCATATGTGATCAAAATGAAATTTTCAAAGAAAAATGGTTAATATTTCTTTGTAATTCATTATGGTGATTTTAATAAGTTTTTTAATGATTATAATAATGGCTTGAAATGTTTTTTCAAATGAACGTAGGGTGTGAATGTGTTGAATGACAATATCAATTGAAAATGGATTACATTTTATTGTTTGATTTTCTTTCACCTAAAAGTTTATGGAAATATGTAAATGATGTGAAGCTTGTTGTGAAAGGAACATATTTTATTTGTGGATTTGAATGGGGATTTTCCAATTGAAATATTTTTATTAATTTTTTGATTTTTATTATTTTTCCAAATAGGATTCATGAATTATTAAATGGGTGTAAAAATTTGCTTTTAGAATGGTTACAGTGTTTGAGAAATGGAATTTGATTTTGTTATGGAAAATGATGGATTTATTATATTGTTTGAGAATGTGGTGATTTCTTGGTGTTCCTTTGTGTCATGGAATGTGTCTATAAATGTGATGGTAATGTGATGTATGAAATTGAATTTCACCACAAATGGAATATTGATTATCTTGGTTGGAAAACTAGAACATGTACGCTTCTGTTTTGGAAGTGGAAAGGCTTAGATTCTTCAAGTGGATTGACACTTGTTTACCCTAAAGAGGAATGTTCTGGAATCACGTTGAAAATTTTATTCTTACAACACCAAATAATCATATGATATGATATAAGACCACTATGCCCTTGGGATTTTCCATCCTAATGGATATTTCATAATAACATGTGGCCATTGGCCAATTATTTGTACACTACTTGGCCTTTGGGATGGATCCTTCCATGTGTCTCATACATGGAAAAACTATTGGTAGTTGAGTTAGTGGATATTGATCACTAGGTTATGAGGTTCTTAGTGACTCAATTTTTCTATTTCCCTTTAGGTATTTACTAATGGTGTTTTCTTATGACATTATTTATTTATGTGGGATGACCGTTAGTATACAGTGAACCTTTGGTATGATGTCTCTTTTAAATAATGTTTATTATTGAGAATGTTTCATTTATAAATGTTTTCTTTTTAATGTGTTTTTTTCAAAACATGATTTCTTTGGGATGAATGTTGTAAATATTTTCAAACTAGTTATTAAAATATGAATTTTGATATGTCTAATTATGTTATAGAGTTTAATCCTTTAATTGTGTGGAATCCTAATGATATTTTTTTATAACACTCTACATACAAATTTGGGTGTATATGGACCTTGTGATGAGTTACTCAAGGAAAGGAATGATGTGTCAGGGAGATAGTAGATCCAGTTGATAGTGTTCCACCTATTGCAGGTTATGGTGGTGGTGGCTTGCGGTTGTTTACCCTTAGGTCGCATGGAGTATTATAGGATGTTTTGTTTTTTCCCTTTTATTGTATTAATTTTATTATTTGTTAATTTTATAATACCTTGATTCTACAGGTTGGGTATATTGTTTGGTTATTTTATCTATTACGGATTATTGTTTTATTTTTTGAATGATTACAGTTATAGTGATGGGTGAAATAATGAACAAAGTATATTAATGATACTTGAAAACTACATATCAACCTGAGGGGATTGGGAATGTAACTTGGGTCATTCCATGAATCTTGTCAGGTATTGGGTTTTATGGAATTATGACATGGTTCATCAAAAAATGGTATTAAAGGAGGATACACACATCCGAGTCATGTTATTTGGGATGATTCTGGATATAATAGAGCTATTATTAGTTGTCCCTTAGGTTCAATTATCAGGTAGAGTGCCTTACCAACATAACTTGTGGAAGGACTTGAGTCACCATGGGTTTTTGGGATTGTTTATTGGTTCTCTTCCAAGTGATATCTACAGACTATAGACCGTATCGTGACACTGGGTGGGGGTTGAGTGGTTTTTTTAAATCTTGATTTTTTGAAGTGTATGAGATTTATTTTTGTAGAAGAATTTTTTTCTCAAAATATGAGTTGTTGGTTCTATTTATGGACTTCATGAAAATGATTCTTATTATAGTAAAATGCAACATTAAAGAGTCTATATTCGTCCATGTGAAGAGGTGGGAGGGAGTTATACTTACCTAATTTATGTGAGGCCAGTGGAAGTAGTGGTTTAGGTCTTCTATGCATTAGGATTAGGTGCATGTTGTGGTCTTTCTCAGGTTAGAGAAGATGATCTAGGTCCTGGAAAGGAAAAGACCAAGATTTTCTCAAGGGCACACCTCACTTATTCCTAGGAAGTAAAAAACATCTAGAAGTGGAGGAGTTACCTGAAAATATAGAGATATTTTTTAAATTTTATGATAATCTAGAGTCTATCTAAGTGAAATGTGATTCTATTCTGTTAGAAGGTTCTAGTTAGAAGTGGTTGGACTCAAATGTAAATGTTGAAATGCATAAAAATTTGGGTTTGGGATATTTCAAGATCATCCTAAATGACCAGTATTTTCTTGAGGTTTTCACTTACTCGAGGTCCCGATAATTCATGGATCATTTGCAGGGATACCATAATGTGTTATAGTATTCAAACTTCTTCATATATTTGGAATTATATGCACCTGATATCATTTATAGTGAGGAGATGATGACTTAGTGTTTTGAGAGGGGGTTTCATCCAGAAAAATATTCTCATGTATTTTTGTTTAAGAGAAAAACCTATTCATATGTGCTTGGTTGTGCTTGTATGGTATATATTGATTGGAAATGAGTGTCTTATTCCGTTGTGGTTGTATCAGTGGCTGGTATTGGTAGTTCATCTGAGAAGAAAATGAAGTGGGAGGAGCTATATAGGAGGGGTGGTGGTGGTTCATGCTATCCTGATTGGCTTTCTTTATCCATGGATTGTGGTTAAGTGTCAGTGGTGTTCCATCAGTTTGGAAATGAAGAATGTAATCAATCAGTGTGTTCATCACCACCCAAACAATGACATCTATTTAGAACATTGGTATACTTACAGTGGTTTTCATGGTGCTTCCCTATATCATAGTGGTAATGGATTTGTACATTTTAGGTGGATACCATCTAGGAGAGAAACTTCCAAAATATTGGGATCACATTTTGGGTGTTATGTCCACATGGATAGATCTTTATTGGGAATAATTAGTTCATGGAAGATCCTGAGGACAGTCGTTATTCTTAGGCTCAGGCTGAGATGAGTCATCCTCATATAGTGGATGAAGTACAAGTGGGATCAGATATATGTCCTACAATAGTTCTAGGTCCCATTATAATTACATAATATTTATCTACTATTTTGTTTGATACTAGTGCATTAGTGTCTTTCAAATTTTAATTTTTTTTCGAGGTTTTATTGTTTCCAACAAAGCTAATGCTATACACAATGGAGTTGGTGACACTTCATGGTAAGAAGTGAGAAAAGGGTCTCATGTGTTTTCATTGTTCATTGACCATGTTATGGTTTGATCTGGAGTGTGATTTATTTTTTTTTGAATTGGAACACTGTGATGTAATCCATAGTTTTTATTGGATGGTGTTTCTACTACCACACATCGATTACTACATGCTGTGAGTGAGTTTTAATGCGGAATTTTATCTTCTGTTACATCATGATGGACCTCTACATCTAGATTTAGGTAACCTTATGTATCATTTCACTTCACTCATGTAAGGGAATGGTGGTTTTATTATGGGAGATAGATTACCTTCTATGGTGGATGAGTTCCCAAAGGGTTTCCCGGAGGATTTATCAGGTTTTACTTCAGTGAAGGATGCAGAGTATTATATATATTTAGAACCAAGATCATGACCAATATCTCTATCATCATAACTCATGGACCCCACCATGTTGATGTAATTGATGGTTTATATGGATGATTTGGAATCTATAGGATTCATTCATTTGAACATCTCTCCATGGGCCTCCCAAGTTCTATTTGCAAAAATTTCAATGGATCTCATTAGTTATGAATTTATTATCTGAATTTAAATAATATAATTAAGAATAAATGTCGATTTCTCCTTATTTAAGACTTGTTTGATCAACTAAAAGGTGTGAGGTGGTTTTACAAGATTTATTAAAATTATGACATCATCAAGTAAATGTTAAAGAGGCAGATGTTCGGAAAATAGATTTCTATAGCAGGTAAAACCATTTTCATTACATGGTCATGCCTGTTGTGTTGATAAATGCACTAGAGGTTCTTATGCAATTAATGAATAATGTGTTTCATCTCTATCTTGAATCATTATTCATGGTTTTCATATATTACATCCGGGTCTATTTTAGATATGATGAGTAGCATGAGTGACATTGAGGATCACATTGGACACACATAGAGACCATTTTCACTATGACAGATTCTGAATGTGAACCTCCAAGATCATGGAGGTGATGATTCAAGGCTATGTGATCTGGGATAGAGGAGTTTCAGAAGACCCTTTATAAATAAGTGTAATGATTTCTTGGGAAGAGATGTGAAATGAATTTGAGATCAGGTGTTTTTGGGCCCCGACATGTTATTATTGGTTGTTCATTTAGGATTTATCCTAGTTGGGTTCATCAATACTGTCACAAACCCAGATATATGTAATGATAAAATGGAATTCATAATTCTACGAATAATTTGATGAGCATAATCATTTGTTGACTACCTATCCTATTTTTATCTTGTTGATGTGTATAATGCTTACTGTGGTATATTGTAATAAATTAGGAATGGGTCTTGTATGTGTGTTGATGCATGATTATCACGTTGTGGCCTATGAATCTCTTAAAAAATTACTACAAGAGAATAACATTATTACCCATGACCAATATTTAGAAACAATGATTCATTTCTAAAATATGTGGCATTATTATCTTTTTGGGAATATGTTTTGTCTTTATCTTGATCATAAGTATTTCAGTTATATTTTATCTTGAAACAATTTGAACCTGAGGTAGTTCCATTGGGAAAAAAGCCATCAGGGGTTTGACATTGATATAGTTTATATCCCAGGAAAGGGTAATGCTGTAGAAGATTCCTTGAGAAGATAAGTTTTAGTTTAGGAGTTGAATAAGTACCTTGACGAGTGGAATTTGATATGGGTATTTCCTTATATGAAAATGGAGACCAAGTAGCCCAGTAGTGGTGCATTATTGGTCAGTGGGTAGTTGACACTTTCCCTTCGGGAATTTATTCCAATGGAGTATCTGAATGTTGAGTTTTTTCTTCCATTTATGGAATTTCATCTTTTTGGGGAGACACCTTTCCATTTGTAATTGCCTCATGATGGAGTTTTTTCTATAAGGGTCACTTTTTGGTGCTATTATAATTGAGAAAGATGGTTTTGTAGGATAGCCACCAATCTCAATCAGTCAATCATCCTGATAATACCAAGATGTTTAATGATGTGAATAAACTATTCTTGTGGCTAGGTATGAGGTGAAATTTAGAAAATTTTGTATAGATGTGTTATACTTGTCAATAGGTTATTGTAGACAACTAAGGCCCTCCAATTTCCTTCATCCTCTACCCATTCCAACCTAGAAGTTGGAAGATATCCTCATGGTCTTATATTTGGGATATCCTCATACACCCCATTGGAGGTATTCAATTCGGATATTGATTGATAATATGACCAAGTCAACTCACTTTAATCCAATTAGAGACTTGTTGAAGGTGGATGAGCCGGGCCAGTTGTATGTTCGAGAGGTTTTAAGGCTTAATGGTGTGACATCAACTATCATTTCTGATAGCGAACCCCATAATACCCATGGGTTTTAGGAAGGAAAATATAAATCAATTGGGTAACATGTAAAATTATGAATGAAAAACCATCCTCAAAGGGATAGTTAGATGGAATGGGTGAATCAGATTTTGGAAGAAATGATATGGGAATGTGTTCTGTATTTTTTTGGGTTCTTGATATAACCATTTCGGTTCAATTTTGACTTAATATAACGATATCTACCATTATATGATTCGTATGGATCATTATGAGGTGATTTATTGTTGGTCGTTCTGGTATCATTTATGTTGGGATAAGGTGGTTGATACCTCCTTATTGGGACTGAGAATTGTACAGGAGATGTCTGAGAATTATATATTGACTACGTATCATTTTTTGGTATCAATGAATCATTATGAGGCTTATGGTGATATGTGGAATCATGAATTATAATGTTTTGTGTCATTGGGTGTTCTTGAAAGTAGAACCTCGCAGTCATCTTCATTTGAGTATGTAGGGGAAACTTACTCCAAGGAATGATGGTCTGTTTAAGATTACCAATAGAATCGGTATGGTGGTTTACCAGTTGTATTTGTCTTTTAATATTACATTAATTCATAATTTATTCCATGCCTCACAGTTGAAAAGGTATAAACTAGGTACATCGCATGTGTTGAGATGTGAGGAGTTGGAGATTGAGACCGATAAATCTGTGTTTGAGTGGCCATTGTCGATATTGGATTACCATGAGAGAGTGCTCTCTGGGATGTCTATTCTACATGTTTGAGTTATTTGGAATCATGGCTGATATTAGCATGAGATTTTTGAGTATAAATATTGGTTTGTAATGGAGCACCCTTTTCTATTTATGGATCATGATTTGGAGTGAAGTTTTGGTGGAGAAAAGCTTTCTTGTGGGGGAAAATTATTATATATGTGACTACATTTATAGGTATATTTTTCATTGTATATATATTCCATTATTTCCATTGATTTTTCCTGGGGGTTTTCAATGAAAAATGTAGGATTTGGGGTCGATAACAGGTAGTGTGTGGTTAGGAGAAACCTTATAGCCTGTCTATGAAACCATGCAGCGATACCCTAATTTTGGAGAATGGTTAATCCATAGTTAGAATAATGATTGTAAACTGGGTGGTCCAACCTTGCAGACTGACCCACATAGACATTGAGGGCCACATGGTTTGGGAAACTGTGTAGGAAAACATTGGGACTTATTGAGGTCATTAAATATTATAAAACTAAACTTCTATCCACTCATGATTTAACCCTAAATCACCATATTCAACACCATACATTATTTTCAGTCATTAGAACTCACTAAAAGATTCTTTTGACCACATGGGAACCATTATTTGGGTGATTTTGGTGTCATACCTTCATATGATCTTTATGTAAGTGGTTTCTATCTTGATTCGTCCTTTTTTCTAGGGGGTTTCTCCCCTTTTCTTGAGATACAAATTTACAACCATTTTTTTGAACTAGAGAGGGTTTTCACATGAATTTTTAGGGATGATATTGATTATTATGGTTTGATATTGTCATTATATGGTCTTATGGTGGTGTGGTTGTGGTTTCACACATGTTTCTAGAAGTTTCCATGTGTAATGTTTGTGGTTATATGATCTATATTTTTTTGATGATGTTGATATGCTTGTTTGTCATTATAAATATTTTCTATTAAGTGGTTTTCCATTGAAAAATATGTTTTGTAATGATTTCAACATTCATATGTGATGAAAATGGGATTTTCAAATGAAAGTGGATGTTATATGTATTTATTTGTTTTTTGGTGAATATTGGATGTATTTTAATGACTATGTAAATGGTGTGAAATGTATTATCCAAGGCACTTGAGGTGAGAATGTGTTGAAAGTCGGTTTTTAATGGAAATAAAATTATTTTGGCATGATGGATTTTATTATTATCCTTTTAATGTGATTTTTTAATTAAGTAAATGATTTGAAACATGTTGTGAAATGAACATGTATTATGTATGGATTTGAAAGGGGAATGTGAATGGAAATGGTGGGATTAATTTAGCACTTTTATTTTGATGTCTCCAAAGGGTTTCATGAATTATTATACTGGTGGTATTTTTATTGACGTTTTTTGGTGTGTGTAAACTTGATAGTGATTTTTTGTTATGGAAAATAGCGGTTTCCATGTGTTTTTTGAAGAAGCAGTGATTTCCTAGTGTGCTTGTGTGGATTTTCTTATTTTGGTAAAGATTGTGGATATGTGACGTGAGAAATAGAATTTTGGCACAAAGGAAATCCCAGGTATCTAGGTGGGTAAACAAGATCTATTATACAAGTGTATCAGAAGTGGAAAGGTCTAAATTCTTTAATTATATTGACACTACATAGCTTGAATGTGTGAAGGAACAAAGTCACATAGAAATATTTACGATTGAACCACTAACTAAACATATTATATGATCGAAGACCATTAGGAACATGGGATAGTACCTCCTTGTGGCATGTTCATGAGAATGAGATAGAATTGGACAATTATCAAGATACCACTTTAACCATGGGATGGATCCCTCCTAGTGCCTCTTGCATGGGAAAACATTTAGTAGTTGAGTTGGAGGATATTGATCACCAAGGAACAAGGTTTATAGTGAATCAACTGTGAGATATACCATTATGGACTTACACATGGTTTTATCTTCTGAGATGACGTTCTGATGTGGTTCCAAACATCGTTATATGGTGTTCCCTGGGTATGATATTTCGTTTATTGAAATTTTATTATTTAGAATGTTTTATTTGAATGTTTTTTCATTTTAAAGTGTTTTTTTGAAAATGATTCATGTTATATGTATCCAATTATTGGATTAAAATTTGTTATTAAAATATGCTTGTTTATTTGTCTCATAATGTTATGGAATAGAATAATTTCTTTGGGTGGCCATCTGTTAGGCTTTGGCACATAGCATACACACACCTTTGGGTGTATCTAAAATATTTTTTGTATGACTATGGTAATGGCGAGATGTGTTGTGGGGATGATAGTTCTAGTTTCAAGAGATCCACTTGTTGTAGGGGATGGCGGTTGGGGATTGAGGGTGATTCCCCTAATCTAGATTTGTGTCCTTTGGAATAATTTTTGGTTTCAATTATGTTTTAGTATTTTGGTTTTTGGTAAATGTTGTAAAACCATGATTCTAAATATTGTGTACCTTGTTTGGTAATGTTCTTAGTTATGGAATATTATTCTGTTTTTGGAATTATTATGGTCATAATAATAGGTGAAATCATTCCCAAATTATATTTATGATATCTAGGAACATGTTTCCTTCCCATGGGGATTGGTAACAACCCTCAAGAAATGTCATGAATTAGTTCAGGTGTCAGGTTGGATGGCATCTTAACATGGTTTCATACAGGTTTAATCCCATTTTCATTCAATTTTTAGAGGATTCTTCCATGTTTTTATCATATTTTCGAGAGGTAGTTCTAGTTCAACATGGATGAGTCAGTAGAATTCAAAAGACAAATTTAATAGTTGTGTAGTCTTATTCTGATGGATTTTTATATTTTACAGGTTGGTCACCCTTTTCTCATTATGGTATCACAACTCTTTTATTCACCTCTAAAATTATTCATCTTCAAATATTAAATTAATATTAGTGTAAACTATAATTGTTTGTTTAACCTCTAATGTGTAAAATATCATTTGTTCTATATATGTCCATAGATGGAGTTTCATATCTAGTTATTTGGGTTAGTGAGTGATAATTCCAAAAAATTATACAAGAGTTTTTTTGATAATAATCTCATGTCATTTTCCACCATTATTTGTAAGATATCAGACATGATCTTTTTAAAATCCTATACATGTCCATTATACACTATATCATAGTGGGATCAATTGTTTTACTGAATATTACATCTTTATTTAGTTAAAAAAATTTAGAAACACATAAATTGGAGTGATTTTCCATCAATATTGGGTTTGAAAAACCACATCTAGTAATGATTTTCATCATTATCAAGTTTATGATAGCCTTGGGTTTGACATACATAAGGTATATAACCTCAAAAAACCTAGAGATAAGTCAATAAAAGTAAATATATAGTTGAAATATATAGATATATTTGTGTGATAGGGTCCCATAACATCTATTTTGAAGATGCAAAATGTGATAAAATAATTGTATGTGTACAATAGCACTCTTGACCGTCCTCCCCCTCTCCCTATGGATTTACGGCTTCATACTCATGCTTCCTATTTTGGGTTCCTGCCCCAACTTCCCTCATGCTTTAACATTAATATATTCATCTTTTCTCTTTCTTAGTATTCAATGTTTATCTCGTTCATAGATTCCCTTTGCCTCGACATCTCAATTGATGACTCGATCCATTTCTTCCTCTCCTCCAATTTTATAGACATTCTTATTTTCACCTGTCTCGGTGGCTACCTTCAACTCTACCCTAATGGTCCCTTAGGATTTAGGGTTCCATTTACACCTTTGTTTCTTCGGTTTGTGTAATGACCCGCGTTTTGAACCAGGTCAAAAAATTGATGGAAATTGATCTTCATCAATTGCTGAACTGGTTGTTTTTAGAATCGGGTTTTGGAAGGAGGTTGAAAATGTTTGAACCCTTTTTTTAATATTTTTTCGGTTCGGAGAAGTCTTGAGAAGTTTACCGAATATCTAGAGGTGTTTTGGGTGAATTGCACACGAAGACATATGGTTTTTAAAGAACAACAGAAGGTGAACAGTTGAAACACGGTTTCCCAAACCATGCAGCCCAAACCGAGCGGCTAAAAATAGGGAGGTAGAGGTGTCTGCATGGCCTATGCACGATTTCCCAAACTGTGTGAATAGCCAATTCGAGGTTCCTGGGGTGTCTAGTAGAGGCCACGTGGTTTTCACATGGTTTGGAAAACCGTGCGGGTCAAACCATGTACATCCCTTCTATTTGGGTTTTTGGGATATTTTAAAATGGATTTAAAATTAAAAGAAAAAAATAAAAACAAAAACCTAATTAACTCAGCCTCTCCCCTCTTCCTCACAGAACCCACACGAACCCCCTGGATCCACTGGCCTTGCACGCAAGCCCCCTCGGATGCACCTCCGTCCGCCATTGTTTCTCCTTTGTTCTTGGCCACCCTTCTTCCGAACTCCATTGTAGGTCAATTCTCTCTTCCCCTATCCTTCTTGTATGATTATCCCTCTTCCCTTTTTCCCTAATCTAATTCAACCGAACCCCCATGTTTAGGGTTTGTGGTTTGATTCGTTTCGTTGTTGTTTCTTCTTTGTAATGGGGTTTGAAAGGTCCCTCGGGACCTCGTTAGTGTGTGTATCATGTCCACCGCCGAAGGTGTGGCAGATCACGTTTGTTTTAGTCTCTCGGGTTGATTCTGAGTCTTTTGGAATGGTTTTTATTTCCCGGATCTTAGGTGGATTTCTAGTGTTGGAATATCTCATATGTGAAATCACATATGCCTCATGGGGGAGCAGCATCAGCTCTTAGTTAGAAAGCTTCATGAGCCGGAGTAGAAGGATGGATCCACCTTGAGGTAGGATCCCTCTAATTGCCGTTAATTTAAATTGAAGTGTTAATGAGTAATATCTGTACTTCTTTTGTATGTTAATCATGCAATTTTAGTTTCAATTAAATGTATTTTTCCCAGAAGTGTTAATTGTAGGGACAAGACTAAATAGGTTCCTTGGTCACTAAACTAACGATTTAATAATAAAACACCTCGATCAGAGGTGCGCTGTATTCATGATAAAAGTAGGAAGTAGATTATTATGCTTTCCTACTAAATTTTTGTTGTGATTTGTGATAATTGATGATGTCAAGTTTCCTCTGAATTGTACCAAATGGTTGAAGCATGACAGTTGTGCTCTATTGATGAAATGGATTAGGGTGGTAAGACCGTGCCTTAGGAGAATGGAATAAGCCTGGCTTATGTTAATGGAATGGATCTAGTGAATGGGACCAACCTATGGGGGTAGTCTATAGAACCTATGTATGCTTTTTAAATCCCTATTTTTCATTGAAATGATATAAGAGGAATGAATAATGAATTGGGGGTTAGACAATACTGTACATGGGTGGGTTTCCTCATGTACCTTATGTTAATGTGATAATGATACTTGAGTTGGTTTTCCTTAGGTATATTTTTATGGACGTGATTATAAACATTTACATGGATATGGGCTGTATGATTATTTATGATTGTGATATGAATTTTGAATGCTTATGAGGTAATTCCATTAGTAGTATAATATAAGCATGGTTGTAATGTGAGTGCGCACATGTTGATGCCACATGGTGATGATTGCATGTCTGGATGGGAAGCTATTATACCCCATCCTAGAGTGAGGATTGTGATAGTACGTGTCTGGAAGGGAGGCATTCATACCCCTTGCCAGTTGACCCATGTTGAAGATTACATTTCTGGAAGGGAGGAACTCTTACCCCTTTCCAGTTGACTCTGTTGATGATTACGTGTCCGGATGGGAGGCAGTTATACCCTATGCCAGTATTATGAATGTGACAGATGGGAGGCAGTTATACCCAATGATAGTATTATGAATGTGACAGATGGGAGGTAGTTATACCCCATGCCAGTTGAATGAATGTGATGGAAGGGAGGCATTCTTACCCCTTGCCAGTTGACCAATAGAGACTGGAAGCATTATTATCTCGTTTCCGCTAATCTTAATTAATGGGTTGGAGGCATCCTTACACCATGGAATCTATAATCTATATGGATTTATATTTATATATATATATATATGATGACATTATCATGTTACATTACCGGCAACGAGCTGAAGTTGGTATATCCATCGGGTGTCCTTAGGGAACCTAGACGGTTGTTGTTTGTCTATGTCGTCCTGCTTATTGAATCCCGTTATACCTTCTTACTGCTTTAATTAATATTACATTGTCTGGTTTGGGTTATACATCGGTGGTGCTGGCCTACTGATATTTATATCTCACACCCTACTTGGGCCGACATTGCACTGGGGTACCCGAGTATACCTTCTTGCATGTAGGACCTTGGTTGTGTCGTGTACTGTTTGTACCAGAGTATTTAGGTGCAAAGGACCAAGCTGGAGCCTGGGATGCTCAGAATATCACCTGTCGGTCCGTGCTGCCATTTCCTTATTCTTTTGCATTGTATTGTAAGAATGTTGTATTGTTTCCTGTTTTCACATAGTATCATTCCTCATCCCTGTATCATGTAAAATTTCTTTGGCAACCTTTTATAAAAATGATCACTATTTGTCTTCCACTGCTGTTTTTTCATTTTTCATCTACTACTGCATCTACTACCAGTGTTATTTTCTCTAAGATATCATTATTCTACTCTGATAAGAGGGTATAGCCGCCCGACTATAATCTCCCGAGACCCTCGCTACTTGTCAGCAACCTCTGGCGTATGGGGATATGCTCTTGAGCCATGTGACCTACCAGTCCAGCCACCAGTTCGATGGTAAGCCGAGCCATGACGTTACAGTTTGTGTGGCTTCCCATATCTCAGATTTACGTTTTGGTGGATCCATTTCCATGAATCCATCCTTGAGTCTTTGTAATGTGAAGGCAACATCTGGTGGTTCACCCTCCTCATCATGCTATTCATGTGTTTTTCTTTCATGTAGGTTCGGTGCTCTATTCGGTGTCCTAGAGAATGGAAATGTTAGTCGGTGTGTCCCTATATCACATTATCTCTTCTCTGGCCATATAATCCTTTGCTCATCTCTTGGTCTAACAGGTGTGGTGGGATTAAATATTTTTTTTGATGTGAGGTGTGATTGATCGACGATATTTGAGGAACATTCTTCATCAATTGATTTCCATCTATTGTTGTACTGGTTGATTTCATGGTTTTCATGCCAAAATGAAGGGTTTGATCATCATTACTGGTGGTGGCTATCTCTGGAGGCATGGTCTGCTAATTTCTCAACTTTGGCTACGGGGTCCATTACTCAAACAGAGTGTGGTTTTTTGGTTGTTTTATAGAGGATTTCGGATGTGTTGATCAAGTGGAAATGGTGATCTAGGAGAATCAACTAGCATAAGATTCCCCCTTTCCTTATTCTGTATATATCATGGAGTTCATTGGAGGTCCCTAGTGATGATCATCTGTCATCTGTTGAGGATCATTTTTCCATTGGGTGTTGATGATTTTATGACTGTTGTCCATTTGATGTTTTAGGTTCGTTGTACTTGTTCGATTCTAACAGTTGTTGATTCAATTTTTTTACTACTTTGATATATGAGTTTAGAAAATTTTAAAATGTGTTGCAATTTTATTATTAAGGGGATTTAGGAGAAATGATTCATGACCATTAGAAGGGGATTGAATTTTTAAATTTATTACATGGTGATGTTTTTTAATTTTTGGATGAATATTTAAGGTTATCACTCAACCAAAAATTTAGTTATTGGAAAATAACCCAAAAATGAATTTGGAGTCTAATGGTTGATGGATAATTTATACATGTTTCTAGAAATCATAAAACATGTTAGTCAACGCCATTTTGTTTTTTTAAACCAATTTCCAAAACTATAAATTATATGTATAGTGACAGTAGCCTTTTACATATATTTTTATAAGAAATTATGAATAATTATCCATCAAATATGGACCAAGGATCATAAATTAATGTTTATTTGCATGATTAGGTACAGAAGAATAAAAAAAACAAAAGAATATAATGTTACATCTCTTTATTAATCTTTCAGAATGAGATCCTAACATATTTTGAGCTCCTAAAAATACATAGAAGAACCTAGGGAATACATATATTAAAGGGATGAGCTAAAAATACAATTTTTTAAAAGGCATATTCATTATTGTCGGAAATTAGAGAGTGTACAATCACAAATCCATGAAGGGAAATGGTCCTTCCAGAGCAGGTTAACATCAAAGGGGCCTAAGGCCGCCTGCTGATGGGCAGCTTTGTTACCTTCCCTTTTAGTAAAGGATAATGTACAGATTGAGAAGCCTTGACGGAGTGATAGGATTCTTCTGATGAGGGATCCATAAGACTGGAGGCCGATGTGGTTAGAATTGATAGCATTGATAATGGTGAGACAGTCTGATTCGAGGTTGATTTTATACCATCTGCAGTCCTTGGCGGGCATCATATCTGCATGGATGGTAGTAGCCTCAGCCACCACAGGTTCCCAGAGAGGGAAGTGTGATTCATGTTTGGCTGCAATGATATTCCCCTGATGATTTCAGGCTAGGATGCTAAGGGCGACATGCCCATACTTTGGGATAGACGCATCAACATTAATCATTAGAATCTCATCACATGGCAGATACGAGTGGGAGGGGAAAGAAGAGGTTACAAAGGGAAATTTTTTCCCATTGTTGTGTTTCCAGCCCTTAATCCACAAAGAGGCTTGTTCAATCCAGAATTTGGGGGTTCTGTGCACATGGTTGAAAACTACCTCGTTATGATAGACCCAGATGATCCCAGACAAGGTGAAAAGTGAGTCTGCTTTGGCCGATGAGAAGGATGAGCATCATTTCATCAGGAAGATTGGGAGTTCAGCGGTCATGGCCGGTTTAGGTGATGTAGAAGATCCCCATTTGTGGAAAATATCCTTAGCCCCTAGGCAATGGATGATAGCATGCATGGGAGATTCTTAGATGTTCGGTAGAAGGGGAAAGATTCGTCATTGGACATGTGTCAGAAGGCGAGAAGGCTCATGGTAGGAAGGGTGCCCGTGCACACCTTCCACCTGAAGTGGATGATTTTTGGGGGAACGTTGAGTTTTAAATTGACCTTCAGGGTCCCAAATCCAAATCAACTGAATGGTTTCCAATGGTGAGTCGGAATATGGACTTCACTATGTAGGTTCCTGATAGGTCGTTGATCTAGAAGAGATGCTCGGGTCATTCATCTGGGACCCTGGGGGTACTCATGAGAAATTCATTTGTCTCTATCATTGAACCATGCATGGATCTTCTCCACACACCATCCAGGACCCTGATCAGAAAAGAGGCACCTGATAGTGGCATCTTTGAACCCTGGTTTGGCAGGGGATGAGGCTTGAACCCCTTACTTATCAATCAGCCAGGGGTCAGTCCAAATGTTAACAGTTTGGCCACTCTCGATCATCCAGAACAGACCTTTTTCCAGGAGGAAACGAGTCCCAAAAATGCTTCTCTACAGGAATCTTGGATGGGGGACAAGAGAGGAGGCATGGAAGTCGTTGTTGGGAAAATACTTTACATGAAGAACACATGTACAGAGAGACAAAGGACTGTTAATCATGTGTGAACCTTTCTTATCCATCAGATCATCATTGAAGTGAAATAGATTCCGGAATCTCATACCTCCCTCAGACTTGGGATTTCACCGTTTCTCCCATGAAATCCATTGGGTCTGGTTCCTTCCATCATTTTCCCCCCACTAGAAGTTGGCTATGTGTGAGTGGATCAGGTTGACATCGGTGGACAGAAGCTTAAATAGGGACAAAAAATAACTGGGGACATACTAGATGATGAATTAAACGAGGATCTCCTTACCGGCTTTTGAAATTTATTTTGGGGTCTGGTCTTGGATTTTCATCTTAATAATATCCATTAAGTTTGCATTGATTTTTTAGAGTGGTAGGTAACTGTGGGGAGAACGAGGTATTTTTGGTGTTTCTCGATCAATTGGATGCCTTCATAATCACAGAGTTATTCATTCTTAGAAAGAGGTACCCCTGTGCTGAAAGAGATTTCTGACATTCTATTATTGATTGACTGACCGGATGCCCTCTCAGACTGTTGGATTGCATGGATGATTACCCAAAATTCATTAGTATTTGCTCTAGATAAAAGGAGTCAGTCCTCGATGAAGAAAAGTTGTGAAACCAGTGGACAAATATGGCATACCTTTTCCCCAAGTAAGGAGTTTGGGGATGCAGCCCTAGAAATAAGGTTAGAGAAAACATCAGCCTCTAAGATAAAGAGAAAGGGGGAGAGAGGATCTCCCTGTCATAGGACATGATATTGGAATGTGGGGAAAAAATTTAAAATGAAAAAAAAAAATGAATCAAAGATTAATTCTAAGAATATATCACATTTTGGAAAAAGTCCCATAATAGATATGGTTTACTCCCAAATCCCATACATGGCGTCTCATGTGAATAAACATTACCTAAGACAATGTATCCATATCCAGGCACACCAATCAAAACATGTTCATTCATATGTGTTACAAAAAAATAATTTATCATAAGGGGTAAACACAATACTTACACATGAATAGAAATGGGGAAAAATTTAACCTAACATGGACATGAGTCAACTAACTCCTATGATTATATCACATGGTGGACAATGTCTCATAATGGTTTATGTTTACTCCCTAATCTCTTACATGCCTTTTCATTAGACTAAAAATCACCACAGACATTGGAGGACTATCTGAGCACACCCATAAAAACATTTTCATTCATATGTGTTCAAAAAAAAAACAATTAAACATACATAAGGAACATAAAGGTTACCCATAAATTGAAATGTGTATCATAATCATGTCATACGATATAACCAAATGGTGTGTCATATTGATATCCACGAAAAAATGGATTAAATAAATTATGGAAAATCATAAAATTAAAAATAATTTATATCATGAAACATTATGTCCAATTAAAGTTAATACAAAAAATAGTGTTTAATAAATATTATATATGACCCACTATTGTTTTGTTTAAGGGAAAATATTAAACATTATTTAAGTCGGACAATAAAATAATTATTTGAATAAAACCCTAAATAAACATTGATATTTTTAGTGATAAAATGTGTTAATTTATTAAAATAATTTCTTCTTAAAAACTTTTATGGAGATTACATGAAATTGGGTAAGAAAAAAGGAATGTCTATTTAATCGGTATTTCTTATTAAGAGGAATTTACAATTGAAAATTTTAAAACATGTAATTCTTCATCAAAGAAAGATTAATTGAGATACATACGTATTTTTTGAACATAAATATATATTATTGAAGTATTTTATAATAATAATTAATAATTAAAATTGGGAAATGCGAGAGAAAGAAAAACCCAAAGATAATTTAGTGGTTTATAGAGATCCCATACTTTATGTCCGAATAAATTCTGAATAAGAACATAATTTTCTAAATAATAAAATTATATTCATTAATTACATAATTTCTAACTTCATATATATTTATTTTATTTGTTATAATTTTATTAAGTTCATTTATGAACATTTAAACTAGTTATAATGTTCAATTTTATCGTTTCATGAGCATTTGTTTCATTGATTTATAGTTGTTACAATTGTGTAAAATTAAGGAATTTCATGAAAAATCCGAATAATTATCAAGAAGTGAAATTATATTTTATTAAGGAAAATATTGAATTTTAAATATTCCCATATAGAATATTGTTTTATGGTATGGGGATGATTGTTTTGATGAAATGTTAATGATAATTGTTCAGTTTATTTTTGGTGGTTTTAAGATCATTAGGAAATAGTTTTGTTTTATTTAATATTATGCCTATATATTAGTCACAAAACATGAAACAAGTAAAAAAAATACATATTAGAATATATTTTATCACTAAAAATGTATTGATGACCATTATTGAAGGTATTAATGAAATTCCAAAACTCATCAACCATGAAGGTGGTGAACCAATATATGATGGATGATGTTTTCATTTTTAGAATAAAATGGGAAGAGAATATATTTGATGATATTTATTCCTTTTAAAAAGTATAATTAATTCATATATATCATACAAGAGTTATAATTATTATTTGGATTGGGGCTGTGAGGATATGATAAGAAAAGATATAAATTAAACAGGAAGGATTTAGGATTTTACCTCTTGAATGTCATGTCTTTGAGAACATCCTTACAACACATGGGTTTTGTATTTTATTAAGACTAGTAGCTCTAGGATGTGGGAAAGATTCTTGGGACGTTAATTGGGTGGATTATTGATATTATACAAGGCTTATAAGGTGTAATGGGAAGGGGTGGTGAGGGGTGGTATTTATAGGGTAGGAGAGGGATCTCTTCTATTATTATATTCATTAGTTTATTATTTTGGGAAAGACTATCCTAATTGTTGATAATTATAAATATATATCATAAATAGTCTAGAATATTTCTAACTAGTGGGTTCTTTTATCATTACTACATCATCTATTACACACATATTCATGTATTTGGCTTATAATGTAAAACACTAAAACATACAATATTTCACTATTTGCAGAAATTCAATTATTTTAGAAAAATAAAACAAAATCCATGTAGAAATATATTTAGTTAGATATTAAAATTTTTAATTTCAATTTTACTAAATAAATTTATAATTAAGAAAATTTTATTTTTTATTTAAATCTATCATTTATTATAAGAATATTGATTTTATTGTTGTAATCCATTTAATGACCTATTGAAAAACTAATTAATGTCTCATAAAATTAAATTATAATTATAATTATACATAATATTAATGTATGAATCTATTTTAGAAAAATAATTTTATTTTATATCATTATATTAATTATAAAAATGTTAATAAACATTATTGTTTTACTAAAATACCATCACATAATTTATCATTTTTATAAAATTTATTTACCAAAAACATGATATATATATATATATATATATATATCATATTTTCATTTATAATATTGATAATTTTTTTATACATTAATTATAGAATTTACTATTCTAAATTCTTGGTTACTATTCAAAACTATCAAATTTTTATTCCAATGATCAAGTTACTATTCTAATGGTATATATTTTTTAATTTCAATATATAACTCTTAATTAATTAATTCATAATTCAGTTAAATTTTCTCATATGTTTATATATATATATATATAATTTTATCATCATGGGAAATATTCTATTATTGACATTATTTTATATTTCTACATCTTTCTTCAAGAGTGAAATTATTCTAGTGGACTCATATGATTCAAAATTTCCAATTCTTATTATCCTATTTTCTATTTATTATCCCTCTATAATATTTATCATTATTATTTGTTTATTTTCATACTAATGTATCATTCATAATATATTAGAATAAGTTTTTTATTGGGATCTCAATGTGATGAATGTGTTTAATGATACAATAAGGGAATTTCTATTTATAAAATTATCTGTCACTACATTCTTCCCCTTTATGAAAATTAACCCTCGAAATTTCATTTTATATACTAGGGAGAAAGAAGGTGAAGGAATTTCTCCTTAACATCTTCCTCCAGTTCCCATGGCTTCTTCTTATACGTATGGTTTTTCCATAGTACTTTTACTATGCATGTGGTCCTATTATGTAGATTCTTGTCTCAATGGTCCAAAATATTCACTGGCTGCTCCTCATAAGAGAGATAATTTTCTAGTTGTCCCACATTTGAGTTTATAATATGTGGGGAATCTGGTATGTACTTCTTTAAAATAGATACCTGGATTACATAATTTACTTGCTACAAGGATGGTGGATGTTATAGTCGATATGACTCACCTTTGACATGATCATGAACCATGTAGGGGCAATATATGTGCGACTTATACTATAGTTCTTCCAAAATAACATGACTCTATTCCATGGTGAGATCTTTAGGAATAAATTATCTCACCATAAAATATATGTCTTGTTGAAAATTTCCTACATAGTTCCTTTAATGATCTTGGGAATCCACAATACACTATTGGATGCTCTTCACCATTTCATCCATTTCTTCAACAATTTTAGGTCCCAATAACTCATTTTCTTCAACATTATCCCTACATGTAGGTGTTCTATATATTTTCACATAATGAGATTAATATAGATCCAATTTTATGGTTGAGTAGAAAATACTTATATAATAGAAATTGACTAGTGGAATATATAGATCCCATACTCCATATTTGTCCATTGAGAATGCTCTCAACATGTAATCTAGTATATGAATAGTCTGACCAGATTGGCCTTTAATTTCTGGATGATAATCCATACTAATTTTCAACTCAGTATTTAGAGCTTATAGGAGACTATTATAGAACTAAGAGGTAAATATGATATCTCAATGTGATATAATTGATAATGGTACTCCATGAAGCCTCAACTTCTCATATGTATACCCATTCAATTTGGTTGAGTGATAAGTCCTCTCGAATAGAAATAAATGAAGTAGTTTTTGTTAGATGATCCATAATGACCCAAATAACATTATTTCCTTTATATTCCTTTATAATTATAGTGACAAAATCTATAGTGATGATTTATTTTTTTACATTTATGTATTGGTAATGGTTTAATCAATCCTGTATAATGTTTCATTTCATTCTTCATTTGTAGACACACCTAAGAATTTTATCTCTATTAATCAATCAACTTCTTCATATTGTCCAGAAATTAGTGACCTCAGATATCTCGATACATTTTTATGCTCCTTAGGTGGATATAAAATGTTGAGTTATATGAATAATTCATAATCTACTTATATATCATAGCAATGGATGATACACATAGTCTCACCAATGATTTACAATTCCTTCCACATCAATTTTGAACATTGAAGATTTCCCCATTATTATAGATTCCACTAACTTTTGAATTTCCTTAACATTTATTTGAACACCCTTTATCATACCCATTTTGTATAGTTGAGAAATAATTTTTCAAAATAAGGATGTTGTATCTTACATAATTTTTCTCAAATCATTCTGTTACTACACTTCGAAGATTTTATCCTTATCAATTCTCATCATTGATAAAGTAACAAGATCCTTTCTACTTACATAATTTTAGACATTATTTTCTTTAATAGGATTAGAGTGTATTGAGAGGTAATAATCCATGATAACCTATAACAATCTTTAGTAGTTCATTTTAAGCTTCCTAGTATGTGAATATATATTTGGGTCTCTTATGTTCATTATATATCTCAAACTTCTCCATATGGAGATAATTTGGCCGTATTTTCAATGTGAAGATCACATCCAAGTAATCTAGATAATGAATGGGATAAATTTGGTCATGATCTATCATATTCCTTATGGTGTAGGCTAGAAATTAATAATTTTTTGCCACTAAATATACTAATTTATTCCTTTAATCATTTATGTATTCAACAAAGATTTCACAACTTTTTAGTAGTGTATATACTAGTACAGTGATATGATTTATTTTCAACACTTTGAAGTTGTCTTGGCATTTACTGGTCTAGAAAAAACATTATCACCTTCAGAGTCAGCTTGGTTAGTTGGTTTTACAATCAATAGTGGTTCTGAAAAAAACATTTTTAATACCCAATAACACTATGGAATCTACATATCTCCAATGGAGATGTTAGTCTTGTCCACTGATAAATTTCCTTTATCTAGGAAGGGTCCACATGTATTCCATTAATATTGATAACATACACCATTAAAGATAATTCGTCCATCCATATCCCAAATGTATTATACAATGTATATATTTTCTCCCTAAAAAAATCATTAACATAGTTTTCAAATTCTCCTCATGTTGTTACATTCATTTAGAGTATATCATAATATCACCTATAAAGGCTTCCAAAGATTTGTATAGGTAATATATAATGAATTTATTAATTTATTCCATCAATGTTTTTGGAGAATTAGTGAGTTTGAAGTGAATTACTATTATGTAATAGTGTCTATATAACACCCTGAGATTTTTTGAAGTATCTTTTTTCAAAATAAATTCAACTTCCCAAAATTTTCTATTTCTAAAAACAATTAATATAGATTTTTTTTATAAAAGAACAATGTTTTTTTTGAATTGAAAATAACAAAAATTTATGAGTTATCTAAAGTCAATATTTATATTAGCTTTCAATATACGCAAGACTACATTTGTCTTGTGCTACACCCATTTTTGATCTTCATAGATATCTTTTGTTACAGGCAACACATAATTTTACTAAATTTAATTATACTATTAATATAGTTATAATAATATTATTATATTTTTCACCAATCTACTCGAATGTAGGTAATGAATATGATTAAATAAATTATTAAAATATGTTTTACACATGTATATATGAATAATTATTAGATGTCCAATTAACTTGAAAGAAAAATAATACCCATTTGGAAATATATGAAATATTTTCTAGAAAGCTATATTTATGAAATAAAAAATATATAACTTAAATAAATTAATTAATCCAATTTTGGTAAATTATTTTGATTATTTATATATTATATACCATAAAATATTTAACATTCATATTATGTGTTTTCATGAAAGGAGATAAGAATAAATCCAATTTACACATAAAGATATATATTTTTCTAAAATCTAATTTTACCACTGTAAATGAAGAAGCTATTGAAAATAATAATTTTAAAAAATATTTAAATTATATATTAAATGAAAATTTAAATATGAATAAAAAATTACTTTGCGTGAATTTTAGGTATTTTTCATGGGAGAATCACTTTCTGATGAATAGTGAAAATTATTGAAGTTTAATTAGAAAAATAAAATTACCCTCATTTATTTATATTAATAAATTATATTTCTAATATATTTTAGTATATATTTATATCTATTATACAAGTATTAATACCATAAAGGTCATTTTAACCAATTTCACATATATTTTTTATATACAATCATTTAAAACTATTGAACATTATCACATTAAAAACCCGTTGTTGAGTCATGTTTGTGAGATTAATTTTAAATAAATTTATATTAATTCTTTGATTTTAACATGAAAATATGTATTCCATATATGGAATAAAATAATTTATAATTTAAAATATGTTTTATTCATTTTTGTTAAAAAAGCGTTTAAATGTAATTAAAATTAATTACAATAATTAAGGTAAAAACAAGATTACATAATGACTAAGCATAGATTAAAAGATTTAAAAATGACCCCACGGTAGTCTTAATATTATTTTCTAAAGTTATTTCGACCAGAAAACCTCTATGGATCTATAATTGTCTATTTTGGAACTTTGTGGGACATGTAAAATTTGGGGATCATTGATATCATTTGAAGAATACCTAATGAATCCTTTCCCCCAATTATAAAAGGCCACCCCTCCTAATCCAACAATCAATTCTATAATAACTTTTGGATCATAATTACCCTATCGAAATAAGATCTTAAATTAACTCCTATCATTATATATTCATATCTTCAGTCCAAAATAAATCCATATTTTTTTCCTTTAGTGAAAACCAACAGTACTTACCCGGAGACGAGATAATATCCAGCAAGAAGAGATTTTCTTTTATTTATTTCTCCAACCATAAATTATTTTTAAGAAAATGTTATATAAAAACATAAATATCTTTAATAAAATGATATGTTATTAGTTTAGGGTTTCTACCTACAACTCACACATATCCATAAAATGGGATAAACAATCATCATTTGTGTGTACGACGGACTACCTCCCCATGAACCTATGTAATTCATTCATACATTACAACTTTTATGGGATAAAAACCTGAGGTAATATATATTTTTATATTATATATATATATATGATATATATATGATTTATTTATACCCATTTAATTATTATATTCCACATACCTTCCTGATTTCAATTTGGTTGGAATAAGATAACACTGTTTGTGGACATATTGACTACTGCATACTCAGAGCGATGGGATAAATTAAGTCATTACATGGAATTTATTATGAATGGTTTTATTAAACTTATATGATATTTATGACATAATAATGATATTTTAATTATAATATATATACAAATATATGTCATTTACTTTGATTATTTCAATACGATAAGAAATCCAAAATAGAATTCTTTCATATGTGTGACATATCATATCCATGAAAGAACTATTAAATTATTATTTATCTAATTTATATAATAAAATAAATATTTATATATTGAATATATTTGATATTTATATAATCTTTTAAATTTTGAAAATTATTAAATCACTATCTAATTAAGCAGATCAAGAATAATAAGTCAAAAAATATGAAAAACAAAGAGGTCATTAACCAAAACATAAATTTAGAATGAAATTATAAATAAAAATTAATATAAATTCATAATAATATAGTATATTCAATGAAATATAACAATACAATTTTATTTTATATATATAATAAACATATATTTATAATACAAGAGGTTTGAACATTTACGAATAATATCAAGACATAAGGTAAGGGTTATCTCATCTCACTTTTATTCTTGTGAGATATATGATAAATTCACCACTTATTTTTATTGTGTGGTGTATATACATTCATATGAATTGTAAAAAAATTAATGTAATTTATTTCAATATATGAAAATTTTCAGTTGATGTAACTCTTTCATAGATCCAATGATTAAATATTTACTCAAGTGGTAAGTGGATTTGGAGTTTCACATTTATTTATATAAGAATTATTCCTTGATCAACACTCATTTATTTTTTATAGTGTATATAATTTCCCTGAATTTAATGTAAAATCATTTTCCTTATATTTATTTTCATTCATATATTCATTTGATGATATCTCATTCATGGATTTTATGATTCAAATGTTACTAAATCGGTAATGTAATTTTGTCCCATTTTTCCTTATCTGAGACACATGTTATGTTATACACCTATACTCATTGATTAGGTGTACATAAAACCCTTTGAGATGTTATATCATGATTATAATTATTATCATGATATAATAAGATTCACGTTATTGTATTTTTTTCATAGGGATTAGGATTCAAAGTTACCAAAGTTGTAATAGTTTATTTCTAGAATCTCATCAATTGTTGAGATTGTTTCTGATTATTCCTGCATTGATAAAATATTATGATTCATATATATAGAATACTATGAATTTTATTATCCTTGTGTTATTAATGATATCATCAAATAATGGTATAATTTCTCCACCCATTGCACATAATATAATTATGAATATGTACTTATCAAAATTCAATTTTATTTTTCCTCAGTTCGAAATATTTTTTATTCAAATACCCTATTTTCTCAAAATATATTCTAAAATGTCTATAAATGGTATTTTATGTTATTTTTTAAGGAAAAATTATTTCACAAAATTATTTGTTTCAATTTTTTTAATTATTTTCAACGATTTATTTAAAAAATTTCAAGGTTATTTTCCATATAAATGGTTTTTAAAATGTTCTATGTTTTAAAATGTTTTTCAATGTAGAAAGAGTATTTTACTAAATATTTTTTAAAAAATCCTTCAAAAATTATTTTCCATCAATGATGAAATTATTTCACATAGTTCATGCCTTATTGGGGATATGATTGGTGTAAACCATTTGTAACCTTTCTTTGAATTGTGTATGTTTATGATGACACATTGTATATGAAACCTATTTATCTTACATAGGTTAAACTATGAAAAAATGATTATCAAACCAACATATTTTCTTAATTTTTTTCCGATGAAATTATTATTAAAATTATCTTTTTTCCAATGGATATTATAGAATGAAATATTTATGAAACTAATCTCATTTCTCTGGTTGTGAAAAAATGTTTATAAATCCCTTCCCTTTTTATAGGTCATGATATGATTTATGTTTTAAAATTTTATGGAGAACATATATATGACATCAATATGTGATCTGTGGGAAATGTATCTCCCTAGAATGCATTAGGTAAAGAATTATATCTCATGAAATATACATGGATGGAACATGAATTGAATTTGGATTTATATGATAATGATATAATTAGGGCTCAACCTGATTCAGTAATATAGGGATGGAACTAGGTTTGAACACGGTTCAGTAATATATGGTTGTAATGATGATTTTAACCGACTTAGTAATACATGAATGGATTGAGGATTGAACTCATTTTAATAATTCAATTCTTGAATGAGGAGTGAACTCAGTTCAATAATACAGGACTGGAATGGGAAGTGAACCATGTTCAATAATAAAGGTCTAAAATGTGTAGTGAAACTGATTCCTTAATATAGGGAAGAAACAATGAGGGATCTTAGTTTATTAATACTGGGATGGAATGAATAGTGATCTTGGTACAAAAATACTTGTCTAGAATGAAGAGTGACCATGGTTTAGAAATACATGGCTCGAACAAGGAATTAAATCAGTTCATTTAAGGGATTTTCCACTTATATAGTTATGGGAGTCAAACTATAATACTAATATGGTTTGGTATGTAAACATGTTCCAATAATAATTCCTTGTTATTTGGCCTTAACTATAGTGGAAATCATTTCATAGGTTTATGTTTCTTCCAAAACTATAGGCCTTATTCCTATGTTATTTTATAATGTCATATTCTCTTGATTGTAGTATGGTTCATGTCATATGAAGTGCCAATATTTCTTCCATGACAATTGATTATGATCTTATATCTGTAGGGTATGATCCTATATTAATATTAGCATTTTATCGTACCCAAATTAACATGTTATGCTTACATATCTCCCTTTCGTACACTTACTGGTCATCTAATATCACCGCTTTCTTAAGTTTCTTTTCCTCAGGTCACGATAAAGGTCATAAGTTGGAGTACTAAAGGGGATGTTATTTAATGGATATGTTGAATATTATTCCTAAAGATAGTCATTATGATTCTATGTTTCCAAATATAATAAATTATTATGGTACTCATGCATGTTATTTTTTATTGTGATGAATGTTCATAAAAAATGATGTAATATCAATGTATGTTAATCATGGGTCCTTATAGTCTATACCACATTTGAAATGTAGTCCTGGGAATATCTTCCTCCCTCATCTTTAGTTGTATATTTTCTGAAAAAAGTTCCACCATAATAAAATATTGGGCCCTATATAGTTGATTGAATATGTCATCTATCCATGGAACGGGATACTAGTTATTTATCATGATTTTTGAGGTCATAATATTAAATAGAGGATCATTGATCCATCCTTTGTTTTAATGAAGATGATTGTTTGAAAAACTAGTGAAGAACTCAATAATATAAAACCATTGTATTGATTTTCTTATAACTTATTCTTTATTTCCTCAATATAAATACTGACCATTCTATAAGGTTTCATTAATATAGATAATGGTTCATATATAAGATAAACTGAGAACTAAACATCTTGTTTAGTAGGATGACCGGTTTGTTCTTTATGGAAAAAATAGTGTAGTCCCTCATAATGGGAATGTATTCATGTATGATCCTCCCCTATGTCTCTACCATTTTATCTAGATATTATTACTCATAATGTAATAATATACAAAATTTTGATGATGATTCAGAGTATTATTCATCCCCATCCTTACCAATGTAAAAAATTAGAGGATGTATTTGGATGTGAATAGTGATATATCTTTATCAATAGATGATAATGTTATTGTATTGGGATAGTTATTCCAAGCCCAATATAGAACCAAAATACACCAATGGAAGTATGATGAGACTTTTTAGGGGATTTAGTCCAAAATAATTAATAAGGGTAGAGTTATATACATTTCATTCAATAATATCCCCATTTTTTGTTTGTATAGATATGTAAACCATAATATTTATAGGTGGTGTTTTAATAGTTCTATTAAAATCAGATGATATGAAAGAATAAATAGAACAAAAATATAATATCATTATCTGTATTTTTGGATGAATAACTATCATAACTGCCACCATATCTTTATTGTGATCCACCTCTTAAGTAGTGAAAGAATATGCCCTTCCATACTTCCATGGAGGTTTTTTTCATTAATTTCCACTAACAATCCTAGTCTTAGATAATTGGATAGAATAATTATCATGCTCTTTATTGTTGAAAAATAATAACACAAGAGGAGTTTTGTAACACCCCAACCATAGTTAACTAGAGATAATGCATTATTACATAAAAATGGCATGATCACAAGAGATCGTGTCTCGAAATACCGATTAGTTTAGTAACATTGGAAGTAGTAGATACATACATAAGTTTTACATTACATCATGAAATAAAATAATAAACAACATTGTGTCCCATTTTACCACACATATGTACATTTGCATATCCCTTTAACTTAACCATAATATACTTCTTCACATACTGGGAAAAAATTCATATGAAAGTGGTGAGCTCAGATCCTTAGAAAGGATAACGATATAGAGGAAACTATCATAAATAAGCATAAACATTTAAGTTATTGTATAAGACTATAAGACACGAATTTTAATCATAAAATTCAGAATAATATGGAAAATATAAATTAAAATAATTCCATTTACATATTCACATGGGTATTCTAATAGTAGAATAATCACATGTAAAATAAATTTTTAATTTCATAATGATGGAATTTAAAAATTCCAGACATCATACCCACATAGTCAATGCCTCATTCCCAGACTAAAAATAAATATTTTTTTAATAACTTCTTCTAAGACACTATTTTCTATCATGAGACCTATCGGTTCATTGAGGAGCTATAGGGGGCTCCACCCATCACTTAATAAGTCCAATGCATTCCAAATATGAAAAGGTTGACATGTAACATGCACATTCTTATTAAAACTAGATTACCAAAGTTTAATACATTAACCACACACCAAGAATGGAATAAAAAAACATCCATAGTCAAACATATCACAATACCTTCAATACAATATGGAATATTTTAACATAATAAACCATCTTAAAGAAATTGCGAAATCCTTTAATGGATGTTGACATAGATTAAATCAGAACTATTTGAGGGAAATATCTCTTTATATTTTCAAATCATTTGAAAGAAACATAATTATAAAATAAACCATATATTTTGAAAATATTATTATAATCTTGTAAGGGAGTCTTCGAAGGAGTTATAGTAGCATAAAATAGCTTCACTAGCCATATATGTTAGAAAACATTCTTTCCATAATTTTGTTAAAAATGTCATAAAGGACCTTGTTTGGAAAATGACAGAAATATTACTTTATAAAAATTTTATAAACAGACAAAAAACGGTATAAATGTATTTAATCCATAGTCTATGAAATAGTAAAAATGTTTTGAAATTAATATTCAAGAAACACGAATGTGGATGATAATGAGGTCCCAATAGATACTCACGTATAAATATTGTCAAATAATGAAGAGATTGGAGAATTAACCCTTTCCTTTTATTATTACTTCGTATAGGGTACGTTAGCCTCATGAATAATGGTTAAATGATTCTTATTAAAATATATGAGAGCCAAAAACATAAATATGATATCATATATGATCTTCTAATATTGCTTTGTTTCTAATATATTAGTAGTATCATTGTTTCATGCGTTGAATAATTCAGTTTCCTTTATTTTTTTTGTTACGTAAGTCATTTTTGATATGGATCAGATGTATTTGATTCATATCCAGAATGATATTAAGATCTTAAAAATAAATTTTAACAATAAAATGAGAATTATTCATTAATGGTTACAATGGGTAATTAATATTATCATGTGCATTGAGACGGTAATTCGTACATATTCCCAAGAGAAGATATCATTTTATTGATGGTGAAATAGTATGTAAATGGTAGGAATATCATAGATACAGAAATATTAACATGTTATATTTATTATTGACATAAATTATTCTCATTATTATACCAATCCAAATAATGAAGTGTTGAATATCGCATGACACCATGACGTGAAGATGGTAAGCCGTACGTACGCACATATGGTGAATGTGTTGTTCATAGGATGGATAGAATAATGAATATGGTTTTACCATATTTATAATAACATTATACTATATATAAGGTACTAGGGTTTTTATTAAGGAAACAACAATGAAAGAGGAAGTGGAAGAAGAAAATAAAATTGAAAGAGGTGATGAAATAATTACCTCGTCTTCAGGTGCTTCCTCTTGATTTGATCAAAAGGGATTTATAGATTGGATTTCTGATCCAATTATGGACTCTAGAAATTTATTAACGGAAAACAAGAAGTTTTATTAATAAATAAGGGATTACACCAGAGGAAAATAATTAGTTTTGTTTACATCTTGTATATAAATCGGAATCAGCTCGGGGTGGAGTTCATCACTCCACGTAATAGAATGCACCACACCCATGTTTCCCAGATCTTTAGAAATCCTGTTAGATTATCTATAGGTGTGTGTTGCAATAATGCTGGTGGAGGAGAGAGAATGTAAGTAGACAATCTGGCGGGAAGTGAGTTTCCAAGCTAGATGAATTGTACCCTTCCAAATGGCTTGAACTATGGAAGAAGAATCACTCTCAATATATATGTTATTCCAGTTGTGAGCTTTAGAAAATGAGATAACATGAATAACACTCCACATCTCACCTTCTAAAGAAGAGGCCAATCGACATGATCCATAGAAGCATCCAAGGATCTGATCCAAATGATTTCTGAAGATTTCACCCCAACCTGCTGGGCCAAGATCACCTTTGGAGGCCCCGTCCACATTTATTTTGATCCAACCCATAGGCGGGTGTTGCCAAAAAACTTTCATCATAAATTTAGGGTGAGGAAATTTCCTATCAACTCTAATGCGCCTCATGTTCCCAAGGTCTCTGACAGAGTTATAGCACTATTCATTCTGAATCGATGCCGCCTCTTGAATATCAATGAGAATTCCCATTTTCCTGCATTGAGATTAAATGAGTTTTTACGACAAATGTAGTCATTCCGTCCATACCAGATCACATGTAGAATCTCTGCAACAGCCGTCGTAAACAGATTCTTGATTTTCAAAGAGTCTGAGATTTTCATGCATCTCTGAAGCTGCAATGTTAGGGAATTTCCAAACAACCATCTGCATTCAATGATTTCAAATACATGGTTCCAAAGATCAAAATCCGTATCACAAGACAGAAAGAGATGATTAATATCCTCCCTATGGTGATTACACATACAACATTTAGAGTTGAGGTTGACCCTGAAATCTTGTAGACATGAGTCAGTGGGGATCTTACCATGAGCAATACGACATACCAAAGTAAAGCGTGAGGGTTTTATCCAAGCTTTGTTAAAGTTTTTGATCCAGTTTAAATAGTTGTTGTCATTATTGAAAAATAAGTTATAGTAACTTTTAGAGTCCAGAATGTCGTTATGTGTAGGCTCCCATATGATAAAATCATCATTTCGCGAGAAGGGATAGGAATCATCAATGCTTATGATCTCATCGGCAAGAAATTCATTTTGTGAGTGATGTGTGTTCTTTATGGTGTCATTGATGTTCAAGGGGGAGTGATCTGGTGACAATAAAGAGATAAGGGGGGAGCACGTCCAATTATCTAGCCATAATTTCAAATTGGAATCTTTATTGACCATCCATCTAGAGTTTGTCATAATAACATTAATCATATGTTTGATGCAAGGCCAAATATAAGACATGCAATGATTAAAATTTTTGTTCCTTTGTTTTTCAAGAAAGAGTGCTCTAAGAAAATATGTGGCAGGCGAGTTGTTACAAATAAGGTTCCACGTCAGCTTGGCCGATAGGGCATCATTAAAGAAGGTAAGGTTTTTTATGCTGATTCAACCTTTATCAATGGGTTTACAACAGGTGGACTAGGGTATGGTAACCATTTTCCTTTCAAGATTACTCCCTATCCAAAAAAAGTTATTAATGGCAGTATTAATATGTTTTAGGAGACTAGATTTCCATTTGTAAGTCATCATAGAGTAGACAAGTTTTGAGACAATTGTGGATTTAACCAAGAAAATCCTACTGGCCATAAAATGATTTTTCCCTTTCCAAGAGGGTAGATTTCGAAGAGTATGGTCAATGATAGAAGAGAATTAGATTGCCTTAGGCCTACCCCAAAATATAGGGACTCCCAGATAAGTAAAGGGTAACGTGCCTTCCTTGTTGCTAAGATCGTTTGTGATCATGTTTTTCCTGCTAGAGGGGAACTCTTTTCCAAAGTAAATATAAGATTTTTTCCAATTGATATGTTTCCCAAAGACTAACTCATAGTGTGAGAGAATGGCTTTTAAATTGTTTAAATTCCTTTTGTCCCATTTCAAAAAGAGGATTATGAATTAATCCCTCTAGAAGGAAGTCAGGGTATTTGGGTGAATATCTGTGTAGGGTTAGAACAAGCCAAATAGCATTGGAGGTGTGATTTTGAGAGAAGGGGAAGTACCCTTTTATAAGATAGGTGAGGGTAACTTTTGGAAAAGCATGAAATATTATTTTATTATAAAATTATTTGCAGTTTATAAAGGATACAATTGATTTTAAATTGAGGATAAGGTGGGGATGGGTCAAAAAAATCATCAAATAGATTTTAGAGATGGTTAGGTGACCATATTAACCTTATCATATAGTTATAACTATTAGTTAAATAGTTTAACATTTACAATTTCATATTGTATTTTTATATTATGTGGTTAATTAACGTACAATAAAATGAACAGAGAACCTCAAGTGCTTCATTAATGACATATATATCATTATATATGTCCTTTGTCCGAACCTTATAATTTTATGATTATGATATCTCTTAATAATATAGTTTTTATTTAAGAAACCTATATATGTCAATTTTGACACTATTTAGTATTTCGTTTTTGTGAAATTCAACAAAACATGATTACATAAAAAAATACATTAAATCAATCCTAACATGTCATATAAAAATATAAAATTCCTTTAATGCATGGGAAGTCTCAGTTTACAGTTATTTTTATATCTATAATTTTAATTATGTTTATATTTCATTAATAAGGTAATTACAGCATCATCATTATGTCATAACTGAATTTAATTATTTGATTTATAAAAATTATAAATAAAATACCATTATTTAGTAACAGAATTAGATTACTAATTAATATTTATTGTCAAATTTATCTTATGTATAACCCAATATTAAACATGTTTTAGTTACTAAAATTATAATTTAACACTTTTAACTCTTCTTTAAATAAAATAATAATCAATTTCCAAATCTAATCCAAGTGAATCAAAGAGAATATAATTTTATTATAAGGTTGATTTAGGTCAAAATAAAATTATCCAATATAATTAAGACCTATATTAGGGTAATTATAATATCATTTTTAACATTAATTTCCCTATTTACTATTAACTATTGTAAATAAAATTCAGAATTAATTATTCATCAAAACTTATTTTCTTCATATTGGATCAAATTTTAAATAATAATGTAATCTGTGTCTCTCAAAATTTTGAAATTCAAGTCACATTGGTGGTAAAATTCTGTTTGATGAAAATTTGAAAATGTGCCTAGAAGGTGGGGAATAAACGTTAAAAAGTTCAATAAAAAGATTCGAGTGGTTATTCCTCATTGGTTCCTCAGGATCCCACGTTTCCTCTTCGATCTTATGGTTTCTCCATGGAACTTTTTGCATATGAGTCATCCAGTTTCCCATAACTTGTTATCAGGTATCAAGATTTCTGATAGGTTCTTCGCAATAAGACAGATCGGGGTTCTGTTCTATTTCATCATAGTTGAGTACATGCCTTGGGTCAAGCATGTATTTTCTCCATAGTGATACTTTCAACACATCATGAACATTGGAGAGACATGGCAGCATTGACAAATGGTAAGCTACAACACCAATTTGTTCTATAATTTCATAAGGTCTCATGTACTTGGGACTCAATTTTCCTTTATTACCGAATCATATAACACACTTCCATGGAGATACTTTCAAGAAAACATGATCACCTACATGAAATTACAAATCCTTATGTTATCAGAAATTTTCATTTGCCTACCTTGAGCTACTTTGATGTGAGTTTGGATAATATTCACCTTTTACATGGTTTCCTCAACATGTTCTTGGCCTACGAGTTTTCTTTCACTTACATCATCCAAACAAGTTGTAGTGTGACATCTCTTACCATATAACGCTTCATATGGTGCCATCTGAATTCTTGAATGGAAGCAATTGTTACAGGAACCTTCCACCAGAGGTAAATTCTAATCCCACGTACCTTCAATGTCAAGTTAGAACGATCTCCACATGTCTTCTAAGGATTGAATAGTCTGTTCTGATTGTCCATGTGTTTGAGGGTGGTAGGCAGTGCTCAAATGAAGTTCAGTATCTAGGTTATTATGAAGATGTTTCAAATTTTGTGATGTAAAATGGGGATCATGATTATAAAAAATCAGTTGGGTGTCACGACATGTCCCTCGGGGCCTGTTCCATGACTACCCCATGCTCAACATCCATAAGCTAGGGGCTGGCGACTAGCACCGAAGGTGTTTTCCAAAAAACAGGGAAGACATTTCCCTTATAATCTATAAGCAAACGAAAAAATAGAAAACATCAAGATATGAACTCAAGTAAACTGATTAGTAAACATAGAGAGTACAATATGTAAGAGGGTCCATGATACAAGCCCAACTGGAAAGTTCAAGAAACACAAAGTACAAGTAAACTAGAGAATCTCCTATGATGAACTTCCAAGGATCCACCCTGAAGGGTATGTGCAGGTCTCGAATGATTATCTATGTGGTATGCCTCATCTAAAGTCTATCTCCAAGCTACCTCCAGTCCTAGAACTCTCACCCTCAGTCAGCGCTGTCCGTCGTCTACACCGAACACAACGAGGTGCGGGCATAACCTGTGTAGGGGTGAGTATTATGATACTCAGTAGAGACCCCGAGACCCTCATGGTCTCCCAAAATCCAAAAAGTATAATCCAAAAATCATGAAATGAACTGACAACAATAATTATGTATGTTCACATACATATACCTAAGTTATCAATAAACCCTTCTCAATCATGAGGAAAACACACGGTCCAAATCAAAGCCCAAATCCCAACTATTCCAAAAAGTAAGGAATACCATGAAAGAAAGTACCATACATGTACGACACCTAGAAGAATACCACCAAGGGATTACCATGAAAGAAAAATACCACAAGGTACAGACTCAAATGACACCATGTATTACATAGGTACAGTAGTAGAGATGATTAGATGTAACTATTGAATCATTTCACACTGTTCAGAGGAAAGCCCACAAAGGATCACTAATCATCATCATACCCACATAGGATCTCTAGGTACTGACTCACAAAGCATCAGTCAGTGCTGACCCAAACAGGATCGCTCAGTGCTGACCCACACAAGATCGCTCGGTGCTGACCCACACAGGATCACTTGGGGCTGACCTAAATAGGATGGCTAGGAGCTAACCCACATAGGATCGCTAGGTGCTGGACCAAACAGGATCACTCGGGTAGTCATTCATGGAATCCTAGAGCAGTTATATGTGGGACCCTTAATCACAGATCCACGATTAGTGGCGGAGGACCACAAAATACTGCAGAGGACCCCGGTGGACCGTAGAGGGCTGTGATGCCATGGGGCGGCGCGGTGAGGCCATAGGGCCATGCGGTGAGGCAACAAGATGGTGCGACGAGGTCGTGGGATAACAGTGGTTGTGGCTAGTGATGTGCTGGGGGGAGCAGAGACTGCGGAACGACAGAGGCTGCGGGGCGACAGGGCGACATTCTTTTGTCGGCGGCCTTCTTGACCGACCACTCAACATTCGTCGCCTTCATCGTGGTTCTCTAGTTTCACGAGTACCAACCACCGACACTAGTTTCTGACACTCTATTGAAGATCAAAACAATAAGGATGAATAGAGGAGGGTTCGATCTATGTTTTTTTGTCCTGCACCCTCCACATTAGAGCGGTATCAAGCGGTGCTACAAAATCACTAGTCAAGAACACAAAACTCTATAATTCATACCAATCGTGGATAAACTCATTTCTTTGATCCTTGTTCTCCATACATTCCAAGAATGAGGAATTAAATTGATAAATTTCATGAATTCCATAACCACCCCTTCCTTAGAGGATTGTTGACGGGGATCTTGAGATGGAAACAGTGAAGGCGAAGAGAGTGCCAACGATAGTCACTTCCATAGTTAGACATGTAAAGTTAGTTCGAACGTTGTCCACGTTCTTCAATTCCGGAGTTCATTATTGATAGGATATCTTTCTCCCATGTTCACCCCCTTATCTTTCTCTAACAAAAAATCCCCTCCCATGAAAAGAGGTTCCAAAATAATAAAATATGCTTGTCCAATTTTAAATTTTTGCCACGAATTAAGATATCTTAATTAATTAAAAGAAAGTTGCATTAATTAATTAAATGAGAGTCGGTATATTTAGAGTTGGGTGTTGGGAGGATTTTCTTCTATAAATAATTGCGTTCAAGGGTTTTTTTATTCGGGTGGTCCCCACAACCATAACCCACAATGGAGGTTAATCTTGGTGGTACCCACCTCTATAACATCACATGGGAGGTTTAGTTCCGGTGGTCTCCACCTCTCAACATAATGTATAAGACTAAAACACAAGAACTTTAAACATAAAATTCTGAATAATATGGAAAATATAAATTAAAATAATTCCATTTAACTATTCACATGGATATTCTAATAGTCGAATAATCATATGTAAAATATATTTCTAATTTCATAATGATCGAATTTCAAAATTCCAAACATCATACCCACATAGTCAATGCCTCATTCAAAGACTAGAATAAATATTTTTTCCATAACTTCTTCCAAGTCACTATTTTCTATCATGAGACATACTGGTGTATTATGTTGCAATAGAGGGCTCCACCCATCACTTACTAAGTCCAATGCAATCCTCATATGAAATGTTTGATACATAACATTCAAATTATTATTAATACTAGAATAAAAAATCTCAATACATTAATCACACACCATTAATGGAATAAAAAAACACATTCATAGTCAAACATATCACAATAACTTCAATTCAATTTGGAATATTTTAACATAATAAATCATCTTCAAATAATTGTAAAATCCTTCAATGGATGTTGACATAGATTAAATTAGAACTATTTGAGGGAAATATCACTTTCTATTTTGGAATCATTTAAAAGCCACATAATTATAAACTAAACCAATTATTTTTAAAATATTATTATAATCTTTTAAGGGATGCTTCAGAGGTTTTATAGCAGCATAATATAGTCGCACTAGCCATATATGTTTGAAAACATTCTTTCCTTAATTTTGTAGAAAATGTCATAAAGGACCTTGTTTGGAAAATGACAGACATATTACATTATAAATTTTTTATAAAAAGTAAAAAAGGGTATAAATGTATTTAACCCATAGTAAATGAAATAGAAAAAATGTTTTGAAATTTATTTTTAAGAAACATGAATGTGGATGATAAAGAGGTCCTAATAGATAGTCATGTATAAATATCCTCAGATAATGATATGATAGAAGAATTAATCCTTAACTTTTATTATTACTTATTAAATGGTACATTAACCTCATGAATAATGAATAAATAATTATTATTAAATAATACAAGATCCAAATAAATAAATATGATATAATATATTATGTTCTATTATTGCTCTATTAATAATATTTCAGTAGTATCATTATTTTAAGTGTTGACTAATACAATTTACATTAAATGTTTTGTTACATAATTAATTTTTGATATTGATTATATTTATTCTATTCATATGAAGAATGATATGATGTTCTTATAAATTAATTTTAACAATAAAATGAAAATTATTTTTTAATGGTTATAATGGATAATGAATATTATCATGTGCATGGAGACAGTAATTCGTACGTATGCCCAAGAGAAAATATTATTCTATTGATGGTGAAATTGTTTGTAAATGGTTGTAATATCATATATACAGAATCATTAACATGTTATATTTATTTTTTATATCAATTATATTAATTATTTTACCCATCCAAATAATGAAGTGTTGAATTACAAACTACACCATGATGTGAAGACGGTAATCCGTACAATCACAGGTATGGTAAATGTGTCATTCATAGGATGGATAGAATAATGAATATGGTTGTACCATATTTATAATAACATCATACTATATATAAGGTACTAGAGTTTTTTTTGGGTATGGAAACAAAAATGAAAGAGGAAGTGGAAGAAGAAAAGAACATTGAAAGAGGTGATGAAATAATTACCTCTTCTTCGGGTGCTTCCACTTTATTTGACCAAAAGGGATTTATAGATTGGCTTTCTAATCCAATTCAGGAATCCAAAAAGAAGTGAGGGTAGTTGGGAGAATATCTGAGTTTGTTTAGGACAATCAAAATGGCATTGGAGGTGTGATTTTGAGAGAAGGGGAAGTACCCTTTTATAAGAGAGGTGAGGGTAACTTTATGAAATGCATGAAATATTATTTTATTATAAAATCATTTGTAGTTTCTAAAGGATCCAATAATTTTATATTGAGGATAAGGTGGGGATGGGTTAAATAAATTAACAAATAGGATTCAGAGATGGTTATGTCACCATATTAACCTTATCTTTTAGTTCTAACTATTAGTTAAATATTTTAACATTTACAAAGTGTTCTGGTATTTTTAAATTGCATTGTTAATAAACGTACAATAAAATGCAGAGATAACCACAAGTGGTTCATTAATAACATATATATCATTATATATGTCCTTTTTCTAAACCTTATACTTTTATGATTACGATATCTCCTAATAATATTGTATTTATTTTAATAACCTATATATGTCAATTATGACACTATTTAGTATTTGGTTTTTGTGAAAGTCAACAAAACATGATTACTTATACAAAAATATGTTAAATAAATCCTAACATGTCATATAAACCTATAAAATTCGTTTAATGCATGAGATGTCTCAATTTATAGTTATTTTTATATTAATCATTTTAATTATGTTTATCTTTCATTAATAAGGAAATTACTGAATCATAACTGTGTCATAAAAAAATTTAATTATTTAACGTATAAAAATTATAAATAAATTACCATTATGTAGTAAAAAAATTATATTTCTTATTAGTATTTATTTTTGAATTTATCTTATGTATAACCCAATATTAAACATGTTTTAGTTATTAAAATTTGAATTTAACACTTTTAAATCTTCTCTAAATAAAATAATAATCAATTTCTAAATCAAATCCATGTGAATCAAAGAGAATGATATTTTATTATAAGGTTTAGTTTGGTAAAAATAAAATTATCCAATAGAATTATGACATATATTCAGGTAATTATAATATAATTAATAACATTAATTACCCTATTTACTTTTAACTGTTGTAAATAAAATTCAGAAGTAATTATTCATCAAAACTTATTTTCATCTAATTGAACCAAATTTTACATAATAATGTAAATTGTGTCTCTCAAATTTTTCAAATTAAAATCACATATGTGGTAAAATTATGTTTTATGAAAATTTGTAAATGTGCCTAGAAGGTGGGGAATAGATGTTAAAAAGTTCAATAAAAAGATTCTTGTGGTTCGTCATCATATGTTCCTCGGGTACCCATGCTGCCTCTTCGATCTTATTGTTTCTCAATGGAACTTTTACCAGATGAGTCATTTGGTTTCTCAACATTTGTACTTGGGTATCATGATTTTTGATAATTTCTTTACAATAAGACAGATAGGGTTCCTATTCTATTTCATCATAGGTGAGTACAAGCCTTGGTCAAGCATGTATTGTCACAATAGTGATACTTGTAACACATCATTAACTTTGAAGAGACATGGCGGCATTTCCAAATGGTAAGCTACAACTCCAATTTTTTCTATAATTTCTTAAGGTCTCATGTACTTGGGACTCTATTTTCCTTTATTACCGAATCGTATAACACATTTCCATGGAGATACGTTCATGAAAACATGATCATCTACATCATATTCCAAATCCTTCAGTTAACGGCATAGCTCTTTTTCCTAATTTGAGCTGCTTTGATGTGATCTTGGATAATATTCACCTTTTCTATGGTTTCCTCAACATGTTCTCAGCCAACGAGTTTTCATTCACCTACATCATCCCAAATTTTGGAGTGTGACTTGTCATTCTGTATAACGCTTTATATGGTGCCATCTGAATTCTTGAATGGAAGCAATTGTTACTAGAAACTTCCACTAGAGGTAAATATGAATCCCACTTACCTTCAAAGTCATGTGAGAAAGATATCAACATGTCTTCTAAAGGTTGAATTGTCTGTTCTGGTTGTCCTTCTATTTGAGGGTGGTAGGCAGTGCTCAAATGAATTTCAGTATCTAGGTCATTCTAAAGACGTTTCAAAATTCTTGAGGTCAAACAGGGATCACTATTAGAAAAAATCAATTGGGCGTCACGACCTGTCCCCCAGGGCTCGTGCCGTGACTACCCCATGATCTACTTCCATAGGCTAGGGGCTGGCAACTAGCATAGAAGGAGTTTTCCCAAAAACTGGGATAGCATTGCCTTTATAATTTGTTAGTAAAGGCAACCAAGCATACAACAAGATACGAACTGATGTAAACTGAATAGTAAACACAGTGTGTACATTCTGTAAAAGGTTCCAAAATACATGCCCAACTGGAATGTATAAGAAACACAAAGTACAGGTAAACTAGAACAGATCCTCTGATCACCCTCCATGGATCCAATAATTAGGGTAGGTATAGCTCTCGAAGGATCATCTATATGGTATGCATCATCTAAGGTCCACCACCGAGCTACCTCCAGTCCTAGAACTCTCGTCCTCATTCAGTGATGTCCATCGTCTACACCGAACACAATGTGGTGCAGCCATAACCCGTGTAGGGTTGAGTATAATGATACTCAGAATGGACCACGAGTCCCTCAAGGTCTCCCAAAATCCACAAAGGATAATCCAAAAATCATGTAATCAACTTACAACTGTACTTAGGTATATGAACATACATTAACCTATGTTATCAAGCAAAACCATATCAATCATGAGGAAAACATAGGGTCAAAATCAAAGCCCAAAACTCTCATTTTCCACAAAGGAAGGAATACCATGAATGAAAGTACCATGCATGTAAGCCACACAAAAGAATACCACCAAGGTATTACCATGAAGTAAAAATACCAAGAGGTACAGAATCAAATGGCACCATGTATTTCTTAGGTACAGTAGTTGAGATGTTTGGATATAACTACTGAATCATTTTACATTATTCAGAGGAAAACCCAAAAAGGATCACTAATCATCATTAGACCCACATAGGATATCTATGTGCTTACTCACATAGCATCACTCGGTACTGACCCACACATGATCGCTTAGTGTTGACCCACACATGATCTCTCATTGATGACCCACATAGGATCACTTGGTGCTGACCTACATAGGATCTCTAGGTGCTAACCCAAAGGATCACTAGGTGATGACCCATTCAGGACCCCTCATGTAGTCTCTCATGTAATCCTAGAGCGGTTCTATGTGGGACCCTTAATCACAAACCCACGATGGGCGGCGGAGGACCACAGAAGACCGTAGAGGGCCGCGAAAGACTGCTGAGGGCCGCGAGGCCATGGGGCGGCGCGGCGAGTCCACAGGGTGATGCGGTGAGGCCACAAGATAACGCGATGAGGCAGGGGTGTAATGGTGGCCGTGAGTGGCGAGGAGCTATGTGGAGTGGTGGTCGTAGGATGGCAGATGCCGCAGGGCGACAGGGCGGCATTCTTTCACTGGCAGCCGACATGAACGGTCACTCATCATTCGTTGCCTTCATCGTGGTTCTCGTGTTCCACCAATACCAACCGCCGACACAAGTTACTGACACTATCTTGAAGATCACAACAATATGGAAGAATATAGGAGGGGTCGGTCCATGTTTGTTTGGCATGCACCCTCAACATTAGAGTGGTAGCAAACGACTCTACAAAATATTCAGTCAAGAACATCAAACTCTATAATTCATACCGATCATGGATAAACTCATTTTGGTTGATCCGTGTTCACAATGCATTCCAAGAACGAGTAATTAAATATATAAATTTCAAGAACCAATAAATACCCCTTCCTTAGAGGATTTTTGATAGAGATATTGAGATGGAAATGGTGAAGGCGAAGAGAGTTCCAATGAAAGTCTCTTCCGCAGTCAGACTTCTAAAGTTATTTCGAACTTTGTCCACACTCATCCATTCCGGAGTTCATTATTCATTGGATATCTTTCTCCCATGTTCACCCCTTAACATTCTCTAACCAAAAATCCTCTCCCAATAAAAGAGATTTCAATATAATAAAATATGTTTGTCTAGTTTTAAATTGTCGGCACAAATTAATATATCTAGATTAATTAAAGAGGAGTTTCCTTAATTAATTACATTAGAGTTGGAATATTTAATGTTGGGAGTTGAGAGGTTTTTAGTCCATTAGTAGGAGAGTTCAAGGGTTTTTTTTCTCGGGTGGTCCCCACCACCATAACCCACAAGGGAGGTTAATCCTGGTGGTACCCACCTCCATAATATCACATGGGATGTTTAGTTCTGATGGTCCCCTCCCCTCAACATCAACATGGGAGTTCCAAATAAAAATAAACGTTACACAATTTTATTTTATTTTATTCTTTCATGAAAAAAACAAATTATATATTTCACCATTGACCTACTACGGGCGAGGTGAATGTCCCCTTGAGTGAAAACTGGCACTGTGAGTTCAAAGTAGTCTTCAGATTTCAATTCCAAACAACGGTTCAAATGTCACAAAAACCTGCTCTTACATTAACTGAACGTACCTGAAAAATGGTTCAGAAATTTACATCAGGCACACCGGGACTCAGAATCATGCACCGTCAGATTTCACACACTCGTAAAATTCCAATATATTACAAAAATTTACATAGAAATTCTAGTCTTTAAATTCTTCCATCCATATATATTTATGTCCCCATAAGACACAATTCAATCTAAGGGAACATGTTGGGTGTTGACCAGGAATCTTAGCCTCCCGCTCCCATGTGCTATCCTGGAGGTTCTCGTTCTACCAACGTACACACACTAGAGGTATAGACCACCCATGATGGACCATCTCTTGTTGATCTTCAATATCTATAGGAGCATTCGTAAACATCGTGCCATCATCGATTTACAGCTTGATGTGGTCGATGATGTGAGAGGGGCCGTGCACATATCTCCTCAGCTAGGATACGTGGAAGAGGTCATGCTACCAGTGAAACTGAGGTTGAAGAGTTAAGTGTTATGCCACATCTCCAACTCTAATGAGGACCTGAAAAGGTCCAATGAACCTTAGAGATAACATGACACATTAGCCAAATCTCCACAAACCTCGTTGAGGTGAGACTCAGAAAGAGACATGGTCACCATACTCGAACTCCAGAAGTCTTTATATCCTATCGGAATATGTCTTTTGATAGCTTAGTGAAGTCTTCATCCTCTCCTGGATGATCTGGACCTTCTCTGTGGTAGGCAGTACCATCTCTGGTCCCACTAGTGTTGACTCCCCTGAGTCTGTCTAGCACAAATGTGATCTTCAAGTTCTCCCATACAACTCCTCAAAAGGTTCTATCCCAATGGTTGAGTGATAGGAGTTGTTTTATGCAGACTCCACAAAAAGAAAGTGATCCACCCAATTGTGGCCGAAGTCAAGGACACAAGGGCGTAGTATGTCCTTGAGGCTCTGAATGGTCTGCTCAGTCTGACCATCTGTTTGAGGATGGACGGCAACACCCAAACAAAGCTGCTTCCCGAAATCCTCATGCAACCCCTTCCATAGCCGAGAAGGAAAATGCGTATCATTATCAGAGAAATTCGTCATGGGTACTCCACGTATCCACACAATCTCATACACATAGAGGCATCCCAAGATCTCTACTTAACCCTACTCTCTGATAGGTTGGAAGTGGGCCGACATGGTGAGTCAGTCAGCGGTCAACCAAATCGAGTCATGTCCCTAAGATGTACGTTAATGTGCTGTCACGAAGTACATGGATATCCCATCCCACTTCCACTTTGGGACCTCCAAAAGATGAACCAAGCCAGCTAGTACGTGATTCTCTACCATCAATTGTAGAAAACTGAGGCACCGAGAGACAAACTGTGCAACTGCTTTCTTCATTCCCAGCCACCAGTGCTATTGTCGGAGGTCCTAGTACATATTTTCCACTCTTATATATATTCATATAGGGGATTTGTGGAACTCCATCAATAAATCTTCCTAAAGTGATACATGTACCATGGTATGTCCTCTAAAGAGAATGATGTGCTCCCCACCATTAGAAAATCTATCAGCTCTCTGGCCTCTAGATATCTGAGCACATCAAGCCTCGTAGTCAGCGTCCGCATGCTGCACATCCATAACCGATTGAATAAGAGGTGGATTGGCTGTATGAGACTAATGAAAATATACTCCATATCAATCCACATTGAGTATCTGCAAATCTCCCAGCTGCTTTGTCGCCTCACCTAGTAGCTGTATACCCGATCTCTTAATGAGGGCATCTACTACAACATTCCCCTTCCTAGAGGTATAGACTATCTCGAGGTCATAGTCCTGGAGACACTCTATCCAACATTGTTTTCTTAGGTTTAGGTCCTTCTAAGAGAAGATATACCGGAAACTCTAGTGATCCGAGTAGACTGTAAAGTGTTCTCCCAACAAATAACGTCGCCACATATTCTAGGAGAAGACCACTCATACTAACATTAGATCATAGGTAGCATGGTTTTTCTCATTCTATCTCCGATCTCGAGAACCATATGTGATAACTGATTACTCATGCATCAGAACACACCTGAATCAAGTCCCTATGGAATCACAGTAGACTACGTACCTAACACCCTCCTCGGGTTTCATCAAGATTGGGTTACTAGTCAGCCTCATCCTCATCTCCTAAAAACTCTGTTGGCATCTCTTTGACCATGTGAATGGTTTCCCCTTATCTATCAATGCTGAATGTTGTGATGCAACTCTGGAGAAATATGGCACAAATCTCTAGTAGTATCCAGCCAATCCCAAGAAACTCAGTATCTTTGTAACACTATAGGGTGGCTCCGAAGAATGTACTGCCACAATCTTTGCTGGACCTACATCAACTCCAGCCTCTGAGATGAAATTTCCTAGAAAGTGAACCTCTCAGATCTAGATCTGGCACATCAAGAGCATACCATAATGCTGGTGCTCTCAGAGTGTGTCTAGTACTACCTGAAAATTATAGCCATGATCCTCCTCAGTATCCTAGTAGATCGGAATGTCGTCGATGAAGACTAATACAAAGTGATCATTGTATGGCTAAAAGATCATGTTCATGGGTCCCTTGAAAATTGTTGGAGAATTGGTTACACCTAATGGCATAACCAAGAAATCGTAATGGATGTATTGATATCTAAAAGCCTTCTTCTGTACATCATCATCTCGTACTCTGATTTGGTGATAGCCTGATTTGAGTCATATCTTTGAGAACCACCGTTCTCCATTCATTTGATCAATGAGGTCAGCAATCCTTGGGAGTGGTTACTTGTTTTTCACGGTCACTTGGTTCAAGCACCGATAGTCGACAAAAAGTCCCAAGCTCCCATCTGCCTTCTTGGAAAAGAAAAATGGGGATGCCCCAGGAGAAACACTGGACCGAATGCCCCCTTTCCCCTGAAAGTCCTCCAGCTATATCCACAGCTCACAAAGCACTGTGAGAGCCATCTGATATGCTATTGTAGATATTGGTGCCATCCCAGGGTACATGTCAATGTAAAATTACACCTCTCTGTGAGAAAGTAGACCCAGAACATCATCATGGAAGACATCCATGTACTGGTCCACCACTACATGATAACTTTGAATCTCCACATCAACTGCTCTAAGGGTAAGGCTAGCCAACTAATGAGTGGTCGGCTTTACTTTCCTCTGGGAAAGTCTATCCTATGCTGCAAAGGCTCCCTTCTCGTAGGTGAAGGTAAACATGGTCCAATCCATGTGAACACACCACACATTGTGCATAATATGTTCAATTTGAGCTTGGACTATAGATAACCAGTCCATACCCAAGATGACATTGTAAGGCCTCAATAATTCTACTATGAGGTCCCAACCAAAGATCTCACCTCTTGGATTAAGCTCGCACTACCAACACCAGTGCGTAATCATGAAATCCTCTCCCACAAGAGTCTCTATCCATAAGTATCAAGAAAATGGATCCCTAGGAATCCCAGTGCTCTGAAATAGGGAAGTGGAAATAAAACAATGACTAACGCCTATGTTTATAAGTACTATAACTAAGTTGGAGTAGACATAGATCATACATCGTACCATCTCTAGAGCACCATGATCATAGGCCTTAGCTACCTGGAGTTGTGCTCTCCCATGTACACCTTCTCCCTACAGTCGGGGAGGACCTTCTAGTGGTGGTGGCGGTAACATATCGAATCGTCTCCCCCTACCAGATGCACGACCAGCTCCACTGCCACATCAGCTTGCTACCTACAAACCTCCTCGATCGAGTCACTGTTTCTACATGGGTGGTCCCTCGACCATATTTTGATCATCTGTATGGTGGGTCAGAAATTCACTAGACATGTGACCCTACCCACTACATGTGTAACACTTCCTGATTAGGGAATAACTTGCTCTATCTCGGGTGCCCAGCTAAATGGACCTTGAATCCTGCGGTCGTTCAACTTTTGGTCTCGTCCTCTTGGACCTTTGTGACATCAGTCTGCTACCAGCTATAGAAGACTCTGCTATGTGATGACTGGTAGTGGGTCTTACTTTTGGCGACTTCTCAGCAAGGAAATTCACCACTAAAAGGCTTTCTCAAACACCCCCTCCTATGTCGGGATGCTGAGTGAGATCTTCGAAGACCTGATCTCCCGCATGAGTCCCTGCTCGATGGTCCAGGCCCTGAAGAATGGGTCTCACACCATATCTATGGATTAGCGTGATAGGATAGTGAACCTCTCTAAATACAGGGCCACAGTCATGATACCCTACTACAGGAGAAGAAGATCTTGTATGTGCACTGCGCAAAGATTTTCTGGAACAAACTCTGCATGAAACAGGCTATCGAAGTCTTCCCAATGAAGTGTCACCTCATCATGAATTTGGAGCATCAAGATCCAATATTTTCCTTCTTTTTCTTATAGAAGACTGATGGAATAGATCACCGTGAGATCTATTGGTGTCCCTACCAGTCAGTAGACTCTCACCACAGCCTCTAGCAAATCCATAGCCTCCTGTTGGTCTGTCTCTCCCCTGATCCTGGGTGGCCTATGGTCCTAAAACTCATAAAACACACTCATGTGTTGTGAACACTATGATATTGGGGATGGTGGCATCAGTGTCCCAATGGGTAATGGTACCGCCAGTGCCTCTACTGGTTTCACTACTGGAATAGGGCCCTGCACCGAGGCCTCATCGCTCGGTGGGATATCAATTCATACTACATCCAGAACCCTAGCTGGCTATCTATGTGGGGGAATCCTTAATAGAAATAGGTGAACCGTGATCAATAAGTTATACCTAGTGAGCTGACTCAAAGATATCACAAATAAAACTTTTGAAAGGACACATTAAATCATTGTTGTTGTGCACTGAGTTAGAAATACGATGTGAGGGTCCTGGTGTATGGATACGTCAGCCTCCACAAAAACACTGGATTCCATAAATTTATAACCATACTCACCACAATAAACACTATTTCAGTAAAACTATCAGAGTCGTATGTTCTATGGTAGAACCGACTCCTCTAATTCCAATTTATCATGACCCGTCCCCCAGGGCCTGTGTCATGACTACCCGAAACCCACCTTCCATAGTCTAGGGGCTCGTGACTAGCACTGTAGAGACCCGAAGCTTAACGTACATGAACATTACATTACTTTTGCGGAATACGTAGTACATAACAAAAAACACACACACAAGGATCGTAATAGTTTAGTGTCTTTGGAAACTCGGAACGTAATCTTCTAAACGTGGTGAAAGATCTTCAATATCTCCAATAAAGATCATCCTTTTTTTACCTAAAACCATTCTTTATATCCTGGGGAAAAGAAAACATAAAAGGGTGAGCTCAAATTCTCGGTAAGGGTAAACAAAAGAAATATCAATCACATCATATACATAAGAATATAGCTTTTACGAATCCTAACCTGCAAAAGAGATCATAATATCATAACATGGGATAAATCATAGAAGTGAAATGTAATCACAATAATCATAACTTAAAACATTAAACTTTGTGGCATACACACATAACCATAGAGAATCATTTCTTTTTAGTCAAGACTCATTGCCAAGACTATCTTAGTGGACAATGTCCCTTTCTGAACCGAGTCACCCTCGTTTCAGTCCTGCTTCACTGAACTGGTATAACCTACCATTCCAACCTTGTCTATCTCATGAGATATAAAATCGTTACCCAATGCATTGGAGGGAGATATAGGTCCCACCCATCTCATTATGATACAATTCTTATGTGTGCCACAAAATCATAAATCATACATCATTGCATAACCCTTGTAATACAAATGAGAATCTTAAACATCATGACATCATAAATCAATTCATATAAGATAAAGGAATTCATAAATATAATTCCATCACAACATGATCAAATTAATTTAATAATTGAGATTAAAATAGATCCCTTTATTATCTTAGATGGAAAATAATTTTGATAAAACACTTGAACTCCATTCTTGAGGAAAATATCATTTCTTCTTCAAAAACATTTTTCCTTTCATAACATGTAATACGACTTTAAAATAATAGAATTTGATTAAAAATAAACTTGAGAACTTGTAATGGAATCTTCTTGGAAATAATGTTTTAAAAATCCATTCATGCCGTATAAGTTAAAAAAACATTCTTCGTACTTTTGTCGGAAAAGTCCAAAAGTACCTCATACGAAAAACGACAAAAGATTCCTTTCATATTCTTTACTAAAAAATCACTGAAGGGTAAAATTTGATTTAAACTATTGTAAGTGGATGGAAAAAATATTACATATTTAGGGAACATGGATGTGGATGATAAAATAAACCCCAGTAAATTCCAATGTAAAAACAATCTCGGATAAAAATGAGATTGTGATATTTTCCCTTACCTTAGGTCCGACTTGCTTTGTAAGTGTCCGAACCTCCTGTATAATGATTTAAATAATGTTATTAACTTCTTCTAGAATGATATTCATTGTTATTATATCATATATGGTCCAATTATTACTTTATATTACCCATTCTTTTGTAAGTTCATGTTAAAGTAGCATTTTGGGTAAAATCGTCTCATTTGTCGTTCGTGTTTTTAACTAGTAATTATTAATATGATTACTTGGATCATGATTACTCATATCCAGAATGTAAAAACTGATTTATATATAATTTATATTCAGAATATATATATATATATATATAATATCGATAAATGGAATGAAATACACCGTTCATGGAGACGGTAGTCCGTACGTACGCATGAACGCTGTTTTCGTTTCCTTATTGAATTGAATGGAATTAAGTAGATGACATACATATAAATATACATAAATCCAGTATCATTATTATGTAATATAATTAATTAGTACTTATTATATATACTTTATAATCATTTATGAATTGTTAATCATTGAGAATGAATCTCATCGCATCGTGGAGACGGTAGTCCGTACGTACGCATGAGCGATGATATCATTCCCATGGTTGTGGAATTGTGTTGAAGTGTATGTATACTATTTAACTATCAATAACACTTTATAATAATCATATATAGTTACTTATTACACCATTATACCCATCCAATTAAGGTGGTGGCGGAAAATAGATTACACCACGGCATGGAGACGGTATTCCGTATGTACGCACGCACGATGATTTCCTTTTTCCGTAGGATGGATAGTAGGCTAACTAAAGTTGTTTCATATTTATAATAACATATCAGTATATAAGAAATACTGATGTTATTACTTTATCATGAAACAACTAAATAAGAAGAAGTTGAAGAAGAAAGAAATTGAAAAAGATCGGTAATGGATATTACCTCTTTTTGACGCGCCTTCACTTAACCTCCACTTAAAGAACTAATGATCTTCTTTGAAGAAGACCAGGACCTCTAGGATGATACTAGGGAAGTGGATAAGAGATTTTGGCAGGGTTTGGCCGAGCTTGAATGCTCAAATTGGTGTGAGGAGGAGAGGGAAGATGTGCCCTTTTATAAGGGAGGAGAGGGGCATCTTAGGAAAACCTCAAAATATTATTTTATATTAAGGTCAAATTAGGTTTATAATGGTTCCAAATGGTCTTTGTAGAAGATAAAGTGGGTATGGGTCGAATTCCTCTCATCCAATGAGATTTAGACAAGTTTATGTTATTATGTTAACCTTATCGATTAGATTTAACTCTAAGTTAAATAATTTAACTTTTACCTTGTCTTTTTGTTTTCTTGCACTATATGGTTAATAAACTTACTATATCAAGCCAAACAAACACTAAGTTGTTTAATATTAATATATCTATCCTTATCTAATTCATTTGGCCGAACCTTAGATTTTTATGGATTAAATAATAATTAATAATATAATATTTGTTTTAAAAACTAATTTATGTCAATTTTGACACTATTTGGTACATTATTTTTATGAAATTTCTAACAGAATGATAAGTTCGAACCAAGTTACTTAAATCAACAAAAAAATGTCATATTAACCTAGAAAATTAGTGTCAGTCTTAAAAAGTCTCAAATTACATTTATTTGGGTATTTATAACATCAATTATGTTAATATTTTCTTAAAAAGGTAATTACTGCATCATCGTCGTGTCATAAATAAGTTAAATTATTTAAAGTATAAAAATTACAAATAAAATACCATTATGTAGGAAATCCTTTTATATTTCTAATTAATATTTATAGTCGAAATTATATTATGTATAACCCTATATTAAAAATGATTTATTAAATAAACTTTGATTTTAACTCTTTTAACTCTTCTTTGAATTAAATAATAATAAATGTCCTAATCTAATCCAAGTGGGCCTTAATGATAATATTTTACACTTAAGGTTGTTTTTGTTCGAGATAAACTTGTCCAATAGGATTAGGACATGTGTTAGGTTAATGTTAATATCATTTTTACCCCCAATTACCCTATTTACTTTTAACCGTGGTAAAAAAAAATAAAAAGGTACGATTCACCAAAAATTATTTTCATCTCATTGAACCACATTTTACTTACTGAAATCAACCGTGTCTCTCGGATTTTTGTAATTCCATTCAAAGAAGCGGTAAAATTAAGATTTATGAAAAAATTAATTTTTTTACTACCACTTAGTTGTTTCGCTATTCATAAAAAATTGAAGTTTTTCAGAAAAATGCCAAAATTTCACCCTAATCTATAATTGATATTCCGAATTCAAAAATGATTTCTATTTTACAAATTTCCCAACATATATGTTGCATTAATTAATTTTATAATTAATTTCCGTTGTCACAACAAATAGCGTGTTTTTAAGAGATAATAACTATCAAAAAATTAACACTTGTTTATGTCTGGTGTAAATGTTGAATTACTTTCAATGACCAACATAATATTAAATTGTAAAAATATATTCTAAATATACTTTAAAACCACTAAAATTAACAATTTATCACTATTAATTATTTCGATTAGAAAAGTTGTTTTTAATTAAAATTTAGTAATTTTCACTATTCATCAGAATATGAAAGTTATCTGAAAAGTACCAAAATTTCACCTTTGGCTAAATTCGATACTCTGAATCCAAAAATGAAGTCCATTTTGAGAGATAAAATTTCTAATATTTTCAAAGGTGGTTATTACTATTCATAACGGCTAGATTTAATAATATTTTAATAGTATATCGTTGTTTAGTGAAACTCGGTATTGCGTACTACACATGCTATCGATGAAGGTCGCGATTGCGTGTAATAAAAGGAAAGTCAAGGATGCGTGTTGTGCAAGCTCCTTTTGGTGTAGCGTAAAACACAAGTAATTAATGAAATTAAAAAGAATAAAATCTCGGGCTGTTACATTCTACCCCCCTTAAAATGAATTTCGCCCTCGAAATTCGTCGGGGTTATAAATGGTTTACTATTCGAAAGCTTCTTCAATAGAAACCCACATCGTAAAAAGGAATACCAAAACTTGGCTTAAAAAACTAAAGTATGAAATGTAACGATTACCCAAATAAACTAATCACTAGGATTCCACATAGGTGAAAATATGGATATGGAAGAGAAGTCTAACCATCATGTTCTGATGGAGAGTGGTAGAGAACATGGCTATGGAAAAGCCAGTAATCACAAATCCATAACTTTGTGTCGATCTAAGGTACCATCTGATTCGTCAGGTATAAGATCACTAGGACAACATTTTTGGTTTTCAAGATCATTTCCCTAAAGTTGAAAATTTGAATTAGAATAAATACTTACTTTATTTTGGCACAATATCACTGTTGTTCATGCCTTGAACAATTTCCACTTCATATCTTAAATAAATGAAGTTGAATTTGTTATTCGTGAAGTGTTAGCAGATCATGTGATAGAATGACGCGTCATTCCATCTGTCTCAAACAAAAGGTTAGCAAAAATTATATACATAAGTCGATCTATATTTATGGTTCTTAAAATGGACTTATACTTCATATATCATACTGCTTAATATAATAAAACTAGTTTCTACTAAACAGGGACTTCCTGTAGGCCAGTGGTAGGCGATAAAGGCCAGTCGCACTTTGGTTGTGGGTTCGATTCCCACAGCCTTGTCCGACGCGATGGGTTGTCGCCCGTCCTGCAGGTTGTCCTTTTTCTAAAACTATATTATTATAACATCCCATCAATAATATCGAAAAAACTTCTATCCTTAAACAATACTAACTTATGTCCAACATAATCCATTCTAATCTTTAGGCTTATCCATAATACTGCTGTCCACTCTCATAACATAGTGAAAATGATTACCAAAGATTTAATACCATCGTTGATCCCCATATAACATAAGTTATGTTTTGTTGGTCACATTCCAAACATTCAAAGTCCTTAATCATGTATTCTCTTGAATACCCATTGGAATTTATTGAAAACATGAATGCAGTTAAATGTTAACACTTTCCACATATCAAAATCCTCAAAATTCTATATACTCAAACCATGATATCACTTATTCCTTATATCAATCATGAGCTCATGAATACTGTTAAATATTTCATTTTCTCATTTTCCCTTTATTATGCACATATCATCTTATTTCCAAAAATATCTCAATCACTTTGAATACCACATTAGACCAATACATAAATATTCCAATACTCCATGATACAATATTATTTTAGAATCCCATTACATAAACACTTAATAATTCCACCACATCATTGTCATATTCAACATCACCAATAGTGATCGCATGTGACTTCCCTTTGTCCTTTGCCTTCAGTGGATGCTCATGTTGATCATTACTAACCCTTGGATTAGGGCATTTATTAGCATAATGCCCCATTTCCATACACATGAAGCATTGAAGTGTTGGCGATGCGTTCTCTGCAGTGTTTTCTTTATTCACATCATTAGAAACCATTTTTCCATTACTTCGACACTCAGCTGCTCGATGAACTTCTTTTCCACACTTAAAACATTTTCTAGTCCCTTAAAGACAATCTCCACCATGCTTCTTTCCACACTTTGTGCATAAGGAAACATTCATCTTATTTTCACCATTATTCTGAGATTTCTCCTTGAACTCCATCTTTCGTTTCTTGTCATAACCATGAGATGGATATGTAACACCAACTTCCATTTCTACCTTGATAGCACAACACATAATTTCTTCATAGCTACTGAAGTCTCTTATAGCGAATTCCCTTCGAAGACTTGGTTTTAAGCCACTGAAAAATCGATCAACTTTACTTTCAGGTTGGATGACACTGCCAGATGCATACCTTGAAAGCCATGTAAAATTTGCTTCGTATATACCAACAGATTCATCATCCTTCTGCTTCAGCTCAAGAAACTCCTTTTCCATCTTTGTTCGAAGAATACGAGGGAAGTACTTACTGAAAAACAAGTTCTTGAACTCGTCCCATTCCATGGACTCAATTTCATCTCTTGGCCTTGTATTCTTGATAAGATTCCACCATTGATCAGCTTCACCTTCCAAACGATATACTGCTAAGATGACATTATCATGTTCAGAACATTGAAGAACTAAAAATATCTTTTCAGTAGTACTGATCCATTGTTCAGCAACGAGTGGATCAGAAGACCCACTGAAAGAAGGTGGACGTTGCCTCATGAAGGACTCAATACAATATTGTTCCCTTCTCTGCTCATTTGGAAGTCCAGAATGATTCATAGCTTGTGTAAGTATAGCAATAAGATTTTGCACTCCATCTCCCATAACATTTGTTTGTTCAGTAGGACAATCATTGCATTGTCCATTGCGTTGATCAGCACGGTTCCTTCGGGTTCCAACCATCATCTAAAACCCAAAAAGAATAATGTGAGAGGCAAAAATAATGCTAGGGAAAACAACATAATAAAGGGGGAGTACCTTCAATATCTAACATCTTTGGTTTAAACTAATATCGTTACCATAGTTCTAGGACTATATCCTATACGTATACATATCCTTAGGGACATCCCTAGACATACCTTAGAAATATCTCTAGGGATCTCACTAACGTTTTAGCATCCTAGTTTCCAAAGGTTGACTATACTTTTCCTCTGATACGAACTGTAGAGACGCGAAGCTTAACGTACATGAACATTACATTACTTTTGCGGAATACTTAGTACATAACAAAAAACACACACACAAGGATCGTAATAGTTTAGTGACTTTGGAAACTTGGAACGTAATCTTCTAATCGTGGTTAAAGATTTTCAATATCTCCCATAAAGATCTTACTTTTTTTACCTAAAACCTTTATTTATATCCTGGGGAAAAGAAAACATAAAAGGGTGAGCTCAAATGCTTGGTAAGGGTAAACAAAAGAAATATCAATCACATCATATACATAAGAACATATCTTTTAAAAATCATTACATGAAAAAGAGATCATAATATCATAACATGGGATAAATCACGAAGTGAAATGTAATCACAATAATCATAACGTAAAACATTAAACTTTGTGGCATACAAACATAACCATAGAGAATCATTTCTTGTTAGTCAAGACTCATTTCCAAGACTATCTTAGTGGACAAAGTCCCTTTCTGAACCGAGTCACCCTCCTTTCAGTCTTGCTTCACTGAACCGATATAACCTAACATTCCAGCCTTGTCTATCTCATGAGATATAAAATCTTTACCCAATGCATTGGAGGGAGATATAGGTCCCACCCATCTCATAATGATACCATTCTTATGTGTTCCACAAAATCATAAATCATACATCATTGCATAACCCATGTAATACAAATTAGAATCTTAAACATCATGACATCATAAAACAATTCATATAAGATAAAGAAATTCATAAAAATAATTCAATCACAACATGATCAATTAATTTAATAATAGGGATAAAAACATAACCCTTTATTATCATAGATGGAAAATAATTTTGATAAAACACTTGAACTCCATTCTTGAGGAAAATATCCTTTCTTCTTCAAAAACATTTTTCCATTCATAACATGTCATACGACTCTAAAATAAAAAAATTTGATTAAAAATAAACTTGAAAACTTCTAAAGGATGATTCTTGGAAATAATGTTTTAAAAATCCATTCATGCCGTATAAGTTAAAAAACATTCTTGGTACTTTTGTCGGAAAAGTCAAAAAGTACCTCGTACGAAAAACGACAATAGATTCCTTTCATATTTTTACTAAAAACTCACCGAAGGGTAAAATTGGATTTAAAATATTGTAATTGGATGGAAAAAATATTACATATTGAGGGAACATGGATGTGGATGATAAAATAAACCCCAGTAAATGCCAATGTAAAAACAATCTCGGATAAAAATGAGATTGTGATATTTTCCCTTACCTTAGGTCCGACTTGCTTTGTAAGTGTCCAAACCTCCTGTATAATGATTTAAATCATGTTATTGACTTATTCTAGAATCATATTCATTGTTATTATATCATATATGGTCCACTTATGACTTTATATTACCCGTTCTTTTGTAAGTTCATGTTAAATTAGCGTTTTGGGTAAAATCATCTCATTTGTCGTTCGTGTTTTTAACTTGTAATTATTAATATGATTACTTGGATCATGATTACTTATATCCAGAATTTAAAACATGATTTATATATAATATATATTCAGAATATATATATATATATATTATATCGATAAATGGAATGCTATACACCGTTCATGGAGACGGTAGTCCGTACGTACGCATGAACGTTGTTTTTGTTTCCTTATTGAATTGAATGGAATTAAGTAGATGACATAAATTTAAATATACATTAATCCAGTATCATTATTATGTCATATATTTCATTATTACTTATTATATATACTTTATAATCATTCATGAATGGTTAGTCATTGAGAATGAATCTCATCGCGTCGTGGAGACGGTAGTCCGTACGTACGCACGAGCGATGATATCATTTGCATGGTCATGGAATTGTGTTGAAGTGTATGTATACTATTTCAGTATAAATATCACTTTATAATAATCATATATAGTTACTTATTACACCATTATACCCATCCAATTAAGGTGGTGGCGGAAAATAGATTACACCACGGCGTGGAGACGGTATTCCGTACGTACGCACGCTCGGTGATTTCCTTTTTCCGTAGGATGGTTAGAAGGTTAATTATAGTTGTTTCATATTTATAATAACATATCAGTATATAATAAATACTGATGTTATTACTTTATCATGAAACAACTAAACAAGAAGAAGTTGAAGAAGAAATAAATTGAAAAAGATCGGTAATGGATATTACCTCTTTTTGACGCGCCTTCACTTAACCTCCACTTAAAGAAATAATGATGGTCTATGAAGAAGACGAGGACCTCTAGGATGATACTAGGGAAGTGTAGAAGAGATTTTGGCAGGGTTTTAGCCAAGGATGAATGCTCAAATTGGTGTGAGGAGGAGAGGGACGAGGTCCCCTTTTATAAGGGAGGAGAGGGGCATCTTAGGAAAATCTCAAAATATTATTTTATATTAAGGTAAACTTCGGAGTATAATGGTTCCAAATGGTCTTATTTCGAAGATAAAGTGGGGATGGGTCGAAATCCTCTCATACAATGGGATTTAGACAAGTTTAGGTTATTAGTTTACCCTTATCGATTAGATTTAACTCTAAGTTAAATAATTTAACTTTTATCGTGTCTTTTTGTTTTCTTACACTATATGGTTAATAAAATTACTATATCAAGCCAAAAGAACCCCAAGTTGTTTATTATTAATATATATATCATTATATAAGTCATTTGGCTGAACCTTATATTTTTAGGGATTAAATAACAATTAATAATATAATCATTGTTTTAAAAACTAATTTATGTCAATTTTGACACTATTTGGTACATGATTTTTATGAAATTTCTAACAGAATGATAAGATCGAACCAAGTTACTTATATCAACAATAACATGTCATATTAACCCATAAAATTAGTGTATGTCATTAAAAGTCTCAAATTACATTTATTTGGGAATTTATAACATCAATTATCTTAATATTTTCTTAAAAAGGTAATTACTGCATCATCGTTGTGTCATAAATAAGTTAAATTATTTAAAGTATAAAAATTAGAAATAAAGTACCATTATGTAGGAAATCTTTTTAGATTTATAATGAATATTTATAGTCAAAATTATATTATGTATAACCCTATATTAAAAATGTTTTAGTAAATAAACTTTGATTTTAACTCCTTTAACTCTTCTTTGAATTAAATAATAATAAATGTCCAAATCTAATCCAAGTGGGCCTAAATGATAATAGTTTACACTTAAGGTTGCTTTTGGTCGAGATAAGCTTGTCCAATAATATTAGGACATGTGTTAGGGTAATATTAATATCATTTTTACCCTTAATTACCCTATTTACTTTTAACTGTGGTAAATAAAAGTAAAAAGTTACTATTCACCAAAAATTATTTTCATCTCATTGAACCACATTTTACTTACTGAAATCAACCGTGTCTCTCAGATTTTTGAAATTCCATTCACAGAAGCGGTAAAATTATGATTTATGAAAAAATTAATTTTTTTTAACTACCACTTAGTAGTTTCACTATACATCAAAAATTGAAATTTTTCAGAAAAATGCCAAAATTTCACCCTAAGCTATAATTGATATTCTGAATTCAAAAATGATTTCTATTTTACAAAATTCCCAACATATATGTTGCATTAATTAATTTTATAATTAATTTCCACTGTCACAACAAATAGCGTGTTTTTAAGAGATAATAACTATCAAAAGATTAACACTTGTTTATGTCTGGTGTAAATGTCGAATTATATTCAATGACCAACATTGTATTAAATTGTAAAAATATATTCTAAATATAATTTAAAACCACTCAAATTAACAATTTATCACTATTAATTATTTCGATTAAAAAATATGTTTTTAATTAAAATTTAGTAATTTTCACTATTCATCAGAATATGAATGTTATCTGAAAAGTACCAAAATTTCACCTTAAGCTAAATTCGATACTCTGAATCCAAAAATGAAGTCCATTTTGAGAGATAAAATGTCTAAAATTTTAAAAGGTGTTTATTACTATTCAGAATGGCTAGTTTTAATAATATTTTAATAGCATATCATTGTTTAGTGAAACTCGGTATTGCGTACTACACATGATATCGAGGAAGGTCGCGATTGCGTGTAATACATGGAAAGTCAAGGATGCATGTTATGCAAGCTCCTTTTGGTGTAGCGTACAACAAAAGAAATTAATGAAATTAAAAAGAATAAAATCTCGGGCTGTTACAAGCACCAAAGGTGTTTTCACTTAAAATGGGAAGGAATTTCCATTATAATCTGTAAAAAACGCACCCAATCACACAACAAGTATGAACTCAAGTAAAATGAATATTAAACTAAGTGAGATCAGTAAGTATAAAGGTCCAAAATACAAGCCTAACTGGAAAGTACAAGAAACTAAAAGTTCCAGTAAACTGGTACAACTCCTGTGATCACCTGCCAAGGATCCTACTTGAAGGGTTGGTACAACTCTCAAATGGTCATCTCCGCGGCACGCCTAGTCTATGAGCCACCTTCGAGCTACCTCCAGACCTGGTACTCTAGTCCTCAGTCAGTTCTCTCCATCGTTGGCACCAAACATAATGAGGTGGGGTATAACCCATGTAGGGGTGGGTATAATGATACTTAGTAGGGACCCAAAGACCCTCAAGGTCTCACAAAATCAAAAAAGGATAATCCACAAAGAATGAAATCAACTGACCACCCTACATAGATATATACCCATACATATACCTAAGTTATCAAGTATACCAGTCTCAATGATGAGGAAAATACACGGTCCAAATCAAATACCAAAGATCAACTGTTCCACAAAGGAAGTGATACGAAGAAGGATAGTACCACACAGGTATGCCCCACAGAAGAATACCACCATGGTATTACCATGAAGGATAATACCTGTAACAGCCCGAGATTTTATGAAAAATATTCTTTTTAATTTTCTTAATGTCTTGTGTTGTACGCTACACCAAAAGAAGCTTGCACAACACGCATCCTTGACTTGCCTTGCATTACACGCAATCGCGGCCTTCCTCGATAGCGTGTGTAATACGCAATACCGAGTTTCACTAAACAACGATATGATATTAAAATATTATTAAAACTAGCCGTTATGAATAGTAATAACCACTTTTTAAAATTATGTAAATCTTATTTTTCAAAATGAACTTCATTTTTGGATTCGGAGTATCGAATTTAGCCTAAGGTGAAATTTTGGTACTTTTCGGATAACTTTCATATTCTGATGAATAGTGAAAATTACTAAATTATAATTAAAAACAACTTTTTTAATCGAAATAATTAAAAGTGATAAATTATTTATTTGAGTGGTTTTAAAGTATATTTAGAATATATTTTTACAATTTAATACAATGTTGGTCATTGGATGTAATTTGACATTTAAACCAGACATAAACAAGTGTCAATCTTTTGATAGATATTGTTTCTTAAAAACACGCTCATTGTTTTAACAGCGGGATTTAATTATAAAATTAATTAATGCAACTTCTATGATATGAATTTGGTAAAATAGACTTCATTTTTGAATTCGGAATATGAAATATAGCTTAGGGTGAAATTTTGGCATTGTTCTGAAAAACATCAATTTTTGATGAATAATGAAACTACTAAGTGGTAGTTAAAAAAATTAAATTCTTCATAAATCTTAATTTTACCGCTTCTGTGAATGGAATTTCGAAAATCCGACAGACACGGTTGATATCAGTAAGTAAAATGTGGTTCAATGAGATAAAAATAATTTTTTGGTGAATAGTAACTTTTTACTTTTTTTTACCGCGGTTAATAGTAAATAAGGTAACTAAGGGTAAATGTGATATTAATATTACCCTAACACATGTCCTAATTCTATTGGGAAAATGTAATTCGACCAAAAACAAACTTAGGAATAAAATATTACCATTTAGGCCCACTTTGATTAGATTAGGACATTTATTATTAATTTATTTAAAGAAGGGTTAAAATAGTTAAAATCAAAGTTTAATAAGTAAATCATTTTTAATATGGGGTTATACATAAGATAAATTCGACTATAAATATTCATTAGAAAGCTAAAAAGATTTCCTACATAATGGTATTTTATTTATAATTTGTAGACATTAAATAATTTAATTTATTTATGACACAACGATGATGCAGTAATTATCTTATTAATGAAATATTGACATAATTGATGTTATAAACACCAAAATAAATGTAATTTGAGCTTTTTTATGAATTCCACTAATTTTCTAGGTTACTATGATATATTAATGTTGATTTAATCAACTTGGTTTGAACATTTAATTCTGTTATGACTTTCACAAAAAATCATATATCAAATAGTGTCAAAATTGACACAAAATAGTTTTTAAATCAAATATTATATTATTAATTGTTATTTTATTCCTAAAAATCTAAGGTTCGGCCAAATGACTTAGATAAGGATATATATATTAATAATAAACAATTTGGGGTTCGTTTGGCATGTTATAGTAAGTGTATTAACCATATAGTGAAAGAAAACAAAAAGACACGGTAAAAGTTAAATTATTTAACTTAGAGTTAAATCTAATTGATAAGGTTTAAAATAAGATCTAAACATGTCTAAATTTGATTGGTTGATGAGATTACAACCCTATATCATTTAAGCTTCGAATATGAGTCATTTTTGGAGGTTTTTAAGTGGGGTTAGATTTATTATAAATTAATATTTTTAAGAATTCCTAAGGTGCCCCTCTCCTCCCCTATAAAAGGACACCTCCTCCCCCTCCTCCTCACACCAATTTGAGCACTCAAGCTCGTCCAAGCCCTGCCAAAATCCCTTCTCCACTTCCCTAGCAACATCCTAGAGGTTCTGGTCTTCCTCAAAGACCAATTCTAGTGCCCTAAGAGGAGGTCTCAAAGAGGCACTTCAAAGAAGAGGTAATTACCGTTACCAATTCTTTCATCTTTATTTCTTCTTCCACTTCTTCTTCTTAGGTTGTTTCATTATGAAGTAATAACATCAGTATCACTCATATACTGATATGTTATTATAAGTATGAAACAAACCTATTTCACCATCTATCCATCCTACGGAAAAAGAAATCACCGCGCGTGCGTACGTACGGAATACCGTCTCCACGACGCGATGAGATTCATTCTCAATGATTATCCATTCATGAATGATTATAAAGTATATATAATAAGTACTAATGAAATATATGACATAATAATGATACTGGATTTATGTATATTTATATGTATGTCATCTAATTCCATTCAATTCAATAAGGAAACGGAAATAGCGTTCATGCGTACGTACGGACTACCGTCTCCATGAACGGTGTATTTCATTCCATTATCAATATATTATATATATATGTATATTCTGAATATATATTATATATAAATCATGTTTTACATTCTGGATATAAGTAATCATGATCCAAGTAATCATATTAACAATTACAAGTTAAAAAGACGAACGACAAATAAGACGATTTTACCCAAAATGCTACTTTATCATGAATTTACAAAAGACCGGGTAATATAAAGCCATAAGAGAACCATATATGATATCATAACAATGAATATGATTCTGTAATAAGTCAATGACATTATTTAAATCATTATATAGGAGGTTCGGACACATACGAAGCAAATCGGACCTAAGGTAAGGGAAATATCACAATCTCATTTTTATCCGAGATTGTTTTTACTTTGGTAATTACTGGGGTGTATTTTATCATCCACATCCATGTTTCCTCAATATGAAATGTTATTTACATCCACCTACAATTGTTTAAATCCAATTTTACCCTTCGGTGAGTTTTTAGTAAAAGATATGAAAGGAATCTTTTGTCGTTTTTCATACGAGGTAATTTTTGACTTTTCCGACAAAAGTACGAGAAGAATGTTTTTTTTAACTTATACGGCACGAACGGATTTCTACTGTTTTATAAAGCCTTATTTTCATGAAACTTCCTTTAAAAGATTTCATGACTATTTTCAATAAAATCTATTTCTTTTAAAATTGCATGATGTTTTGTGAAAAGAAATTGATTTTAAAGAAGAAAGGATATTTTCCTCAAGAATTCAATTCAAGTGTTTTATCAAAATTATTTTCCATCTAAGATAATAAAGGGTTCTGTTTCTATCCATATTTTTACATTGATTTGACTATGTTGTGATGGAATTATGTTTATGAATTCCTCTATCTTATATGAATGGTTTTATGATGTCATGTTGTTTAAGAATCCCATTTTTATTACATGGGTTATGAAATGATGTATGATTTATGATTTTGTGGCACACATAAGAATGGTATCATTAAGAGATGGGTGGGACCTATATCTCCCTCCAATGCATTGGGTAAAGATTTTATATCTCATGAGATAGACATGGCTGGAATGGTAGGTTATACCGGTTCAGTGAAACAGGACTGAAACAAGGATTACTCGATTCAGAAAGGGACTTTGTCCACTAAGATAGTCTTGGCAATGAGTCTTGACTAACAAGAAATGATTCTCTATGATTATGTGTGTACGCCACAATGAGTAATGTTTTAAGTTTTGATTTCATTTTCACTTCTATGATATATTCCATGTTATGATATTATGAGCTCTTTTGCAGGTTAAGATTTCCAAAAGCTATGTATATGATGTGATTGATTTTTTCTTTTGTTTACCCTTACTGAGCATTTGAGCTCACCCTTTTATGTTTTCTTTTCCCCAGGATATAAAGAAAGGTTTTAGGTAGAAAAAAAGGGATGACCTTTATGGGAGATATTGAAGAACTTTCACCACGATTAGAAGATTACGTTCCGAGTTTCCAAAGACACTAAACTATTACGATCCTTTAGTGTGTGTTTTTGTTATTTACTAAGTATTCCTCAAATGTAATGTAATGTCCATGTACGTCAAGCTTCGGGTCTCTACAATACCACAAGGTAAAAACTCTGCTCACACTAGGTATATCTTAGGTATAGTAGTAGAGATGATTAGATATAACTAATGAGTCATCTTACTCTGTTAAGAGGAAGAACCATAAAGGATTTATAATCATCATCAGAACCAAATAGGATCTGTAGGTGCTGACCCACAGAGGATTGCTCAGTGCTGACCCACAGAGGATCGCCCGGTGACGACCTACAAAGGATCGCTCGGTGCTGACCCAAATAGGATCTCATAGTGCTGACCCACACATGATATCTAGATGTTGAACCACACTAGATCTCTAGGTGATAACCCATAATATATCACTCAGGTAGTCCCTCATGTAATCCTAGAGTGGTTACATATGGGACCCTTAATCACAGACCCACGAAGGATCTCTTCCTCACATCACAACCAGCTGCTGGGTTATCGCGCTATGTTTGCTCGTCTCTAAGAGGGTTTTCTCATCAAACCACTAGTCGATACTCTAACTGCCACAATTTCTGATGAAGAAGTATCCCAATGGAACATCACGTCATAGGGGTCTCAACACAACATGCAATGCCTCAATCGAACACCTGGTCTGTATGTTATTATCCTTTTAGTCTGGAGGGCCCGATTGGATTCATGCTTGATCCAAACTGAATGTATCCCAACATTATCAAAATCAATAGTGGGGAATTCTCAATGGGAGCATCTCTCTAAAAGGTTTCCAACACCGCTGACAGTTTTTTAGACCGACATCTGCTGCCAAAGTTATGGCCAAAAGAGCATAAATGGGTCGAAATGGGTCCAGGTCATGTCCGAACCGGTCAGACCAACCCGGCCCGACTGGGCCTGGGAAATTCCAAGGGGTCCCCCGGTCTATGTTGGGAGACCTGGCCTGGGTGGCACGGTTTCACCATGAGGCCGCTTAGGGGCATGAAGGGCCACGAGGCCACGGGACGGCGCGCCATGACCGCTGGGCAGCGAGGCCGTGGGGAGGCATGGTGAGGCTAGTGGGCAGCATGGCAAGACCGCGGGGCGGCAGGGGTCATGGGCGGTGAAGCATCTCAGGGTGCGGAGGCCGCAGTATGGAAAAGGTTGTGGGAAAGTAGAGGCCACAGGGAAGCGGGGCACCATGATTTCACCAGTGACCAGCTTGACCGTCTGCCCTTCATTTTCCCCCTTCTTCACTGTTCTCGAGTTCCAACGGAGCCAACCGCCGTCACCAGTCACTGACACCATTGCGAAGATCACAACAATAAGAAAGAATGGCGGAGGGGTGAGGCCATTTTTGATTGGCCGTCACCCTCTATATTAGAGTGGTAGCAAATAGCTCTACAAAATATTGAGTTATGAATGTCAATCTCTACAATTCATATTAATCTTGGATGAACTAATTTTTATTGATCCGCATTCTCCATGATTTCCATAAATGTGGATTAAAATTGAGAAATTCACTGAATTCCATAACTACCCTTACATTGGAAGATTGATGAAAAAAATCTTGTGATGGAAAAACTGAAGGCGAATAGAGTGCCAACGATTATCACTTCCATTGTCACACATCCGAAGTTGGTTCAAACATCATCCATGTTCTTCAATTCTGGAGTGCATACTTCATTGCAGAGCATTATCCCACGTTTTATCCTTCTCTTTCTCCAACAAAAAATTCCATCCCACGAAAAAAGGTTCCAACGTAATAAATTAAATTTTTCTGATTTTAAATTTTTGGCACAAATAAATTATATTAATTAATTAAAGGGGATTTGGGATAATTAATTAAAAGAGATTTGGCATATTTAAAGTTGGGAGTTGAGAATTTTTTCTTCCATAAAAAGGGGAGTTCAAGGGGGTTTTATCCTCGGGTGGGACCTACCACCATAACACACATGGGAGGTTAATCCTTGTGGTCCCCACCTCCATAACCTAACATGGGAGGGTTAGTTATGGTGGTCACCACATCTCAACATCCACATGGGAGTTCCAAATAAAATAAATTGTCACAAAAGTTTATTTAATTTTATTCATTCATTAAAAATCCAAATTCTATATTTTACCCTTGACCTATTAAAGTCAAGGTGTAGGTCCCCATAACTGACTACAGGCACTGCAAGTTCAACGGTGTCCTTGAATTTCAATTCCGAGCAGCTGTTCAAAAGTTACAAAAACCCACTTGTTCATTAACTGAACATACCTAAAAAAAAGTTCAGAAATTAATTCTGGGCATAGCAAGCCTCGGAATCACATGCCATTAGTTTTTGTAGACATGAAAAATTCACATATACTAAAAAAATTACCTGGAAATTTTGGGTCATTACATTAGGATACAGCATGCAGTTTTAAAACATCATTAATATATAGTTTTTCTAAAAATTCAAGTGTTAAAACTTATCTTATAGAATGTAAATTTACGGACATGTTAAGATGATCAACAGTGACCCATATTGCTTCATTCCTTTTAGGATTATTTGGTAGTCCCATGACAATTTCCATGGTAATATCATCCCATTTACACTCAGGTATGGGAAGATGTTGCATGACTTTTCCAGAATGTGGTCTTCCAACCTTAACCTATTGACAAACCATACATCATGACATAGAATCATCAATTTCAATTTTCTTATTGTCCCACCAAAAATCATCCCTTCAAATCTCTATACATCATAGTGCTACCAGGGTGTATAGAGAAATTGGAGCTATGAGCATCATATAACAATTCCCTTTTTAGATTATGTTTATCAAGAAGACAAAGCCTTTTACCAAATTTCAAAATACCCTCATCATATATGAGGTCGATCAATCTACCATCATTCATAGCTCTAATTTTTATTTTAAGCGTCTAAACATAATTCTATGAACTTTTTATCCTTTCTAGTAAAGATGGTTTGGAAAACAATTAAAAATGTATTGATGTTTCACCTTCTATGATTATTTTTATATACATCTTTACTAGATCCATGAACATAGGATCCCTATAAACTCTTATCTTATTCATAATTCCATGATCCTTTCTTCTTAAAGCATCATTCACCATATTTTCCATCCTCGGGTGGTAGTGTATAGTGAAACTACAATCCTTGATTAGTTCAATCCTTTGCCTTTTCCTCATGTTGAGTTATTTCTGTGAGAAGATATACTTAAAACTCTTATGTCAAGTATATATCTCGAATTTTTCACCATATAGATAGGGTCTCCATATCATCAGTGCAAAGATTACATCTGCTAAATCAATATCATGAGTATGATTGTTTTTTTCATGACTTATTAGCTATCGTGATGCAATGGAAATAACTCTATCATTTTGCATAAGGATGTAACCAAGTCCTTTCTTTGAAGCATCACTATAAATAAAAATCCCTTCATTCCTCGACTGTATAGCCAATATAGGATCATTGACTAATATTTTCATCAATTCTTCAAAAAATTCTTCACATTATTTTCTCTAATAAAATTTAACCCCTTTATGTGTGATCTTGGTTCATGGGTTAGCCAATCAAGAAACAATTCTGTATGAAATTACAATAATAACCTACTAAACTAATAAAACTACTTTTCTCAGTTATACATGTCGGTGCTGATAATTATTAGATTGCCTTGGTCTTTGAAAGGTCAACAAAGATTCAATCCTTAGAGACAATATAGCCCAAAAAGGAAATCTCCTGAAGCCAAAATTCACACTTGCTAAACTTACCTTATAATTCATTTCATCTAAGATTATTTAGAATACTACTCAAGTGATTTTCATGATCATAGTATATTTTAAAGTATACTAAGATATAATCAATAAATTCCACTACAAAGTCATCAAGATATTCCTTTAAATCAATATTCATTAGTTCCATGAAAATGGAGGGTGTATTAGTCAGTCCAAAAGGAATTATTGTAATCTAGTAATTCCCATACCTAGTTAGAAATGCTATCTCTAGAATGTGTTCGATATTCATGCACAACTGATGATATCTAGATAGAAGGATAATCATTGAAAAATATTTATCTCCAAGAAGTTGATCAAATAAATAATCAATGTGTAGTAGGGGATAATTTTTCTTTATAATTATAGATTTTATCTCTCTATAGTCAATGCACATCCTCATAGATCCATCTTTCATCTTAACAAAAAGAACATGGGATCCTCTTGAGGAAACACTAGGGAGAATAAATACTTTATTACTCAAATCCTCTAGTTGTTTCTTTAGTTACACTAATTCCACAATGTCCATTATTTAAGGGTTCATTGATATGGGCCTTTAACCAGGAATTAAATCAATGGAAGACTTAATTTCTCATTCCAATGAATGTTTATCTAAATCCTCTACAAAAACATCAGCATATGTAGAGACCCGAAGCCTGACGTACATGGACATTACATTACTTTTGCGGAATACTTGGTACATTAAAAAAAACACACACACAAGGACCGTAATGGTTTAGTGTCTTTGGAAACTCGGACTATAATCTTCTAATCGTGGTGAAAGATCTTCAAAATCTCCCATAAAGATCTTCCTTTTTTTTACCTAAAACCTTTCTTTATATCCTGGGGAAAAGAAAACATAAAAGGGTGAGCTCAAATGCTCAGTAAGGGTATACAAAATAAAAATCAATCACATCATATTCAAAAGAACATAACTTTTGGAAATCTTAACCTGCAAAAGAGAGCATAATTTCATAACATGGGATAAATCATAGAAGTGAAAATGAAATCATAACTTAAAACATTACTCATTGTGGCATACACACATAATCATAGAGAATCATTTCTTGTTAGTCAAGACTCATTGCCAAGACTATCTTAGTGGACAAAGTCCCTTTCTGAATCGAGTAATCCTCGTTTCAGTCCTGTTTCGCTGAACCGGTATAACCTACCATTCCAGCCATGTCTATCTCATGAGATATAAAATCTTTACCCAATGCATTGGAGGGATATATAGGTCCCACCCATCTCTTAATGAATCCTTTCTTATGTGTGCCACAAAATCATAAATCATACATCATTGCATAACCCATGTAATAAAAATGGGATTCTTAAACAACATGACATCATAAAACCATTCATATAAGATAAAGGAAATCATAAACATAATTCCATCACAACATAGTCAAATCAATGTAAAAATATGGATAGAAACAGAACCCTTTATTATCTTAGATGGAAAATAATTTTGATAAAACACTTGAAATGAATTCTTGAGGAAAATATCCTTTCTTCTTCAAAATCAATTTCTTTTCACAAAACATCATACAATTTTAAAAGAAAGATATTTCATTAAAAATAGTCATGAAATATTTTGGAGGAAGGTTCATGAAAATAAGTCTTTATAAAACCGTAAAAATCCATTCGTGCCGTATAAGTTAAAAAAACATTCTTTTTTACTTTTGTCCAAAAAGTCACAATGTACCTCGTACGAAAAACGACAAAAGATTCCTTTCATATCTTTTACTAAAAACTCACCAAAGGGTAAAATTGGATTTAAAACATTGTAGGTGGATGGAAATAATATTACATATTGAGGAAACATGGATGTGGATGATAAGATACACCCCAGTAAATACTTACGAATAAACAATCTCGGATAGAAATGAGATTGTGATATTTCCCTTACCTTAGGTCCAATTTGATTCGTATGTGTCCGAAACTCCTGTATAATGATTTAAATAATGTCATTGACTTATTACAGAATCATATTCATTGTTATGATATCATAAATGATTCACTTATGACATTATATTACCCGTTCTTTTGTAAATTCAATGTTAAAGAAGCGTTTTGGGTAAAATCGTTTCATTTATCGTAGGTGTTTTGACTTGTTGTTCTTGACATCATTATTACTTATATCATGATTTACTTACTTCCAGAATATAAAATATGATTTATATATCATATATATTCAGTATATATATATATATATAATAGATAGATAAATAAAATGAAAAACACCGTTCATGGAGACGGTAGTCCGTACGTACGCATGAACGCTGTTTTACTTTCCTTATTGTCTTGAAATGGAAGTAAGTAGATGGCATACATATATATTTATACATAAATCCAGCAGCTTTAAAATGTCATATATTTTATTATTATTTCTTATATATACTTTATAATCATTCTTAAATGGTTAACATGGAGAATGAATCTCATCGCGTCGTGGAGACGGTAGTCCGTACGTACGCACGAGCGATGATATCATTTCTATAAATATTGAATTGAATTGGAGTGGATTATACAATATATCAGAATCAATATGATGTTGTAATAACTATGTATAGTTATTCTTTACACCATTATACCCATCCATGTAAGGTGGTGGTGGAAAATAGATTACACCACGGCGTGGAGACGGTATTCCGTACGTACGCACGCGCGGTGATTTCTTTTTCCGTAGGATGGATAGATGGTGAAATAGGGTTGTTTCATACTTATAATAACATATCATTATATGAGTTATACTGATTTTATTACTTCATAATGAAACAACCTAAGAAGAAGAAGTGGAAGAAGAAATAAAGATGAAAGAATTGGTAATGGTAATTACCTCTTCTTTGAAGTGCCTCTTTGAGACCTCTTCTTAGGGCACTAGAATTGGTCTTTGAGGAAGACCAGAACCTCTAGGATGTTTCTAGGGAAGTGGAGAAGGGATTTTGTCAGGGGTTGGCCGAGCTTGAGTGCTCAAATTGGTGTGAGGAGGAGGGGGAGGAGGTGTCCTTTTATAGGGGAGGAGAGGGGCACCTTAGGAATATCTCAAAATATTATTTTATATTAAAGTCAAAATCGGTTTATAATGGTTCCAAAGGGTCTTATTTCGAAGCTAAAGTGGGGAAGGGTCGAAATCCTATCAACCAATAGGATTTAGACAAGTTTAGGGTATTATTTTAACCTTATCAATTAGATTTAACTCTAAGTTAAATAATTTAACTTTTACCATGTCTTTTTGTTTTCTTTCACTATATGGTTAATACACTTACTATAACATGCCAAACGAACCCCAAATTGTTTATTATTAAAATATATATCCTTATCTAAGTCATTTGGCCGAACCTTAGATTTTTAGGAATACAATAACAATTAATAATATAATATTTGATTTAAAAACTATTTTGTGTCAATTTTGACACTATTTGATATATGATTTTTGTGAAAGTCATAACAGAATTATATGTTCGAACCAAGTTGATTAAATCAACACTAATATATCATAGTAACCTAGAAAATTAGTGGAATTCATAAAAAGTCTTAAATTATATTTATTTTGGTATTTATATTATCAATTATGTCAATATTTCATTAATAAGATAATTACTGCATCATCTTTGTGTCATAAATAAATTATATTATTTGATGTCTAAAAATTACAAATAAAATACCATCATGTAGGAAATCTTTTTAGCTTTCTAATTAATATTTATAGTCTAATTTAACTTATGTATAACCCCATATTAAAAATGATTTACTTATTAAACTTTGATTTTAACTATTTTAACCCTTCTTTAAATAAATTATAATAAATGTCCTAATCTAATCCAAGTGGGCCTAAATGGTCATATTTTATTCCTAAGTTTGTTTTTGGTCGAATTACACTTGTCCAATAAAATTAGGACATGTGTTAGGGTAATATTAATATCATATTTACCCTTAGTTACCCTATTTACTATTAACCGTGGTAAAAAAAGTAAAAAGTTACTATTCACCAAAAAATTATTTTCATCTCATTGATCCACATTTTAGTCCTTGATATTAACCGTGTCTCTCAGATTTTCGAAATTCCATTCACAGAAGCGGTAAAATTAAGTTTTATGCAAAATTCAGTTTTTAACCTACCACTTAGTAGTTTCACTATTCATCAAAAATTGATGTTTTTCAGAACAATGCCAAAATTTCATCCTAAGCTATATTTCATATTCCGAATTAAAAAATGAAGTCTATTTTACCAAATTCATAACATGAAAGTTGCATTAATTAATTTTATAATTAAATCCCGCTGTTAAAACAAATAGCGTGTTTTTAAGAAATAATATCTATCAAAAGATTGACACTTGTTTATGTCTAGTTTAAATGTGAAATTACATCCAATGACCAACATTGTATTAAATTGTAAAAATATATTCTAAATATACTTTAAAACCACTCAAATTAATGATTTATCACAAATAATTATTTCGATTAAAAAAGTTGTTTTTAATTATAATTTAGTAATTTTCACTATTCATCAAAATATGAAAGTTATCCGAAATGTACCAAAATTTCACCTTAGGCTAAATTCGATACTCCGAATCCAAAAATGAAGTTCATTTTGAAAAATAAGATTTACATAATTTTTAAAAGTGGATATTACTATTCATACCGGCTAGTTATAATATTATTTTAATAGCATATCGTTGTTTAGTGAAACTCGGTATTGCGTATTACACACGCTATCGAGGAAGGTCGTGATTGCGTGTAATGCAAGGCAAGTCAAGGATGCGTGTTGTGCAAGCTCCTTTTGGTGTAGCATACAACACAAGACATTAAAAAAATTAAAAAGAATATTTTTTTATAAAATCTTGGGCTGTTACATTCTACCCCCCTTAAAATGAATTTCGCCCTCGAAATTCGTCGGGGTTATAAATGGTTTACTATTTGAAAGTTTCTTTAATAGAAACCCACATCGTAAAAAGGAATATCAAAACCAATCTTTAAAAACAAATGTATGAAACGTAACGGTTACCCAAATAAACTAATCATTGGGTTTCCACATAGGTGAAAATATGGATATGGAAGAGAAATCTAACCATCATGTTCTGATGGAGAGTGGTAGAGAACATGGCTATGGAAAAGCCAATAATCACAAATCCATAAATTTGTGACGATCTAAGGTACCATCCGATTCATCAGGTATAAGATCACTAGGACAACATTTTTGGTTTTCAAGATCATTTCCCTAAAGTTGAAAATTTGAATTAGAATAAATACTTACTTTATTTTGATACAATATCACTGTTGTTCGTGCCTTGAACAATTTCCACTTCATCTCTTAAATAAATGAAGTTGAATTTGTTATTCGTGAAGTGTTAGAAGATCATGTGATAGAATGACGGGTCATTCCATCTGTCTCAAACAAAAGGTAATCAAAAGTTATTAAATATACATAAGTCATTCTATAGTAAGATTAATCATATATAGTTCCTAAATGGACTTATACTTCATATATCATACTGCTTAATATAATAAAACTAGTTTCTACTAAACAGGGACTTCCTGTAGGTCAGTGGTAGGCGATAAAGGCCAGTCGCACTTCGGTTGTGGGTTCGATTCCCACAGCCTTGTCCGAAGCGATGGGTTGTCGCCCGTCCTGCAGGTTGTCCTTTTTTCTAAAACTACGTTACTATAACATCCCATCAATAATATCGAAAATCTTCTATCCTTAAACAATACCAACTTATGTCCAACATAATCCAGTCTAATCTTTAGGCTTATACATAATACTGCAGTCCACTCTCATAATATAGTGACAACGATTACCAGAGATTTAATACTGTCGTTGATCCCCACATATCATAAGATATGTCTTGTTGGTCACATTCCAAACATTTAAAGGCCTTAATCTTGTACTCTCTTGAATACCCATTGAACCTTAGTGAAAACTTGAATGCAGTTAAAAGTTAACACTTTTCACATACCGAAATCCTCAAAATTCTATATACTCAAACCATGATATCACTTAGTCCTTATATCAATCATGAGCTCATGAATACTGTCAAACATTTCATTTTCCCCTTATCCCTTCATTATGCGCATATCATCTTCATTCCAAAAATATCTGAATAACCTTTCATGGATACTGGTAACATTAATCAGACAACAATGTTACAATCCTTACATGTCTCTTTATTCCATAGTACCATGAGATTACTTATACAACATTACACATGATAAACATGTAATCATTCCACTACATTCTTAAACCATTGACCGAGCTTCAACAATTCTTTCATCTCACATACCATTGGTAGTCTCTTCATCATCATCCACATAAATACTTCCCATATGATCATACTGATTCTCTTCATGAGTCTTTCCCTTAGGGCATTTGTTTGCATAATGCCCATACATTCCACATTTAAAACACTTAACCATTTTTGATGTCGTAGCAATACCATTATCCTCATCCCTGGTATTAACTGAACCTTTTCCTTTGCACTTACTTGCTTTGTGTCCTTCTTTTCCACACCCAAAGCATCTTCCAGTTCCCTTGAAACATTCTCCTTGATGCCTCTTCCCACATGATTTACATAGGGGAAATTGAACTTTCTTTCCTCTATGATCATCATGAAACTCCATCTTTCTCTTATTAGCCGAGTCAGGAAACTTACCAAATTTTACTTTATTGATCATATTATGAGATTGTTGATTCGGCATAATAATGATCTTTGGACTTCCAAATCCCATTTCATTTGGTTGCTCATGAAGAATATCATTCCATTGTCCATCATATCCTCCATTATCGTGAATCATCTTGTTTCCAGCCATTTTCTAAAACCCAAAATGAATAGTGTGAGAGGCAAAAATTATGCTAGGGAAAACAACATAGTAAAGGGGGAGCACCCTCAATATATAACATCTTAGGATAAATTCTATGATCGTTACCGTAGTTCTAGGACTATATCCTATATGTATACTTATCCTTAGGGACATCCCTAGACATACCTTAGAAATATCTCTAGGGATCTCACTAACGTTTTCGCGTCCTAGTTTCCAAAGGTTGACTAAACCTTTCCTCTGATACCAACTGTAGAGACCCGAAGCCTGACGTACATGGACATTACATTACTTTTGCGGAATAATTGGTACATTAAAAAAAACACACACACAAGGACCGTAATGGTTTAGTGTCTTTGGAAACTCGGACTATAATCTTCTAATCGTTGTGAAAGATCTTCAAAATCTCCCATAAAGATCTTCCTTTTTTTTACCTAAATCCTTTCTTTATATCCTGGGGAAAAGAAAACATAAAAGGGTGATCTCAAATGCTCAGTAAGGGTATACAAAATAAAAATCAATCACATCATATTCAAAAGAACATAACTTTTGGAAATCTTAACCTGCAAAAGAGAGCATAATTTCATAACATGGGATAAATCATAGAAGTGAAAATGAAATCATAACTTAAAACATTACTCATTGTGGCATACACACATAATCATAGAGAATCATTTCTTGTTAGTCAAGACTCATTGCCAAGACTATCTTAGTGGACAAAGTCCCTTTCTGAATCGAGTAATCCTCGTTTCAGTCCTGTTTCGCTGAACCGGTATAACCTACCATTCCAGCCATGTCTATCTCATGAGATATAAAATCTTTACCCAATGCATTGGAGGGAGATATAGGTCCCACCCATCTCTTAATGAATCCTTTCTTATGTGTGCCACAAAATCATAAATCATACATCATTGCATAACCCATGTAATAAAAATGGGATTCTTAAACAACATGACATCATAAAACCATTCATATAAGATAAAGGAAATCATAAACATAATTCCATCACAACATAGTCAAATCAATGTAAAAATATGGATAGAAACAGAACCCTTTATTATCTTAGATGGAAAATAATTTTGATAAAACACTTGAAATGAATTCTTGAGGAAAATATCCTTTCTTCTTCAAAATCAATTTCTTTTCACAAAACATCATACAATTTTAAAAGAAAGATATTTTATTAAAAATAGTCATGAAATATTTTGGAGGAAGGTTCATGAAAAGAAGGCTTTATAAAACCGTAAAAATCCGTTCGTGCCGTATAAGTTAAAAAAAACATTCTTTTTTACTTTTGTCCAAAAAGTCACAATGTACCTCGTACGAAAAACGACAAAAGATTCCTTTCATATCTTTTACTAAAAACTCACCAAAGGGTAAAATTGGATTTAAAACATTGTAGGTGGATGGAAATAATATTACATATTGAGGAAACATGGATGTGGATGATAAGATACACCCCAGTAAATACTTACGAATAAACAATCTCGGATAGAAATGAGATTGTGATATTTCCCTTACCTTAGGTCCAATTTGCTTCGTATGTGTCCGAACCTCCTGTATAATGATTTAAATAATGTCATTGACTTATTACAGAATCATATTCATTGTTATGATATCATATATGATTCACTTATGACATTATATTACCCGTTCTTTTGTAAATTCAATGTTAAAGAAGCGTTTTGGGTAAAATCGTTTCATTTATCGTAGGTGTTTTGACTTGTTGTTCTTGACATCATTATTACTTATATCATGATTTACTTACTTCCAGAATATAACATATGATTTATATATCATATATATTCAGTATATATATATATATAATAGATAGATAAATAAAATGAAAAACACCGTTCATGGAGACGGTAGTCCGTACGTACGCATGAACGCTGTTTTACTTTCCTTATTGTCTTGAAATGGAAGTAAGTAGATGGCATACATATATATTTATACATAAATACAGCAGATTTAAAATGTCATATATTTTATTATTATTTCTTATATATACTTTATAATCATTCTTAAATGGTTAACATGGAGAATGAATCTCATCGCGTCGTGGAGACGGTAGTCCGTACGTACGCACGAGCGATGATATCATTTCTATAAATATTGAATTGAATTGGAGTGGATTATACAATATATCAGAATCAATATGATGTTGTAATAACTATGTATAGTTATTCTTTACACCATTATACCCATCCATGTAAGGTGGTGGTGGAAAATAGATTACACCACGGCGTGGAGACGGTATTCCGTACGTACGCACGCGCGGTGATTTCTTTTTCCATAGGATGGATAGATGGTGAAATAGGGTTGTTTCATACTTATAATAACATATCAGTATATGAGTTATACTGATTTTATTACTTCATAATGAAACAACCTAAGAAGAAGAAGTGGAAGAAGAAATAAAGATGAAAGAATTGGTAATGGTAATTACCTCTTCTTTGAAGTGCCTCTTTGAGACCTCTTTTTAGGGCACTAGAATTGGTCTTTGAGGAAGACCAGAACCTCTAGGATGTTGCTAGGGAAGTGAATAAGGGATTTTGGCAGGGTTTGGCCGAGCTTTAGTGCTCAAATTGGTGTGAGGAGGAGGGGGAGGAGGTGTCCTTTTATAGGGGAGGAGAGGGGCACCTTAGGAATATCTCAAAATATTATTTTATATTAAAGTCAAAATCGGTTTATAATGGTTCCAAAGGGTCTTATTTCGAAGCTAAAGTGGGGAAGGGTCGAAATCCTATCAACCAATAGGATTTAGACAAGTTTAGGGTATTATTTTAACCTTATCAATTAGATTTAACTCTAAGTTAAATAATTTTACTTTTACCATGTCTTTTTGTTTTCTTTCACTATATGGTTAATACACTTACTATAACATGCCAAACGAACCCCAAATTTTTTATTATTAAAATATATATCCCTATCTAAGTCATTTGGCCGAACCTTAGATTTTTAGGAATTCAATAACAATTAATAATATAATATTTGATTTAAAAACTATTTTGTGTCAATTTTGACACTATTTGATATATGATTTTTGTGAAAGTCATAACAGAATTATATGTTCGAACCAAGTTGATTAAATCAACACTAATATATCATAGTAACCTAGAAAATTAGTGGAATTCATAAAAAGTCTTAAATTACATTTATTTTGGTATTTATATTATCAATTATGTCAATATTTCATTAATAAGATAATTACTGCATCATCTTTGTGTCATAAATAAATTATATTATTTGATGTCTAAAAATTACAAATAAAATACCATCATGTAGGAAATCTTTTTAGCTTTCTAATGAATATTTATAGTCTAATTTATCTTATGTATAACCCCATATTAAAAATGATTTACTTATTAAACTTTGATTTTAACTATTTTAACCCTTCTTTAAATAAATTATAATAAATGTCCTAATCTAATCCAAGTGGGCCTAAATGGTCATATTTTATTCCTAAGTTTGTTTTTGGTCGAATTACACTTGTCCAATAGAATTAGGACATGTGTTAGGGTAATATTAATATCATATTTACCCTTAGTTACCCTATTTACTATTAACCGTGGTAAAAAAAGTAAAAAGTTACTATTCACCAAAAAATTATTTTCATCTCATTGATCCACATTTTAGTCCTTGATATTAACCGTGTCTCTCAGATTTTCGAAATTCCATTCACAGAAGCGGTAAAATTAAGTTTTATGCAAAATTCAGTTTTTAACCTACCACTTAGTAGTTTCACTATTCATCAAAAATTGATGTTTTTCAGAACAATGCCAAAATTTCATCCTAAGCTATATTTCATATTCCGAATTCAAAAATGAAGTCTATTTTACCAAATTCATAACATGAAAGTTGCATTAATTAATTTTATAATTAAATCCCGCTGTTAAAACAAATAGCGTGTTTTTAAGAAATAATATCTATCAAAAGATTGACACTTGTTTATGTCTAGTTTAAATGTGAAATTACATCCAATGACCAACATTGTATTAAATTGTAAAAATATATTCTAAATATACTTTAAAACCACTCAAATTAATGATTTATCACAAATAATTATTTCGATTAAAAATGTTGTTTTTAATTATAATTTAGTAATTTTCACTATTCATCAAAATATGAAAGTTATCCGAAATGTACCAAAATTTCACCTTAGGCTAAATTCGATACTCCGAATCCAAAAATGAAGTTCATTTTGAAAAATAAGATTTACATAATCTTTAAAAGTGGATATTACTATTCATACCGGCTAGTTTTAATATTATTTTAATAGCATATCGTTGTTTAGTGAAACTCGGTATTGCGTATTACACACGCTATCGAGGAAGGTCGCGATTGCGTGTAATGCAATGCAAGTCAAGGATGCGTGTTGTGCAAGCTCCTTTTGGTGTAGCATACAACACAAGACATTAATAAAATTAAAAAGAATATTTTTTTATAAAATCTTGGGCTGTTACATTCTACCCCCCTTAAAATGAATTTCGCCCTCGAAATTCGTCGGGGTTATAAATGGTTTACTATTTGAAAGTTTCTTTAATAGAAACCCACATCGTAAAAAGGAATATCAAAACCAATCTTTAAAAACAAAAGTATGAAACGTAACGGTTACCCAAATAAACTAATCATTGGGTTTCCACATAGGTGAAAATTTGGATATGGAAGAGAAATCTAACCATCATGTTCTGATGGAGAGTGGTAGAGAACATGGCTATGGAAAAGCCAATAATCACAAATCCATAAATTTGTGACGATCTAAGGTACCATCCGATTCATCAGGTATAAGATCACTAGGACAACATTTTTGGTTTTCAAGATCATTTCCCTAAAGTTGAAAATTTGAATTAGAATAAATACTTACTTTATTTTGATACAATATCACTGTTGTTCGTGCCTTGAACAATTTCCACTTCATCTCTTAAATAAATGAAGTTGAATTTGTTATTCGTGAAGTGTTAGAAGATCATGTGATAGAATGACGGGTCATTCCATCTGTCTCAAACAAAAGGTAATCAAAAGTTATTAAATATACATAAGTCATTCTATAGTAAGATTAATCATATATAGTTCCTAAATGGACTTATACTTCATATATCATACTGCTTAATATAATAAAACTAGTTTCTACTAAACAGGGACTTCCTGTAGGTCAGTGGTAGGCGATAAAGGCCAGTCGCACTTCGGTTGTGGGTTCGATTCCCACAGCCTTGTCCGAAGCGATGGGCTGTCGCCCGTCCTGCAGGTTGTCCTTTTTTCTAAAACTACGTTACTATAACATCCCATCAATAATATCGAAAATCTTCTATCCTTAAACAATACCAACTTATGTCCAACATAATCCAGTCTAATCTTTAGGCTTATACATAATACTGCAGTCCACTCTCATAATATAGTGACAACGATTACCAGAGATTTAATACTGTCGTTGATCCCCACATATCATAAGATATGTCTTGTTGGTCACATTCCAAACATTTAAAGGCCTTAATCTTGTACTCTCTTGAATACCCATTGAACCTTAGTGAAAACTTGAATGCAGTTAAAAGTTAACACTTTTCACATACCGAAATCCTCAAAATTCTATATACTCAAACCATGATATCACTTAGTCCTTATATCAATCATGAGCTCATGAATACTGTCAAACATTTCATTTTCCCCTTATCCCTTGATTATGCGCATATCATCTTCATTCCAAAAATATCTGAATAACCTTTCATGGATACTGGTAACATTAATCAGACAACAATGTTACAATCCTTACATGTCTCTTTATTCCATAGTACCATGAGATTACTTATACAACATTACACATGATAAACATGTAATCATTCCACTACATTCTTAAACCATTGACCGAGCTTCAACAATTCTTTCATCTCACATACCATTGGTAGTCTCTTCATCATCATCCACATAAATACTTCCCATATGACCATACTGATTCTCTTCATGAGTCTTTCCCATAGGGCATTTGTTTGCATAATGCCCATACATTCCACATTTAAAACACTTAACCATTTTTGATGTCGTAGCAATACCATTATCCTCATCCCTGGTATTAACTGAACCTTTTCCTTTGCACTTACTTGCTTTGTGTCCTTCTTTTCCACACCCAAAGCATCTTCCAGTTCCCTTGAAACATTCTCCTTGATGCCTCTTCCCACATGATTTACATAGGGGAAATTGAACTTTCTTTCCTCTATGATCATCATGAAACTCCATCTTTCTCTTATTAGCCGAGTCAGGAAACTTACCAAATTTTACTTTATTGATCATATTATGAGATTGTTGATTCGGCATAATAATGATCTTTGGACTTCCAAATCCCATTTCATTTGGTTGCTCATGAAGAATATCATTCCATTGTCCATCATATCCTCCATTATCGTGAATCATCTTGTTTCCAGCCATTTTCTAAAACCCAAAATGAATAGTGTGAGAGGCAAAAATTATGCTAGGGAAAACAACATAGTAAAGGGGGAGCACCCTCAATATCTAACATCTTAGGATAAATTCTAAGATCGTTACCGTAGTTCTAGGACTATATCCTATATGTATACTTATCCTTAGGGACATCCCTAGACATACCTTAGAAATATCTCTAGGGATCTCACTAACGTTTTCGCGTCCTAGTTTCCAAAGGTTGACTAAACCTTTCCTCTGATACCAACTGTAGAGACCCGAAGCCTGACGTACATGGACATTACATTACTTTTGCGGAATACTTGGTACATTAAAAAAACACACACACAAGGACCGTAATGGTTTAGTGTCTTTGGAAACTCGGACTATAATCTTCTAATCGTTGTGAAAGATCTTCAAAATCTCCCATAAAGATCTTCCTATTTTTTACCTAAATCCTTTCTTTATATCCTGGGGAAAAGAAAACATAAAAGGGTGAGCTCAAATGCTCAGTAAGGGTATACAAAATAAAAATCAATCACATCATATTCAAAAGAACATAACTTTTGGAAATCTTAACCTGCAAAAGAGAGCATAATTTCATAACATGGGATAAATCATAGAAGTGAAAATGAAATCATAACTTAAAACATTACTCATTGTGGCATACACACATAATCATAGAGAATCATTTCTTGTTTGTCAAGACTCATTGCCAAGACTATCTTAGTGGACAAAGTCCCTTTCTGAATCGAGTAATCCTCGTTTCAGTCCTGTTTCGCTGAACCGGTATAACCTACCATTCCAGCCATGTCTATCTCATGAGATATAAAATCTTTACCCAATGCATTGGAGGGAGATATAGGTCCCACCCATCTCTTAATGAATCCTTTCTTATGTGTGCCACAAAATCATAAATCATACATCATTGCATAACCCATGTAATAAAAATGGGATTCTTAAACAACATGACATCATAAAACCATTCATATAAGATAAAGGAAATCATAAAAATAATTCCATCACAACATAGTCAAATCAATGTAAAAATATGGATAGAAACAGAACCCTTTATTATCTTAGATGGAAAATAATTTTGATAAAACACTTGAAATGAATTCTTGAGGAAAATATCCTTTCTTCTTCAAAATCAATTTCTTTTCACAAAACATCATACAATTTTAAAAGAAAGATATTTTATTAAAAATAGTCATGAAATATTTTGGAGGAAGGTTCATGAAAATAAGGCTTTATAAAACCGTAAAAATCCGTTCGTGCCGTATAAGTTAAAAAAAACATTCTTTTTTACTTTTGTCCAAAAAGTCACAATGTACCTCGTACGAAAAACGACAAAAGATTCCTTTCATATCTTTTACTAAAAACTCACCAAAGGGTAAAATTGGATTTAAAACATTGTAGGTGGATGGAAATAATATTACATATTGAGGAAACATGGATGTGGATGATAAGATACACCCCAGTAAATACTTACGAATAAACAATCTCGGATAGAAATGAGATTGTGATATTTCCCTTACCTTAGGTCCAATTTGCTTCATATGTGTCCGAACCTCCTTTATAATGATTTAAATAATGTCATTGACTTATTACAGAATAATATTCATTGTTATGATATCATATATGATTCACTTATGACATTATATTACCCGTTCTTTTGTAAATTCAATGTTAAAGAAGCGTTTTGGGTAAAATCGTTTCATTTATTGTAGGTGTTTTGACTTGTTGTTCTTGACATCATTATTACTTATATCATGATTTACTTACTTCCAGAATATAAAATATGATTTATATATCATATATATTCATTATATATATATATATAATAGATAGATAAATAAAATGAAAAACACCGTTCATGGAGACGGTAGTCCGTACGTACGCATGAACGCTGTTTTACTTTCCTTATTGTCTTGAAATGGAAGTAAGTAGATGGCATACATATATATTTATACATAAATCCAGCAGCTTTAAAATGTCATATATTTTATTATTATTTCTTATATATACTTTATAATCATTCTTAAATGGTTAACATGGAGAATGAATCTCATCGCGTCGTGGAGACGGTAGTCCGTACGTACGCACGGGCGATGATATCATTTCTATAAATATTGAATTGAATTGGAGTGGATTATACAATATATCAGAATCAATATGATGTTGTAATAACTATGTATAGTTATTCATTACACCATTATACCCATCCATGTAAGGTGGTGGTGGAAAATAGATTACACCACGGCGTGGAGACGGTATTCCGTACGTACGCACGCGCGGTGATTTCTTTTTCCGTAGGATGGATAGATGGTGAAATAGGGTTGTTTCATACTTATAATAACATATCAGTATATGAGTTATACTTATTTTATTACTTCATAATGAAACAACCTAAGAAGAAGAAGTGGAAGAAGAAATAAAGATGAAAGAATTGGTAATGGTAATTACCTCTTCTTTGAAGTGCCTCTTTGAGACCTCTTCTTAGGGCACTAGAATTGGTCTTTGAGGAATACCAGAACCTCTAGGATGTTGCTAGGGAAGTGGAGAAGGGATTTTGGCAGGGGTTGGCTGAGCTTGAGTGCTCAAATTGGTGTGAGGAGGAGGGGGAGGATGTGTCCTTTTATAGGGGAAGAGAGGGGCACCTTAGGAATATCTCAAAATATTATTTTATATTAAAGTCAAAATCGGTTTATAATGGTTCCAAAGGGTCTTATTTCGAAGCTAAAGTGGGGAAGGGTCGAAATACTATCAACCAATAGGATTTAGACAAGTTTAGGGTATTATTTTAACCTTATCAATTAGATTTAACTCTAAGTTAAATAATTTAACTTTTACCAGGTCTTTTTGTTTTCTTTCACTATATGGTTAATACACTTACTATAACATGCCAAACGAACCCCAAATTGTTTATTATTAAAATATATATCCTTATCTAAGTCATTTGGCCGAACCTTAGATTTTTAGGAATACAATAACAATTAATAATATAATATTTGATTTAAAAACTATTTTGTGTCAATTTTGACACTATTTGATATATGCTTTTTGTGAAAGTCATAACAGAATTATATGTTCGAACCAAGTTGATTAAATCAACACTAATATATCATAGTAACCTAGAAAATTAGTGGAATTCATAAAAAGTCTTAAATTACATTTATTTTGGTATTTATATTATCAATTATGTCAATATTTCATTAATAAGATAATTACTGCATCATCTTTGTGTCATAAATAAATTATATTATTTGATGTCTAAAAATTACAAATAAAATACCATCATGTAGGAAATCTTTTTATCTTTCTAATGAATATTTATAGTCTAATTTATCTTATGTATAACCCCATATTAAAAATGATTTACTTATTAAACTTTGATTTTAACTATTTTAACCCTTCTTTAAATAAATTATAATAAATGTCCTAATCTAATCCAAGTGGGCCTAAATGGTCATATTTTATTCCTAAGTTTGTTTTTGGTCGAATTACACTTGTCCAATAGAATTAGGACATGTGTTAGGGTAATATTAATATCATATTTACCCTTAGTTACCCTATTTACTATTAACCGTGGTAAAAAAAGTAAAAAGTTACTATTCACCAAAAAATTATTTTCATCTCATTGATCCACATTTTAGTCCTTGATATTAACCGTGTCTCTCGGATTTTCGAAATTCCATTCACAGAAGCGGTAAAATTAAGTTTTATGCAAAATTCAGTTTTTAACCTACCACTTAGTAGTTTCACTATTCATCAAAAATTGATGTTTTTCAGAACAATGCCAAAATTTCATCCTAAGCTATATTTCATATTCCGAATTCAAAAATGAAGTCTATTTTACCAAATTCATAACATGAACGTTGCATTAATTAATTTTATAATTAAATCCCGCTGTTAAAACAAATAGCGTGTTTTTAAGAAATAATATCTATCAAAAGATTGACACTTGTTTATGTCTAGTTTAAATGTGAAATTACATCCAATGACCAACATTGTATTAAATTGTAAAAATATATTCTAAATATACTTTAAAACCACTCAAATTAATGATTTATCACAAATAATTATTTCGATTAAAAAAGTTGTTTTTAATTATAATTTAGTAATTTTCACTATTCATCAAAATATGAAAGTTATCCGAAATGTACCAAAATTTCACCTTAGGCTAAATTCGATACTCCGAATCCAAAAATGAAGTTCATTTTGAAAAATAAGATTTACATAATTTTTAAAAGTTGATATTACTATTCATACCGGCTAGTTTTAATATTATTTTAATAGCATATCGTTGTTTAGTGAAACTCGGTATTGCGTATTACACATGCTATCGAGGAAGGTCGCGATTGCGTGTAATAAAAGGCAAGTCAAGGATGCGTGTTGTGCAAGCTCCTTTTGGTGTAGCATACAACACAAGACATTAATAAAATTAAAAAGAATATTTTTTTATAAAATCTTGGGCTGTTACAGCATATTTCTTTACAATAGGTATGACTTGTATTTGAACATTCATATCCACACCCATAGTTATTTTACTCTTTTCCTCCACAGTAATTTAATATAATAAAACTACAGGGGGTGGATCTTGATAAGAATCAGTTGGTGAAGATTCTTCTCTAAAGCAAACATACTACTTAACATAATCGAAAATTGTAACCCCCTTCTTGTTACAATATATTATCGCATCATGGTCCAAAATCCAATCTATACCGAGGATTATATCAAATTTAATCATGGGTATGACGATGAGATCAGATGATAATGCACATTTATATGGCCAAATGGGAACTGCTTGACAAAACATTGTTTCAATGATACTTCCCATAAGATTTTTGACTGATAACTCCCTAGTCAAATCAAATTGTAATCGTCTCATTTTCTTAGAAAACTAAGATGATAATAAAAAATGTGATGAACTAGAATCATATAAAGAATTGGATACATTTGACGTAATAATTAAATTACTTGACGCCATGTTATTCATCATATCAAACATAGCAGTGGTGATCTTATAGGCCTGGCCCTGATCCCTTGTTCATTTTAGAGTTATGTTTCCATGGAATATAGTACATTTATTTACATAATGCCCCATTTCTCTACAATTGTTGCATTCAAATTTAACTGCCTTTTTCTACCCATTATAATCACGATCTTGGGTGCCTTTTTCACCACACTTGTATCATACATTCATTCCATTCAGGGAAGTACCAGGGTGTTTCATCCCACAATAATTTTAGGATGGAAACTCAAATTTTCCCTTCATCCCCTTATTTTCATTTCTAGAGGGATCAACATTTCTCTTCTTCCCCTTCTTTTATTTATAGTCACATGACTTAGAGAATTCTTTTTCTATCTTAATAGTACATAATTATATATCTTCGTACGATTAGAAGGATTCTGAGACAAATTATCAATGGATAAATGGTTTTAACCCATCAAATAATTTATCAATATTACTTCTTGGGTTATGTATATAATCAATAGCATGAGTTTTTATCCTTGTAATGTTAGCCCCATACATTATGACATTCTCATCCTTTTTTACCTCACACTTAGAAATTTTATTTCCATATCCGTTCGATGGTAACATGGAATGTATTTTTCAAATAAAATATCTCTGAACTCCCTCCATTCCATATTTGATAATTCTTCATCCTCTTTTTTTAATTAATGGCAACCATTAATCTATATCTCCCATGAGGTGATAAACTACCATGATATCTTTTTCCCTTTCGCTACTCCCCAAATCCAGAAATATTTTCTCCAATGAACTTTTCCAGTGATGAGATACAAATAGATTCATATAACCATTGAATGTTGGTGGTTGTTTCCTCATGTTGTGGTCTAAAATTGGTCATACACGTTTTGTATAAGGGTTCTCCATACAATTAAGGTTATTATTTATAAACTGAGTGAGTTTTCCAAATATGTTGATAAGCTAATCAGCACCAGTTGTATAACCATCATCACTATAATTATCTTGATTAAGAGGTCATTCCCAACATGTATTACGTGCTTTGATATAGTTTCCATTACATACACTGGGAACCATTCCTAAGCAATGGAATACCCTAAATTAGTTTATCAATTACAATACATAATTACAAACTTGTAAAACCCTTAACATAATTTGAACAGTTTATGGATATAATCCAAAATCGTAAAAAAAAATTATCTGAGGATTTATTTCCTCGTAAAACCATTATAATGTTTTATAATGAAAATGTGAATTATCCTCTATATATCCCTCATAAGTGTCGTAACCAACAAAGTAACAAGGCCTATTGTTCTGTACCAGGATACCTCAGGTCAGGCCTGAGACTCCTTATCGGAGTTTTCACTCTGAGGTACATCTGTATCAGAGCCACGTATACCTGTTCGTATCCATACATGGATGTATTTCTGGGAAAATAAAAAAAATATCTATATGAAAAAAATTATAGGATGTTCTTCTATACTAATCCTAAAAGTCTATGTTAGGGAAATGTTATCTAATCATAGTTTTTCTAAATCTAGCCTCCAATTTTTTTAATAAACTTCCTCAGATACCAACTAAAATTCCCAAAAAATAGTTACCCGGAGTTGGTGCATTATTACAAAATATTTTCATGATCAAAAGAGAAAAAGTCTCTAAAGACCGATAAGTTTAGTATCCATCTATGTACTATATATATACATAAGTTTCACATGACATCGTAAAGTATAAAAACAACATTTGGTCCCCTTTGAACAGATTTATATCCCTTAGCATATCCTTGTTGTTCAATCATAATATATTTATTTAAATCTTGGGAAAAAGAATAGATAAGAAATGGGTGACCTCAGATTCTCAGTAAGGATAACAATATAGAGAAAACCTACAAAAAGAAGCATAAACATTTATGGAAATGTATAATACAAAATCACTAGAATTTTAAACATAAAAATATGAGTAATATGGAAAATAAAAAATAAAATAATTCCAATTACCTATTCACATGGATATTTTACAAGTCGAAAAATTACATGTAATATCAATAGCTAATTTCGTAATGATGGAATGCATAATTCCAGACATCATAACCACATATTCAAGGTCTCAGGTGAAGACTAATAATAAATATTTTGTCCAGGACTTGTTCCAAGACACAAGTATGTCTCATGAGACGTACCAATGCCTTGAGGAGAGATAGAAGGCTCCACACCTCACATAATATGTCCAATGCATTCATCATTTTAAAAGGATGAAACATATCATAATAATTCGTATTAAAACTAGCATAAAAAATATTAATACTTTAACCATAAATCATGAATGCTAGAGAAATAAAACATCCATAGTAAAAAATATCACAAAACATTCAATACAATATGCACCATTGTATCATAATAAACTGACATCAATCAATTGTAAAATCCTTCAAAGAATGTTGACTTAGATGAAATAAAAAATATTTGAGAGAAATATCTATTTCAATATTCAAATCATTTAAAAGTCCCATAATTATAAAAGAAAATATTAATTAAGAAAATAATCCTCTAATCTTGTATGGGATGCATCGATGGTGTAATAATGGTGGAAAATAGCTGAACATTTCATATTAGTTAATAACATTATTTCCTTAATTTTTTTTGAAAAGGTCATAAAGGACCTTGTTTGGAAATTGACGGAAATATTAATTTATAAAATTTTTATGACAATTAAAATAAGGGTATAAATGAAATTAAACCTTAGTATATGAAAAATTTAAAATGTTTTGAAATATATTTTTATGAAACATAGATGTGGATGATAAGGAAGTCCCAGGAGATACTTACATATAAACAAGCTCAGATAATGATGAGATTGTAAAATTAAACCTTACCTTGTATGATTCCATTATCGAGGGTACATTAATCTCGTTTATAATTATTAAATATTTTTAATTAAATTTTACAATAATAACATACATAAATATGATATCATATTTTATCTTCTAATATTTCTTTGTTAATAATATTTTTTTAGTATCATTGTTCAGGGGGTTTACTATTTCATTTTCCATTATATGTTTTGTTATGTAAGTCTGGTTTGTTATTGATAAAATGAATTTTATTCATATCCAGAATGATATTAGTTTCCTAAAAAGGGGATTAACCATGAAATGAAAATTATTCTTTAATGGTTACAGTGGTGAATGAATCATTATCGTGTTCGTGGAGACGGTAATTTGTACGTACGCATGTGCAACACTATCATTCTATTGATGGTGAAATCATATATAAATAGATGGTATATCATTTATATAGACTCATTAATATGTTATATTTATTATTTACATCAATTAGTAATATTATTATACACATCTGAATAATGATTTGTTGAATAACAAAATACACCACGTCTTGTGTATGGTAATCCGTATGTATTCACGTATGGTGACTTTTTCATTCATAGAATGGATAGAATAATGAATATTTTTGTAACATATTTATAATAAAATATAAATATGAAAAAGGTATTTGATTTAATATTTTGTTGTAGAAACAACAAATAATGAGGAAGTAGAAGAAGAAAAAAACATTGAAAGAGGTGGTGAAATAATTACCTTTTCTTCAGGTGCTTCCTTTTGATTTGATCAAAAGGGCTATGTAGGTAAGATTTATAATAAAAATAAGGCCTATATGTTAAAGTTAGGGTTTTTGTTAGGATGATTTGGTAGGGTTTGATTAGACAAATTGCTTTGGCGGTGTGATTTTGATAGAATGGGAAGTACCCTTTTATAAGATAGGTGAAGGTCACATTAAGAAAAGATTGAAATATTATTTTACATTAAATTCATTTTCGGTTTATAATGCCTTAAAATAGATTCATTTTGAGTATATGGTGGGAATGGTTCGAAAAAACTTCAACCAATAGTTTTTAGTCATGATTAGGCCACCATATTAACCTTATCTTTTAGTTTTAACTCGTAGATAAATAGTTTACCTTTTACCACGTCTTCTAGTATTTTTTACATTAAATTTTTAATAAACTTACTATAAAATCCCAAGAAAACCTCAAGTGGTTCAATAATGACATATAAACATTATATAATTCATTTTTTGAATGCTAATAATTTTTAGGAATATTATATCATTTAATAATATAGTATTTTTTTTAAATCCATTTTTTGTAAATTTTGACACTATTTAGTATTGGGTTTTTTTGAAAGTCAAAAAAACATGACTAATTTTAAAAAATACATTAAATCGATCATAACATGTCATTTTAACCTATAAAATTTGTGGAATGCATCTGTAGTTTCAGTTTACATTTATTGATATATTTATAATATTAATTATATTAATCTGTCATTTATAAGGTTATTACTACATCATCATTATGTCATAAATTAATTTAATTATTTAATTTATAAAAATTATAAATAAAATACCATATTGTAAGAAATATTTAAATAATTATAATGAATATTTATAGTCGAATTTATCTTATGTATAACTTTATATAAAAATGTCTTAGTTATTAAAATTTGAATTCATTACTTTTAACTCTTCTTTAAATAAAAAATAATAAATGTCATAATCAAATCCAAGTGGAACAAAGATGATCATATTTTATTCCTATGGTTTATTTTGGTCAAAATACACATATCCAATATAATTAATAAATTTTTTAGTGTAATTATGATATTATATTTTCCTTTTAGTACCCAATTTACTTTTAACCGTGGTAAATAAAATTCACACATTACTATTTTCCAAAAAATATATTCATCCTATTGAACAAAATTTTACTTACTGATGTCAAAAATTTCTCTTGGATTTTTGAAATTCAAATCACAGAAGTGATAAAATTACATTTTAAGTATATTTTCAAATGTCCCTAGAAGGTTGGTAAAAGACATTAAAATTTTCAATAGTATTTTATATATTTAATATTATTATAAAATGACTCAAATTAATTACATTGAAGTAATATAGGTATTATGTATCTATTTTGACTTAAATAAATTTTAAATAAAGTCAGTTTTAAACAATAATGAATTGTTTTTCACTATTCATAAAAAATTGAATATTTTCAGAAAAATATAAAAAACTCACAGAAAGATAATTTTGATATTTTGAATCCAAAATTGAATTCCATTTTGAAAAATAAAATTTATAAAATTTAAAAAAGTGGGTATTACTATTCATAATGTATTGTTTGATTGGTAGTGGTGTGCTAGAACTCTATGTTGCGTACTACACAAGCTATTGTATTATTTAAAGGTATATGTACTATAAAATCTTTGGGTGATACAAATTTTGATCTAAGCCTTCATTTTTCATTCTTATTAGTTGGATTCTTCAAATCCAATTGATAATAATTAGCAGAATTTCTCTCTCTTTTATAATTGACGTGTCTCCTGGATCCATATAGATAGTTCTTAAGATAAATATTTACACAATGTTGACATGTGAGAAATTTGGTTTTCTTTCGTTGATGGGATTTATCTATTGATATTCCCATATTATACAACACTTACCGCTTTTGGTCTACGGGCCAATGAAACAACTGAGACATAGAAATATCAACTTCAACAATAAGTGAATGATGGATAATATCTTCATAACTGTCAACGTCTCAAATCCCCATGGATTTTTATAGTCTCAAATTTAATATAATAAAGAATCAATCCACCAGGATATCAGTGTTCTTGAAAAAATTGAATTAATATCATGCATGCCTTTTGATGTTATCTTTATACACCCTAATAGTATCATATTCATTTTTATTCAGTCTAAGGAACCACCTCTCTATCTTAAAATTGGGAGTTTGAGGAAAATATTTATTGGAAAATTGTTTTTTATCCCTAACAATCCATGGAATCTATTTCCTCATTATACATTGTGTTTTTGTTTAGTGTGCACCACTAAATTGATTTCCCTTCAAAACAATAAAACGCTAGTATGTCTTTATCTTATTTTGAGCATTAATGAATAGTGAATATCTTCACAATATGGATAATCTATTGTTCTGTTATGAGGGGATCAAAAGATCTACTAAATATTGGAGGCCATTGTTTCATGAAGGATTCAACCAAAAAATAATATTTCTTAGGAGAGAGTGGGAGTACTAAAAAATTCAAGTTATTATTAATGAATTGGGCCAGTAGATATAGTAAATTCATGATGTTATGGGCTTTAGTTCCCATTAGGTTTTTAATCTCATTAGTGAATTCATAACATTTCTGTCAAATTGAGTATTATACTGGGTACTCCTATTTACCATAATTAACAAAAAATAAGAAAAAATAATTTGGGTGCATTAATACATATATATTGATAATATACAATGGAAACCATAAATTATATGGAATAAATTATAAATGAAAATTATATCATTACATATGATTCTCTATGTTTCAGCATAGGTTGTTTGTAACACCCCAAGTTTTTATGAAAAATATGCTTTTTAATTTCATTAATGTCTTGTGTTGTACGCTGCACCAAAATATGCTGGCACAACACGCATCCTTGACTTTCCTTGCTTTACACGCAAGCACAACCTTCCGCGATAGCATGTGTTGTACGCAATACCGAGTTTCGCTAAACAATGATATGCTATTAAAATATTATTAAAACTAGCCGTTATGAATACTAATAACCACTTTTTGAAATTTTTGTAAATTTTATTTTTCAAAATGGACTTCATTTTTGGATTTTGAATATCGAAATTAGATTACGGTTAAATTTTGGTACTTTTCGGATAAATTTAATTTTCTGATGAATAGTGAAAATTACTAAATTTTATTTAAAAATAACCTTTTTAATCGAAATAATTAATAGTGATAAATTATTCATTAGAGTGGTTTTAAAGATTATTTATAATATATTTTTTAAACTTAATACAATGTTGGTCATTGGATGTAATTTCACATTTAAACGAGACATAAACAAATGTCAATCTTTTGATAGTTATTATCTCTCAAGAACACGCTATTTGTTTTGACGACAGAAATTAATTTTTAAATTAATTAATGCAACTGATATGTTTTGAATTTGATAAAATAGACATCATTTTTGAATTCATAATATCAAATATAGCTTAGGCCAAATTTTTGGTATTTTTCTGGAAACTTTCATTTTTTGATGAATAGTGAAACCACTAAGTGGTAGATAAAAAAACTAAATTTTTCATAAAACATAATTTTACCACTTCTGTGAATGGAATTTCAATAATATGAGAGACACGGTTGATGTCAGTAAGTAAAATGTGGTTCAATGAAATGAAATTTTTTTTTGGTGAATAGTAACTTTTTACTTTTTTTACCACGGTTAAAAATAAATAGGGTAATTAATGGTAAAAATGATATTATTATTACCCTAACACATGTTCTAATTCTATTAGATAAGTGTAATTCGACAAAAAACAACCTTACGAATAAAATATGACCATTTAGACCCACTTGGAATAGATTAGGACATTTATTATTATTTAATTCAAAGAAGAGTTAAAATAGTTAAAATCAAAGTTTATTTACTAAAATATTTTTAATATATGGTTATACATAATATAAATTCGATTGTAAATATTAATTAGAAAGATAATAAGATTTATTACATAATTATATTTTATTTATAATTTTTAAACATTAAATAAATTAATTTATTTATGACACAATGATGATGCATTAATTACCATAATAGTGAACAATTAGAATAATTGAAATTATAAATACCCAAATAAATATAATTTGAGGCTTTTTATGAATTAAACTAATTTTTAGGTTAATATGACATGTTAGTATTGATTTCATTAAAACTTTTCGAACTAATCATTCTGTTATGATTTTCAAAAAAATCAATTACTAAATAGTTTCAAAATTGACATAAAATAGTTTTTAAAACAAATCTTATATTAGTAATTGTTATTTTATTCCTAAAAATATAAGGATCAGAAAAATGACTTATATAAGGTTATATATATTAATAATAAACAACTTGGGGTTCGTTTGGCTTCTTATAGTATATTTATTAACCTTATAGTATAAGAACACATGAAGACACGGTAAAAGTAAAATTATTTTACTTAATGTTAAATCTAAAGGATAAGGTAAAAATAGGAACCTATACTGGTCTAAATTCTATTGTATGAGTGGATTTCGACCCATTCCTACCTTAACATAGAAATAAATCAATTTTGATCTATTTAAAACCGAATTTATCTTTATAATAAAATAATATTTTTAGTTTTTCCAAAGGAGCCCCTCTCCTCCGTTATAAAAGGGTACCTCCTCCCTCTCTTCCTCACAAAACATTGAGCTTTCAAGCTCGGCCAACCCATGAAAAATTCTATTCTCCACTTCCATAGCAACATCCTAGAGGTGTTGGTCTTCCTCAAAGACCAATTCTATTGCCCTAAAATGAGATCTCAAAGAGGCGCTTCAAAGAAGAGGTAATGTCCATTACCGATTATTTCAACTTTATTTTTTCTACCACTTCTTCTTCTTAGGTTGTTTCATTATGATGTAATAACATAAGTATCACTAATATACTGATATGTTATTATAAGTATGAAACAACCCTATTTCACCGTCTATCCATCCTACGGAAAATGAAATCACCACGCGTGCGTACGTACGGAATACCGTCTCCATGCCGTAGTGTAATCTATTTTCCACCACCACCTTACCTATATGGGTATAATGGTGTAAATAATAACTATATATGATTATTGTAATGTTATATTGATTATGATATAGTATACATACACTCAAATACAATTCCATGATCATTAGAACGATATCATCGCTCGTGCGTACGTACGGACTACCGTATCCACGACGCGATTTGATACAATCTCCACGTTAACCATTCATGAATGATTATAAAGTATATATAATAAGTAATCATGAAATATATGACATAATAATGATACATGATTTATGTGTGTATATATGTATGTCATCTACTTAATTCCATTCAACTCAATAAGGAAACGAAAACAACGTTCATGCGTACGTATGACCTACCGTCTCCATGAATAGTGTATTTCTTTCCATTTACTAATCCATTATATATATGTATATTCTGAATATATATTATATATAAATCATGTTTTATATTCTGGAAATAAGTAATAATGATCTAAGTAATCATATGAATAATTACAGGTCAAAACAAGGACGATAAATGAAACGATTTTACCCAAAACGCTCTTTAACATGGAATTTACAAAAGAATGGGTAATATAAAGTCATAAGTGAACCATATATGATATCATAAAAATTAGTATGATTCTGGAATAAGTCAATGACATTATTTAAATCATTATACAGGAGGTTCGGACACTTATGAAGTAAATCGGACCAAAGGTAAGGGAAAATATCACGATCTAATTTTTTATCTGACATTGTTTATACTTTGAAATTTACTGGGGTGTATTTTATCATCCACATCCATGTTTACACAATATGTAATATTATTTCCATCCACCTAAAATTGTTTAAATCCAATTTTACCCTTCGGTGAGTTTTTAGTAAAGGATATGAAAGGTATCTTTTGACAATTTTCGTATAAGGTACTTTTTGATTTTTCCGACAAAAGTACAAAGAATGTTTTTTAAAATTATACAACATGAATGGATTTTTAAAAAATTATTTCCAAGAAGCATTCTTTACAAGTTTTCAAGTTTATTTTTAATCAAATTATTTTTGTTTAGAATTGTAAGACATGTTAAGAGAGGAAAAGTGTTTTTGAAGCAGAAAGGATATTTTCCTCAAGAATGGAGTTCAAGTGTTTTATCAAAATTATTTTACATCTAATATAATAAAGGGTTCTATTTCTATCCCTAATATTACATTGATTTGATTATGTTGTTATGGAATTATATTTATGAATCCCTTTATCTTATATGAATTGTTTTATGATGTCACGATTCTTAAGATTCCCATTTTTATTACATGGGTTATGCTATGATGTATGGTTTATGATTTTGTGGAACACAAAAGAATGGTATCTTTATGAGATGGGTGGGACCTATATCTCCCTCCAATGCATTGGGTAATGATTTTATATCTCTTGAGATAGACATGGCTAGAACGACAGGTTAAACCGATTCAGTGAAACAAGACTGAAATGAGGAGTGGACTCGGTTCAGAAATGGACTTTGTCCACTAAGATAGTCTTGGAAATGAGCCTTGACTAGTAAGAAATGATTCATTATGATTATGTGTGTATTCCACAAAGTTTCATGTTTTACGTTATGATTATAGGGATTACATTTTACTAGTATGACTTATCCCATGTTATGATATTATGATCTCTTTTGCAGGTTAAGATTTCAAAAAGTTATGTTCTTATGTATATGATGTGATTTATATTTCTTTTGATTACCCTTACTCATCATTTGAGCTCACCCTTTTATGTTTTCTTTACCCCAGGATATAATGAAATGTTTTAGGTAAAAAAGAGAATATATTTATGGGAGATTTTGAAGATCTTTCACCACGATTAGAAGATTATATTCTGAGTTTCCAAAGACACTAAACTATTACGGTCCTTGTGTGTGTGTTTTTGTTATGTACTAAGTATTCCGCAAACGTAATGTAATGTCCATGTACATTAAGATTAGGGTCTTTACAGTTTGTATCAGAGGAAAGGTTTAGTCAACCATTGGAAACAAGGATGCGAGAACTTTAGTGAGATCCCTAGAGATATTTCTAATATATGTCTAGGGATGTTCCTAAGGATAACTATACGTATAGGATATAGTCCTAGAACTATGGTAACAATATTATATTAAACCAAAGATTTTAGATATTGAAGTTACTCCACCTTTATTATGATTTTTACCTCTCACACTATTCTTTTTGGGTTTTAGTTGATGGTTGGAACCCGAAGGAACCATGTTGATCAATGTAATGGATAATGCAATGATTGTCCTCCTGAACAATCAAATGTTATGGGAGATGGAGTGAAAAATATTATTGCTATACTTACACAAGCTATGAATCATTCTGGACTTCCAAATGAGCAGAGAAGGGAACAATATTCTTTTGATTCCTTCATGAGGCAACATCCACCTTCTTTCAGTGGGTCTTCTAATCCACTAGTTGCTGAACAATGGATCAGTACTACTGAAAAGATATTTTCAGTTCTTCAATGTTCTGAACATGATAAAGTCATCTTAGCAATGTATCGTTTGGAAGGTGATGCTGATCAATGGTGGAATCTTATCAAGAATACAAGGCCAATATATGAAATTGAGTCCATGGAATGGGACGAGTTCAAGAACTTATTTTTCAATTAGTACTTCCATCGTATTCTTCGAACAAAGATGGAGAAGGAGTTTCTTGAACTAAAGCAAAAGGATGATGAATCTATTGGTATATACGAAGTGAATTTTACAAGGCTTGGAAGGTATGCATCTGGATTTATCATCCAACCAGAAAGTAAAGTTGATCGATTCTTCAGTGGGTTGAAACCAAATCATCGAAGGGCATTAACTATAAGAGACTTCAGTATCTATATATAAATTGTGGGTTGTGCTATCAAGGTAGAAATGAAAGTTGGTGTTACTAATCCATCTCATAGTTTTGACAAGAAACGAAAGATGGAGTTAAAGGAGAAATCTCAGAATAATGGTGAAAAGAAGATGAATGTTTCCTTATGCTCAATGTGTGGAAAGAATCATGGTGGAGATTTTCTTAAAGGGACTATAAAATGTTTTAAGTGTGGAAAAGAAGGCCATCGAGCAGCTGAGTTTTGAAGTAATGGAAAAAGGGTTTCTAATGATGTGAATAAAGAAAATACTGCAGAGAGCGCACCACCAACACTTCAATGCTTCAAGTGCAAGGAAATGTGGCATTATGCTAATAAATTCCCTAATCCGAGGGTTAGTGATGATCGACATGAGCAACAACTTAAGGAAAAGGACAAAGGGAAGTCACATGAGATCACTATCAGCGATGTTGAATATGAAAATGATGTGGTGGAATGATTAAGTATTTATGTAATGGGATTCCAAAATAATATTGTATATAGTATCGTGGAATATTAGAATATTTATGTATTGGTCTATTGTGGTTTTCAATAGTACCGGTAACCATAGAATGTGATTGAAATATTTATGGAAAAAAGGATGACATGTGCATAATGAAAGGAAAACAAGAAAATGAAATGTTTTACCGTATTCATGAGCTCATGACTGATATAAGGAGAAGGTTATATCATGTTTTGAGTATATAGAATTTTTGGATTTTGGTAGGTGGAAACAGTTAACTTTTGACTGCATTCATGTTTTAACTATGGTTCAATTAATGGGTATTCATTCTTTAAGAGAATACATGATTAAGGTATTCACATGTTTGTAATTTGACCAACAAGATATATCTTATGATTTATGGGGGATAAATGATGGCATTCACGTGATTGTTATGTGACATTTCAAGTAATCATTTTCTATATAAAATGAGCTTGGACCAAATTTTTTTAGATAAGAAAAAAGATTGGAATGGATTATGTTGGACATAATATAGGATAGAACTTTTTTCGATATTATTGATGGGATGTTATAGTAATATAGCTTTAGAAAAAGGACAACCTGCAGGACGGGCGACAGCCCATCACGTCGGACAAGGCTGTGGGAATCAAACCCACAACCGAAGTGCGACTGGCCTTTATCACCTACCACTGGCCTACAGGAAGTACCTGGTTAGTAGAAACTAGTTTTATTTTATTACGCGGGATGATATATGAAGTATAAGTTCATTTTTGGAATCATATACGATTAACCTCACCATAGATAGACTTATGTATATTTGATAACTTTTTCTAACCTTTTGTTTGAAACAGATGGAATGACCCATCATTCTATCACATGATCTATTAACACTTCATGAATAACAAATTCAAATTCATTTCTTTAAGAGATGAAGTGGAAATTGTTCAAAGCACGAACAAAACTGAAATTGTACCAAAATCATGTAAGTATTTCTTTTAATTCACCTACTTTAGGGAAATGATCTTGAAAACCAAAAATGTTGTCCTAGTGCCCATATATCTGATGAATCAGATGGTAACTTAGATCATTGCAAATCTATGGCTTTGTGATTGCTGGCTATTTCATAGCCATGTTCTCTACCACTCTCCATCAGAACATGATGGTTAGATTTTTCTTCCATATCCATATTTTCACCTATGTGCTCCTACGTGGAAATCCAGTGATGAGTTAATTTGGGTAACCATTAGATTTCATACTTTAGTTTTTAAAGCCATGTTTTGGTATTCCATTTTACGATGTGGGTTTCTATTAAACAAACTTTCGAGTAGTAAACCATTTATTACCCCGATGAATTTCGAGGGTGAAATTCATTTTAAGGGGGGTAGAATGTAACACCCTGAGATTTTATGAAAAATATTCATTTTAATTTCATTAATTTCTTGTGTTGTACACTACACCAAAAGAAGCTTTCACAACATGCATCCTTGACTTGCCTTGCATTACACGCAAGCGCGACCTTCCGCAATAGCGTGTGTTGTACACAATATCGAGTTTCGCTAAACAATGATATGCTATTAAAATATTATTAAAACTAGCCGTTATGAATAGTAATAACCACTTTTTGAAATTTTGTAAATTATATTTTTCAAAATGGACTTCATTTTTGGATTCAGAATATCGAAATTAGATTAGGGTTAAATTTTGGTACTTTTTGGATAACTTTCAATTTCTGATGAATAGTGAAAATTACTAAATTTTTATTAAAAACAACCTGTTTAATCGAAATAATTAATAGTGATAAATTATTAATTTAAGTGGTTTTAAAGTATATTTAGAATATGTTTTTACTACTCAATACAATTTTGGTCATTGGATGTAATTTGACATTTAAACCAGTCATAAACAAATGCCAATCTTTTGATAGTTATTATCTCTTAAGAACACACTATTTGTTTTGAAGACGGGAATTAATTTTTAAATTAATTAATGAAAATGATATGTTTTGAATTTGATAAAATAGACATCATTTTTGAATTCATATTATCAAATATAGCTTAGGCCTAATTGTTTGTATTTTTCTGGAAACTTTCATTTTTTGATGAATAGTGAAACCACTAAGTGGTAGTTTAAAAAAATTGAATTTTTCATAAAACGTAATTTTACTGATTCTGTGAGTGGAAATTCAAAAATCCAAGAAACACGGTTGATGTCAGTAAGTAAAATGTGTTTCAATGAAATGAAAATAATTTTTGGTGAATAGTAACTTTTAACTTTTTTTACCACAGTTAAAAGTAAATAGGGTAATTAAGGGTCAAAATGATATTATTATTACCCTAAAACATGTTCTAATTATATTGGATAAGTTTAATTCAACCCAAAAAACCTTAGGAATAAACTAGGACCATTTAGGCCCACTTGGATTAGATTAGGACATTTATTATTATTTAATTCGAAGAAGAGTTAAAAGAGTTAAAATCAAAGTTTATTTACTACAACATTTTTAATATAGGGTTATAAATAAGATAAATTCGATTGTAAATATTCATTAGAAAGATAATATTATTTAATACATAATGATATTTTATTTATAATTTTTACACATTATATATATTAATTTATTTATGACACATTGATAATGGAGTAATTACCATAATAGTGAAAAATTAGAATAATTGATATTATAAATAACCAAATATATATAATTTGAGACTTTTTATGAATTCCACTAATTTTATAGGTTAATATGACATGTTAGTATTTATTTAATTAACTTTGTTCGAACTAATAATTCTTTTATGATCTTCACAAAATCAATTACTAAATAGTTTCAAAATTGACATAAAATAGTTTTTAAAACAAATATTATATTAGAAATTGTTATTTTATTCCTAAAAATCTAAGGCTCAGGCAAATAACATATATAATGTTATATATATTAATAATAAACAACTTGGGGTTCGTTTTCCTGCTTATAGTAGGTTTATTAACCTTCTAGTATAAGAACACAAGAAGACACGGTTAAAGTAAAATTATTTTACATAATGTTAAATCTAAATGATAATGTTAAAATAGGAACCTAAACTTGTTTAAATTCTATTGTATGGGAGTATTTAGACCCATCCCCACCATAGATTTGTAATAAATCAATTTGGAGCTATTTAAAACCGAATTTGTCTTTATAATAAAATAATATTTTTAGTTTTTCCAAAGGAGTCCCTCTTCTCCCTTATAAAAGGGCACCTCCTCCCTCTCTTTCTCACACCACATTGAGCCTTCATGCTCGTCCAAACCCTGCCAAATTCTATTCTCCACTTCTATAGAAACATCCTAGAGGTTCGGATCTTCCTCAAAGACCAATTTTAGTTCCCTAAAAGAAGATCTCAAAGTGGCGCTTCAAAGAATAGGTAATGTCCGTTACCGATTCTTTCAACTTTATTTCTTCTTCCACTTCTTCTTCTTAGGTTGATTCATTATGACATAATAACATCAGTATCACTCATATAATGATATTTTATTATAAGTATGAAACAACCCTATTTCACCATCTATCCATCCTACGGAAAACGAAATCACCGCGCTTGCGTACGTACGGAATACCGTCTCCACGACGTGGTGTGATCTATTTTCCACCACCACCTTACATGGATGGGTATAATGCTGTAAATAATAACTATATATGATTATTTTAAAGTGATATTGATTCTGATATAGTATACATACACTCCAATACAATTCCATGATCATGAGAATGATATCATCGCTCGTGCGTCCGTACGGACTACCGTCTCCACGACGCGATGAGATACATTCTCCACGTTAACCATTCATGAATGATTATAAAGTATATATAATAAGTAATAATGAAATATATGACATAATAATGACACTTTATTTATGTGTATATATATGTAGTTCATCTACTTAATTCCATTCAACTCAATAAGGAAACGAAAACAACGTTCATGCGTACGTACGACCTACCATCTCCATGAATAGTGTATTTCATTCCATTTACTAATCTTTTATATATATATATATATTCTGAATATATATTATAAATAAATCATATTTTATATTGTGGAATTAAGTAATCGTGATCTAGGTAATCATATGAATAATTACAAGTCAAAACACAGACGAAAAATGAAATGATTTTACCCAAAATACTCTTCAACATGGAATTTACAAAAGAACGGGTAATATAAAGTCATAAGTGAACCATATATGATATCATAACAATTATTATGATTCTGGAAAAGGTCAATGACATTATTTAAATCATTACACAGGAGGTTCGGACACTTATGAATCAAATCAGACATAAGGTAACGGAAAATATCACGATCTCATTTTTTATCTGAGATTGTTTATACTTTGAAATTTACTGGGGTGTATTTTATCATCCACATCCAAGTTTCTTAAATATGTAATATTATTTCCATCCACCTACTATTTTTTAAATCCAATTTTACCCTTTGGTGTGTTTTTAGTAAAGGATATGGAAGGAATCTTTTTTTTCGTTTTTTGTACGAGGTACTTTTTGAATTTTCCGACAAAAGTACGAAAAATGTTTTCTTAACTTATATAGAATGAATGGATTTTTAAAACATTATTTATAATAATATTCCTATAAAAGTTTTCATGTTTATTTTTAATCAACTTTTTTTAGTTTAGAATTGTAAGACATGTTATGAAAGGAAAAGTGTTTTTGAAGCAGAAAGAATATTTTCCACAAGAATGGAGTTGTAGTGTTTTATCAAAATTATTTTCCATCTAAGATAACAAAGGGTTCTATTTCTATCCCTATTATTACATTTATTTGATTATGTTGTTATAGAATTATATTTATTAATTTTTTTGTCTTATATGAATTGTTTTATGATGTCACGATGTTTAAGATTCCCATTTTTATTACATGGGTTATGCTATGATGTATGGTTTATGATTTTCTGGAACACATAAGAATGGTATCTTTATGAAATTGGGAGGACCTATATCTCCCTCCAATGCATTGGGTAAAGAATTTATATCTCATGAGATAGACATGGCTGGAATGGCAGGTTAAACAGGTTCAGTGAAATAGGACTGAAACAAGGAGTGAACTCGGTTCAGAAATGGACTTTGTCCACTAAGATAGTCTTGGAAATGAGTCTTGAATAATAAGAAATGATTCTCTATGATTATGTGTACATGCCACAAAGTTTCATGTTTTATGTTATGATTATCAGGATTATATTTCACTACTATGATTTATCCCATGTTATGATATTATGATCTCTTTTGCAGGTTAAGATTTCCAAAAGTTATGTTCTTATGTATATGATGTGATTTATATTTCTTTTGTTTACCCTTACTGAGCATTTGATCTCACCCTTTTATGTTTTCATTTCCCCATGATATAAAAAAAGGTTTTAGGAAAAGAAAGGTAAGATATTTATGGTAGATTTTGAAGATCTTTCACCACGATTAGAAGATTATATTCCGATTTTCCAAAGACACTAAACTATTACGGTCCTTGTGTGTGTGTTTTTGTTATGTACTAAGTATTCTGCAAAAGTAATGTAATGTCCATGTACGTTAAGATTAGGGTCTCTACATTATTACTTTGGATATAATTATTTATAAGGTTATAATAATGTTTTTATTTTATTATCACAAAAAAAACTAGTCCTTTATCTGATACCAACTAAAGAGACTCCCTAATTTTACATATATTATTACATGATTTTTAGAATAATTATCAATAAAATACAATCGAAGGATCATAATATTCTGTGTATTTGTATGATGTGATATCTAATATTAAAAAACATAAAAAAGAAAAAAAAAATAACTCATTTAGTCTTAAATGTTGATCTTCTTACTTAATTTGAGATCCTACATCTAAATCAGACAGCTTGGGGAGTTCATAGAGTGTAGAAAGTGATTAAACATGGGAAGGAATAATCACAATGAGTAGAATGTCATAAAATTATAATATAAATGAATGGACCATGACTAATCATATGGAAGTATAACATACATATCATGAAATCATATGATCCTGGGAACATTGTAAGGTGGTAAAACCCTATATCATTGCATAAAAATGATTCAAATCTATCTGCTAAGAATATATCAGATGGTTAAATTAGTGGAATAATAGATTAGTTTCACTCCCTAAATTTACAAATGATGTCTAATTAGACCAAAAAATAACTAATTAAATATAGTGATATATGTTCACACCTATCAAAATATGTTCATGCATATCATTTCCACATAAATAATGAAAAAAAGGGATTCAAATAAGGGTTACACATGGAAATAAATTGGTATCATGATCATATTATAAGGCACAACCAAATGGTGTATCATAATGTTTTCGAAGATAGAGTGGACTAAATAATTTATGTATAAAAAAAATAAAAGTAAGAATATATTATAAATAATGATGTCAAATTTAAGAGAATAAATGGAAAAATGTGTTTATGAATCTAAAGAAATGATCCAATTTAGTGTGGTTTAATGGAAAATATTAAAGAGTTATTTAAGAGGGAAAAGGAATAATTCATTGTATAGAGAAAAAAACTAAGATAATTTTTCAAGATAATATTAGTAATTGTATAAATATAATGGAGGATTAAAACATTTCATAGATTGTACAAGATAATTGGTAAGAAAAAGGAAATTTCCCATTAATCTAGCTTAATTATTGGGAGGAGTTGAGAAAGAAGAATTTAAAACATGTTATTCCCCAAAGAATAAATGTTAATTGGGATAAATATATTATTTTTTGTACATAAAGTCAGAATATTTTATAATTATATAACAAGAATACCAAATTACTTTAGTGAAATGATATATAGTGAAACCATCATTGATTCATCGAAGGGGGCCTCTTCGAATGGCTTGGTGAACCCTCACAGTGAAAACCCTAATCCTCATGATATTGGGGATGCTTGGGTCTCTACTCACTATATTTATTGAATGATGGAGTCCTTTGATCCTGAATTGGAGAATTCATTCGAATCCACCCCTTGGGAAACAAAGCAAGAAAAAATCCTTGGGGAAGAGAATCGAAACCAAGACCCGTATGAAAAATCTATAAGAATTTCATTCCTTGAAGCAATCAACGACTCAGATCTACTCTAGATATCATAATCAAGTCCTCTTATGTTATATAATCAAGATGATGGATGATTTTTCATAGAGTCTAACCCTCAGTCACTTCAGTAATGAACCCAAATGTGTATGTTATCTATTATGGATCACATTTGAAATTAAATTGTGATAAAACATGGTCATATGTGGATCTAGAACCATTTATTTCTCACTGCTGGGATTTTCAATGTGGATACTTGTACCCTACATAATGGATATTTTCCTATCTTCCTTGCCTCTCAGGATGAACTAGACCCGAAATAGAAGATAGGGAATATTCAAATCAAACCTGGATTACTGTGTATCTCTGAATGATATTCTTCTTTTAAAATAAACATTCATAAGAACACCATTGTACATATTTGTGTATGATTTCATAACCTCCACTAGTTTTTTAAGCACCCAATGATCCTATATGTTATATACACATTGATTGACACTCCCAAAAATATTTAACAGCATGCCTTACAAGGATAATTAGGGCGATTTCCCAGAGTTATGTTGGAAGATAATCTTGAATACAATATACTGAAATGTATTTCTTTTAATGGTAATGACTATATGACTATGGTGAAGGTTGAATATAAGAGCAAACCTCTATTCTGTGAGTAATTTAATATCATTTTCCATTCAACAAAAAACTGTAGAGGGGTAAATAAATAGGAACCCAACAAAATGACACTAGTTGGGCTGATGTCGGGAAACAAAATCAAAATAAATGACATGCCTTTGATAAGCCTAAATCCTCTAGGATGAAAAATGAAAACTGGGTTGAGAAATAAAAAAATTGGAACCCAATAAGGGTTTATGTAGTAAAATAATGGTTTTATTAGTGGAAGAACATGAAAATGAATCTGAGGATAAATGTATAATTGATGAAATTTGTAACAATTATGATTGGGTCTCCAAAGGGTTCCAAATTGAACCTTAAACTATGATTTCAAAGTCAAATATAAAGACCACTAGCACTCGTAATTAGGCCATTGTCCCTCAAGGGTTACCTACTAAAGAAAAAAGAATGATATTCATAATTTTTAGTGCCTCCCACTAGTGAATTGGGTGACCAAGATGCTGGCATCCCAATCATTACACTCAGTGGGAAAAATGACACTGCTATTGACACAAAGCCCCCTTATATTCATAATACTGAGTGCATAAACATGCATACTACTTATAATTGAATTTTGATATATATTCATATTTAACATGACTAAAAATATTCTTCTTCTGATATGTTTGTCTTAATATTAATATAATATAATGTGTTGAAAATTAAACATATCAGTCAGTAATATAGATGTGACATAGGGCACGCACTCCATTTCAATATCAAGTGCTAATACATCCAATACTGGACTACCTAATCATAATGATATGCCTTTGAATAAAGAAAACTTCTCCTGGTTTCTATGGTAGATACCATAAATGACATACACTTTATTTCAATTTCCGTTTCTTCTTTCTCGAATACTAACTTTCCGATCCCGAATTATAAACCAGTGACTAAAAATAAAATTCAAATATTTCTTTTTCAAATTCAGAAATGTGTGACCAAATATCTACCTAAAATAGTGATGATATCACTGACATTCTCAATGTTTATCCTTTGAGAAAAAAAAGAAAATTAAACTAGACATAATAAAGGTAAAACACCAAGATTATCATCCAGAAAGAAGGGTTCTTGAAATAAAATTAAAGGGTGATCAAACCCAAGAAACATGTTTCAATAAATATATTAATTTGGAATTGTCAAGATATATCTTACATGAGAACCTTTATTGTTGTAAATGTATTTATCAATACTCATCATCCAAAAGTTTTTGCAATTACTAAACGAAAAATTGGTTTTTATCCTTCAATTTTACCTCTATGATAATTTGGATATACTTTTGAGGATTATGTAGAAATTGTTCATCTATTGAAAGTCATTGCATATTTACTCAATCTACATTACAGAATGTTAATATTTTTAATATTTAAGAGTATTCCTTCACATGTGATTCGATCATGGATCACTCTAACATTTACTATTCATTTATCTATGCTAATAATAAATACCAAGATAAGAGACCCCTTAGCCATGATATCTTCTTCCGTAGTAATAATATTCAGGACCCTTAGTTTTTGGTTGGTGACTTTAATTCCATCCTTTCCCCAAGTGAGAAAATAAGACCATCATACACCACCATTTCATCAATGGAATTGAAAGCATCTATTTAGGACAATAATTTCATTGAAAATAATCTTACTAGTTCCATGTTTACATGCTATAGGAAAAATTAAAATAAGACCATCGTTAGAAAATTGGATAGGTATTTTGAAAATGTTTTAGCCCTTGATAAGTGGGAAACATCTCTATAACCACCATTCATAAACATAATTCTAACCCTATCATATCCTGGTCAATTTTCCTTCCATAAAACTAAGCCAGTTTTACCTATTAGAATTAACATATCTTGGTCTTTAGATCCTTATTGTTCAGAATTATAAAAAATTAGTGGTCTTCCATGTACAACAGAAAGGATACATTTTCATGTTATATCGAAACAAAATATTTAAAATAAGTTTTTAAGGGTTTGTGTAGATCCAAATCTACGAAAATTGACAATGACATCCTTATTTTGTAAGAGGAACATAAGAAACTCCAAAACACCATTACTTGTACTAAAATTTCATCTAATCTACAATATGAAATAAATATTACTAAAAACCATCATTCCTTTCCCACCATTAAAGATAATATTTGAAATCAAATTTTCAGAACTAAATTTCTCATTGATGGTGATAGAAATACTAAATTCTACGATTCCCATTAATGAAATAGGAATGATTATAGACCTCATGCCTTCCTTAGATACATATACAACCTCATTGATACTGAAGATGATATTTCCAATCATGTCATCACATACATTGAAAATATTTCCAATGAGGCTAAAGTTAATAAATACCATTTACCTGAGGTCATTCTAGTGATGGTGAATGAAGAGGAAAACTCCTTTCTAAATAGTATTCCCCTTGACCATGAGATTAGAGACAATTTATTTAGCATTAATCCTTACATATCTCTGGGACCTTATGGATACAATAATGTCTTATATCATCAAATTTGGGATGTAATTCAAGATGATGTTTGTAGATTAGATAATACATTATTTTATAAGGGTATGATCCCTCATGAGATAAACTACCAATACCTCCCATTAATCTATAATGTGGAGAGTGAATTATAGATTCATCTCTTCAGACAAATTTACATTATTAATACTCTTTATAAAATTATCACCAATATTCTTACCAATATACTTTCTTCTATCATCATAAAATTATGTCATCAAACCAATTTGGTTTTGTTAAAGAAATATCAATCCAATATTGTATTTTGTATTCCTCAAAATGCACTAATTTGTTAAAAATTTCTTATAGGGGTGGAAATATTTCAATAAAACATGAAATTCAAATAGATTTTTATACAATAGATTGGAGTTTTATTTTCAATGTTGTACAGAATTTTCGGTTTAATGACTATATCATTAGTAAAACTGAAACTCATTCTAATTCAGTCTACATTTCAATCCTTACTAATGGATTTCCTAGATGTTACATTAAATGAAATAAAGGTGTGTGAGAGGGTGAACCAATCTCTTTAATTTATTTATTGATTTTTGAAGATTAATTTTGTAGATAATTCACTCTTCTTGTGGATTTGAAGAAATCTAAACTGATTCATGATTCCAATAGTTTGAATCCTCTTTCCCACCTCTTATATATTGATGACATCATCAGTTTTTATATGGTAATGAATTAAATATCAATAATATTAAATGTTTCCTTTTTCAATTTAAATATGTATATATAAAAACCATCAGTTGGGGAAATTCCTAAATCTTTTTTGTGAAAAAGTTTCATTCTAACAAAAAATCCAGTATTATCAATGTTTTTGACATTAAAGAAGGATACCTTCCCTTAAATAATCTATGTGTTACAATATTTTTAGTAAGATCCAAGTATAATTAATTTTATCTTACTGTATTATAAATCCTCCACCTTCTTACCACATAGAAAGTTAAATCCCACAATATGGATAGTAAGATCAGTCTTTTTAAATCCCCGATTATATTTAATTTTTTTACTCCATAATTTTTTATAATTGGCATCTCAGTATTCCAAAAATGTCAATGTTTCCATATGAAACATTATGTGGAGTGGATGTATGCATGAAATAAAACAATGGACTATTCCCTGGTCTACCTGTTTGAAGCCGTTGGATAAAGGAGGTCTTAGCATCGAAATTATCAAATTCATTAATGATTCCTTATAGGCCAGATTCACTTCGAACCTTTTGCATAATATAAATAATTACTTTATTTCCCAAAATCTAATTTATTGATATGTAAATGATAAGATAAATAAATTATATTTTCTCTTCGATCTAACCTTCTATTAAGAATTACTTTTCGAACATCTGGTCTAACTTCAAATCTATGGTGATCAATGAATAATCCCTAAACCTCAAGCTTGAAAAATGGACTGGTGATCCTCTAATTTCAATGGTTTCCCCAAATACACCACCTGAGCACAACAATTATACTATTTAATATATTTTAATCACTCAAAGCTTTAACATTCCTGACAATATTAAGTTGGTCATTGATAACTATCCCATTTCCAATGCTGGAAATTTTTTTACATGGGAACTACTCATAAAGGCATTCTTGACTCAATTTTTATTATAATCATATTATTAGTAATTAATAAAATAACACGAGTTAGAAAAAAAGGATTGATAAATAACGGTTAAAGACCTCATGATTCACACTTTTTGGCGTATTGTTTACATATTGGTTCCCACTAACACTTTCCTTCAACATATTGGGATTCATATTTTACCAAAATGATATCTTTGTAATAAACATCATGAAGAAATTAAAAAATCTATTTATATCATCTCATACAAACACTAGAATTTGTATTTATGTCTTGGATATTTTTTAATTTAGATTATTACTTCCTGACTCAATCAACTCTCAACTCCAATGTTGTGTGGATAAGATACACCCCATAAAATCAAGAATCTCTTCATTGCATCCATAAATGATCTTATCCAATTGATTTTGTGTAATAGAAAATATTATATTCATCAAAAATACACATTTACTCATAATGTAGGAAAAATGAGAATCCTCATTTATATTTGAAAATCAACCACGATTCAGAAGGGTCTTTGAAACCACACAGTCAGAAACATTGATGTTTTGTTTCGGCTTTGGGTGAAGGGTATCTATCCTTAGTCTAGATTCTCTCTTGATGTTTTATGGAAATACCCACCCCCTGGTTATAATAAACTCACTGTTGACGATGCTTCTAAATGAAACCTACGTCCCTAGGGTTGTGTCACAATCTATAGAAACCACTCTAGGAAGACTCTAAGTCACTTCTATGCCAGCAACAGAGTATCATCATCCTTTGAATCTGAAAATATGAGAGTGATATATGATATTTCTTTTGTGAGGAATAATGACTAGAACAATATCATGATCAAAAGTCATTTGATGACCATGGTGAAAGCTCATTGGAAGGTCATATTGGACGTTGGATGACCGCTTACTTCCTGTTGGATGAATTGTCTGGATTTTCATATGGATATCAGCTATATTTCCACAAAAACCTTTTTTGAAGTGGGCAAGGATGTAGATGGCCTCACTAATATTGGATTGAATCATAACAAAACCTGGTTGAACAAAAATTTTATTAATTTTCATTCAATTAAAGATAGGTATTGTAACAAAATTCAATTTTTCAAACTCATGTAATAATTTTATTTAATAAATTTATTATTTTGTTTCTCTGATCAAAAAACCACTTCAATATAAAAAAACATAAGGTAAAAGAATAGGTGTAACACAAATTTTATTTAGAGGTTCAGAGAGATCCCTTACCCTATGTACGAATGCATTATTCACTTACTGTTAATGTACGTGGTAATAAAATTCAATCCATTAATTATTTAATTTAGAAATTAATATAAAAGTATTTGATTTATTATTATTTTATTTAGTTCATTTATGACTATTAAATGAGTTATAGAGTTTAATATTTCCATTTCTAGAGTGTTCGTTCTATGGTTTCATAGTCATTTTTCATCTATAAATTTGATGAAGTTATTTAAAATATGGAATAATTCACTAGAAGTGAAATAATATGGTATGGATGAAATTAAAAAATTTTAAATGGTACCATATATAATTTTTTGTGGAATGAATATGATTCATTTGAAAAAATTTTAATAATAATTGTTCTGTTTGTTTTCGGTGGATTACGACAATCAGAATCTACGTTGGTTTTATTTAATAATATGTATATATATTTCTCCCGGAACATGAAAAAAGATATAATATTAATATTAAATTCTATTTGAACCATAATAATGGTTTTGTGACCAACATAGAATGTGGTAATGGAAAATAAAAACTCGTCATCGAGGAAGGTGGTAAAATTACTGATGATTGTCAATGTTTTCATTTTCAGAATAATAGGATAAGACAAGGGATTTTTTGATTGAAATAAATTTAAATACAAAAAATCTAGTATATATATTTGATATTTTTCTTATCATTCCTATTTATATTAGAGAGGTCAGGAAAGGATAATAAAAAAAATTAAAAAGAAGAATTGTATATTTTACCTTTTGAAATGTATTCTCTATTAGAACCTTCATACAACACCTATGTTTTGTATTTTGTTTAGGCGAGAATGTATTAAATGTGTGGAAGAGTATAGGGAAGGTAATTGGATATAATATTGAAAACCTACAAGTCTTGTAGTGTTTTCGGATATGGTGTAGTATTTATAGGGGGAGAGTGGTCTGTTTTAATAATATATTCATTACCATATTATTTTTTCTAAATAATAGAAATAGTGTTGATTATTATAACTAAATACAAAAAATAGTTCTTCATAATTATATATAATGGGTTTTAACATCATTCTTACATCATCTATTACAAAGCATGTCATGTATTTTTCTAGTAATGAAAAATATAAAACATTATCATATTTCTATTTTCACTAAGAATTCAACTATTTTATAAAACTGATCAAAAAATTGCACAAGAAATTTTTCAAATATTATATTTTAGTAATAAAATTCACTTTATGAAATGAAATTTCCAAATATATGAAATTAAATTTAAAAATGAAATCATCATTTATTCAAAAAAATCGATTTGAATGTTATAATCAATTTTATGACCCCTTGAAAAATTTATTAATGTCTCATAAAATTATAATATGATTATAACATAACATAATATTAATATATTAATCTATTTTGTGAAAATGGGTTTTCTCTTTAGTCATTATATTAATTATAAAATTTTAAATAAATATTTCAATTTTACAAAAAATAAAAACACTTAATTTAAGTTTTTTAAAACATTTAGTTACATATTCCATGATATAACTAAATAATATTATCATTTTAATGATTCCTAAATTTTATTTAAACATTTAAAGATGAGGTTACTATATGAATGGGAATATTACAATTCTTTAGAATAACATTGATATTCCAGTGGTTAGGTTACTATTCTAATGGTATATGTTCCATAATTTCTATAAATGCCTATTATTTCATTAATTATCGACTAAATTATATTTTATATTTTGGTTATATATGAACATTCACCTTCAAATTTTTTATTTTATTATTAACATTATGTTTTATATATGTAGATTTTTTTGTGAGTATGATTATTCTAGTCGATCGACTATATCAATATTTACCCATTTTTATTATCCGATTTTCTAATTTTCATCCCAAAATAACATTTTTAATTATTATTGGTTTATTTTAAAACAAATTTTTCAATATTAATTTCTTAGAATAATGTTTTTATTAGGTTCTCCATGTATGTATGTGTTTTATGAAATAATTAGGTAAATTATACAGATCAAATTATGAGTTGTTGTCCCACCTGATTTAGTGGTAGATCGTAGTTTCTAGTATATGAGCTCTACAAGTGCCTACATGAAAATCCTACATGTCATCACGGTTTACTCCTCCTATAATTCTTACGAGGGAGACTCCATCCAATCTACTATTGTAGGGGATATTGGGAGAAGCTGAGACATTAGGAAGGATTATATTAACATATCACTGTAGTATATCTTCCTTCATCGATGGGCCTGATGGAAAAATTACACTATAGAGATAGTCAATTATATGGTATTTTTATCTAATGGTGTCATAAATTAGAGAGGATTTTGGATTAACATTATTATATATGGTTTTAATGTCAATATTTTACTCCACATCATTTTTTTAGTGGAGCGACAACTTTACTATGAAAGATAATATTAACATATATGGTTTTAATCTCAATATTTTACTCAAAATAATTTTATATTTGAACATGGTATTTGAGGTGGTATTAGGGTATGGGGATATTATTCCATCAACCCTCTAGAATATTCAAAAATAGAGACCAATTACACATTAATAATATAATATTCACATATAAACTTATTAATCAGTTGTTTCAAGTGACCCTTGATATTAAAAATGTATGATGAAACTTATATATCTGGCTCCAAGTTGATAATTTAAGATTTGTTTAATGATTCATTATTAGTGAATTTTACTTATAAAAAGAAATAATATAGAATAAATTTTTCTTCTAAGAGACATGGATGACCCCCAAAGATGACAATGTTGATCATTAGGTTTTCCATTAACCTTCATATTTGAATTATGTAGGATCCATAAATATTCACAATCTATGTTTTTAGTTTTTCTATAGTGGTGAAAACCCTTTCATATATAAAATTTAGACATGCGAGTGAACTGAATGAAAATCCACATATACCTTACCCTTCAATACCTTTTGAGATTCAATTTTGTTTTTGATTTTGTGTTGGATAAATTCCAAAAATGTTAAATTTCCCATTAGCAATGGATGAATTGGAATACATTTTCATAGGTCGATATGAGACACCAAATTAACCACATGATTCTTCATATACTATCATAATTTTTTAACTAAAATGATTAGTGATAAAACATTCTTCACAATATCAAAATATTCAGTCTTGGTATCTAGAATTTTTTAATATGATAATAAATAAAATTGACACCCATTGCATTATTATTTTTCATAAAATGAAATTGGGACATCCTTTCATAGTATCCATATAGATAAAAGGTGTTTTCATTATATTAGAAGAATTAATATTAATGAGATAGATGTAAATGTTTTGACGATATCAAAATAATCTTGAATTTTTGACCAACTAGTAATTAGTTATCATTTTAATTATCTTTTTAAAGGCTAAAAAATTTCATAGGGTGTTTAAAATAATTAATCTATTATTTTATATACATAATTGTATCCCTCTAAAATATTTTTTATTTAAGGGAATAATCATTTATTATTTCATATCACCTTTCTTATGGTCCAATATGATGCCATAATGGAACACTTTGAAGCTAATAAATATCACCGATGTCATCTGGGAAGAACATCTCATGTTATTTCTATTAAATAATTTATTTTTAAAAATATTACAATATATTTATATTAGAAATAAAATCATATCACTATTGTGTATTTACTACCATATCATTAATGTATCATTCTAAAATTTTCATCTTAATGAGATTTATGTTCACGTGTATGGGATGTTGGTATATGGGGTTTGTGTTCATAACGAAAAATTGAATTATACTATAGCAATAGTCCCATTAGTATTTCTTTAATGAGGTTTATTTCTTATATTGTGGATCCTTGAGGATTTATTTCTACCCAAAGTACCATTCCATAAAATAATTTTTCTAGAAACAACATGTTCCATTGATAAAAATTTCTAAGATCCAGACAAAGGAATAATCCCCTGGGTAGTGCCAGATGAGATATTTTATGTGAATATAAAATTTAATCTATTATTTTTATTCTTGATAGAGATAATATTATAAGTATATTTTTGGAATTTAACTTAATTAATTTATATTTTACTTGCTTAAAAAAAATATCTTCCACTTCCGTATCATTGAACAATATCATTCTCCAAAAATATTGCATTAAATCATGAGGATTCCTTAGAAGGTCCAAATAGTAGATGACCAAATCATGATATACTTCAGGAATCTCTAAGTATTTCTAAGAGAAATGAATTTCGAACCCTATCATTATGGATATTTTTTTGTCTATTTCTCTTTTGATTTCATGGTGTAACTGACTAGTTTATGTAATAAATGAACTTTTTTAATTATATTTACAAATTTTATATTATTAATAGTGGTAAATAAACAGTTTTAAAATTCTATAGGGGTATCTATAAGATATTCTACTTCATATTTTTGTACTTGATTGTAATTATTAATATAAAATAAAGGGCATATTTTTATTAAGAAATGAACTTAATAAATTTTCATCTCCTATAAAATTTTAGGGGAAAACCCATGATCCTGAGGTAACTGATTTAAGGAAACCATAATTGTGGAACCTTGTACTATTCTATCTTCATCACCACTATCTTCATAGGAAGACAATTTTCCAACAATACTAGATTCATGGGATGATGTGTGGGAGGATTATCAACCCTCATTTATGAAAAATATGAAACCTTAGCTCATAAATATTAGTGGTAATTTTTATAGGTGAAATTATAATCATTTATAACACCTAAAATAATTTTTTGTATGGTTTTATCTAGCTAATAAAATCGATATCATGAAGAATTTAGAAAATTATCCCAAGCCTTATTATATTCTACTTCTCTAAGAGTTTTTGTCAATTTGATTGAAAATACATGACTACATGGCTAGGATAGTTTCTAGACCTGCCATCATAAAGAGGCTCTAAAGAGTGAGGTTATTTGTTATAGAAGTTGTTGTTTTTATTTATTCCACTGGTTGTGTCAAATTGCTATAAACTATCTAATGGATATCATATGTATAAAATATTATTAGGATCCATGACAATTTATATGGGATGTATATTCCCTAACGAATTATAAAATCTAGGGTTATTACCTCAATACAATTGATTGGAAATACATAATCCTCATATATATCATTGAATAGATTTATTGGATCTATTTTTGTCTATTTGGGACCATTTTACGAGTAGTGTTTCATATTAGTGGTAACATTATATTACACTTAAAAAATCCTTTGTCAATTTGTTGAGATTAATAAGACTCAATAGGGGATATATTATTAGATAACACTCCATAATTCCCATTAATTGATTACATAAGGAAAAAACATATTATAAAGTAAGTTGGACATTCGTAGGTATCCACATATTTCTTTTTAGAGCATTGTAAGTAGTGTCTTAGTTGGAGACCATTATAATTGCATTCAAAAAATTATAATATCATTTAAATTTAATAAAAATTAATTTAATAATAATAATAATATTTTATTCAAATATTATTTAATTCAAAAATCCCTTAATTTAATAAAATAGAATTAATAGTTAAATAATGACTAAAAAAACTATATGTACTTTAAAAACTATTTACAATGTATGAAAAATGACTAGAAATTATATTAATTATTATATACAAAAAAATAATGTACATGAACATTTACTACTTATTTGTTACATAACCCCTTAAAACAGCTTCATAAGACCTAAGGGTATGGTGTGCGATGGTGAAAGACTCTTGGTGTGGCTCGGATAGCATCGCTCGAGTGGTAATTTCAATAAACTTCCACTTTTCCCGTAGACGGTCACGTTCGAGCTTGACAAGATGAAGCTCAGCATGGGCTTTGTCAAGGTTGAAGCCCAAAGACGCGACCTCTTTTTCGAGCTCCGACAAATGGTCATCGTACGGAGCAATTCTTCTGGACGAGGCCATCGCTTCTTTTGTCTATGTAAAATTGGATGTGTTAAAGCCCTATATTTATACTAATCAGGTGATTGCTGTTCAACGGCTACATTAGCAATGGTCAAAATTCATATCATAATACCAATCAAGTTGACATTTTATATAAACATAAAAAGACATTGAATTAGATCAAGAGGGATTTTTTATTAATGAAACATTGGGCCATTACATTTTTTTGATTTAATCCTCACATGATGGTTAATAATATTTACCATCATTAGAATATCCGTCATGGGAAAGATCATAATCATCCCAAAAACCATCCCATTTGGAGGACCATTTTGGTTTTTGGAACTTATAAGGAATTTAAATCTATTCATTATTTACCCTTAAGTTGATTTATATAGGGTGATATAATGTAAGACATAAATATTCTTAACTGAATGCATTCCTAATTAGAAAGATATGTTATATTGATGGAGAAACTGAAGAGTATTTTCTTGTAAGGATCCTCCCAATCAAGAGATTACTAACTTCTATGGAGGAGGTGGTAATAATGACCACAACTTATTTAGATAGATTTCTATTAGCTATTCTACCATGATTGATTTTATCCTCTTGGGATTTGATGATTCTAGGGGTGGTGTTATTCATAAAAATACCCTCATTCATATGGAATGGGGACACTCCTAAATGGGTGATGAGGAATATATCACAATATATTCTTTATTTATCTTTTATGATTTCACTCATAGTTCTAATAAAGAATACATTCCAATGCATAGACAATCACCACTAGGAAAACAATTATACTCATAGGCTTAACTTACTTCAAATGGGATTGTAAATCTTCTTTCATTTCCACATGAATAAAAATCACATCAATATACCACTATAATGGAACAAACCATTTCTATGATTTGAATACAATAGATGTGTTTTGGAAATAATAGATAGAGTATAAAAATCCCATGTATAAAACATGGAATGAGGTGATGACATTGCATGAAATTATTTTTTGTGAACAATATTTGCAATAAAAGTGGTTAAATAAAACATTCGATTTTTTATCAATCCAATGATATATATGTTGGGTATAGAATTAGTATAAAAAAAATTAGATCCTTCAAAGTGTTTAGGAACACACATTAGGTGTCTTGTGCATTATTTCCCGACTTTAGAATTCATAAAAATAAATAAGAAAAAAATATAAATTTAGGGACGAGTTCACTTATATCTGTAGCATGGTTTTATACTTATCATATTCTTAAATGTATAAAATTTTTATCCACATATTCATTAAATGATATTTCTTTCATTTTTTCTTAAATTCCTTAGGAACATCATATAGATAGGTTCTATAAACCAGAAAATAATTGTTGTATTTTCCTCATCTATTTCCATCCTCTTAAAAATTACAATTTATTAATCCTTTTAAACGGATGATTACAATTGATATAATTATAGTGATCATTTCTTAGTTTCATCATCTTGTGTAGTAGGATTTTTTAGAATAACATACACTATGTTTATTGGTGTCTGATTTTGAAATTAAAAAAGATCCAATAATTTCATTAGGATACCGTTTTGTTATGAAGTAACATTTCCAATTAGGGAGGAGGTTATTGGTGTATTTGGACTTAACCACACAAGTTCCTATTTATATGGTTTCATTCTCATAGTGGTTTGAAAGGGGGGGGTCTTTCATGTTAACATGGGATGCCACTATGGGAAGAACCATCATACTAAATACCATGGGTGTACCACATGGTAATTTTCATATCCCCCATCAAGGGAAGAAATTAATTTCATTCTCAATGGTTTATATCATAGATTAACTCAAAACAAAATATGTTCTAGGAAGGACCTAGAGTGTTAATTATTTTATTTTTCTAAGGTGGACCACCATTATTACTATGTTTTGGTTCATTTTAAAAGGGAAAAAGTATTATCCATTGATCATATGTATTTGATGAGGACTTTTATAGAACACACCCTAAAATTTTTTGTTATGATTAATCATCATATTTTCATGGGGAGGACCTCCATGAAGAATGATCAGGGATAAACCATTGAAGATACTAATCATAGTGTCATGTGGAGGACCCCCATGACTATTACTAAAATCTCCTTATGATGATGAGTATAATTATTTTTAGGTTATTTTAAAGATATGTTTAAGGATCTCAAGAACCAAAAACATTTATCAATTAAAGGACATGCTTCTACTACTAGGTTATATAGTTCCCTCTTAAATATTTCTTATTTTATGTTCTTAGTAGGGACATGAGGTCATTAATTGTGAAAATAAGTTATCCTAGGTTGGGTACCTCCTGGGTGAGTCACATTTTGTCTTCTAAATATATTATAGGAAATCTTAATACTGCGTATAGATATAATAATACTCTATTCTCTCCACCTCAATATTATGACGAGTTTTTCAAAATGGTATATAATACGAGACTCCGTTTTATATACTATTGAGATATTTTAATAAAGTTATTCAGAATTAAGATTGGGGGGGGTAATATATCTTCTTATGAGTAAATTATAAAATATGATTAATAGTTCATGTGATGTTAGTTATGATACGATCCTTCTTTCATGTCACATACATGATATGTCTATGAAATTTACCATTAATTGGGATATTATAATGATGTAGTTATTCATTATTTACACGGACATGCCAATGATCATCGTTAATGGGAGAAAGAATATGATCAGATCAATATGTAGCTACCATAATATGTCTATAAGAAACCACATTCTGGGAAAGAATTATGGACTACCTTGGTAATCGTGGGAACATTATGATTGTTATCTTCTACAATTTATAATAATTATGAAGTCTTTATATGGTACAGGTAGGTATATAATCATACCCTTTCATAACATCCAAGATTATTTAGGTGATTTAGTAGTAGGAATGAGGATAAAAGCCTGTTACAAAATTGGAATGGGTATATAAAATCATTCATATCCTCTATCTTCCATCCTTATAGGAATTCATTTTTTATATATATGTGAAAGTATATGGGATTTCCCCTATTAGATGTTGGGATATTCTATAATTCTTCAAATAATGTCAAAAAATCATATAGATGTTCATTTATAGTTCGAGATGAAATATTAACCTTGGAAAAAATCTTTTTTATTATGTAATGAAGTAATTTATCGAAGGGAATAATGATATTTTCATTTTTCTAGTAACGGTGAGATGTATTTCCCAAGATGTATATCCTATAACAAACAATGACTAGATTGACCAGTACTAGGATCATTATGGTTTCCTCAGTTAATTCAACCGATAAATTACATACAAAAATATTACATCATTTTAGATAAATATTGAATATATAACATTACAATACATGCCAAAAAAATAGTAACGGGTTAGTGTATTTTGAGAGTAGATACATAAACTATATATTTCATGAGAGTTATTGAACATATACAAAATATTTCTTATCACATGAAATCCTTCTTATAAAATAACTACATAAAACAATTATTTATATAAATGAGATATTTAAACATAATAAATGAAGAGATCATGAGATTAGTAAGGGTCAAAATAAGAGATATTAATCATTAATTCTAAGTGATAATAAGATAAAAATAAGGGTAATAGGGAATGATCATGAAATATTAAATTCCTACCTAATCAGTTAAGATAATTGGTCACAATTCATGGAAATAGTTTTTTTCATAACAAAACACATAAGTCATAAGATTAGGGAATCAACAATAATTAATTACACACCTTGAGAACATATCATAAAAATAAGATAATAGTTTTTTGAATAAACATAAACATATAATATCATTTCCTAAAAATAGATTACTAATAAAACTATCATAGTAGAAAATTAACATAGTGGATTACGTTCACTCCCAATTCCACCATCTCCATAGTAATGGGTCACTCTAAAGACTATCATAGAAGACATATAACCTTACCAAACTGGGTACAATCAAACCTCCAACTCATATTTTCCAATTAGATATCAATGTTTAACAATACTTTTGGTGGGATATTCAATTCCAGGACTACCCATAACATAATTAAAACCATACATGATTTTATTCAAAATATTATTAAGATATTAAAGAGTTAATCATAGAAATCCCAAAAGAATTCAAATGGGATTTCTTATCATTTATCATAAATTAATTAATGTGATGTAAGAAAACTGTATTTCATATAATCATCCTTAAAACATAACCATATTAATCCATATATAAAATTAAATTACATGGTTCTATAATATAAAATCCTTAATAAATCATAACAATCATTAAATGATGTCTACATTGTTTAAAAATTATTTTAATAAAAAAATTAAATATTTAATACAAAATAAGTTGAATACAATGATTCTTTGGTAAAATTACTTCTAAAAATTTCGTTAATTTTGAGAAATATATGATCATTTAAAATTACCGAAAAATCATTTGATGTAATATTTGAAGAAGGGAAAAATAATGATGTTGTAAAAAACTATTCATTTTTTTACCATAAAATAGTACAATATTTTATTACTTTTATTGAATGTAAAAAGTGGATAGTATGAAAAATTATTAAGAAATAATTTTGAACAATTTATAATGAAATTCAAAGAGAGAAAATATAATATTCCTCAGACATTTATGTATAAGTAAAATAAGAAATCTAACATTCTTAAGAACATTGGCATGGAAGAAAATTATTTTTGACCAATGAAGAAATAAGTTAGGCATTTCATAAAAATAGTCTATCAATCAATTTAACAATCATATTTATTAAAATGGTATATATATTTGATAATTATAAGATTAATCATTTTATATGAATATATATTAATTTTAAAGTATAAATATATTATAATTTTCATAAATTAAAATTTTTCATTTATAATATTAAAATGAAATGAGATTGTAACATAAAACCTTACCTGATGTCCGATCTTTGGTTCATTTGCATTTAAAACAACTATATAATAAATTACTATTTATTAAAACTAAATTTAATGATCATATTCAATTCAATAATAATATATATCATTCATTTAAAATTTTTAATTACTCATAAATAAATTAAACTATAATTAAATCATTAATGGCCTGAAAACTAGTACATTTTACATGTGTCTTTTAGGTCAATAAATTTAATCCTAAAACCATTATAATCATATAAAAATATCTAGAATAGTAATATTCTTCTAAGAATTTTACTTATTCATTATATAATCTATTATACCTATTATATCAATCAATGATGAAAAACAGATTACATTGGTTTGTGGGTACCATAGTTCATACACATACACGAGTGTTGTTTTTAAATCCGGGTCGGAAGAACCAAATAAATGTATATAATAATTCAGCTTTATAGAAACATAATAATATAAAAAATATCATATATATAAATTATATTTTTCCTTATTTCAAAAAACCAAAATAGGAAATGGAAAATGAATCATATCTCTTGGTGGTGGTGTTGGTTGGCATGTATGCACAATCACATTAAAATTTTTCAATAAATGGGAATGAGATGGAAAATGATTTTAAAATTAACATAAAAACACTCAATTATAGTAAATATAATTATTACATAATTTTTTATGGTTATATAAAATTATTGGGAGGTTTAACGAGAATAAAACAAAAATTCCTTGTAATAACATAAACTTATTCTTTAGGTATCCACTTTTGAAAATCACCTTATGGATTATGGGATGGGTCATATGGGAAAATATTAGAGTAATGGATAATTTCATTTGATTATATAGCTAGTGATTTTAGAGCTATAGAGCTCATGTCATGTGGATAATAGTGTATTGCTATCCATTCCGGTTCTCTTGGAATCAAATTATTATAAAATCTCTTAGAGTCAATGATCCCATTTAGTGACCCTTCCTAGATAAAGATATCCAATTGATTTATAAGTTCACATCTTTAAATAATTGAGGAAATATATATTGGGAGATCCTCCAGATGTTCTATTCTCTCTTCGATTTTATAATTTATATAAATAATATGCTCCTCAGTATCATTGCTATCAACGAGTGGGGATCCTATATAGTTATCATGCCAAATTTTAGGGAAGAGTTAACATTTATTTTCTAGTGTGAATGTTGCATCATAATCTGGAAAAGAGTACTCAGTCCGAGCCAAAAGTACGAGTCAAGATATCTAGTTTTCCCTACATATAATAGAGAAATAATTATCACTATAAAGAATTATAATGAATTAGAGTTTGTGCTGATAAGATGCCAGAGAAATTTAGCCTGCAAGGCCTAATCGAAGAGATGAAGGTTCTTAATGCTCAGACCACTAAGCATGGGAGGTAGGCAAAAATGACTCTATTGAGTAGTGACGAGATTCCACTCCATAAATCTACCTCTCCAAAAAAATGTTCTTCAGAATTGAATTGATTTTCGTTATTATTGAAACAGGGAAAATATACACCATAAAAGAGAATACAAGCTTTCTAATGAAGATATGTTTGACAAGGAAAATATATCTTTCCATTGATAGAAACGTGCATTTCATAGAGGCCAGTGTCATCTTGATTTTACATAAGTTATTTGAGAAATGTGAGAAATGAATCTTTCCCAAATCTAATGGACCCCCTCGGTATACAAAAGGGAGTTATCCCCCCCTTATCACATGATCCTTAATGGAGTGAGCCATTATTAATGCTGGAATATTCATTACAAAGTGGGTGACAAATATTCTCTAGTTGATTTCCTTCCCCGATGCATTTTCATAATGGGAAAGGGTTTTTTTGAGATGAATGATGTTCCTCTTGTCTCCCTAAGATAAAATTACAATATTTTCAGAAAAAAGAATGAGTTGGAGAAAAGACACCACTAGACACTTTTATTATAAAGAGTTTTATATTTTCCATCAAATTGAGAATAATTCAACTCATATAGTCTTCAGAAATGGAAATTTTAGTAGCTGGAAGAAGATCCCCCTATCACACCCCTAGAGAAAGTGAAGTATCATTCCAGCGAGCAATTGAAATTAACTGAGATGTATGCTGATTGAAGTAGTAATTTGATCAAATGAGTGAACATCGAACTGATGCCAAATCTAGGAAAAATATGGCCTATGATTACCCAATAAATTGTTTCAATATCCTTCTTGATGTAAATTTTAATAGAAACATTTCATCCCCTAGAGATTTTCCTAATAATGTTAATGAATTAAAAGTCATTAAGCAGGAAATGTTGGATATTACTCTTTCTAACAAAACAAAATTGGTTCCATGATATGATTTTCTCTTCAAATCATGTAATCCATTGTCCATGATTTTTGTAATAAATTTGGGGATTGTGTTAACATGGGAAAATGGCCGGAAATTTCCTTTCTCACATTCATTATCCACCTTGGGAATATGATCAATGAACTGAAAGAAATAAAATAAATTGTATAAATTATTGATTTATATGAAATAGTATAATATTTATCATTAAATTTTGATGAATTAGATACAAGGAATTATGACATTACATTTCAATATGAAAAGATTTTATGTATACATTATATAAATTAGATAAAAATATTATTACAAACCAATAAAATGAACTTGGTCATAATGGTATCATTTAAAAATAATATATCAATACTAAATTTTATTTTTATTACTCTCAGTGTTGAGTGTATTGAATGCTCTCAAACATGAGAAATTAAATAAAAGAGAAATGTATCTTAAAATTTTACAGTTGATCATTATATCATGTTTTAGAATTACTCACAATGAAAGTCCATCATTATGACAGAAAAAATGGAATATAAATTTTCCTCATCAGATCCCTATGTTCTTGTACAACTTTCTCAAATTTATGATAACTCCAAAGAACACAAACCAGGAGAGTATACTTACTCCCTAGAAATGTTTCATTATGATCTATTATTTCTAGTGTTTGTTTCATATAAAATTATCACTATATAGTTTTATGATCCTTGAGTTTAGTACACGTGAATAATCATTTATTTACTTCTCGAAAATTGATATGTGGAAGAAATCATGAACTTAAGAGAGGTTGGGTGGAAGTGCCAAGAGATAATATACCATACCTATAAAATGAAAAATATAATATGGGATATTATATCTAGGTATAGAAATGATGTTATTTATAAATATTATTTAATCATATGAATACCTTCCTATCAAATTTTAGCTCTACATCCCACCGATGAATGTCAACATAAAATTTATACTGAATCTATTTCCAATTGATGTGCTAATGAATGTCAATAACCTAATTGTTCTTATCTTTACCTAAGGAAAGGAATAATAAATTTTATTATCTAACTTCATCCAAAAAAATTTATATTATTTGATTTCTACCATTGTGTGCTCCACAAGGAGGTTGACAATTTTTATAGTGGAATCAATTATTTTAGGAAAACATGATTGGAAAATGTTCTTAGTATAAAAATCCTTTAAAATCCAAAGAAAAAAATTCACAATACATCATATTGTATTTTAATGGTCCAATCATACTTACTCTATGTTCGAGGATGATATAAGGAGCTATATTTAAAAAATTTAATAAAATATTCATGAATAGTTCTCTATCCCATTGAGTAAAACAAGAAATGCCATTCAGAAACACAAGATAATGGAACCCAATTCAATAACTTCAATTCGTTAATGTATTTTCATGAAATCTACCACAAGGGAAATATTTCTTTATTATTATTAATTTTTTGGACTTCGTAATGTGATCAACTATGAGCCATATAATATTTTGGCGACTAAATATTTTTTGGAGTACAAATATGTTGTCTATATTGACTTTCCACCATGACCATTTTATAATGTGTAATAGCTATAACATCCACTTTGAATATTGTTTATTTACATTATCTTATTAAAATATGGGTCATAAATATATATACTCAAATATAAATCCATTAATTCTTTCCCAAATTAAATATTATTTGAAATATATTTAACTATTCAAACATCTAGGATAAATAGAGAAGGTTGAACCATGAGTTTCATCCAGAATATCCTTATTCAAATATGGTATTTATGGGACACATATTTTGTTTTAGAATGTTATATTTCAATCAAAATCATGGCTGAGCTTATAATTATTTTTTATATTATTAATTTATTGCAAATCATTATTTGTAACCCCATTAATATTCACACAGATGGATAGTTGAAAATTAATTTGAAGAAGATATGATATGTTTCCTTTCAATATGATTTAAACAACCATGTCCAATATATATATATATATATATATATTGGAACTTATTTAATCAATATATTTGAAAATATGTCATTGTACTTCTATCTTAGATAATCATCCATCGTGATAGTCTTCATGGGGTTGTTGTATATTTATAATTCATAATCATTAATAAACACCAAACATATCCTTTGGGACATATTCATATCTTTAAATGTGAATATATAATTTATGATTTTATGATCATTATATAAATCCAAAATTTTCCCATAAATATAAATCTTCTATATTTTTAATTCCAAAATATCCACTTCCATCCCTAAGTGACGTATCATTTAATTTTGACCACCAATTTTCAATTGAAAGTATGCATAAGTTATCATCTTATCATTTTTATAGAGAAGGAATCTTAGTCAATTCATGGGTGAATTAGTAAAAATAAATAACCATTGTCCATTTTTTGGCAGTGTTTGTATAGCGAATTTGACTAATATTTTTTAATATCAATGATTTCTTTTTCATATTCATCTATCCATTGGAACTTTTATCCATTTTGTTTCAAATTGATTACTATATTTTATATATGTTATAAATATATCACAATGCATCTATAGTATTCATAAAATCCAAGAAAAAAATGAATTTATTTCACTATTTTTGGTCCGATCCATTTCTCAATGGATTATTTCGTTGAAGGATATACTAATACAAACTAACATGAGATCATATAAAAATTTAATGAAACCCTATATATTCTGAATTCAAGCTTAGTAAATTTTGAATATAATTTCTATTTCAAAAATTTATTAAAAAGTTATCCTCATATTATCATAATGATATTGCTTAAAATTTGAATATATAAATGAATATCATCTATAAATTCTATCAAAAACATATTTAAGTAATTTATAAAGATTATATTCATTATTTAAATGAAGATATTATAGACACTCATAATATGAAAACCCATATTTTATTACACATTATTTCATGATTTATTATCTAAAAACAAACGTATCACCTCCCAAAATATTGTGAGACTAAGGGTGTTAGGTAAACTAGGTATTTATCCCAAAAAAATTCAATAAAAGTACACCATCATTATTGATAACTTCATTAAAATGATTTGAAATTTCAATCATTCTTCTAAAACGGCACAACACACCTTTGGGAAACACATAATAAATTAGTAATATATATATATAAGTATTGGAATAATTATTTTATATCATATGGTAAATTAGTTTATGTTATCCATTAGGGAATTAAGGTAACATATGTGTAGTGATAATAAAAATATTGAACAATGAGGCATGATATAAAATGATATCATAAATGCCACATGGGGATGTTGTTACAGCATAATAATTACTTCATAATCACATGTGATGGATAACTACCAATATCACATTAAATAATGTTCTTATGATAAACTACCACATATGATACATGTAATATAGTGATATTAAAATGTTTTAAAATGCATTCGATGTCTATATAAATTTGTTACAACTCTTCACATTCATATAACATACATAAATATATTAACCATGTAGATCATTCAATATATGATTATATTTCATCAAATTCAATATTATTATAAAGTAGTATGAAAATAAAGAAAATGAAATCACTAATAAATGAAGTCTAAGTACGTAATGTTGAATACCCTTGAGTGAAAATGTGAATGGGTATTCACAATAAAGATGTTTAGCTTCGAGAATCACATTATAATTTTGACAGAAAAATAGGGGTAGTTAAAATATCATAGTATAACATAATGATATTGAAATGCATCTAGAAACACCTAGAAAAAATTAGGGATGTAAGTTGGATTGAAGAGAAACTATTCAAATGTTATCAATTAAGAAACATAAGGGCTAACTTGAAGAAGGTGATTTAATAATGAGATGGTGGGGATCTCTCACCTTTAAATAAGGCATCTAAAAGCATTGGAGGTGCTCATTATGTGATTTGGTGAAACTTTTGATGGATATATATAGGTATGGGTAGATTAATTTCATGTAATAATGGGTTTGAGTTAAGAGTAATGGGAGGTTGGGAGGGTTTACATAGAAATATAGAGGAAAAATCATTATTAATTTCCAAATAATAGGTTTTGTACTGAATAGGAAAACCTAATCAAAACTAAAAACATTATCATGGGGTTTTCCAATGATTTATAATAATTTTTATTGGTTTTAATTATTTAATAAGGCTATGAATGAAACAAATTTAAAATAATACCCATGGTCATGTATAAGTGAAACATTTTTTTAATGAATTGATTTCAAAACCATGAAATATAATATATATTTTGGATGATAGAAAAAATGTTAATTAAGGTAAAAAATTAACCACAAAAATTATATTTAACTAGAAATACATATTTGGTCTTGGGTAAGTATTATGGAATATATTACATAACTTTTGTATCATAATGATTCCATAATAAACACTATATTTTTTATTTTATTGAATTTAAAAACAAACAATCAACTATCTTCAAAATTTTTCAAAAATTAATTTTTTAATAATATCAATGTAATAATATATAAAAAATAATTATTTTATTAAAATAAATTTCTAAGTATTATGAATTATATTTTTCATAAAAAAATACTGATTTGTTGAAAATATTTGTTTTTTAAACAACAATTTTCTTATCCCTATAATCATTATTTTTTTACATAGTTAAATTTTATTTTTTATTTTATATAATAAATATTATTCATGAATTACAATTTACTAAAATATAATTTATTTAAAAATTCTTTAATTCATCAAAATAATTATCTTGATTGAAATTATATATTTCCCAAAAATGAAATTTGATATTTTCATTTTGAAAACTAATTTTTTATCAATATCAGTATCTAATATTTTAAAATTAAAATCTATAAACGAATGAATAATGTCAATATTTTATTAAATAAAAATATACATATTCATACTATTATGGTCTAGATATAGAATAAATTATTATAATACTTAATTTTATAAGGGTAATATATGTGATCATGGGATTTTCAAGATGAGGATTAGTGAAAATTTATTGAATCATGATCTCAATGTGAATGAAATTCTCCCAGAAATAGTTTTTATTGTGGTTTGGTTATGGAAAATCTTCGGGGTATTTTTCATGAGAGACTTCCAATGATGTTATGTCTCTTATAAGATATAATAAATGGGCTTTATAGGGTATCATCCAATTGGTCGTCACCATCAGTTCTTCTATATATTTTAAATGCACATTATCATTAACCATAGTACAATATTCATAATGGTCACTATAGAATGGAAATATTATCAACAGTAATGAATCATAATCCTATATTAAATTTTATTGACCATATTACAATTAAAAATTTCCAAATTAGTGCATGTGTTTTCTATAACATCATTTCATTGATAGTAATTTACTCTTTTAATGGAGAATTTCTATTATTAATGTTTTTGTCGTTACAGTTTTACCCCCTTTATAAATTTCAGCATCATATTTTTTTATACACCAAACCAAATAATGGTACTTCATTTTCATCAACTCTTCTGGTTCATATGTCTCTTCCTCAATCTTTTTGTTCCATTATAATACTTTTACCATGTGATTTTTCTTATATTTTAGTATTTTTCCAATTTTCACTACGATAATCATTGGTTTCTCCTTGTAAAAAATATCATTCATGAATGTTACCACATCTGGATTCAGTATGTGTTAGGGGTCTGGTATGTACTTCCTCATGAGGGATACATTGTACACATCTGGTAGTTGAGATAGTCTGGGTCGGAATTATATTCGATAGGATACATCATTATACAATGATGAATATTAAAAGGAATTATGTTTATAGTGATAAAATTTACCATATTACCAAACCTCATGAATGTTTTCAATGGTGATATAATATGGAACCCTTGATCTATGTCCTAAATAGGAAATTATCATCGACGATTATCTATATAGAATCTCCATAAAGATTATGAATATTTCAGATGACACTCAATAATTAGTACCATATTTATAATTTCATGGATATGGTCAGGTCCCAATAATTTCAACTCTCTGAGATTATACTGTCATGTTGGATTCTAACACATTTTCCCATATATATCCTCATTAGGTTCCATGATATTTAAATAAATTATACTATTGTTATTTTTAAACTCACCCTGGGGAAGGCCCTCGCCCCAATAAAATTGGAAATCCATTTAATTGATCTCAACATATCCTCATGAATTTTAATAATCCATTCAAAATGACAATCCATATAGGGTTTATAAGGCGCCGACCATAAACCTTACTTAATATTGAATTAAATAAATAATTCACATTGAGGATATTTTCAGATTTAGAGTTTTAGAGAATTAGGACATAACTATTACATCTCAATAGATTACAATGTAGACACTTCTACTAAGTTTCCAAAAAAACTCATAAAAGAACCATGTCTAGTTCCATATTTTAGATAACATGTCTTTCCATGATCCCATCCTTGACCCTATTCATCTTTATGTCCTATGTAAAACAGTTCAAAAACATGGGATGGGCATAAAAAACTCAGTAAGGCATACAAAAATATGGAATGGAAACACGAGTACATGTATACATAAGAATCAACGAAATCATACTTTACTCATAAAACATAAGCACTTTAACATACCTCATCAAATCATGAATAAAACATTGAAATCATAAAGAATAAAGGTATCTTGAGGCATTCATAACATTATTACGTAGGGAGTAACCCTCTTGGTTACGTTTGGAATACCTATCACATTATATTCCCTAAATCTCTTCAAAGAAACCTTAACGTTTAACCCCTTCGTGTTACCGAATGCATTAGAGAGCTATATCGCGCTCACCTACCCTTAGTTTATCACGGAACCAACCGTCTTCATAACAATGCCCAAGAACCATAACATAATCATATCACATAACTTAAGAATAAAGGAAAGATAACATTCCCCCATTGAAATAACAATATAACATTTTATGATATTGAAATAATGAATCCATTCTAAAAACCATTTTCAAAACCATTTAAAACTTTTAATAAAGAGATTTTTAAATAAAAGTGTCCCATACCACATTGAAGCTATTAAAATTTTAAACCATTAGTAACCATATAAATAAATCCATAAAAACATTTTGAAAAAATGGATATTAATGAGAAATATTGATAAGAATAAATCATTAAAACATTTAAAACGATATATTAGTTAAAGGGTTTTTAACAAAATGAGAGACACTTGAATACAATAATTGAGGAATAATATTTAATCAGAACATTATAATATCATGAGAATAAAGGGATTCATGATATAATATTTCAAAGGCCTGTATATACACCATATAAGAGTGAATTGGTGCATAACAACAATGAAGTCTCAATACAAATGTAATATGAGATAAAATCTCTCATAAAGAAGGTATCCATAAATTAAGGATGAATCAATCTCATAATTATGTGTGAAAACATAAATACACCCCATATAAGTGGATATTAATTGTAAACAAATCAATGTTAATTCTCAAATATTCAAAGAATAACATATTCAATAACTACATGTTGAACCCAAGACAATCAAAATTGGGTTAAGAAGTTCCCTTGGTAAAATTCGACAGCCTAACGACGTCACATTAAAATTCATAAAATTAGTTGATGAGAGAGAAAATGGTATCTCATCAATTGGGCATAAAATTTAAATCAATAAGGATATAGAAGAACATATCCCAACATAAAAAGATGTGAATTAAAAGGCATAACAAAATAAGTCTTTTTAAAAGAGGAGTGTGAAAGGTTCCCTTACCGATTTGGGCAACATTCAAAACGTACACCCCATGGAAGAAGGGTCATACAATTAAGATGTAACTGCCCATAAATGAGAGTATATTGAACTAATAATAAAATAATGGGCAGTACATACACCACACAAAAAGGAAATAGTGGCCAATGTAGCATGAATCTCACGGGAACAAAAAGTGAGATGAAAATCTCCTTATGAAAATTCGGCAGCCTAACGGCGCCACATAAAACTTCCAAAAATGGATTGATGAGATCAAATAGGGTCTATAATCAAATTAACATAAAATGTACAAAAATATGAATATAAAATAACATCATCTAACATAAGAACATGGATCATAAAATAAATGTCATAAAAGAGAGTACTTGCAAAGAAAGAGATAGGTAGGATTACCTTACCTCGGGTCCGACATGACTTGATCGTTCTTTAACATCCTGAATAATAAACTTGAGTTAATTTCTACTTTCTTAAGAACATTTTTCAAGTACATTATGACTTTTATATCACTTATTACCATGTTATAAACATTATGTAATCATTTAAGTTAATAATGTTTGTTTTGTCGATATATGGTTCTTAAGTCGAAAGTGGACTTCTTACAATTACATGTTGTTCGTGTGGTCATAGGTTAATTATATCCAGAATGATATTAATGATTTGGATATCATATTTATCATATATATCTAGAATATACGTGTATTTATAATATTACATAATCATTTATAGGTAATAAATGAAATGCACCATTCATTGAGACGGTAAGCTGTACGTACGCATGAACGCTACTTTTATTTCTATGTCATACATTAATGGAAAGAAAATAATAATGATATAAATGTATATTATAATTCCACTATAACATCATATATAAAAACTTTAAATCCATCTTTTATACGTCCCACATATGGCATTAACGAATCAAATCACTTTGAGGGGTGGTAGTCCGCACTTCCAAAAATGAAATTATCGTGTTTACCCACAATGGAAACCATAAAGGTATGCCAAAAATGAAAAATACAGAAGCTTAAGTAAAACATAAAAATATTATATATCATATATAAATATAGTTTCATCTTAATGTCCACCTTTCAATGTGTTATATGACTTTTTAATAATCATCGTTTCGTGAGGTAGAAATTCGCCATCCACAGAAACAGTATGTTCTTTAACCATTAGAAGAACGTGTGTGTAAGTGTAGCTCAATTATTTCTTATAACAACAGACTAGTATATTGAGGATACTGGTGTTGTTGCAAAAGAAATTAATGAAAATATTTTATAGGGTTGGAGAAGAAAAATAAAACATAAGGACACAAGAGAGGACACTACCTTTAAATCGGGTTACTCTCTTTGATTTGAGCTCAAAGGCTTCCTTGGAAAGGATTCTGTAGAAAGTGGGGATTCAATGATGAAGAGAGGGATGTGGAGAGATGAAATGGGAAGGGGTTTGCCGAGCCAAATTCTTGAGAGGTGTGGGTAAGGAGGTATAGGTAGGGGCCTTTTATAAGAGGAGAGGAGGGGCACTCTTGGAAAGTAAAGAAATGTTACTTTATTTTAAAATGAGTTTCGGATTTAAAAGGTCCCCCATTGATATAATTCGAGGATAAGGTGATAAGGGTTTGAAATATACTAATCCAATAGGTCTTTGAGAAGTGTAAGTTATAGTTTTAACATTATCTTTTCATTTTATTTAAATCCTTTATTAATGAGGTAATCACTGCATCATCATGATGTCAAAAATAATTTAATTTATTTAATGTTTAAAAATTATAAAAAAACTATCATGATGTAGATAATATTTTTATATTTCTAATTAATGTTTATAGTCAAGAATATGACTTGTATAACCCCACTTAAAAATTGTTTTAGTGAAACATTTCATGCTTGTGACATTTTTATTTTAACTTTAAATAAAAAGTTATTTATGTCATTTTCCACCCAAGGTGGATCCATGGGGTCCCCATGTTGAAAAATGGATTTTCTTGGTGTGCCATGACATATACAATGAGGTTAGTACATGTGTCTAGGTCATTTCATATTATTAAAACATTATTTTTACCATAAATTACACTAATTACCTCTAATCGCGATTAAGAACATAAAAGTTACTATTCAACAAAAAATTATTTTAATCCCATTGAACAACATTTTACCTCCTAATGACAACCATTTATGTTTGATTTTTGAAATTCAAAACACATAGGTGGCAAAGTTTCATTTAAATGAAAAATTAGTTTCTTTAACTACCACTTAGTGGTTTCACTATTCATCAAAAATTGAAGTTTTTTAGAAAAATACCAAAAATTCACCCTAAGATATATTTGATATTATGAATTCAAAAATGATGTCTATTTTACAAAATTCAAAACATATAAGTTGCACTAAATAATTTAATAATTAATTCCCGCTGTCAAAACAAATAGCGTGTTTTTAAGAAACAATATTTATTAAAAGATTGACGCTAGTTTAAGTCCAATTTCAAAGTGAAATTAATTCCAATTACCACAATTGGATTAAATGGTAAAATATATTATAATTGGACCATAAAACCAATTAAAAAGATAATCTAATGATATAAATAAATTAGATTAAAAAGTGTTTTTGAATTAAAATACAACATTTTTCACTATTCATTAAAAAAATGAGCCTTATCGGAAAATTACCAAAAAATTTACACAATGTAAATTTTGATGTCCCGATTCTAAAGAATAATTTTATTTTTTCAAATATAACAAATAAAATTGTCAAAAAGTGGATTTAAAAGACGTTCTCCATCAAAAGGCAGTTAGTCAACCTTCTAAAGAATATTAGAATGCTTACGCTAAAAATTTAATTCATTCACATTTTTAATCCTATAACATTTATTGTAAAAAGTAAAAATATTTGAAAAACATATATAATCATTTTGTAGTTAGTTCTATTCATTCCCTCCATTACAACGGCTAGGCGTTAACTACCATTTTAAATAATATTATTTTTTTATTATAGTGCAACGTAAGATTTTAAAGGATCTCGTTGTTGCATATTGGGTAATCCTTCAAGCATAGCAATCCCTTTAAGTTAATATTAAAATTTTATTCACAAATAGGGATAAATATAAAAATATCATATTCTTTATTTACCCAGGGTGTTACATCCTTCCCCCCTTTTGGGAGTTGAGTACTTGCAATTTTAAAATTGGGCCCGGAAACTTCATTGGAAGTCCCACATCGGAACAAGAGTCAGTAAAACTATTACTTTAAAATAACGAAAGTGAATTACAAAGGTCACCTGAGTTAACCCATACTAGGATTCCATATAGGAAAACATGGACATGGAAGAAAAAACAAAGGGTCATGTTCTGATGGAGGGTGATAGTAAACATATATAGGAGAAAGTTAACAACAGGAAAATCAAAAACTTGTGATGGGTTAAATGGTATTTGATTCCCGAGTAGGAAAAATTAACAGACAACATTTTTGTTTTATGTTACTCTTCATTGAGGAATTTATTTTTGAGCATAACTAAATCATAATGAAACAAAATTACTTGTCATGTAGACTTTCATCTTTTACTAGATTCCTTAATCAAACTCATATTTTCTCCAAAAGACGAGTATTTTGGAAGACTTGTTCTCATTAAGAGTACTATAATCAACTTTTTGAGAATACCATAATACAAAAGAGAACTATATATTTCCCATTTCATTAGAAAAAATCCAAAACCCAAATTGTTAGTATGAGATCAGATAATCAAAAAATGTATAATCCTTTATAAAAAGAAAATATATTCTTAATCACAAAAATTTGTCCAAAAAAACCCAAAGTTCAACGAAGACCATTCGATAAACAATTTTTCCATAAAATTCTTCAAAGTAAACCAAAATAATATTGAAACCCAAATATTTGAAGGATTTAATCACATATTCTTCCAAGGTACAAATTAACTTTTATCTCCAAATAACATCAATTGCTCTTAAATTCTCATATTGAAAAGTAATTAACCTAATCACATATCCTTAATGAAAGGTTAATAATTTCCATAGATAACACAAAATAAACTTACTCTTGATTCCTAAAATCATCAAACTAAAAATAATTAGTCAAACTAACTAGGGAATTCACATAGTCCAGTGGTAGGCGATAAATACCAGTCACACTTTGGTTGTGGGTTTGATTCCCGTAGCTTTGTCCGACGCGATGGGTTGTCACAGGTCTGCGTGTTGTCCTTTTTCCAAAACTATATAATTTTTAAAACATTCCCCAAAATGACATAAAATCTTCAAAAATAATCATAACATATTTTAACCTCGCGTTAATTTCATGCCATTAATTTTCCATCATAAAATATAATAACCCATAATTACCTCAAAAGTAAGGATCATATAAACTCTAACGGTTACCTTTTTAATTATTACCTGAACTTCCACATCGATTGGTTATCCCATACATGATGCATTACAGATCATACCAAGGTTCAAGTGGTTGATCATGGCTCCTTGAGAGTTGGTTTAGAACAACCACAAGTTTCCTTATTGAATCCCCCATTTAATCGAGTATCTTAATCATAGAACCGCCACAGTTTCCTTCAAACCTATTGTCTCTTTGGTGCCTCCTAGATCCATCCATTCACAAAAAATAGGAATGTCAGTGTGAGTATATCAACAAAACCATCATGTACTAATGAGGAAGGTAAACACTACAATATACTTACACATTAAATTTATCTAAAACTAGGAGTCTTTATGAAATCCAAACTATCATGGTAATGTCACTTATGTTTCGAGAATACCGTAACCTCTAATGTTATCTAAACCGACCACGTATACCAACTATAAGGCCCCGACCATAAACCTTACTTAATATTGAATTAAATGAATAATTCACATTGAGGATATTTTCAGGTTTATAGTTTTATAGAATTAGGACATAACTATTACATCACAAAAGATTTCAAAGTAGACACTTCTACTAAGTTTCAATAAAAACACTTAAAAGAAACTTGTCCAGTTCCATGTTTTAGATAGCATGTCTTTCCTTGATCCCATCCTTGACCCTATTCATTATTAATTCCTATGTAAAACATTTCAAAAACATGGGATGAGCATAAAAAACACATTAAGTGATATAAAAATATGGAAAGGAAACATGAGTACATGTATACATAAGAATTAATGAAATCATACTTTACTCATAAAATATAATCACATTAACATACCTCATCAAATCATAAATAAAACATAGAAATCATAAGGCATAAAGGTAACTTGAGGAATTCATAACATTCTTACGTAGGGAGTAACCCTCTTGGTTACGTTTAGAATACCCATCATAGTATATTCACTAAATCTCTTTGGAGAAACCCGAATGTTTAACCCCTTCACGTTACCCAATGCATTGGAGAGCTATATAGGGCTCACCCGCCCTTAGTTTATCACGGAACCACCCGTCTTCATAACAATTCCCAGTAACCATAACATAATCATAGAACATAACTTAAGCTTACAGGAAATATAACATTCCCACATTGCAATAACAATGTAACATTTTATGATATTGAAATAATGAATCCATTCTAAAAACCATTTTCATAACCATTTAAAACATTTAATAAAGATATTTTTAAATGAAAGTGTCCCATACCACATTGAATCTATTAAAATTTTAATCCATTAATATCCATATAAATAAATACTTAAAACCATTTGAAAACATGGATATTAATTAGAAATATTTATAAGAGTAAATCATTAAAACATTTAAAATGATATTTTAGTTAATGGGTTTTTAACAAAATGAGAGAAACTTGAATACAATAATTGAGGAATAAGATTTAATCAGAACATTATAATATCATGAGAATAAAGGGATTCATGATATAATATTCCAAAGGATAGTAAATACACCATATAATAGTGAATTGGTGCATAACAACAATGAAGTCTCAATAGAAATGTAAAATGAGATAAAATCCCTTATAAAGAAGGTATCCTTAAATTAAAGATGAATCAATCTCATAATTATGTGTGAAAAACATACATACACCCAATATAAGTGGATATTAAGTTTAAAGCAGTAAAAGTTCATTCACACATATTCAAAGGATAACATATTCAATAACAACATGTTGAACCCAAGGAAATCTAAATTGGGTTAAGAAGTTCCCTTGGTAAAATTCGACAGCCTAACGACGTCACTTTAAAATTCATAAAATTAGTTGATGAGAGAGAAAATGGTATCTAATCACTTGGTCTTAAAATTTAAATCAATAAGGATATAAAAGAACATATACCAACATAAAAATATGTAAATTAAAAGACATAACAAAATAAGTCTTTTTAAAAGCAGAGTGTGAAGGGTTCCCTTACCGATTTGGGAAACATTCAAAACGTACACCCCATGGAAGAAGGGTCATACAATGAAAATTTAACTACCCATAAATGAGAGTATAATATACTAATAGTAATATAATGGGTAGTACATACACAACACAAAAAGGAAATAGTGTCCAATGTAGCATGAATCTCACGGGAACAAAAAGTGAGATGAAAATCTCCTTATGAAAATTCGGCAGCCTAACGGCGCCACATAAAACATACAAAAATGGATTGATGAGTTTAAATAGGGTCTCTCATCACATGAACATAACAATTATAGAAATAGGAATATAAAATAACATCCTCTAACATAAGAATATGGAGCATTAAAGAAATGACATAAAAGAGAGTACTTGCAAAGAAAGAGATAGGTAGGATTCCCTTACCTCGGGTCAGACTTGACTCGATCGTTTTTTAACATCCTGAATAACAAAATTGAGTTAATTTATACTTGATTAAGAACCTTTTTCAAGTTAATTATTACATTTATATCACTTATTACCATGTAATATTCATTATGTAATCATTTATGTTAATAATGTTTGTTTTGTCGATATATGATTCTTAAGTCGAAAGTTGATTTCATACAATTACATGTTGTTCGTGTGGTCAAAGATTCATTATATCCAGAAGTATATTAATTATTTGGATATTATATATCATATATATCCATAATATACATGTATTTATAAGATTACATAATCATTTAGAGGTATGAAATGAAATGCACCGTTCATGGAGACGGTAAGCCATACGTACGCATAAACGCTACTTTCATTTCTATCTCATAATTTAATGGAAAGAAAATAATAATGATATAAATGTATATTATAATTCAAGTATAAAATCATATATAATAACTTTAAATCCATCCTTTATACGTCCCACATATGGCATTAACGAATCAAATCACTTTGAGGGGCGGTAGTCTGCACTTCCTAAAAAGAAAATATCGTGTTTACCCACAATGGAAACCATAAAGGTATGCCAAAAATGAAAAATAATGAAGCTTAATAAAAACATAAACATATTATATATCATATATAAATATAGTTTCATCTTAATGGCCACCTTTTATGGTGTTATATGAGTGTTGAACAATCATCATTTCGTGAGGCAGAAATTCGCCATCCCCAGAAACAGTATGTTCATTAACCATTAGATGAAGGTGTGCGTAAGTTTAGCTCAATTACTTCTTATGAAAACATCCTAATATATTTATTATATTTTTCTGGTTCAAAAGAAATTAATTAAAATAGTTTAGAGGGTTGGAGAAGCAAAATAAAACATAAGAACACAAGAGAGGACACTACCTTTAAATCAGGTAACTGTCTTTGATTTTAGCTCAAAGGCTTCCTTGGAAAGGCTTCTGCCAAAAGTGAGGCATCAATGATGAATAGAGGGATGTGAAGAGATGAAATGGGTAGGTGTTGGCCAAGTCAAAGGCTTGAGAGGTGTGGGTATGGAGGTATAGGTGGGGGCCTTTTATAAGAGCAGATGAGGGGCACTCTTGGAAAGTAAAGAAATGTTACTTTATTATAAAATGAATTTCAGGTTTAAAAGGTCCCAAATTGATATAATTATAGTATAAGGTGATATGGGTTCTAAATATACTCATAAAATAGGTGTTTGAAAAGTGTATGTTAAAGTTTTAACATTATCGTTTCAATTTATTTAAATCTATTATTAATGAGGTAATCACTGCATCATCATGATGTCAAAAATAATTAAATTTATTCAATATCTAAAAATTATAATAAACTATCATGATGTAGGAAATCATTTTATCTTTTTAATTAATATTTATATTAAAAAATATGACATGTATAACCTCATATAAAAAATGTTTTAGTGAAACATATCATGCTTGTGACATTTTTATTTTAACTTTAAATAAAAAGTTATTTATGTCATTTTACAAACAAAGTGGCTCCATGGGGTCCCCAAGTTGACCCATGGATTTTATTGGTCGGCAATGACACATACAATGAGAGTAGGACATGTTTATAGCCCATTTAATATTATTAAAACTTTATTTTTACCTTATATTACATTAATTACCTCTAATCGTGATTAAGAACATAAAAGTTACTATTCACCAAAAAATTCTTTTAATCCCATTGAACCACATTTTACTTCCTAATGAAAACCATGTATGTCAGATTTTTGAAATTCAAAACACAGAGGTGGCAAAGTTTCATTTACATGAAAAATCAGTTTCATTAATTACCACTTAGTGGGTTCACTATTCATCAAAAATTGATGTTTTTTAGAAAAATACCAAAAATTCAGCCTAAGATGTATTTGATATTACAAATTCAAAAATAATGTCTATTTTAAAAATTTGAAAACATATATTTTGAATTAATTAATTTAATAATTAATTCCTGCTGTCAAAACAAATAGCGTATTTTTAAGAAAGAATATCTATTAAATGATTGACACTAGTTTAATTCCAATTTCAAAGTGAAATTAATTTCAATGACCAATATTGGATTAAATGGTAAAAATATATTATAATTGGACTTTAAAACCAATTAAAAATATATTATAATCATATAAATAAATTATATTAAAAAGAGGTTTTGAATTAAAATACAACATTTTTCACTATTCATTAAAAAATGAACTTTATCCGAAAAATTCCAAAAATCTACACAATGTAAATTTTGGTGTCCCGATTCTAAAGAAAAAATTTATTGTGTCAAATATAACACATAAAATTGTCAAAAAGTGGATTTAATAGAGGTTCACCATCAAAAGGTGGTTAATCGACCTTCAAATGAATATTAGAATGTTTACGCTTAAAATTTAATTCATTCACATATTTAATCCTCTAACATTTATTGTAAAAAGTAAAAATATTTGAAATATATATATAATCATTTTGTAGTTAGTTCTGTTCATTCCCTCCATTACAATGTCTAGGCGTTAACTACTGTTTAAAATAATATTATTTTATTGTTATAATGCAACGTAAGATTTCAAAGGAACTCGTTGTTGCGTATTGGGTAATCCATCAAGCATAGCGTTCCCTTTAAATTAATATTAACATTTTATTCACAAATAGGGATAAATATAAAACTGTCATATTCTTTATTTACCTAAGGTGTTACATGGTTGATAATTAGTTTTGATGATAAAATCTATATTTAGTTCTAGTTAATGGATTCTTTAAAACCATTGGTTTCAACTCAGATCAAGATCAAATACAATTATGAGTGTAATTACGTCATTTCATTCTACCTCCATTATTTATATCTTCGGTAGTTGTCAAGAGATAAATCTTCCATGATAGAAATGGAATACACTGACTTGGTAAGGTGATTGATTTCCACCTTGATGGACCTATTCCCGTTAGGTGTCCGTGGGATTCATAGGAAGAAATCCATAGTTATTTGTTCATTTTACATTCTAGTATGTGTAGTATTTTCATTATGCTCCTATAATTATTTTACTTAGCCTTGTATTTTTAGTTTACCAAACATCAATATATGAAATATTCAAGCAATAACATCATGTTATCCCAGAATATAAATTATTTCATATTTTTATAATTTTAATTGCCTTCTAGATGAATGGAAAAGGTTGATATATGAAAATCATCCAGAATATCCTTATTCAGTAATGGTTTTTATAAGAAACATATCTAGAATCCAAAACAATGAAATCCATGTTTATAAAAGGTGAAATCTTGGATTTTGGTTTCCTACATTTCTATCACCTCATCATTTTTCTAGTCATCCATGATCATATACATAATGTATAGTTAAAATATTATCTGTGAAATGTATGATAAATATCCTTTAACAAATCCCATTTCGATCCTTTTAATTTCCTATGAGATTGAATACCATTCACCCCTCACCTGAGATAGGGTTGCAAGATAATCTATACTCAAAGTATTTGTCACTTTGTTTTTCTTCCCATGATGGTAATGGATTAAACACCCATACTCATTTTTATATCAATACACCTTTATTGGTTCATGTTAATATTCATTTTTTAATAGAAACTTGATTATTTTATGATCCATACAGGTGTAACACTTGTCCCCAAAGAGATAATTTCACAAATACAATAAATTAAAAGTCACTACAGCAAGTTCTTGATCATGATTTTTGTAGTTTTGATTATGAATCATTAATTGGTAGAGGCATATGATAACATATTGTAAATTTTCATGAGTATACCACACAATAACATTTGGAATGCATCATTTTAAATAAAAAATGCATCCCCAATACTGGGTAATGTGATCACAAGTGCGATTATTAGCCCCCACTTCATATTTTTAAAAATTCCATTCATTCATCATCCCTTACCATTTATCTTATTTTGTGTACATGACAATGATTTGAATTTTAAAAAACATAAATTATATTTCAAATACAATTAAATTAAGATACACATATATATCACAAATAATGCGTTTTCTATAATTTTTTTACCTTTCTATTTTAATTATATACAAATATCACTTTTATAATGATATCATGGCCCATTAATGTTATTTTATCCAACTATAACTCACATTTTATATAATTTTCATAAATATTTTCTATTAAAATGGTATTTAGAAAAGTATTCAAATCATACTCCACTTCCTCCTTTATTTTTTAGTATATAATAATATCATATATAAAGACTAATAATTGTTTAGCCAATACCTAAAGTCTCCATTCATGAAGTCCAAGAAAATTAAAGGTGAATTATTGAGTCTAAATGAAATTAATATTAAATTAAAATTCTCATACCATGAAAAAAATATGTATCAGTGATATCCTCTATATCCACCCATAAATGATGATATCATTATTATATAAAATAATATGAGGAATATGGGGCCTTATATAGCTAATTGAACTAGTAACCACTTCATGGTACTATATACTTAAACTTTTTTGGGATTTTATAAAGATTGGTATAATCCATAGAGAGGCACATTGATGTATCCTTCTTCTTGGAATGCTATAAAGATGCACCCCATGGTGAAATACTTGGTTATATAAACCATTTATTTAAATTTAGATGTAATTATTTATTTATCTCCTCAATTACAAAAATATCTACTCAATATGGATTCTTTGTTATTTCTAATGATCTAGGTCCTTTATAAATTGAATATTTGACCAATTTAATCCAAGGTAAACCGAGAAATTACTTATGAAATAGTATTGTTAATTTCCTCATATTAACAATGATTACAAGGAAGATCTTTTCCATAGTCTCAATCATTTGAAAAGGATATTATTTCTCATAATTGAATAATATCCTTTTTTGAGATGATGGTACTGAAGTATATTCATCTTCATCCATGGAATTATATATAATCAATGGGTGATTTGTTATGACTAGAGTGATTTTATTCTCACAATTTTTTTGGATCTATATAAGGAAGTCAAATCCATTCTCTGAATTGAATAAAATTTACCTAAATAGAGGATCACAAGGTTATCTAATATATAAATAATAAATATTTTGATAGGATAGTATTTATATTTTTGGGTTTCAATAATTTCACCATATTTGATTCTAAACAATAACTCTACTTATATGATTTTCCTTTGGTTATGAAGAGTTCTAGTATAAATGTTTTATACAATAGAATTCATAAAACTAGAATCAAAATATATGTACAATATTTTTAAATGAATATATCAAGTACTTATCAACACATTATTATTTGGAACCACATACATAGTTTTGATGGTATATGATTTCCATTTTTCTCTAGCCATATAAATTTTTACCATTTGTTGTTTTAAAAATAATTCACTTATGGATTTTTACCATCATTTCCATATTAATTTAAGTAGAAACATTGAAAAACAGGTCACATTAGTGATATTCTCTTATCAATAATTGCTAGCTTGGTTCCCCTCCTTCACACACCTAAAGTATTTCATTAACACCTTTAGTAAATTTTTGGGATGATTTAGTCTTTACATTTGACAAGTGAGATATTGATATTTCATTCCTACATTATATTTCTCCATTATACAACTAGAATAAAACTACATTTTCATTTTCCTATCCCCCTAAAAATCATATGATTTAGTGATATCCATTTTGAATTTTTAGGGAACATTGGACTATTTCTTCATAAAATTCAATGTCACAAATTTTTAATACTTCTATTTAACTCATCTTTGGCCCACAAAATAAGTGGTAAAAATTAAATTTTGGGGAAATGAAATGATTGATATATATCCTGAATTTGTCTTGATTTTTTACACATGTTCCCCGATGGAGGCATTATCTATTTTTATGAGGTGAATGAAGTCACTCTACATTTTTGATCCTAAGAGTGAGAGGAAAATATTTGTCAATTTGTTTCTAAAAATTCTTTCCACTCAAGAACTTGGATATATTGCTAAGGAATTTTTTTATTGAATAAACTATACCATTGAATATAATATCCTAATATATGAAAAACAACCAGCACAACCTTATCCTTCACACATCATTGAATGATTTAGAAGATATTTTCAATGGATTTTATCAGTTGTTCCATGATAAAAGGATCATAACATACATTGAATATTGGAGGCCTTTATCACATCATGGTTATAATTGGAACTTTTTCATTAATAGGGGGATTAAGGAATTCCTCCTAATTAATTTTTCTTATAAAATATATAGTCAATAGAGTGAGTATTTTATTGATTTTTACAACCCTTTCTCCAATTTTGTTGGGCATTCCATTTTGGAATACATCAAATTTCCCATAACATTGGTTGTTGACACAGTTCCTCTTATATTCATTAACTCAATATAACAAAGTTAAAAATATGACTAATTATTTTGAAACAATTAAACTCATAAAAGAGAAAAATAAACATTATTTAGTACACCGAACCTCCCTGAGAGGGGGGAGGATGAATCAGGGTCTCGCCATTTTATCACAAAATGAGGGATCTTGTTCCCACATTGGTAGGAACTTGTTTAAACATATATTATGGATATATGTAGTAATTAAAAAATTAACATGCAAAAAGACACCATGACATTTTTACTTTTTTCCCCACAAAGGTCAAAGTCCACGAAGCATACAGAGATATATTGTTAGTTTTACCAAAGTTCACTAATCTTAACTAGCCATGTTTTATAGTGGTTAGGGAACAATCACTATTTCCTAGGAACACTAACATGTCAAAAGGTCAGGGATGGTCAATGCATCCCTGAGATCACCTCCATCAACTTATATTACTTCTTCTTCTTTTGTGCAATAATTGATTGAACTGCAAATTCTTCTTCTACTCAACCAAAATCCCAACCACCTATGTAATTTTTTGGCAATGATGATCAGATCCCTGGGCATCATAAGAATCAAATTCTTATCCTTCTTTTCTTTTCATATATTAATGTGATCATGCATGTTGAATTTTTGAGATCATCATCCTTTCATTCACATATTATTCTTCTCCACACACGTGATCCCACTTTCCTGTATCATTCTATAAATTTTTTAATGTATGAATGTTCATGAAAGAGATAATTCATGTGATGTAATAAAAAAACACACTGTCTACATCCTCTTGTATGTTCACAAACCCAAATGGTTATAAGACATTTCATGCAGACACTACCTCTTCCTTTTCTCCTTTTACAAATAATCCAAATTTCTCATGTCATGCACATGAATTCTAGGGTTTCATGGATGTTCCCAAAATAAATCTTCATACAATATTTTACATCACCAAAAACATCACCCCTTCAATATGAAATTTTTTTCCACAAATAAAGAAAGAGGATGTTTACCTTTTCTTCATGGGCTCATCAATCTTCTTCATGAAAGGGATTCATAGATATTCTACGATTTAGACATGTGTTTCATCATCACATAGAGTGTGTAGATCTCTCTATATTCATTAAGCACTATAAGGGTCTTTTCACACCAGTTGCATGTCCATTGTTCTCCTTCCCATAAATGGTGTGGATTTTCTTTATGGAACCAAAAGGGGCCACAAGACTTATACTTTGTAGGAAATTTAGAGAGATTATATCACATTTATAAGTCATTAATGATCCTATATTATTGAATCCTTGATGGCTTATAAGCCTCCCTTCCCCTTCAAAAAAAATGGTGAACCAGGTATTGATCTATTTTTGGAATGAGAGCACTCAGGTATGTGGAAGGAATCATCAAATCCTCTGGTCAGGGATTCAATTTTAATAGGAATATAAGATATCTTTTTCATTTTAAAATTTCACTTGATATTCTATTAAGATCATCTCATTTAATGTTATAGATCTATTTCTTCAAAAAAATCTTTAATTGTGGGTGTGAAATATGTCTCATATCTTTGTTTTTCCTTTTTCCTTCTCACAACCTTCTCCAATTCTATGAAAAGATAACTTTCATGTGATGAGGATCACATGAAAATATCCTTCATGATTTCATTAGCTCAATAACATGGCCACACAAATTCTCTTGCTTTGTCTTGGTATGAACATAACTATTTGGTTTCATCCATCAAAATGTAATTGCATCCATGATCTCATTACTACCAAGCAACCAAAATGCATGGAATATTTTCTTCAATAGTGTCTAAAAGATTGATCAATGTGGTGCGGGTTCATATCCAATGTAATGGATCATCGAGATCCCATCAGCATATTGGAGGTTGATGATGATGGAATGGATGCTCCACAATCATTAGATTAGTACTAATTGGACATGAATGGTCAGTATTAGATGGTGAAGCATAGATGAGAATAGCGTACAAGATTACTTGTGGGATTCGATGAATGATTGATATCACTCCCGTGTTTTTTAAATGATGAACAGTATCAAAAAATTATGCCACACATCAAATACAATATGCTAGGAGGATATAGTGTAAGTATCAACCCACTCATTCCACTCCCTAGATTACTCATTCACTCTCCAAGTTACTTTCTCATACCATGTTCTTTATGGGTGTGCTCTACTCCCATTCTCTAGGTTGTATTTGTCCCAACTATACATGGGCCTTTCCCAATGAGCTCATGCCACCATAACATGGCCCCTCATACAGGCGGCCAGCTAGCTGGCCGGTGGGCTTCCCTTTGGTGCGGTCAACCATGAGTCCAACATGTTCCCTTAGATGAGGCTTACTTGATAGCTGGGCTGGATTCCCTATTTTTAAGTAAATCCATATTTAAACCAACTATTCAACATATGTGCATGACCAAAATCATGCTTCTAACACCAAACCCATGCATGGACACATAGTACATTAATAATTAATGGAAACTTAGTTCATTAAACATGAATATCCATTTTGTACTTTAAACATGCATGCACACCGTAGCCTCTTCCACCATCTCATTCTTTATTCATCATCAACCATGATTCACATATCTTATCTCTTTTTCATAATCATCCTTAATTAATATTAGAGATCCATATACATTTGGAATAACATTGAATATTGTAGAAAAGAAATACAACCAATTTGCAAGTTTTCCCAAAACCTTAGAGGGATAACTCATAAATGAAATATATTCCTTGACCAATGAAATCATAGGCATGAATTTTTTTTATACATTGTTTATTTCCAAAAACAATTATGTGAATTTTTATTCCCTTAATAAAGGTTCATAAGGATCGTGATAATTTAATAAATAATAAATCTAATATTTTTCAAACTACTTCCCTACCGAGACATATTTTCAAGCACCTATTTGTGATCAATATCATCTTAATATGTGGTTTTTGGGTTACTACCAATTGGTACATCTTTTATCGATATACATCAACATGTAGTGTTTAGGAAGATTTGTGTTTTCTCTAAAATAATAGACACTATATTTTTTGAAAAAAACTAATGTTTTTCTTATACTTATTCTTATCCTTAAAGAATTTGATAGAGGTTTTAAATCGGAATCCCATAAATTTCTGGATTTTCCATTGACACTAAATATGAAAATATATATTTTAATATAATTTACTTCATTATATAATATATATATATAATAAATTATTAAAACTTCTAAGATCATGAGGGATAGATTGTTTTTTGAAAATAGGTACATATAATGAAAAATTGAAATGAAAGTGCAACAACATTTTTGAAAACATATTTAGAATTCCCTAATAATACCATCATTATTACATAACTTCTAGAGATAACCATGGGAAGCACATATGAATGTGAGGATCTATAAATCATAGAATTGGAATAAAAAATCATAGAATATGTTAAATTCGAACATACGGGAAAATAGATATATAATTGTAATATATGAGGGGTTAGAATCATACTCTTGAATACCTAGGAAAGATATAACAGGATTTCATAAAAGAAACATGGGAATGTGGGAAAAATATAAAAATTTAAATAATAAACATAATTTAAGGGTAACATCCAAGAAAACATGACATAGAGTATGTAGGATAAACTCTTAAGAATTATAAAAGTAATATCATGATATTGAAACATTACCTAATGCAATAGTGTGATGTAGAATTTAAATCCCACATGTCACATTCATATCATATACATTTATAAGTGTACCGAACAAATAATGAAACATAGGATCATATTACATCACATTTATTACCATGATAAAGGAATATAGAAATAAATGATTATAAGTACTAATAAATGAACTATAGTTACATGTATGTGAATAACCTTATGTGGATATGGGGATGGGTATTCATTATATAAAAGTTTGGCAAGAAATATGACTTGGAAATTTCAGCACCATAACATGGTACATAAAAATTAGTGGGAGTATTAATGAAATAAAAATTGGTATCCCAACACACTTTAATTATTATGTATGTAATAGGGATGTGAGAGACATATCAAAAAATTGAAAAGTAAGATAAAACATGGAAAAAGGATAAACATGGTTCTTGAATAATGAGGAGAAGGATATGATACCTTACCTAGAGAGAATCCTTTTAAAATATTGAGTGAAATTTCCTAAAATCTTGGGGAACCATTAAGGTATTTAGAGAGGTATTATTATATTAATTTTTCATTAAAATGGTTTTTAGTGAATTGGAAGGGGAGGTTGGGTGTGTTTAGATTGAAAATTTTAAGATGTATCTTTATTAATTACCAAACAATGTTTTTGGACTCTATTTGATAATGATATCAAATACTCAAAAATTTCAAAGGGTTTTAATGATGGTTTCTTCAATATTGGAGTTTTTTTAATTAATTAATGTTGATAATAATGGAAAATTACAATCAAATCCTTAGTGAGGTTGATGTGATTCTGGATTATTGAGCATTAATTTTAAATTCATAAAATGTAATATTTTTTGGAAGATTCATAATAAGTTTAAAAAATAATAAAATATCCAAAAAACACATTAATTTAAATTATAAATATATATTTGGTCATAGATATGTTTTATGCATATGGTTCATCACATTTGGATCATTATGGTGTCACAAGAGAGACTATATGTTATACCATTTTTAGTTTTTATATAAAAATTCAAATATCTTTGAAAACTAGGAAAACATCATTTTAGAATAATTTCAATGTGATGATTTTATAAATATTTTTCATTTAATAAATATAATTCAATAAATATTCTATTTTATATTTATGAATAATAATCACTATATATTTAAAATATATATATTTTTTAATAATTATTTTTTGAACCATATTTAAAATAAATATGTAATTGAAAAATTATATTCTAAATTATTTTTAATAAACATTATTTATTAATGATTATTTATTGAAATATCATTATTTTCAATAATTCAGGATTTCATTAAAAGGATTGTGTTTATTAAGACAATATATTTCCCAACAATAAAAAAATCATCTTATTAAAATATTTTTTTTATGAAAATAAATATGCAAAAATTAAAAAATGGTATTAAATAATGGATGAATGTAATCAATTTTTGTTATAAATAAATATAAAAATTAATATTTATTGGGTCAAGACACATATATCTTTATTATATTAGTGAATTATCTTTAGATAAGTTTTCAATCATTATATTTTTGTTGGGTGGATAAAATACAATGTTGGCCTTGAATTAAATGAGCCTGAAATTATCTCATAAATGGTTTCAATCATAGTTCATTTTTTGATTCTAATATTTCAATTTTTTGAGGGAAAATAAAATTGATTTCATCTCCCATGGAAGCTCTGATATTTTGTCATCGTAGGGTACAATCATACTGGTCGAGGTTGTCTCTTCATCCATCTATGTTGTCACAACCCGTCACCTGGTGCCTGAGCCGTGACTACCCTAGGCCCCCCTCACGATGTCCAGGGTCTTGTGACTAGTTTTGAAGGAATCATTAATTACATGGGATGAATGTTTCTAAGTACCAATACACATGCACACATACATACGCATCCAAAACAAGAATTCATAAGGGTAAACAAGAATTCTAATAAGACAACCAATATGAGTAAAAGTATAAAAATAGTAAGTAAAGGGGCCATAATAAAATCCCAAAAATAGTAAATTACAAGTTCTTAATGTATCTCTGTAAAAAAACCAACCCGAAGGGTAGGTGATTGGGGTGTTTCCTAAAGTTGTATAAGTACTCCTCATCTATCAAATCTCATTGGGAACCACCTAGTGCTGGACAATCAAGGTCTATGTTGAGGCAATTTTCATCTGTACAAGACACAACACACGTGGTTGGAGCATGTGTAGAGGTAAGTAACATAATAATCGGTATGGACCCCAAAAAACAAAAGCAATACTACTAAGGAATGTCCGCACCAATTAGACTACCAAAGTGGTACATGAGGTATTGCCTCAAAAATGTACAGCATAGAGAGAGAGTAACAACAGTTAACGAAAAAATTTATAACCTAAAGTAAAAAAAAGAAAATCTATTTTTCGTAATGAGGAACATATTGTAATGTCATGGGACTCATCCTTGATGTGTCACCATGGTCTAATAAGACACATAGCAACACTCGTTTGCTGGGCCACTGTGTTCCGCTCATTAGTTGGGCCACATATGTCCGCTCTTCTGCTAGTCCACTAAGGTCCTCTCATCACTAAGGTTTGTGGGTTTATCACATATTGTGTCCTAGATTCTGGGAAAATATACCTAAGTTGTGTTTCATCTTCCACTAAAACTCACCGAGAGTATGTAAAAAAGAACCATCTCGTCACTATGGTCCCAACGCCGCAAACATCTCATCATTCAGATGCACTGTTTGGATGTTTTACCTATTTCATTTAAAAGGGTCTAGTTGTGTCCGGGTTCAGGTAGTCCCAGTCGGACTGGCCCGACCTGGACTAAGGTCCACAGACCCAACCCTGGTCTATCATGGTCAGCTAGGTAGAGTGTCTAGCCCACGGGGCCATCAGTCTATCCCACCATGCGAAGGGTTCAGCCAGCTTGTCCAATTTTCTGAACAGGTGGATTGTTGTTCCGACATAATGGGCCTCAGGTCTGGCCAGCTGGCCCACACGGGGTGGGATGCCTTATCCCGCCCATCCCACTGTGATTTAGATATCATGCCATGCCTAGAAAAAAATGCAGTTGCTCCATCTACACTTAGACAACATTGCAGTTTCATAGCATGGAAGCCCCACATGACACCACGGGCCCCACCTATCATGGTCCCACTGGACTGAGGCCCTCTAGCCATGTGTTGTGGCTTATTGTAGTATACATCGAGGACTTATCACTGGAAGTTGACAGTGGCCCCTTTCGCTGCACTGCATCAAATGCCATGGTGACCTCCACCACCAGTGTGCGCCGCCACCCACACGCGGTCGCCATCGCCGGTGTCGGCTCACTAATGGTTTCTTCCAAGGGCAACTAGACATGATCTGTTAGTCCCATCTCTAATCTGTGAGTGCCTTCAAGATCCTCTGTTCATCTCCATCACTACTATGTTCACCATGATTAACTCGCCATCGACATGGTTGTTCGTTCATGAAATATACAACAACTCCCCCAATTGAGGGATCAAAGCCATGATCATGTTGACCCAATCCCTACGTATTAGACATTAAAAACACGTTCGGAGGCTATTTATGAATCTATCATGGATAACTATGATTTAAAACCATGAGATCAAAAACCCTATTGCATAAATGATCGATCTACGGGTCACCTATTCATGGGATGACATAAATTCCTCACTCAAATCCATGTATGGGAAAAATGAAATTCATTAAGACTAAAACCCCTACATCGATGTTGCATCGTTCATTAGTGAAGATCTATCCACTATCGTTCGTAATTCCTCAATCCGATGTTATTGGCAGTTTGTCGATCGTCCTTCATCAATGACATATCATAAATTATTCATAGAAATACAATAATGTGATAAAAATATTGTATTTAGTTATCCCATTAAATGGATAAAATGCATTTCATCATTTCTATTACACTGAGTCGATGTGTTGTTACACTCTTTCATTTATGAAACATCATTTATGAAAAATCATAAATGATATGCTTGGGTTTCAATGTTGTAACATTTCTGAAAAATTTTAAATACGAATTAAATAAACTAAAAGTTTAGTTTATTTTTCCTTGAGAAATTTTTATTATATTTTTCATGAAATATACAAAAAATAACATTTTCCCTTGACATGTGTTGTTCAACGTTAAGTATTTACTCATGTAAAGTCTTCATTCTGGATGCAACCATTCCCTTAGATTTTTAATCCAGGAACATGATTAGTTTTTACGAGAAATGTATATGAAATTTTTTTTAAATAAACTTAAAAAATATCAAACACTTATTCTGAGCTCACCGAGACTTATAATCATGTTCTGTCTAAGAACCAGGTCTCAAAATAATACCATATAGTTAAAAATTTTAAATTGAATTTCCAGGACATTACACTCTCCGCATATCAAGGCTTGGTGTACTCATATGTCAAAACATGGTCTAAACAAACAAAAGGCGGTACTAACCCACTCCCTAGTACTCTCATATAGATTCCCATGGTGCCACCAAATGCACACCAGAGGAATTGACAGTCCACAAAGTAATTCCTTCTATCTATCCTTAATATCTACTAGGAACTAAGCAAATATCACCATGTTTTCAATGTCCATCTCACCTCAGTTGATTACATGTGATGGAACACGTACATACATCCTCATATGCGATAAGTGAAAGAAATTATACACCTAATGAATCTATGGGGGATTATATAGGTTATATTCCACCTCACCATCTCGGATTAGAACATTAAAAATTTCCAATGAATCTCAGAGACAACATGACGCCCCAAAAAATATCCATGATCCCAGCAGAGGTGAGACCCCATGAAACACATTTCATCATTCCTCATAATCCACAGTCCTACATATTCTATCATTGAATGACTTCTACCTAATCTGTGCAGTCCTCGTCCACTTTTTGATGATCTGAACCTTCTTGGTGGTAGCCCATACTAACTTGGGACCCAAGAGTGATGACTCCCCTAGGGCTGTCTAGCATAATGGTGATCTACAAGGTCTCCCATATTGATCCTATAATGGAGACATACTAATATTTTATTGTGGTTTTTTACGTGAAATCCCCCAGAAATAGGTAATACTTTCACCTGCGACCAATGTCCAAGATTCAAGAATGATTAATTTCCTCTAAAACTTGAATATTCTTCTCTGTCTGACCATCTGTCTGGGGACGAAATGCAATTCTCAAATGTAGATGAGTCCAGAACACCTCCTGTAATCCCTTACATACCTGTTATGTAAATAAAGAATCATGTTCTAACACGATTGTCAAGGATCCCCATGAAGCTTCACTGCCTTCTGAATGTAGAGGCTACCAAAGCTCTCTATTGAACCCTACCACTAGATGGGTAGGAAGTGGGCAGACTCTGTTAGTCGATCAACAATTACCTAGTTTGTATGGTTCCGTCTAGATGTGTAGGGTTTTCCCATCATTATTTCAATAGTTATACCATCCCCCTTCCAATCTGGTACATCGAGTGGATGAATCAATCATTCTAAAACCCAATGCTTTGCCTTCACATGATAACAATTGAGGCACTACAAAACAAACTCTACCCCTGCCTTCTTTACACCCAACCACCATTACTGACATCTTAGATCATGGTACATCTTCTTCACTCCTAGATTTATCTACAAAGGGGAGCTGTGGAACTCCTTTAGAATCTCCTGTCACAATTCCACTGTTAAAAATTGCACCCTCTAAAAAAAATGTTCTCCCCACCTATTGAATATCCATCATGAGCCTTTCATGAGAATAACGGAGCACATCAGGCCTGACAGTCAATATACAAAAGTTCTGCCTCCCTAATCATTATATGAGTGGGGTAGTGGATACCATCGATCCATGATATACTGCTCCATATTAATACACAAAGTATATCATCATCACAGCAAACAAACCCAATGATTCACTCAGTAAATTCAAACTGGATCTCTTACTGAGCACTCCCATCTGCAATTTTTCCATATTAGGAGTATGTAATATCTTAAAGTCATTGTCTATGATTAAATTTAGCCACCAACACTACCTCAACATCACGTCCTTCTAGGAGAATATACACCTGAGTCTTTTGTGGATAGTTTAGACGGTAAACCTCTATCCCATAAAGTAGTTCTACCACTTTGTGAAATCAAAGACCACTAATGCTAGCTCTGTGTCCTTGGTCATGTAATTCTGTTCATTCTACCTCAAAATCGATGAACTGTAGTCGATCACTGCCTGCCCTTTCCTTAGGACAAAACCCAATCTGGTCCTTGACCGGTCAAATAATACTACCTTCCCAAATCCATCCTTTGGTAGTCTCAAGAAATCGATACTCATTATTCTCGGCATTATCCATTGAAAACTATGTTAGAACAACTACATCCACATTATGGATTATCCCATTTCCATTAATTCTGACAAGGTTGTTGCTACAAACTAAAATCTAGGAATGAGCCTCCGGTAGTATCTATCCAAACCCAAGAAACTCTGCACCTCAGTCATGTTCCTAGGTGGTTCCAAATCAAGCACCACATCTATTTTTGTGGGAACCACTATAAATCCAGCCTCTAAAATGACGTGTACTTGAAGGTGAACCTCTAGAATATTTAACTGAAACTGTTTGATCTTCCCATAAATCTATTTCTCCCGATGTGTATCTAGAACTATCCACAGGTGTGTAACATGTTCCTCCTCGTACTTCGAGTACACTAAGATTTCATCAATTAATCCCTTGCGAATCAGCCAAGGTAAGGTCGAAAGATAATTTCCATGAGTTCAATGAATAGTAATGGGGAATTGGTCACACCAAAAGGCATCACCAAGAACTCATATTGGCCATATCGACATCTGAAGTCTATCCTTGGTATATATTCAACCTGTAAATGAAGGTGATGATAGCCTGTTATGAGGTTTATCATTGATAAATATCTTGTTCCGTTCATATCATAAAATAGGTAATAAATCCTAGCCAATGGATACTTGTATTCACAGTCACATGATTCAGGCATTAGAAGTCCACACACAACCTTAGACTCACATCCACCTTCTTAGAAAATAATACTGGTGTTGCCAATAGTGAAACACCATTCCCTACAAATCCCTTCCTCCGAAGATCATCCAGCTTTATCCTCAAATCAAGAAGTGTTGTAGGACCCATCTGATATGCTGGTGTGGATATCAGTGTCATCTCAAGGTACAATTCAATGCAGATGTGAACATCCTAGAGAGGGGGTAATCCTAGAACATCCTCATGAAAGATGACATTTTACTCATCCAAAATGACTGAAAGTGAGTACTCTTCTCATCCACGGTACAGATTGTGAGGCTGCACAACTGGTGAGTGATCAGCTTCACCCTTCTCTGAGAAATTCCATCCTGTACTGAAAACATTCCACTTTCGCCAGTAATGTAAATCCTAGTCCCATCTCCATCGACACACCAATCTCTACACCTAAAATAGTCAATCTGAACTTAGACTATATATAACCATTTTATAACTAGAAGGAAATCATAAGGCCTCAATGATGCTAATAGTAGATCCATTCTGAAGATATCACATAAAAGAGTAATCTCACACTATCTGTAGTAGTGTGTGATCATCAAATCCCTCCTATAGAAATCTATATCCATAAAGATTGTGAAAATGACTACACTAAAATATCTATGATATGAACAAGGTCCATGATAAAAAAAGAGTAACTAGATCCAATGAGTATAAGAACTAAAACTAATGTGGATTAGACACAGATCATACCTCTAATCATCTATGGAGCACTGGGGTTATACTCCTCTATCACTGGAATATGTCCATGCCCATATCCACTAGCTCTCGGAGCCCATGGTGGACCACCTGGGCGGGTGGTAGCATATCAAACCTCTAGACACTACTTGTCTCTCTTCGTTGTCCCCTTAGAAATCTACCTCCTTGCAGACCAACCTGCTCAACCCTCTGACTCTACCTCAATGGTCCCTCGACCATCTGATGATCATCTGTTTGGTGATTCGGACAGTCATGAGCCCTATGTCCCTAACCACCATAATAATACTAAACCTTATTTCCCTATAGAATCCCTCATCCTTAGTTGCCTCACAAAAATGATCCTGGGTCCTGGTTTTGTCCATAGACGTTTTTTACCTGATTGGGTCTCTGCATAAGCTGGCTCCTATTCATCGTCGAAGGCTCTACTACCTGGTGTCTACTACTAGCTCCTTTTGTTGGTGCATGCTCTACCAAGAATATCTCTATCAGTTGAGATCACTCTATCACCCCAGCTTGAGTAAGAATTCTTAGCTATACCATGGACTCCCTGATCTGTCGATGTAGTCCTTACTCAAATGACCAAGCCCAGAATAATGGGTCTCGCACTATTACTATGGTGTAGTAAAAAATCCCATTGAATCTCATTTAGTACTATTCCAATTTGAAGCTACACTATTGTAGGTGTATTAGCTATTATATTCTCACTGGGGGCATTGTCGCTGGAAAGATATCCTCTCGGAAGAGGTTCTCATAGTCTGTCTATGTGAGGGTCGCCTCGTTGTGCGTATGGATCGTCAAGCTCCACAATCTCCCCATTGATCCCTGAAGAAGGCTCATGGTTAAGATCACAATCTGGTGGAGAAGTTTCCTCACAAGGGGAATGAATCATGGAAATTCCACTAACCAATCCTCAAACACTTGGGTTTATTTTCACCCTTGAACCAGGGAGGTCTCTACCTCTAGAACGGATGTAAGGCACTGAGCCGGTGTTTGTCCTCTACCAGTGTTTTTTTATAATAATCATATCAATGTGTGGTTGAAACACTGGTGCACATACAATAGGTTACATATATAATATTGATCCTTTTATTGATGCCTCATCACTAGTCGTATCATCCTCATGGTCATGCAACAAAATCATGGTTGGATGTCTGTGTGGTGGCATCCTGGAACAGATCAAAATGAACAGCTGTCAATAGATTATACCTGGTGAGATGAATCTAACTCTAGAAAGACATAAGACCACCCTAAATTCCTATATGATTCATGCAACCGGTATATTCATGTACCATGTCTAAAAGAATAATTCAATGTCTTGTTGTATGGATATGTTGGTCATCACACCAACACTGAACTCCCCAATTCTGAATGTAGAACTTGAAACATTTAATATTATTGACACAATAAACAAAAGACTCATGGTGTTTAAGGTAGAACCAACATCCTATGATACCACTTTGTTATGAATGTTCGACCAGGACCTGTGTCATGACTACGAAGAGCCCACCTACGGATGGCCAATGGCTGGAGACTACTGCCTACGTAATTATACAATATGTGGGAGGAATTTCTCATGAGAACTTGTATGAACAGACAAAGACAGAAAAACACATCCAGACCCACAATGCAGAAGATTTGAAAAGTATACCACTATGACAACCATTGAGAGTAAAAGAAAAAAATTGGAAGTAAAGGGGACAATATAAAAACCCAACAAAATGGAATGTACAAGATCATGAATTTTTTCTATAGTAAACCCTACCTGAAGGATAGGTGATGGTGGTGCCACCTGATGTAATAGAATTAATCCTCATATGTAGGATCTTACAGGGAACCACCTGGCACTGGACCACCACGGTCTATATTGAATCTTCTATCATATGTACATGAAACATCACATGTAGGAGATGCCCTTTGGGTGGAGCCTGTGCATGGGTGAGTAACAAAATACTCAGTATGGACCCAAAATAACAAAGGTAATACCACAATGGAATGTATGAAAAAATTTGACTACCAAAGACGTATAGAAGTTGTATCCTCTAAATGTATAGTCAAGAGAGAGGGTTTCTAGGGTGAGTTCACAATTGTATAACCTAACGTATATAAATCAAGACTATTATTCATAATTCTGAAAATCTTGTACTACTGAGGAATGAATCCTCGACGAGTAACTATTTTATTATGTGCCACTAAGTTCCCATATTCTTCTGAGCCACAATGGATCACTCTTCTGTTGGCCTCTGAGGTCGGGTCATCTACCAGGCCACATAGGTCCACTTGTCTACAAGGCTAATATGGTCTGCTATTCTGCCAGGCCACTAAGGTCTGCTCGACTTTTGTGTCACTAAAGTCCACTCATCTAAGAGGCCACTGAGATATGATCATATTCTGGAACACTAAGGTCCACTTGTCTAAAAGTCCACTGAGGAACTATAATCCGATGGACCACTATGTCCGCTTGTTTTCTAGGGTACTAAGGTTCACTCGACACTATGTTCTGCTAGGATCCTTCGCTTAATGTACTTGATTCTGGAAGAATCTACTTCTCAATCCATTTTTTGTATTTAAACAACAATGAAAATCAACTTGGATTATTTCAAAAGTACCTTCTCATAACGATGGTCCAAACACCATAAACGACTCGTCAATCAGACCCATAATTTGGATGTTATTCCCATTTTAACAAAAAGGGGGTGGTGGGGTCTCAGAATAGTCTGCTCGGTCCTGCTGACTCAACCTGTATCCAAGCCAACCCATGATGCCCAGCATAGACTGGCTGGGCATTCATGGGCCCTGGTGGGCCCACTTGTCCTCCTAGGGCATCCCACCTTCTCTATCCCATCTCACTGTGAGAATACTATCTTTCCATGTCCGAACGTGATAATAGTATCCAGAAGGCCCACCTACCATGTTCCCTATGGGCCACGTCACTCTAGTTGTGTCACACAGCTCGTTGCCTTATCCAATGAGGACCCACCATCAAAATTTTTCTTTCCACCCCTGTCATTGACCAATAGATGATTCTGTGGGGACCTATAACACCACGATGCATTGCTGGTGAAAACTGCATCTCACACGTGGCTACTAGCTGGCATCACCTCCATTTCCAGAGTGACGATAGTTTATTCCATGGGACACTAGACATGATTGTGTAGTTTTTTCTTCAATATGAGAGCCCCTTCGGGGTCCTTGTATAGTCACCATCACTACTATGGGCTCCAAGATTGACTTTCCATAAATCCATGGGAACAGTAACATAGATCATAAGAACTCCCCCAACGAAGGGTCCATGCCTTGTTCCTGTCAGCCCGATCGCTTCGAACTAGAATATGAAAACAAGTATTTAAGAGATTTTGGAATATAACATGGACAAGCCAGATTCAAAACCCCAAGATCAAAAACCACCCCGCATATGTGATTGATTCACGGGTCACCTATTCATGTGATGAATTTCATTATATGGTCAAATCCATGAATGTAGAGAATGAAAATTCATTTAGATTCAAAAACCTACCTTGAGGATTGATCGTTCATTGGAAAAGATCACAATGCATTCATTCATTGTTCCTCAATACATCATTGGTGGAATTTCGTCAATCATCACTCTCCAATTACAAATCCCCAATGGTTTAGAGCAATAATAGATTTTTCCAATAATCCCATATTCAGTTAAAACATTATAAACAGAAAATTCATTTAAAAATTTATTTTACACTGAGCTGAAACATCGTTACACAATTTCATTTAAGAAAAAACATATCTATTATGCTCGGGATGCAATGTCGTTAAATTGAAAAAAAAAATTAAAAATACAATAAAATAAATGAAAAGATTATGTTATTTTCTATTTAGAAAATTTTAATATATTTTTCAAAAAAATTAGGAAAAATAAATTTCTCCCCCAACCTATTCTGGTTTAGGTTAAATTACTCATTATATAAACTCATCATTCCAGATTCAACGATTCTCTTATTTTTTTAATCACGACACCCATTTAGATGCTTCCAAAATAGTGTAACATTGATATATTAAATAAATATAAAAATGATAAAACACTTTCCAGGATCACCATGCCTCATAAATAAGTTCCTTCACAGCACCTGGTTAGGAAATAGTCCCTTTTGATTTAAAAACATACATGGACTTTCTAGAACATTACATATTTCAAATGGATATTCTCATTATGATTAATATTTTAATCATAATATTTACAATAAAATAGATATATAATCATTGGTTCTGATGAATAATGATATTTAAAATTTGGAAGACCATAAAATTTTTCAAAATATCCAATTTATTTCACATGTTTTCTATAACAACATTTCATAATAATGAATTTTATGAGTTAAAATAGAATTTCATTTATATATTTCTAGGTCATTACTCGTAAGTCAAAATGATATAAATCTAAATTGAAAATTACATTAAAAAATATCGAAGTATGTCTTATGAAAATCATTAATCATTACCCTCAATAGATGAAATCAATATTGAAGTTAACTCACATTAAAATAATGATCCTTCCACAATTAATCAGATAGATAACTGATTTGATATTGAATAAATGTTTTCAAAATAATGATATTTTCATATTCCCAATAATCATTGAAAAGACATGATGGACCTTATTTCATCTTAATAAAAGGAACATGAACACCATATAGTTATGAAAAATGGTGTATGAATCACTTATCATGTTTATCATGGATTATATTCTTCAATTCATGTGATGTATTCAATGATATTCTTTATAATCTTAAAAATAGTAGTACCAACATGTATGACTTATATTTGAAACACAATTTCCCGATTCCTATGATGAAAATAAATGTATTTATAATATAAATCAAAATATTCATAAATTATATGAATCTATTTAATGAATATTTCATCAAAAACCATCTGATATAAATACCACTCTTAAACCGGTAGTATAACTCGAAAAATTGAATTAATTTTCATTAGATATTAATATTCACCCTCACACCAAAATATGATCAAACGATGATTAATAATTTAAAATTTCACTTCACATCATTTGAAATTGGTATGGGCTTATAAAATAAAAGAAAACCCATGAAAAAATAACATAAAATTCAAATAAAAAGATACTAAAAATAGTTATGTGAATAGTTTTTGTAAAAAATATACTAAAGATGTGATATAGATAGGAGATGTGTACAACATACCACTGGGTAAGTTTACTGATAATTCAACATATTATCATTGATGTGGTGGTGTTACACAGAAAATTATTCAGATATAAATTACTGAATAGGTTTAGAATAAAAATACACTATTACAAAAGGATTTCACTCCCATATTAATTTTGAGTTAATGCATACATAATTTTCAAAGGTTCTCATTAAATGGTAATTTATTAAAAACATCATAGAAAATAAATTCGTATGGAGGATGAAGTGTTTGTCGCAAAAAACTATTTTCAGTGGAATTATCTCTTACTCATGGACTCTTTTATACATTTAAAACATGTTTTTGAAACATTTCTAGGAGTGATAGTGACACTACTAGTAACCCTCATAAATAATTGTTCATTAATTATGGAATGATTCATTGATTTAAATCTTCATTATTTGGGTACATTGGAATTTCTGTCATCCATAGAGATAGTTTTTATATGGTATTGGAACCAGGACTAATAAAGGGTTTCCTATATAACCCTATGAAGGGAATAAGATCCCAAATATTTTCATAACACTTGAAATGAAACATAATGTCTTTTATGTTCATATAAAACGATACCTCCATGTAGTTTAGTTTCATTATCAAAGGATAAATAAGATATATGCTAAAAATAGTGGTTAGTTTTTGATATACACATATGTATCCATTTCTAGATGATTGATAGATAATATAAACTAATGATATTTTGTACGTATCACTAGGAATATGAATTAGTGAAGATATACCCTATCATAACTATGACCCAATGATGATGAGATGAATGGAACAAGAATAAATATGTCCCTATAGGCCAGGGAGTGATTATATTTGAAATATGTACAAAAAAGTTTCATAATTTTGGATGTAATTTTGTTTGGATTGATAATCATAGATGAATCCTACATATTCCACATAAACATTAATAAAATATTGCATAGATCAAATGAAAGTATTTAATGTCATGTGATCATAATGTATACATGTTCCTAGCTTTAATCATATCATAATCTAATTTCTTTAAACTAGAAATCCCATTCATCCATCCCATAATATTTTTTTATTTTTATTGTTTTAGATAATTAGGTCATAACCCTTAAAATACCATTATATTATGAAGAAAAAAAATTATTTAGTATTAATTTTACTCAAATATAAAAACATTAAAATAAACGATGTTTTATTTTTATTTAAATTCATACCGTCTTTAGGCATGATTTTTATTTTTTTTCATATACAGCGTTCAACCTATAGAAAAAAAATAAAACATGGGATGAGAAAAAAAAGCATCAGTACAATACATAAGAAAAAAATTTAGTAATTTTACTGGAATTATTAAAACCCATGAAATGATTACCTTTATCATAATGTCCATTCAGTGAATGAAATAAATCATTTCCACATGAATAACACCCACAAATTTTTAAATAATCAAAACCATTAAAAGTCACTATATGAAAATAACAACCCATTTAGTTAACATAGAGTAATACATTCTGAACCCATGTTATAAAGAATCAGATCCCAAGAAAATCAATTTAAGAAAGCTCCATGGTTAACTCCATCCATCCAAAATCTAATGACAAGGATCATTAACCAATACATCAGACTGTTATCTTGGAACACTCATCATATAAGCTATATTGTCCATAGCCGTCAAATAATTTCTATCAATCCACCCAATAATCATGAGCTATAGTGGAACCCAATTAATTGTATAAGCTATATCAGGATCATCAATTTCAAATATATATTTTTCACGAATCATATAATTAATAGATCATTTTATGCTTTCACAATTTCTTCATAAAAAATTTTAAAAAAAGGATTAAACCCATAGACGAAGCACATTATAATATCAAAAAAAATATTTCAATTAAATACTTATTTTCAATATAAAAATACAAATAAAATAAAATAACATTTTTATAATAAAACGTGAAATCATGTTAATGAATCAAAACTTCACAAAATGGTTCCTCATTTGAGAAAATCTGCTGAATCCATATACCTTAAAATAAAACTATCCTTTTTTCTATTTGTTATAATTTTTCTTACAAAACACGTAAATAGATTTTTTGTAAAACCAGTTAAAGAATGTATAAATTATAATAAAATTTAATTAAAATTAATTTTAATCCATATAAATACATTTGTATGATAGTTTTAAGAATATGGAAATAGTATGAAATGATTTCGGAAATAAATATTTAAAACATATTAAATGAGATTTCATGTCAATGTGTCCATTATATCATTTCCATATTATCAAGAGAGTAATTTATTATCCAAAATAATAAACATATATTATATATTTATATTATTATAATAATTGATCCAGAATATTGTTACTATTATTTATCTCTTTCTTTGATATATATAACTATTTAATCAACATATGATATTTCAACGATATTCAGTATATAAGTCCAAAAAAATAATTTGTTAGGATGACCATTATAAGAGTGACCCTTATATAATTATAACAATTGTAAAATCCCAGGTAAATGTAGAATAATACATTTTCAAACTTATTAATATTTACAAATTAACTATTAATTTTAATTTAAAGGGGTTTCAATGTTCGATAGCATACTCGATACGCAATAAATAGTTTCTTTGAAATCTTACGTTGCACACTATTAATAAAATAATATTATTTTAAATGGTACAAAAAACTAAAATATTATTATATATGTTTGTTAAATGTTTTTAAATTTATCCAATAATGGATAAATTCTTAAATTATGAAAAGAATTCAATTCTAGGCATATATACTCTAATTTTCACTAAAGGTCCACATATCGCCTTTTGATGGAAAACCCTCTTTAAATATAGTTTAGGCCACTATTCTACATTCTTTTCTACGAAATAAAATTATTCTTTAGAATCGGGACATCAAAATTTACTTCGTGGAATTTTTTGGTATTTTTCCGATAAAGTTTATTTTTTTTAATGAATTGTGAAAAATGTTGTATTTTAATTCAAAAAATCTTTTTAATATAATTTATTACTATGATTAAGTTGTCATTTTAATTGGTTTTAAAGTTAAATTAGAATATATTTTTACCATTTAATCCAATATTGGTCATTGGAATTAATTTCACATTGATATTGGACTTAAACTAGTCTCAATCTTTTGATATATATTGTTTCATAAAAACACGCTATTTGTTCTGACAGTGGAATTAATTATTAAATTAAATATTGTAACTTATAATTTTTGAATTTTTTAACATAGACATCATTTTTTAATTTGTAATATCAAATATATCTTAGGGTGAATTTTTGGTATTTTTCTGAAAACATCAATTTTGATGAATAGTGAAACGACTATGTTGTACTTAAAATAACTGATTTTTCATTTAAATGAAATTTTACCACCTCTGTGTTTTGATTTTCAAAAATCTGACATTGAGGGTTGTCATTAGGAATTAAAAATTGGTTCAATGTGATTAAAATATTTTTTTGGTGAATAGTAACTTTTATGTTTTTAATCGCGATTAGAGGTAATTAGTGTAATTTAAGGTAAAAATTAATGTTTTAATGATATGAAATGACCTTGAAACATGTCCTACCCTTATTGTATGTGTCATGGCCGACCAATAAAATCGATGGGTCAACTTGGGGACCCCATGGAGCCACTTTGGTTGGAAAATGACATTAATAAATATTTATTTAATGTTAAAATAAAAATGTCACAAACATGTGTTGTTTTACTAAAATAATTTTTAAATGGGGTTATACAAGTAATAATTTTGACTATAAATATTCATTAGAAAGATAAAAATATTTACTACATCATGATATTTGTTTTATAATTTTTAGACATTAAATAAATTAAATAATTTATGACATCAAGATGATGGAGCGATTACCTAGTTAATTAACGATTTAAATAAAATGAAAAGATAATGTAAAATCTAATACTTACACTTGTCAAAAACCAATTGGATGGGTGGATTTATAATTATTATCACCTTATACTCTAAAAATATAATATTAGGACCTTTAAAATCCGAAATATCATTTTATAATAAAGTAACATTTTATAACATTCCAAGAGTGCCCCTACTCTCCTCTTATAAAAGGCCCCCACCTATACCTCCATAAACACACCTCTCAAGCCATTGGCTCAGCCACGATCTGATAAATTTGTCTCTCCACATCACTCTATTACTTTTATAAGCATCACTTTAGTCAGAAGTCTTTCCAAGGAAGCCTTTGAGCACAAATCAAAAAGAGGTATCTATTTTAAATGTAGTGTCTCCTCTTGTGTTCTTATGTTTTATTTTGCTTCTCCAACCCCCTAAAATCTTTTTATTCCTTTATTTTGTAACAACAATAGTATCATAAATATACTATAATGTTGTTATGAGATGTATTAGAGCTAAACTTACACACACCTTCATCTAATGGTTAAAGATCATACTGTTTCTGTGGATGACGAATTTCTGCCTCACGAAACGATGATTGTTCAATATTCTTCAAAACCATCAAAGGTGGCAATTAATATGACAATATATTTATATATGATATATAATATGTTTATGTTTTCCATAATCGTCTGTATTTTTCATTTATGTAATATCTTTATGGCTTCCAATATGGTTATACGCGATATCTTCATTTTTGGATGTGCGGACTACCGCCCCCTTAAAGTGATTTGATTCGATAATGCCATATGTGGGATGTATAAAAGATGGAATTAATGATATTATATATTAATGTATACTGGAAATATAATATACCTTTATGTAATTATGATTCCATTCCAAGAAATACGAAATAGAAATGAAAGTAGCGTTCATTCGTACGAACAGCTTACCATCTCCATGAACAGTGCATTTCATTTCATACCTCTAAATGTTATGTAATATTATAAATGAATGTATATACTAGATATATATGATATATATGATATCTAAATAATTAATATAGCTCTGGATATAATGGATTCATAAACAACTTGAAATTATAAAGAGTTTATTTTTGACTCATGTACCAATGATCGTTAAAATGACTGTTATTAACTTAAATAATTACATATTGTTCATGACATGGTAATAAGTGATATAAAAGGAATAATGAACTTGAAAAAGGTTCTTATGAAAGTATAAATTAACTCAAGTTTATTATTCATGAGATTAAAGAGCAATCAAGTCACGTTGGAGATGAGGTAAGGAGCATCGTCTCAATCTCCATTCATTGAGGCATATTTTGTTTTATACACAACTTTCTTTTATAAGGTGTATAAACCCCTTTTATAATTACGCCTATTCAAAAGGAATATTTTTTTATATGAATCATTTTAATAAATTACAAAAGGAGTGTTTTTTTGTCATACGTAAGCGCCGACAATGACTTCTCTGCCGCCGTGACCATTATTTGAGTTTTGGCTTCCTCTACAAGCCATAACCTAACTTTTTTTAAAATTAAAAAATAAATACTTTGTAATGCTTTTCTTTTATATTGGTATTAAATTTTTTTTAATAATGTCATGATTATATCAATGTGTTTTATTGAAATATTGTGATTGAAATGTGGAAATGTTATCCTTCCTTTATGCATGTTTTACGTGATACGATTATGTTATTGTTCTTGGGCATTGTTATGAAGAAGGGTGGTTCCGTGATAAAATAAGGGCATGTGACCCTGATATAGCTCTCCAATGCATTGGGTAACACGATGGAGTAAAACATTAAGGTTTCTCTGAAGAGATTTAGTGAATATACTGTGATGGGTATTCCAAATGTAACAATGAGGGTTACTCCCTACGTAAGAATGTTATGAATGCCTCAAGTTACCTTTATGTCTTATGATTTATATGATGAATTCATGATATGATGAGGTATGTTAAAATGATTATGTTTTATTTGTAATATATGATTTCATACATGGACTAATGTTTTCATTACATACATTTGTATCCCTTAATGAGCTCTTTATGGTCATTCTATGTTTTTGAACTATTTTTCACAGAACATAACGTGGAATAGTGTCAAGGATGGGATCAAGGAAATGTCATGCCAATTAAAACATAGAACTAGAAATGTTTCTTTTTAAGAGTTTTTATTTTATGGAAACTTAGTTGAAGTGTATTCTTTTTAATCTTTTGAGATGTAATAGTTATGTCCTAATTATATAAAACTCTTAACCAGAAAAGATCCTCAATGTGAATTATTCATTTAATTCAATATCAAGTATGGTTTAAGGCCGGGGCCTTATAGTTGGTATCATAGGTCATTTTATATAACGTTAGGAGTTATAATTCTATTTAATGATTATCCAAAAAATAGTTTTTTAGGGTCAAATTGAAATGATATAGCATTTAAAGATTACCATGTTGCTTCACCTAAGATATTTCTGTGTTAAGAATGGTTTTTCATAGAGGAAATAGTACAGATTTTCTGGGAAGGCATACAGAGGGAAATGACCTTTCAAAAAAATATCCTGAGATGGTTAGAATTAGAACTAAACAGTTTGTTGCAGTGTTGGATCAATTGACTTAGGTGAAAAATGTTGGTTTTTTTATTGATGATATTATGGTGTTTCCTAAAAGTAAAGAGGATATTGAATGTCATTTAAGGGATATTTTGCAAACCATAAAAAAATTATGGAAAATTCAGCAATTGTGAGTTTTGGTTGCACAAAATATTTTCCTTGGTCATATTGTTTCAAAAGATGGAATAACGATGGATCCTGCAAAAACAAAAGTTGTTGGAGAATGGAAAAGACCCAAAAATGTAACTGAGATCTGTAGTTTTCTTGTTTTGGTAGGTTACTACCGAAGGTTTGTGGAAAAATTTTCAAGATTATCTAGTTCAATGACTATGCTAACTCGGAAGGGTGTTAAGTTTATCTGGAAAAAAGAATGTGATGATTGTTTTCAAGAGTTGAAAAGAAGATTGGTGAATGCATCAGTTTTGGCACTTCCTTCCAGGAATGGTGAGATTGTTTTATGTAGTGATGCTTCGTTGAAGGGACATGGATGTGTCCTTACATAGAATGATCAGGTAATTGTATATGCTTCACGTCAGTTGAAAAATAATGAGGTAAATTACCCTACACATGATTTGGAATTAGCTGCTGTCATTTTTTCTTTAAAAAATTGGAGGCATCATTTGTATGGAGTAAAGTGTGAAATATATACGATCAAAAAATTTTAAAGTATATATTCACTCAGAAATAATTGAACATGAGACAGGGGAGATGGCTAGAATTAATCAAGGATTATGATTTTAAAATTCATTACCATCTGGGAAAATATAATAAAGTGGTTGATGCTTTGAGTCGATAAAGTAATGCTTCATTAACAATGTTGTGTTTGGAACATGATCCTTTGGTTAAGGATTTGATGAACATTGGCATAAAAGTTGTTGGTTCAGGATGTCCTTCTGTTTTGTTTCAGGTATCAATGAAATCATCCCTATCAGACAGAATCAAGCAAGCAAAGAAGCCAGACAGTGAGTTGCAAATAAAGGTAGAGCTGGTTCAGAAGGATAAGTTTCCTGAATTCAACATTGATAATGATTGTGATTTGAGGTTTGGGAAGAGATTATGTGTGCCTGGTGATTAACAATTGAAGAGAGATTTGTTATGTGAAGCCCATAGTTCTCTAATTTCAGTTCATCCTGGCGGTACTAAGATGTACAAAGATCTATGGGAGTATTACTGGTTGGATGAAATAAAAAGGTATATTGTTTATTTTACTCTAAAGTGTTTGACTTGTCAGTAGGTTAAAGCAGAGTGAAAGTTTCTGAAAGGGATGCTTCAGCCTTTACCAATACCACAGTGGAAATGGGAGAATATATCCATGGACATTGTTGTGGGATTACTAAAGACATCTCGAGGTAATGATGCAATCTGGGATATTGTTGATCGCTTGACTAAATCTACTTATTTCATTCCTATTCAAGATACTTTCTCTCTAGATCAACTTTCTCAATTATATCATAAAGATATAGTCAGGTTTTATGGAGTTCCCTTATCCATTGTATCTATTCGTGATCCTAGGTTTACTTATAACTTTTGAAAAGGCCTTCAGAAGTCATTGAGTACTGAATAAAATTTTAGTACAACTTTTCATCCTCAATCAGATGGGAAGTCAGAACGAAAAATTCAGACTTTTTAGGATATTCTATATTCTTGTTCGATGGATTATCAAGGATGTTTGGACCAACATCTTACTTTGGTTCAATTTTCATATAATAACAGTTTTAATTCAAGTATACACATGGCACCATTTGAGGATATATATGGGAAGCAGTGCCGAACTCCATCTTTTTGGGATGAAGTGTGTGAAAGGAAGCTGATGGGACCAGAATTGGAAGAAGAGATGGAAGGAGAATTTCAGTTGATTCAGAAACACATGAGAATAGCTCAGATCAGGCAGAAGAGTTATGCGGATAACCGGAGGAAGGATCTATCTTTCGAGGTAGGTGATCATAATTTTCTCAAAGATTCATCATGGAAAAGTGTGATGCGATTTAGTAAGAAAGGAAAGCTGAGTCCAAGGTTCATTGGACCATATGAAATTCAGGAAAAAGTTTGATCAGTTTCTTAACAAGTGGCTTTACCACCGATTTTATCTTAGGTACACAATGTTTTCCATGTTTTGATGTTGAGAAAGTATATGCCAGATCCATCATATGTTTTGAGCCCAGAGGTAGTTCAGTTGGAAAGGAATCTCTCTTATGAAGAACAAACAGTCCAGATTCTTGACCATAGAGAGACAGTGTTATGGAATAAGGTAATTAATTAGGTAAATGTTTTTTGAAAACCCCATATGGTTGAAGAGGCAATGTGGGAATCTAAAAATGCTAGGAGGGATAAATACCCCACTTATTTTGATAAGTGAATAAAATTGAGAGGAAGAAATTCCCAAAAGGGGGGAAGGATGTAACATCCCAGGTAAATAAATAATAATACATTTTCATACTTTTAATATTTACGAATTAAATATTAACTTTAATTTAAAGGGGTTACTATGTTCTATAGCGTACCCGATACGCAACAAAGAGTTTCTTTGAAATCTTACGTTGCACACCAGTAATAAAATAATATTATTTTAAATAATATAAATAACTAAAATATGATTATATATCATTGTTAAATGTTTTTTAATTTATCCAATAAATATAAAGGCTTAAAATATGAAAATAATTCAATTCTAGGCATATATACTCTAATTTTCACTAAAGGTCCAGTTATCACCTTTTGATGGAGAACCCTCTTTAAATATAGTTTTGGTCACTCTTATATATTCTTTTTGGACCAAATAAAATTCTTCTATGGAATCGGGACATCAAAAATTACTTTGTCTAAATTTTTTGTATTTTTCTGATAATGTTTATTTTTTTAATGAATAGTGAAAATGATGTATTTTAATTCAAACCCTCATTTTAATCTAATTTATTTATAATATTATATTATCTTTTGAATTTGTTTTAAAGTGAAATTAGAATATATATTTACCATTTAATCCAATATTGGTTGTTGGAATTAATTTTACTTTGAAATTTGACTTAAACTAGTGTTAAACTTTTGATATATATTATTTGATAAAAACATGCTATTTGTTTTGACAGTGGGAATTAATTAATGTAACACATATGTTTTGAAAAGTGTAAAATAAATATCATTTTTGAATTCAGAATATCAAATATATCTTAGGGTGATGTTTTGGTATTTTTCTGAAAAACATCAATTTTTGATGAATAGTGAAACCACTAAGTGGTACTTAAAAAAACTGTTTTTTTTCTTAAATGAAATTATACCACTTATGTGTTTATAATTTCAAAAATATGATATTAATGGATGTCATTAGGAAGTAATATTTGGTTCAATGGGATTAAAATAATTTTTGTAATGAATAGTAACTATTAAGTTTTTAATCGCGATTAGAGGTAATTAGTGTAATTTAATGTAAAAATAATGTTTTAATAACATGAAATGACCTTGACACATGTTCTACACTTACTGGATGTGTCGTGTCCAACCAAGAAAATCCATGGTTCAACTTGGGGACGCCGTGGAACAACTTTGTTAGGAAAATGACATTAAGAACTTTTTATTTAATGTTAAAATAAAAATAACACAAACATGTGTTGTTTTACTAAAACTGTTTTTAAATGGGGTATAGAAGTCATAATTTTGACAATAAATATTTATTAGAAATATAAAAATATTTCCTACATAATGATATTTTTTTTGTATTATTTTTAGACATTAAGTAAATTAAATTATTTTTGACACCATGATGATGCAGCGATTACCTCATTATTTAACGATTTAAATAAAATGAATAGATAATTTAAAATATAAGATCTAAACATGTCTAAAACATATTTTATTGGTTTATTTCTTACTCGAATCACCTTATCCTATAAATATATAATTTTGGGACCATTAAAATCCAAAAAATCATTTTATAATAAAGTAACATTTTATAACTTTCCAAGAGTGCCCCTCCTCTCCTCTTATAAAAGTCCCCCACCTCTACCTCTTTAACAACACCTCTCAAGCCTTTTGATCTTCCATGATCTACTCATTTTGTATCTCCACATCCATCTCTTACTCCTAGAAGCCTCACATTGGGCATAAGTCTTTCCAAGGAACCCTTTGAGCTCAAATCAAAAAGAGTTACCCGTTTTAAATGTAGTGTCTTCTCTTGTGTTCTTATGTTTTATTTTGCATATCCAATCCCCTAAACTCTTTTTATAACTTTATTCTGTAACATCAACAGTATCTTAAATATAATATAATGTTGTCATGAGATGTATTATAGCAAAAATTAAAAACACCATCATCTAATGGTTAAAGAGCATACTGTTTCCGTGGATGGCGAATTTCTCCCTCTCGAAACGATGATTGTTCAATATTCTTCTAACACCTTCATAGGTGGTCATTAAGATGACACTATATTTATATATGATATATAATATGTTTATTATTTCTTTAAGATTCTGTATTTATCATTTATGGCATACCTTTATGGCTTCAATTATGGGTATACGCGATATCTTCATTTTAGGAAGTGCGGACTACCACCCCCTCAAGGTGATTTGATTCGTTAATGCCATATGTGGGGCATATAAAGGATGGAGTTAATGATATTATATATGAAATTATACTGGAATTATAATATACCTCTATGTCATTATGATTTCATTCCATAAAATACGAAATAGAAATGAAAGTAGCGTTCATGCGTACATACGGCTTACCGTCTCCATGAACAATGCATTTCATTTCTTACCTCTAACTGTTATTTAATATTATAAATGTATGTATATACTACATATATATGATATACATGTTATATAAATAATGAATATAAACTGGATATAATGGATCCATGAAAAACATGTAATTATAATGAGTTTATTTTTGACTCAAATACCAATGATCGTTAAACCGACCGTTATTACCTTAAATAATTACATAGTGTTAATGATATGGTAATAAGTGATATGAAAGGAATAATGAACTTGAAAAAAAGTTCTTATGCAAGTAGAAACTATCTAAATTTTATTATTCAAGAGATTAAAGAGCAATCGAGTCACGTCGGACACGAGGTAAGGGACTTCGTCTCAAATCACCATTCATTGAGGAATATTTTGTTTTGTACACAACTTTCTTTTAAATGGTGTATAAACCCCTTTGACTTTTACACTTATTCAAAAAGAATCCTTTTTTATACGAATCGTTTTACTAAATGACAAAAGGAATGTTTTTTTGTCGTATGTATGCGGCAACAATGTCTTCTCCGCCATTGTGACCATTATTTGAGTTTCGGCTTCCTTTACAAGCCATAACCAAACTTTGTTTAAAATGAAAAAATAAATACCATTTATTACTTTTTCTTATTTTGGTATTGAAAATGTTTTTCATAATTTTTTTATTATATAAATGTGTTGTATTTATATCTTGTGATTGAAATGTGGAAATGTTATGTTTCCTTTATGCATGTTTTAAGTGATACGAATATGGTATGGGTCTTGGGCATTGTTATAAAGACGTGTGGTTCAATGATAAACTAAGGGCGGGTGAGCCCGATATAGCTCTCCAATGCATTGGGTAACGGGAAGTAGTTAAACATTATGTTTTCTCCGAATAGATTTAGGGAATATACTGTGATGGGTATTCCAAACGTAACCACGAGGGTTACACCCTACTTAAGAATGTTATGAATGCCTCAAGTTACATTTATGTCTTATGATTTCTAAAATTTATTCATGATTTGATGAGGTATGTAAAAATGATTATGTTTTATGAGTAATGTATGATTTCATACATGGACTAATGTTTTCATTTCGTACTTTTGTATCCCTTACTAAGCTTTTTATGCTCATCTTATGTTTTGGAAATGTTTTTCACAGGACTTAATGTGGAATAGGGTTAATGATGGGATCAAGTAAAAGTCATGATATCTAAAACATAGAACTAGACATGTTTATTTTAAAGAGTTTTTATTTTATGGAAACATAGTAGAAGTGTCTACTTTGTAATCTTTTGAGATGTAATAGTAATTTCTTAATTCTCTAAAACTCAAAACCTGAAAAGATCCTCGATGTGAATTATTCATTTAATTCAATATTAAGTAAGCTTTAGGGCTAGGGCCTTATACCTATAATATGAATCAGGTTATTATTCTCATTTATAATTAAAAAAAATCCTAAATGATGGTTTTATAAAATTAACAATGTTATAATCATATAGATAGTATGCTCTATGTACCAATGAGTAACATCTCCATTTTTCAATAATCGTGATGGAAATAAAGTAATAATAACATCATTTTTATTAGATTATATTCATATTATTAATACCATATTACCTATTTAAAATACACATATATATAATCAGTGTGATGTGGTGATTAAAATGAATCACATCGTTTCATGGAGGTTGTAGTCCACACATTTTCACAAATGATGTTATCAATTTTTGGAATCTAATGGTAATAAAAAATGTTTTTTTGATTAAATAATAAAGGTATTATTTTATCATTATATATGTAAAAATAATTTATGAATATAATATATATACATTAAATTCATCATTACATCAATCTACGAGGGGTGGTGATGGAAAACGAATTACATTAATCAGGGATGTTGTATTCTATCAGTCTCATGAACAATGGATTTAATTAAAATTTAAGTGAGGTTGGAGGTGGATATAAGTTCCATAAATAACCTAAAAAATATCATTATACATTAAAATTTTATTTTAGTTTTTGAAAGCGGTTGAGGAATATTTGAAGGGTGTGGAAGAAGAAAAAAAACAAAACCCCTTGATTGAAAATGATAATTATTCATTAAACTGCCTGTTATGGTTTACAGGAAAAAAATTACTAGGATATTTTTATAATAAAAATAGGCCTCTGAGAAATGTTTAGGGATGTATATTTATTTTTCTACAGAATTCTGGAATAAAATTTCTTTTCACATTTGATGAAAAGTGGATAAGATGAACCCCTTTATAAGAGGGGATGTGAAGTATATGAAAATAGATCAATATTGATAATATTATATGATAAGATTTGTATTAGTAAAAATATTCACAATAATATTTTGGATGAGTTCATATTATATTTCTACCCATAATGTTTTTGTTTTAACCAACTTTAATCCATTTGAAAATCATAGTGATTGCATAGTTTTTACTCTTTAGGGGTCAATAATTTTACAATAAAAGTTAAAATATACCTTCAATGGACCATGATAGATATTCTACACAAACTCCCAATTAGTTTTCCAAATATATAATTTTTAGTAAATTTAAATAATTTAATAATATATTATTTATTATAAAATATCATTATTTTCAATTATAGAACTATTAATCTAGTTTGACTTTGAAAACACGATGAAACGATGTAATTCAAATATAATACTTTTAAAAATACCTATTAAGTTATTTTTAATGATTTTTTGTCAATAGTTCTTCTTTAAAATCATTTGTATTTTAATATATTTAAAAAATCATTTGTTTTTTTATTTAATTAATTGAAAAAATAATTTTTTAGTGTTTCAAAAGAAATTAAAGAAACTATTATTTCTCAAAAAATTATTAATAAATTACCCATAAAAAATAATTAATATTTAAAATTAATATTCATTTTAGAGAATAATTTGTTTTTATCCATGTAATCCAATATTATGGTTTTTAAAACAAGGATTGTAAATTTTTTTACTCTATATTCTTATAAATATTAAGAAGGTCAAAATCATTTAAATATGAAACAAAGTTTCATTAATTTTTAAATATGATGGAAACGGATGAACCCCACTCATAAAAAAGTATAATGTAAATTTTTAAGGATATTTATAATCTTTATCATATAATTTTTAACCATTAATTAAATATTTTTCCTTTTCTATAGGGAAAATATTTACTAAACAATGTATTCTTAATTTGAAAAAATAGTAGGGTTAAATTTAACAAAACTGGACCAAAAATTTTAAAATATATAATCCATTTTATTTGTAATCAATACATATCATTGGTATAATTTAATTTAAAATTACACCTATGAGAGTGATAAAATAATTTTTTTTTGAAAATTTCATTTTATATGTTTGAATTGTTTTTATAGAAAATGTTTTTGTAAAAATAATTTTAAAAAATTCAATTTTAAATTTTTAATAAAAATATACTAATAAAAATTTAAAAATATGTGAAAATTAATTTTATCATTCTAAATCCATTAAAATGAAATATAGTTTTAATTAAAAATCATTAATCCTCATTATTAATTGAAAAATAAAATTTTTAGAAAATTATGAAAAAAATTGATTCTATGATAATGTTTACATATTGAATACAAAAATAAATGTTATTTTTTAAAAATTAATATTCTATTATTTGTAAATTAAAATTTCAATGTAATCCATATAATAATATATTGTATTAAAACTATTTAATTTAGTATTTTAAAAACTTTATCTATAATAAATACAACTACTTAATTTATGAACACTAATGAACCTGAAAATGAATTATTATATCATTACCTAGGTTGTTACATTCTTATTTCCTTTTTAAAATATCATCCTCTCAATTTTATTCAGTTGTTAAATAGGATTGGATATATTTACCTCTAATATTTATTATGATTTACATGATACTTCTTCAGCTATAATGGCATCAAAAATACCGTAAACTAAATTCCTTATTCCAAAAATATTGTACACATAGTTAGGAATTTATATAATATGTTCCTTATATCAGTGGTTATCATTCAAATAAAATACTATATGGATAAAAATATTATTTTTATTTGGAATATATTTCATTAACATTGAACAATAAAATACATTGGGTACCTAGGATAAATTCGGAGTTATAGAATCTATTTATGAAACTAATCCTTTTTTCTTTATGATTTCATATGGTGTAATGAACCAATTCTCTTTTTTTGGCCTATAATTTATTACACGTTTCCATAGAGATACATTAAAAATCATTATCACCTACCTGACAATATAAATGCTTTATATGGCTATAAATATATATGTTTTCTTACTTTGAGTCATCCTCATTTTCTAATAAACAGTTATCACCTTCTAACCCAATTCATAAACTAAATCAACTCCCAAAAATTTATATTTCCCCGAATTGTTTCCAATAACATTCAATCTAACATGAATTTCCATTTAATGATTGAAAAAGTAACATGAGTATACTGTAATGATATGTATTATTATATTAAAAATAATACAAGAAAATAAATTTATCACAACATCCCAAGTAATCTATTAAATGATATTGGATCATTTATTCAGAGGACATAATAATTCAGTCATATTGTCTATTATATTAATAATTAAAAGATATACTTAAATTTAATTCAGAATAAAATGAATTCTGATTTCTTTTGAAAAAAATAGCGGAGATCCGAAGATCATGGTCAGGTACAATGGAGAGTGGAACTCCATGCAAGCTGTATACATCCTTGAGAAATAGTTGAGAAATCTATTCTAATATAGTGTATCTTGAATGTTAAGGAAATGAAATGATTTATTTTTCTCGACAAATAAAAACCCAAATCAAATTATCAACATGAGATGTATTTAAAAATACCTTCTTGTATATTTCATTCCCATTATCTACTAAAGCAACAAATAAGGATAAATCATGCCTTTATATAATTATAATTATAATTTAATATATTAAAAATCCAAGCATTTATTGTTAACGTCAACCATATAATTTTTGATTCCATCCCTCCAATAATATTCTGAATTTTATTTGTACGTCTTAGTAAAAACGTGATTAAAAAAAGGGAAACTATAAAATTCAGTGAATATTTATGTCTTCAACTGGGAAACACAAGTCACAATAATATCTTTCCAAATCAGAAAAAAATTTCATTATTAAAATTATATTTAATAACCCTATCCATCTTATCAGATTCATCATATTTGTTTTACAAATATAATTTCATTATATGATTGTTAATTCTTTTGGATATAGATTATTATACTAAATACTGAAACAAGATAGTTGATGTTCATGCATATAAAATTTCTTGGCGAAATTCACTAAATCAGTAAACCAATTTTTTCATCCCAATACAACATTTTGAAGGATTAATGATATTTTCTACTAAAATAAATAGCTAGTTATTTTATTTTCCTATATGTTAATGAATAATTAAATCAAAATCTTGGTACAGTTAAATTAATCTTCATTTTCACTTGTTTAACGCTTTATATATGAATAAATTTATTTCACATTTATGATCACTATATATTTCACTCTTTAAACTAGATAAATGATACCTCCAAAATTTTATATCTAATATTAAAACAAATTACTATAGATTATTTATATGATATTTTAACTCACACTATTTTAGGTCACATGAATAAAAAAAATTAACTGATAATTATTCATCAAATACCACAAATTCCATTCAATTAATTCTCATTGTAGATGAATCATTCCGCTCTCCAAGAGGTAAAGTCTAAAAGTTGAGCATTCACAAATATTATTTTTACTTCCTTTAGAAAATAATCAATTCCTTTTGTAAAGATTAAGATAACAATTTTATGAGTTGACATTGTTTGTGGGATTGGGAACCAAGATAAGTTTTCCAAAACAAACTAGTTGTAACTAGTTAATCCAGGAAAAAGATGAATCTCTTCAATATTAGATGGTTTTTTCATTTAATTAACAATTATAGTTTTAGGATATTAAATATTTATTCTACCAATAAAAAAATATTGAAACGGAAAAAAATTAACTTATATTCTATAAATGTTTGAAAAAAAGATATATGTGTTTTTATTATTCATATAAATTTTATTATATGATAGGATATAATAAATAATGAAAACTATAATCATATATCAGAACTCATATAATACTCCATTAATTAGTTTCATAATTATATATGCTGCAATATACAATCTAATGGTCATAAATATAAACTCATAATTCTTATATCATGTCTGAAACATTTACTTAATGAAATATTTCTCCATCCCCATAAAACGATGGTACCCTAAACTAAGGTTAGTCATTAATAAATATTATGTTCCCTCTGATAAAAAAATACACCAATGTGAGGAAAAGGATACACATCTACAAAATTGATGTTATTCAATGGTTAATCAATAATGAAATATTTCCTTGAACTAAAATTCTTCTTAATAATAAATATATAGACACTTCAAGGTGAAGTTCTCTATCAATTGACATCCATATCAAAAAACTCTGGCAATATTATTTTCAATTCAAAGTGTTTCACTTCAGCCATTTCATATGAATGTTTTTAAAAAATTCATATCATCATGAACTATGTCAATATTAATTTGAACCTCACAATATTAAATAACACCAGGAAACATTATCTGAAAAAATACATATAATCATTTATTAATATACTATCACCATTATGATCAATTTCTTCCTTTTCAAAAGTAATATTTATATAAATTTGACATCCAAATCAATAATATTTATCATCTACATGATACGTTATAAAATGTTCTAAATCATTCAATAAAACTACAATACCTCTGGATCCTATAGTAACATGATAAAATAATATCTAATCCATACCCAATGTAATATCAAACATAAATTTGGCATGTTCAAATATATTTATTAGAAGGAAAATCCCAATAATACCAACATCGCGAGACCAAAAAGTTTTGATTTCATTAAAAGTTTCACCAATATATTTCTCTAATACATCTATCTCATTTTCATGTGGTGATTTTTCAATTCACATTAAATTCTCTAATAGATAGAGGAAATCAAAGATACAATGTAAGACAAGGAATTTTAAATTTCAAAAAAAAGTAATATTCCTACCACCACATCATTTTAAGTATTAAATCATCTATTGCCTGAGAAAATTATTTCTCAATAAATTTATATTTACAAACTTGTTGATTTCCACCTTCTGTAACTATCATTTGATATACGACAATATAATGATTCTACTCATTACAACTAAAGCATCTCATTACTATAAGGATTTAAATTACTCCATTCTCGTATTTTATATGAATATTTAATTTATATTCATGAGACAAATGAAAAATATCACAACCCAAACATCTCTTTCTTGGTTCTGTTTAATATTTATTTATATTTTTATTACTTCACATGAAATATTTTGGTGGTATATCTCCGGATGACTCAAATAGATGCTTATTTGTTTCGTTCCACCACAAAAATTCGATACACTTGTAATAATGTTTAACATATGTGTTACAAAAATCCATTGAATCCTTCTAATTATAGTGAATATAACCTCATTTATTTTAAATAAATTTTTAGGAAAATCTCTCTTTAAAATAGGTTTTGGTACTATGTAGAATCTTATAATATTACTATCGATGTCCAGAATAAAATATGGTATAATCCTAGCTAGTCCTATAAACATTTCTTCATATGAAGCTATTGAATATTCATCTTCATACATAAAATACATTAAATATTTCACTTTTACAATTCGAACAATCATAGTTATGTATTTATCTTGTAATATATTTTTAAATGTTTTACCATACCATGTACTCAAGCACATCTCTCCTCGGTATTATTTACCAAATACCAAAATTAATCATGCTCACCATCACAACTATAAATGTAACAAGTTACCTTTTCATGTTATAAACATCTCATGACTTCTAATATCATTTCCAAATGATTAATCCATACTTTGGCTAGTACTAAATTTTAGGATCCATTGAAAGATAAAGGATTTTATTTCATGAAATGATCAACAATCGACACATTGTTTTGTTGTAAATAAATTCCACTATTTGATGGATTCTACCTCCATTGATACCCTAAATTATTCTATCTATCACTCAGAAAAATTATATTTTAATTCCAACCATTCTAGGATGGCGATTCAGAAGGATATTTTACATTTTATACCTTTCTAACCCATCATCATTGTTCCATATCTATACAACCATTCAAATTAAATATATATTGGATGAAGAAACATGATAATAATAAAATTATATATCATTTAATAGTAACCATATAGTATAATATTTTACAATTATTTTACTAACATTATACTAACCCATAATGTTATTTAATCATTTTCTCTAATACCATTTATAAGGACCCACCCATAAAAATTTCAAAATATCCTGTATTTAAAATATAAATCAATTTCATTCATTCATAAATATCATTTCTGGTTTATAGTTATAGATAATTTAGTATATAATATAACATGATGAACCCATATATTATGATTTGGACACTTATATTAAGTATTCATTTTCCATTAATAGAAAACATTTTTAACAAAGCATTTGTTCTTTTTATGAAAAATATTCATGACATTAATCTTTAACTCTGCTGTTATTTTATATATCCTTGAAACCTTGGAAAAGAAAATTTGAATTTTAGGATTAGAATAGAAATATTTTTAGTACATAAAAAGAAGAAATTTGTTACTCTAGTGAAAAACATTAAATCACGTGAAATGTGTCCCATTATATTAAGGGTCTTTTATTGAATTAAGTAGTTCATTTAAAAATAAAAACATTAAAACTCATTTCATGAAAGTACAATCCCTTAAATAATAATATATGTATACATTAATATACTATATAATAAAAAAAGGATCCCAGTCAAATTCATTAGATGAATCATATCTCTTAATATCAATACTTTATTTCTATAATGACAGGGAAAATTGACAAATGAATTGGAAAAACATCTAATTATAGACATTGTATATTCTATATCATTCTCACCAGTCATATATGTTGTATCCTACTCACATGTAATCATGAGAGTTAATAAGAAAAATCCCGTAATATATACAGTATTAGGCTCACAAACATCACATATATAATTTTTAATAACTATACCATGATTTTTTACTGTTATAACTTTTTATCGTAAAACCAATGAAAAATATTTTAAAACAATATACAATACACTTTCAAATATTAGAATACAGTTCTTTTCTATAAAATAATTTTTAATACAAAAAAAACACATCAAAAGGGAAATAAATAGTTTCATTGATTTATAAATGAAATCATGTAATGTAATCCATAATTCATATAATTTTTTTGGTGGTGAATAATGTATTTATGTCATGTAAATTAAAATAAATAACATTTTTTTCATGTTGTCAAAATTATTGTTAGAAAATGTGTAGAAAATATTATTTGTAAAAAAAATTTAATGATTGATAATAAGAATATAAAATAATATTTATAATTATTTTATATTCACATATATAAATTGATAAATTAATTTTAATAAATTTTACATATAAGAGATTGATTTTAAAAACAATGATTTATAATATTCAAAAACATGGTTTTAATATATAGAGTCTATTACATAGTGTCTCTCTCATCCCATACAATCTATATCTTCATAATTAATAAAATTATAATTATTATATACTTTCTAAATAAAATTTTTAATGTTGTTTTATTCTTATTGGTTTAGTTTGTACCAAGTTATCTTTAGTTATTTTGTGAACATTAGACATTTCGATGATATTCCATTCATAGGAAAAAAAGTATTTTAGTTGGTTGATTATGTACAAAGTGGGAATTATATTAATATATCTTTAACATTAATCAAGAAATAACTATAAATTATATTTTTAATACAAACCATGAATGAAATTTGTTTTATTATGATCTACGTTTAAATCATGGAGAGTTTATGGTGTACAGACACATGAGTAACATTTCTATTTACCAACGATCATGATGGAAATAAATTAATTGTTATTTTAGATTTACATAAGGATAATTATATCATATATAATATGTTAAAACTTTTAATAAAATTATATATATATATATATATTATCCTAGTGATGTGGTGATGAAAAACAAATCGCAATGCTTTGTGGATTTGACCATCAACATGCACACACAAACGGCGTTCTCATTTTTCATTGAATGTAATGGAAAGAAAATATGTATTATATTATCATTAAATTATGGTAAATAGTTAATAAATTTAATATATATACATTAAATAGATCAATATATCTTTACATGAGAGGTGTTGTTGGATAACATGTTACATCAGCCTATGAGGAGAATATTCGTCGTATAAATGAATAATGGATTGCTTCCATATTTGAATGATATTGGAGATGCATACAAATATACAATTAACATAATGACATATATGTAGATGGAACATAATAATTTTTTTACATAATTCTTGATTAATATTATTTACTAATGGAAGATGAAATAAAATAAAGATGATTGATTAATAACAAGACATCTTATTTGGACAACCTCTTAAGGTTTACACCAAAATAATTAATAGGATTGATTTATAATTAAAACAATACCTCTTAGAAGTCTCTATAGATTTGTGGATGTTATTTGGGTATGTAATTTGTTTATCCAAATATTATTTTATTTTTTATTAAAATAGTATTAGAGGATCATATTTATAAGATATTGGATTGGAAATTTTTAATTTCTTAAAATAATAAACTACTATTAATTATTTTTCAAATTCATATTTCCTGAAATTGATATGTTTAAAATATAAGATGAGCATGATTCGAAATAATCTCATTTAAATAAAATTATTCAGGTTTAAATTATATTTTTAACCTTATCACTTTTTTAATCCACCAATTAACTCTTTGGAGAATTAAATTGATAATAATGTTGTTTACATTTTGTAGATCAATATAAATATATTAAATGGAAAATTGGTCTTTAAATTTCCATGGATTAAATTTTAAACCCTATTCTATGAACATGGATTAGGATTGGATTATTTGTATTTTAATATCATTTAATGAAATATTTTTATATTATAAATAAACATTTATTAATATTTATGGACAAATTATTTAATTTTCTATTATAAAAGCCAATATAAACACCGAACATAAATATAGTCCTTTAAAACATACCATATAAGTTATTTTAATCTTATATAATCATGAAAATAAATCATTTTTTAAAATTATAATACTTATAATACTATTAAAATCATTTATTGATTTTAAAATAATTAAATGAACCATGTTTCTATGTTACTTAGGAATTAAGGAAATATTCAATCACTAAAAAGTTAAAAAAATAACATGAATAAATATTTATCTATAAAATTACTATTTATAGCTGAGAAATTAAAATTTACCATTTAAAAAAAATTAATGTTATTAAAATCACATGGGGGACATTTTTTATCATCAGATTTACATAAATATTATGAAGGTCAAAATCAATTATATATGGAAAAATAATCCATATATTCAAGACTTCGAAGGAAATTAATTATAAAAACTCATTCAATATAAAAACATAAATTGATAGGGTTATTTTTTCCCATATTATATTATTTTTGAGCCTTAATAAGCCATTTTACACTTACCATCATGAAACTAGTTTCTAAGATCACTATACATAATGAAAAAAAATTGGGATTATTTTCCAATTTTGGACCACAAGATTACAAATATTGAATCTGTTTTTCAATATTTAATTCATAAAATTAGATGTATTTAATTTAAAATTAAATTTACAATAAACCATGAAAATCTATTTTGAGAGAAATTCCATTTTAAAGTATAAAAATATTTGATAATAAATTCTAGAATAAAAATCACTTCAATAACTATATTTGAAATATTTTTAATAAAATTGAAATAATGAAACATTAAAAATAATTAAATATAAAAATATACATTATAAGTAGTTTAAAATAAAATAAAATTTTTAATAAAAATATGTATTCATACTTATTTATTTGAAAAATAAATATTCTTAGTAAATCATTAAACATTCAACCTAAGATAATTTTTTCATACTTGAATAAAACATAATGTTTCTTAATATAAAATTAAAAATAAATATTATTGAAATGAAATTCTTAATTTAACCCTTATAATAGAGTTGTTTATGAAAATTATTTCCTTTTTTATTTTAAATAATATATCAACAATGAATATAAATATAAACATATTGAGTGAAAATAAAAATGAAATTATATAATATAACATTACCTTGGTTGATACAATATACAATGTGGTTTAACACTATGTTTAATGAATTTCCACTATCATTTATGGTGTTTTGCTACGAATTATATATCGTGAATTATATTCCAGAAATGAATCACACAAAGATTATATATTAAGTATTAATTTTTATATTTATATGGGGCTTAATCCTAAAGGGGGGTTGAAGGAATTTTTGTTGGAAAATTAGTGATAATATCTTTATTTCATTGTGGTTCTCATGGGAAATATAATCAAATTGATATAAGACACGTAAATATATAGGATATCATGGTCAATCCATGAAATGTAATTTTATTTTTCCTCGTTATAATTGAAATGAGAGTCATTATAGTTCATTTGGTTTTTTAAAAGTAATATCTGTTCCTGGAAGGTATGCTATGGTCAGTGAATATACCTACAATGTAGTTTCATTATGAGATATGGGCTGTAATAATAATGTTATAAACATAAGTCCTTAATCCCAGTAGATTCATCCATGTTGTGATAAATAATAGATAATGGAAGATCATGTGTATTTCATGGGAACACGATACTAGATTTAGATAGGGATTTCACACTGGGGGTTCCTTAATCTTAATATATCTCATTATATACTTGCTTATTTATGAATAATGGAATCTAAAAACCTGATCATCTTGTATCCAAGAGATGAATAAAGACCTTATTATATTATCCCCATTCTTATTTTATGTGAGTTCATGGTATGAGACATCAAGGAATATGTATAGTGGAATACAATAATAAAAACAACAATTTATTTAGATGGTGGATTTCCTACATCGACACAACACACTAAATAGAGAAAAAATCACACATCGGATATGAAAAATTTCTTTCTATCGCCCTAGTTGATTCCCTATTTATCATGCGAATTTATAATTTTGAGTTTTCTAAGGGCCCTATACATTAGGGGTGACATATGGTATCCTCATTTTATAAATTAATTACACAACCAAAGGGGTGTGTGATGATACTCATTCCATAATTATGTACATATATTTGAATTATTTGTGGATTAAATTTTTCATGCCCATGGTTTTAAATTTGTAAAGTGGAGGCCATGAGGGATCCATAAATAGACTCATTTGGAGAGAGTTACTCCATTTTAGATAGCCTTGGTCTGATAAATCTTTGAATTCCAAGATAATGTCCCGCATTGGGCATCCACTAAAGGAAATTTGTTTATGGGAGACCATAAGTGTCATATTTATGAAAGGATAATCATAATAAGATGATTGTGAAAGGGGAAATACATTGGATACCAATAAAATAATCATATAAGGAGGGGTTATCTCATCTTCAGACGATGTATCCACCTCACAGTAAAACAATGATACATGTATAGAATGGACCAAATCTCAAAGGGTGACTATCTTGGGAATACATTGAACTATAATTTTAAGTCCAAAAAATAATTCAATGTAGTTTTTAATTTATTTTATATGTTTTTTAACCTATGAAATATTATACTCTCTATATGTTGAATCTAATCTAATAAAACTCATCTTTTGGATATTGGTATTTCATATTTTCACCATTTGTGTCCATTTGACTTTCCTATTTCATCTTCCCCTCTGTTATCCTATATCTATTCTATATTTTGTAAGAGAGATATGATCTCATGTAGACACAGGAATGGTTCCATAGTAGAACTAATATACTATAGACTTGACTGAAAATTATAGTTGATGAATATTATAATAAGAAATAATATTTATGGGGTAACTTTATTCTTCTTATAAACTTTTTTATGTAATTCTAGAATAATTATTCATAAAACAAATCCCCCATTGGAAATTGGGATTAATATGGATTGGAATAATAAATTTTTGTGAAGATTTAAAATTACATGGAGGACAAGATGTCATGGATTTATAAACCCCTATAAATATTTTAATAGGGATATCATAAAATAACTTTTAGAAAATCAACAAATTCTCTCATCATTGGAATTTTCCATGTGTGATTAGATGCATATAATATTTGTGTGATTTAGTAGTGTGAGACCAACCTCCTATAATGAACCATATAAACAGAATTGCATAATATAAACCATTTAAACTAAACCATGTAATTTAAAATAAATAATAAAAATTATAATTTAATTATATCTAGATTTTTGAATATAGTGAGGTTGATGTCTCATCCACCTGATGATTGTACATGAAATCTATTTTTTACATGATGATCATGCAGACCACATGAGGATTAAACAGTGACATAAAATCACTATTTTTTCACAATATATATTGATTATTTATATAATTTATTTCAAGAATTATGGTGGGGTAGTAGTGTAATAGAATATTGAAATGGTAAATATCATACTCTTTATTCAACAAGAGAATATTAAACTGGCACAAACCTTTTTTTTCTAACCTCATTGGGCTGAACCCTTGAGATTTAACACTATCATATTCTCTTCCCATCTATGGATATAAGATTATATATGAGTTTCCATATCCCAAATCCTCATAAATGGAATCATCCTCTCCAATGTATAGTTAGGTACTGGGATGTAATTCATTCTAATGTCTTATAAGAATGTAGATTCATTGGGGATGAGGAGTATAAAAATTTATTCATCATAGGATACATTTTATTGAAATTTCTAGAATAGTTTTCTGTAATATAGTTCAACAATCATGTGTATGGACTTTCATTAGGTAGTATATAGCTAATAAAAATATTATATGGTATTAAAACCATAAATTTTTACTAGGATATTCTTTTGGAATGGACTAGGTATAAAATATCTATGTTGAACAGACTTATAATGAATTTGACGTAGTACTAAAGTAATACAATCTTTATGTGGAAATTTGTCTTGAAGTCACTCTCACATTTTGAAACACACTCCTTCACCAAAAATATATGATTATATTGAGTATAGATAAAATCACTATCCATCTTGTGCATAAAGAGGTTGGGTTGATCCCCTAGGATGTAAAAATGATCATCGAAGATCCAATATAAGGGAAAATATTTGAATTTTTTTCCTTTTTTTCTCTCAGTCTTGGAATGTAGATCAAACCCATAAAAAAGTTGATTCTCTAGTAATAGACTAAAATAATTATAATATATATTCTTTATTTGGTTAGCATCCCCTATGGAACATGGGTGAATAAGATTATCAGGATGACTAAACATGTTCAACATGTGAGGATGCATCAATTGTGTCCCACTCACAAGTACCATTGTTCGATGTATTAATACTTTTAAATCATAGAGGAAGGATAGTAAAATAGTTGGGGATGGATGGTCTCTTCTCAAACAGATAATATGATCATCTTGATAGTATTACTAGTTATTTGTTTTGTATATATCTTCAACATGATTGAGTATAAACTATCAAGGTGATGTTTTTTTATGTTTGTGATGGTGGTGCAACTGTCCAGTTAATGAAAAATAATATTTGATCTCTCTATTCTTTTATTGGTATATCATCAACTAGACCTTTTTTATAAATGATAATTTCCATTTAGACAGATTGATCTCATCTTATATCTATGGGGATGGATGTTGAAACAAATGGGACAATGTATGTCTTCAATATCTAAGAGATTAATATATCTCAGTTAATGAAATAATGTAAGATTATCATTAGAGTTCAACCGAGCACCATTAGTGTATCATAAAAGAGGAGAAAGTTGAATCAATAAGAATTGTTTTTCATTATTCATTTTGGGTTACTAGTTGGTAGTATTATTGATAATGAGAATGAATATCACAAAGAACATTCATATTTTATAACCATTCATGAACAAATATAATTCAAATAGATAGATTGAATGATTACTTTTGTGGGATATATTTATTACAGATTCATGTGGTAGTTCTAGTTCATGTAACCATACTGTACATATCCTCCCACAAGTATTTAAGAATCCAAATATCCAATTTTATTTTATCAGTTATAGATTATGAAGTTAAGGGAGGAGATGACTATTCAAGTGAGATTTCTACCATCATTATCCTTTATTAGAGTAAAATTATATTAACCGTCTATATAGATTCCTTTATAAATTTATGGGAATCTATCAAAACTGATGAAAAAACATAATGTCGACTAGAAATTAGAGCATTATGAAGTTGCGTCAACACCCTAAAAGAGAATTCTTCAATAAAAGTCACAATACATTTTGACTCTATCAAAATAGATAACACATTTGGGCTTGGTAAATTTAACCCTTATATTTTATTAATCTCTTCATGTTCCTGTCATATAATTCTTCTAAAATGTCTTGATGTGGTGGTGTGTATTTATGAAATGTTGTTATATTGAAAAATAATTGGGAGATACTCTTAAGAGAGGAAATTAACTTTGAAATATTATTATATTTAACCATTCCTATGAATATCTAATCAGAAGATGAGCTGAAAAAAGTAGGGTTATGTCATTAAGATATAGTTAAACTAATTAAATTATATGATGGTTGTGTTAAATACATGGATCGAGTGATTTTGATGATGAGGTTGAGGGAATATAAAACCTATTCTGAGGTATTTGTGTGACCTCCTACCTGGCTGTAACATTAATTATTAGTCTGATCCATATTTTTATCAAACTCTTATTGGAGTGTGATGATAAAAAAATACATATTCCATCCATAAAATATTATGAATGAGGTATAATGGAATAGATATTCCATAGTGTAGAAGAAAATATGTGGAGGTGATGAATAATCCTAAAATATCAATCTCTACTCTTACATAGCCAACATTTCCATCCATTAAAATTAAGATAATGGGAACTAAATAGAAATAGGTCGGTGGAGGCTCTTTGAGTACACCTCTAAATAGGGGGGTATGTTTGGGGACCTATGGATTTGAGAAGTCCTATATTGACTAGAGAATATGATACCTCAATAATTTAACATTTTAAGGGGACTTCATTTGTGGTGAAAGTGGAAAACCTCTATAAATAGTGTTCAACAAAAAATATTAACCAACAAATCTACTTTTAGGGGGCATAGAAGAAGAACATGGTGATGCTGTATAATTATACATATATTGATTGAACTTCGATCCAATTTTTATTTTCCATTACTCCCTCCCATTATTTTATGGAATAAATTATAATAGAATATTCTAAATCAAAATACTATTCTATTAGTTATATTTCTGATGATAAATAATATCTACAAGAGGGTTAGTATCCCTTTATGTATGTATATTTGTTTCATTTTTTATCCCATGTTAAAATTCAAAAACCCTGGAAAAATTTCTTATACATATCTTAATATTAGTGAACCTTATGTACCCAAATTAGAATTTCTTATGAATCCTATTACTCCAACAATGGATGTGTTACCATTACTAATGGGAATCGATGTAACTTATGTGGTAGCCATTGCAGAATATCAGGGCCCAAGATAGGAGTTTAATCCAAGGGATTTAACAACTAATGAGTGTTTATATATATATTTGGTTAATTATTTAACAATTAGTTCTATTATTAAAATCTAGTAATATATTTTCTCAATGTTCATAGAAAAACTCAATTTTCAAGAAGTTTTTCCCTCAGCATATCACTTGGAAGAGGAAACCATGATATTATCTTTCATGAAAAAAGATCAATCAATAACATTTCGACATATCATTTCACTAAACCAGAATGTTTGTAAATAATTTCATTATCTTGTGATGGGATTAAAATCAGATATGGAGGTAGTAATTTCTTTCAATAACACCTATCATTTTATTTGGCATAATATACATAGTATTGTATTAGATACCACTTTAGAAGAAATGACCAAAAAATAATTACCTTAAAACATTTTCATGATGAGGGAATATATTAGATTTTATTAAAAAATCCATATTTCTATAAAGGAAGAGATTAAATGACGTTAAAAAGGGAAAATATTTCAACCAATTCCCATAATGGTGAGATTTAAATAAAAATTTTATATTCCCCCAGCTGATATATCTTATGAGACATTATTATATATTAATGATATATAGTAAAATCAATTTTAAATTCATTGGGATTAAATCATTGTATGTTTTCAAAAATAAAAAAAAATATATCCAATGGGAAACCGGTTTATTTTCTTATGTTTCTTCTGGAATCACAAGCATGAGGAAATAATGTTATTTCTTCCACAATAGAAAATCATCATCTTTAAAGAGAAGATGATGTTTCCAAGCTAGAACAAATTCAACATGATTTTAATGATCCCCATGAATCAGTCATTTAAATGAATAATATATATTTACAATATTTTATATAATATTCATTATATAGATATGCTTTATCCTTTGGAGATTCTGCTTCTTTTTACTAAAATGAAGAAAAAAATTTGTTTTGAAAATATTCATGATAAAAATATTGTTTCCTTCCAAATATAATCATTCATTCATAAAAACCCATGAGTTCGAGAATGATAAAAAATTGAGATAATTGAAATTCATCCTGAAAACAAATTTTAATTAGGTGTTTCACTCGATCATTATGATGGTCATATTGGGAATTATATTTTTTTCATTTTCTCTATAACACAGTCTCTATGATTCCTATAAGGGAATACTAGTATGATGGGATGTGTTTTTTTCTGAGTCTCCCACATTTTCATCATCTTGGAAAGTATTATTCCTATTTACAAAATAGTATAAGGAAATGGAATTTGTATATACTATATAAAATTAATCATGATGTGAATGGATGGCCAGAAGGACCAATAAGATCACTGGCAATATATGTCATCTCAAGGAAGGTGGTGCACATAGTTTAGAGTAATGATGTATGGATCATTGATAATTTTGCCTCAATACATGTGAATAATGGGAAACATTTAAAGAATATTATATCATATTATTTTCAATATGATGAGTATGGTGAATGGAATTTTAACATCGAGGATTTCAAAACCCATTTGAGCAGTTGGATTTTGGGATATATAAATCATATTTCACATATTTGGATCTATGAATAATACAATTTCTGTTAAACATTACGGGAGATAACCAATTATATATTTTTTTTCACATACTCCCACTTCATTTTTATGGAATAAGAAATTTATAGGTCCCTCTTGTTATGAAAAAATTAATTTTATTCATATGAAAAAATAGTACCACATTTTCAGAGTTGTATAGTGGAATATATGTATAGTTAAAAAAGGTATCCCTTAGAGATGGCTATAACTAATTACAAAATAAATTCATTGTTATGGGGACTAAAAAACATAGGGATTGATGTTTTTAATGGAATATGGTTTATCAATAGGGTTCATGTACCAAAAAATGACACCTTACAATGAATTAAACAAATTATCATGGTAAAATAAATATAAACATCGTTACACTAAATATTCTATGGTTTAGAATATCCATTTATCAAAAATTGATTTTCTCTAGGGTTAGATAGTAGATAATATTATATTTTTTCAATGTTTTAGTTACACAATATAATTTTTTAAATACCATTAATTGAAAGAATTAAAGAATGAATAAATATCATTTCATTAGGATTAATTTTTGGTTTTTTGTCGTTAATATATTTATGTATCATTCAATATTATTTATGGTTATATGATTTGGAACCACATAGATAGGAGTTTAATTTATATTGGACCAAATTTGTGGTGGAATTTCATATTGTAAGGGACATGTGACTCTTAATGTGAATGGAGGTATCATTACTAAATTTTACATTTCAAAACTGGGTGACCAATGTCCCTGATCATGGTTCATGGACTATTTTAAATAAAGATAGTATGTTCTCCAACTATATGTTAATTGTATATATCACAAATCAAGTTTCACATACAAGAATATATGAAATATTATTATAACATGTTGTGTGGAATTCAATCATATTTGAATTATATGTTCCACTGTGATTCAATCTGGGAAAGAAATTTACACATTCCTAACCTCATGATGATATTCATTTGTTTGACAAAATGAAATGTGGGGTGTGGGGGTGCATTTTTAGGGCTGCATAGGGAATTTATTCATTACCACTCAATCTATTTCTATTGAGTTGGATATACAAACATCCAAAATATCTAGAGGGTAATGATCATCTGCGAAATTCAAAGGATTTTCATGAGAGAAAGTTATGGTATTCAAAATTTGAACTTATGATATTGATATTATTTTTATATTATGAAAAGGGTTTAGAATGAATGATTTTTAGGGATAGTTCAAGGATATATAGTAATGACATCATTACATATCTTGAATCAATAAAGAACCATGCCACGTGTAGTTCCAAAATATCCTTCCCATACACAATATTTTCATGTATGCTAGTGTAGATATTTTATTTTTTTAAATTATTTCTATTTTCATGATAAAAGGTTCGAGCATCTTTACATATCTTATAATAATATGAATCAATCTTCACATTGTTATAAATTAATGATTATAATTACAAAAAATATATCATGTACTTAAGCTAAAGTGGAATTGAAGATTTTAAAAATCGGTGGATTATGGGATAAAGACATCCACATAGATCGAGCTCTCATATAGGGGAGAATGATGGAACCTGGAACTGTACAATCAATGGTTTTTAACAACATGCAACTCGGGAATGAGTGCTTTTATATTTAAATTACATCAACCATGAGTTTTATTCTATGGAGTTTATAGTGTATCCAATAATAAATTGGGGTATTTTTATGAATTCTAGATTAAATGTGGATGTAAATTCCAATATGTTTTAATATTGACAGGGTTTTCTATCAAATATTTACCTAGGCTAGGTCCAAGATAAATGAGTGTATATTTCACTATGTATCTAGTGCCAACAATAATCAAAGAACACATAGTTCATATATTGATACCATAAATAAATCTAGTTATCATTTATGGATGGGTAATTTCTAGTCATTTTCATAGTAAACCATGGAATTATATACCTATTGTATAGAGATAGTGATTTATTTCAAAAAAAAATGAAAGGGTTCACTATGTAGATCGAGGTCGTATATACGGGAGTATCATTTAATTAATTCATCATACTATAGGGTTTATATAAGGTAAAGAGCTCCATGTTTTACATAGGATGAAATATCCATGTTTCAATAGGATTTGATAATTACACAATATCATATATTGATGGATATGGGTCAAATATTACATTCTTTTTCATGGATATAGCTCACATATTGGTAATGGGTCTTATAATATGGAAAACTGTAATAAGGTTACGGTATTTCATGATGGAATATATGTCATACAGTTTATGATTACGTGGCTCAGACTATAACCATGAATTATAACATTTTATGGCTATGATACTAGTGATATATAGTTTTATTTATTGGATAATGGATGTATATTATTTGAATTATTTATTCATCCCTTGAGGACATGGATGCTATACAGTGTAATTTCATTCCACATTGACATTAATGTCATGCAGTTTGAACTATTTATGCATGAACATTTGGGTAGTGTAATGATTCACATGATTTACTTAATGAGAAAACTCTCATTGGTGGCTAGTGATATTCACACTCTATCCATATCGATCAATGTGTATGACTATTTTGTGAATAACTTATGTATGATGTAAGGTTTTTCCCACTTTAGCTCTAAATTTATAGGCCTCTTATCTAGTATAATTAGTGTTATGAAAGTCAACATGATACATCCTTGTATGAATGAATGGGCATAGAAATTCTTGTTAAAGGATCGCGTTACTTGGTTCTAAAATATTTCTAGATTATGTGGTGAATAAATCTTATGTTCATGGTGTAGTTCAAATTCCTCTAGCTAGTTTTGGGACTAGACATCTCTAGTTTCCTAGTTGTGTATGGATGTACATAGCATGGTTAGATAGAAATATATAGGAAAAAATTACTTTATTATTTATTAAAGTCAATTTTGAATCAATTTATTGGTATTACGGGTCATAATGTGATGGGTCCATAGATCATGTAGAATCCAGTCTACCTAAGATCTATTAACTATCATTTATAAACTAAATAATTTCAGATAGATTCTTTTTGTAGGGTTTTATATATCTTATTTAATACAAATGGTTGTGTATGGAATGGCTAGAATGAATGTTATGTTTCTGATATAATTTTATCAACTCAAAATAATAGAACATGGTTTCATTTTCCTTAAAAATTTAGTGACCAACCCATAATCACTTATTAATATTTCTCTTTATGGACACAATTATATTCTTTATCTTGAATTTTTTGAGTGGTATAACGTCAAAAAAACATTAAAATAATTAATTGGTAAAAAGTTCATACTTCAGCTACATCTCATTATATGTGGGATATGGGAACATGAATCCACTTTCCATGCCAAAAATGACAATGAATATATTTTTTATACAATAAATCAGGAGGGTGATTCATAAAATTATCATGTACTAGATATGTAAAATTATCATTTGACTTCTTCAAAATAATGCTTCATTTTTAGGAGAAATATTAATAAATAGTGATATGATAGGTGAGCTTGATTTCCAATTGATTCACACAACATGATCTGGCATGAACATCATGAATGAAATCAAATAATTATTCTACTTATACAGATACGAGGAGTGCTCCCTCGAAACCATATTTATATATGACATCTTGTAAATTTTGACTATATTGGATAATGGAATTTTATTCCCTTTTTTAGATTTTTTCATTCGTGGATAGATCTGATGGACATAAAAAACATATGATATAGTCTATTGTAGAGGACATCCATCCTATTGTGAAATAAATTTATGAGGACATTAGATCACTATGTTCCATAAAAATTAAATTCTCATTATTTATTAAATTTTACCTGATTAATTGAGATATGACTAGTTGATTCATGATATTTTTAATTGATTCTTATTTATTCATATTTACCATTACCTTATTAGCCCAAGATAAAGAATAATCCTGATCCACTTTTCATTAGAATATATGGATTTGAGACAAATCTCAGGTTCACTTATCAGTTCGTTCATGAAAAATGTATAATAGATGGATAAACTCTTTCTCTGGATAAAATACTCACACTAAACATTCTTAATCTAAAGCTATGTATTTTTATTTGTGCACAATAGGTGAACTAAAAATTGGAATGTAACTCCAAGATAATGTTGTTGTCATGATACTATTATTGATTAATAGCACAAACATCAAAGCGAACAATAAAATATTGAAGGACTACCTTATGTTTTCAGATTAACACTACAGCAAAACAAACCAAATTTTATTTCAATTTACACCATATATTTCAAATGTGGATCCAATAAAAATTATCAAAGTACATATCCCATATTTGTGGTGGTACTGAATGTGAAACACATCTTTATAGAAGACTAATGCATGTATTGGAATATTTTATAAGAGGGAATATTATACATGAAAATCATTCAATGTTTTTCCCTTCAATTGTTTCTCATATATGGACTACACCACATAAATTGGTAAGGAATGTACTTATTGAGGATATCAAATTATTATAGACAACTGATATTCATCTTATCGAGGATTTTGTTCCTTATCATACTATTTTAAGGAAATTTTTTTACATAAAATTAATTATGAGGCCTTTAATATTGGAGAAACATCTATGAAATACACTTAATTTATTGACATATTAGAGAGGGGGAATATTTCTAATTACCAATATCTTTTCATGGTTGTTATCAATATTATGATTGAGAACTATAAATCCTATTAATTTTTTGGTTACTACCCTAAAGGAACATTATAAGGGGATCATAATTACACAGTATTGGATAACATCATGAATAGGTTTGAAAGATCCTCAGTGTTAAAATTTCAATTAATTTACATTACCACCATATTATCAAAATTGAACATGATGATCATTCCCCAGAGGGGATTGGCACTGTTCCTATAGTATATAGTTATCTGACACCTTTTTTCTTAAAACATTAGATAATTATGTAATTTTAGTAATAATGACAGGGTATATTTTATTTAGGGTCTTATCTATCTATATCGCTCATTTATATATGATTTTAGAAATATTATCCATATATAATTGAAACGACCTACAAGACAGTGGTGATGTATATCAATATCTCTTTGATTAGGATATATAATCATTATTGGGAAAGTAAAATATAAGATCTGTAAAAAAAATTTAGAACAAGATATTCCCATTAATATTCATGATTGAGAAAATATTAACAATCCAAATTATGTAATAGACTTCCAATAAGAAAATAAAAATATTCATGTTATAAATTTATGTTTATTACATAATAGTGAGGATTTATTGAACTCTCTATGACTTTTTTTCATAACTGTGGTGATCCTATGAAACCCTTTAATAATGGTTAGAAACCCCATGATAAAATTAGGAATTTTTATAATAAATACATAATAAAACATCATGATGTCACATTATAATGGGAATATATTTATCATATTCATCAAGAGTCCTTCAATTGATAATAAATGTTGGACATGCAGGTCAAGTTATGTATTTTGGTTTACCAATTTCAGTTCCCCAACTAGGGTTGATCCACATACTTCATATACTAAAGAGACAACATCAACATCTTATTCTCCCCCATCTCCGAATTGGTGTCATGAAAAGGGTTACAATGTTGATATATGAGTGGTATTATCATAACCTGAGGGGGAGTTTATTTTGACAATTAGTTATCCGAGACATGACATGGGTCATTACCATTCCATCACTTATGGGGATAGTTCCTACGATTATCCCATTTTATACTTTAGATGGCCTAGAAACATCACTCTTAATGGTTGAGATGCTCGATAACCTAAAACAAAAAACTCTTACATCCGGTGGACTAAGAAATGGTTGACTTTATATCTTTCCAATAGAGGACTCAGTTTCCCATGTAAGTTAATGGGTAAATTTTATTTATCACCACGAATACCCCATGGATTGGTGGATATTCCTTTAATTCATTTTGGTATATAACCATATATGCATGTAACATCAAACCATTAGCTTGGTAAGAGGAGGGGATGTTTCTTACCTTAGGTAACGTCTCCCAGTCAACAATGGTGGCCAATAAATTCCATGGTCTATACCAAAACATATGAGATGATTTTACCTCAAGAAGGAATCCTACAAAAAAATTACAGAACATGAAATTTTTATGACTTAAAATTGAAAAAACTCACATAATATAACCAAACTAATTATTAGTCTAACAATGGGAATATATATACAAAACAATATATAGAAACTCAAGATAATAATGTATCAATGGTATCAATATGGAACAATGATTAATCTATTAAAAGAATACATACATTGTCCAAATATCACTAATTCTTCATATAACCTCATTTTACTCTACAGGAAATGTTTGAAAGCTTTCCCTTTCTTATATCAGAAAAAGAAACATCAAAATATTCACCATAGTGCATATTAAATTTGTGAGTATTAAAACTCAGTAACAAAACCTTGATACTTCTCCAACACCCTAATAGGATAACAACAAGTTTAATAAATGTTTTATATAAAAATAGATTAAGGGAACATCAAATCATTTTAACAACTCCACATTTTTTAGAAAAGATGAAAAACAATTCCCTTAAAATTTTAATATCTTATTTCATCCAAAATAACATCCATTTAACGAATAAAACCTATGCATATTTCAATATCATGATCAAATAACATATAATTTACATACCAATTGGACACATGGGAATTTATTGATATTCCATACTATCATTATCCACATGTTTGCACCCATGAATGTTCCTTTATTGAAATTAGGAAAAAAATATATATTGAAAAAAATTCCTATAACTATTAACTAAGACTTCATGGGTGGAACACAATATTCACCCATAATAATAACTAACCAAATTAGTTTTCCCCTAAAAAACCATTATTTTTTAAGAAAATAGAATAAAATCATTTTAAAATCAATTACTTACTATATTATTGAAATGATTGAGAAATTGGAAGGAGACCTACCTATAATGGTTTACTAACACCTAACATTATGATCCTTAATTAATAATTGGGTTTCCAATTACCAAAAAATGGTTTATTAAATATTTAAGACATTATTTAAAAGTGAAATTTCAAATTCAACTAATGAGGGTATTGGGTTTGGGAGAAATGTGATAGAGACAAATGGAGATTGTAGGGAAAACATTAAATATGATACTTTATAAAAACCCCATTCCTGACATGAATTTTTTATTCACATAAAAAAATTTGAGTTTCTATATAAAAAACATTATGTATCTTTAAATTAATAACATAGAAAGATCATTTTTTGAATAATATTTCACAACCTGAGTGGATCTTCTCAAATACTAATACACGTACTAAATGGGTTTCCAAAAATATTATCAAAAACCATTCCCATCATGAATAATAATTCAGGATTTCAACTATTTCCTACAACCCAATTATAGTTTTGAGATACTTTCTCCTCGAAACTATTCCAATAATTTAACAAAACTCTCTAGGAAGATAAATAATAGTTTAAAACATTGGTGTACCTCAAAATAATTGTATAACATTATTCCCACCATTAGGATTTCCATCCATATAAGTGATAATAACATCAATTATTTGGAATTTTTATAGACAAAAGTATCACATATGGGTTTTCCAATACCATACCTATTAATGCATCTGGCCATGTTTCCACATGACATTCAGTAATGATATCATTATGATAAACTATACATTCCGTTTCTTATCCAAAACATATACCTTGTTATGTACATAGGTCATATAAAATTCTATTATTATATGATCCCAATGAATCACATTAATAGTAATCTGTAAATACATTTTTAATTGATGGACATGAATCATGTTATAAACCAAACATAATCCTTATGGAAGATAAATCTGATAAAAATAATTGAAAATAATTCTGAGTAATTCAAACGGTTTAACATATCAAAGATACACTATACCAATCATACAAAAAAATTTATTCTAGAATCTTGTAGTGACTTTTATAAACACATGGCCTCCTAGTAAAAACACAGTTGAGTGAAAACAATGAACCTCATAATATTTTTGATGAATCTATCCTAGTAGAAAAAACTTCAGTTTCATTTGAATCTTTTAAATTTCCTCAAGATTAAGGATGTGGTCAATTATTATTGTTTCATTAGTCTATATCCAACTAAGTATAGAACAAGATGGATGGTCATAAAATACCACAAATGAGGCCATATGAATCGTATCCAAATGAAAATTACTATAAGAGGAATCTATTAGAGGTAAAGGGTACTACCATTAGACACAATAGTCCACGACAAAAGCTCAGTGAATGTATTACAATGTTTCAATTGAACATTTGCACTGCTAATATATTTTATAATAATCAATATGTTCATCTACAACTTTTTTCTAAATTATTATTACAAGGAGTTACAAAAAATGAGTAGTATTTCAGAACCTTATTCATATAAATATAAACCACAATTTCATTTAACTTCATGAAATCATACATATATGTCATATCCATATAATTAAATATATTACATGATTAGATTAAAATTTTGTGGAATGAAATTTCTAATAGAAAAATGATCCCTCATATGGCATAATTATTTTAAATTGTTCTCAAATAACCAATAAAAGGACCCTAAAAATTTACCTTGATTTATAGAAAGGTATAGGTAAAAATTGAAATAATCTCACCAGTTATGGATGTATCCCAATGAAATTTTGATATTTTAGTCATTTCCTATCTATACACTATATTATTTTTTTAACAACTTACCACCAAAAATGGGGCTCAATTTATTATACACCTTTTTGATTCCCAGATTATTTTATCATTTATAATGGTTATATGATGAAAGAATAAGTTCTTGAAATTTATCTAGAACATATATCTAATCAACAAAATGCAATACTAAATTTCCTTCTACATTCATTCAATTATTGTTATCCCAAAAACAATTTTATTTAACCTTATAGCAGGGAAATCAAGTTCAGAATGTATTTTTCCATTGACCTTCTCAAGTAGATCATCAATAACAGCCACATGAAATAATATTTTTGCATTAATTTTCTTACTGAAATTTATTTACTCCTAAGTAAATACAATAATCAATTTCCACTAAAAACAAGATTCTATTGAAAAATGGTTATATTAATTTTTGAAAAAAATATACAAAATATGTCCCATTACTATTTCTATATACCAAGTCATATTGATGAATTTGGAGATACTCTATCAATATTTCTTGTTAGAGGTTCACCTCACTTTGTGAAGATATTCATTTCAAATCATTATTTTTGGAAACACAATGATCATATAACCTAAGAGATAATTATTCCATATCTCAATGGAATATACCACCATAGATAATTCTAGATAATTGTTTTAGTAACTAATTTAATTTACAAAAAACATCCATGACCCATAATCTAAAACATATTTTACTTTCATGAGTATGTATTCAAATCCAGATCCTCCCTCTACACCAAAAACCATATAATCATTCCCCGTTTCTAGAACGACAATAATGGGTGTCAATGTGAGGATGGATTTTTGTTCCATAATTGACTTATTGTAATCATTTTTCTATTATAATTGAGGGATTTTATGATTTAGTTCCTTTATAGGTGATGTAAGGGATGCAGATTTATAAAAATAGTAAATTGTATCCTAGAAACCCTAGAAATATGATTGTATCTAAAATTATTCATCTCATATTTCCTAGAGATGATATATTAAGTATTTTTAAGGTCAACCTATATTAATTATTTAAATATAAAATACCTAATAAACTATTATTATTATATCCAAATGTCATAACTAGATATTTTTTTCTATAATTAGAGTTCTTAAATTTATTTCAAAATAATATTTATGTGTTTTCAATATTTTTTCAATTCATAGATTACAGTATAATAACAAAAAAAAGATAAAATGCATCAAGGTAGATCTGAAAAAACAATTCATCAATTTCTGGAATACTGTTGGTGAATTATTAATAATAATTCTCAAAACAAGTTATTCATAATGACCATACTTTATTATAAATCATGTTTTTATAATGTAATCCCAATGAAATTAAATTTGATGACACCATATTTTTTTCCAAATTTAGAGACCTATTTTTATCTATTATATTGATCAAACAGATGATAAATTTGGGGATGTGGGTATCTATTCATTATTATAAAGTAACATCAATTTAGATAGTTAGAAAAGAAGAAGAAAAACATCTTCCTTGTTTACAAATAGTACTAAAGTATCCTTTGGAGGTGTGAATGATCTGATGAATCCCTTAATTTTCAACTTCACTTTCTTGGACATCAATTCATGTAATTGTATTACAACAATATTTAATGGTTGGAGTAAAATAAGAATCATCAATGGAAGTAGTTCAATAGAATTTTCCACTACCCTTTTAGGTGTGAATCTAGATAATTATTATGTAAATTCTATAGGATACTAATATATGATGGTACGGAAATCACTTTTCATTATTACATTGATATTTTCCCTCGTAACTACTACCATTAGATAAGATAAAATTAAAATCATTATTTTTAAAGGCCCCACTCTTCTAAAATCCCCATAAAAATCCCCATTACAGATTTAAAGAGATCAATCTAGAGTTGTAAATTTTAGTGGTCTAATATTCCTATCAATTTAATATTTTAATGAATCCAAGTAGTCCATTACTAGAATAAAATCATTGATGTGAATTTATAGAATAAAAAAGTCCCAAAAAACTAGATCCTAAAATTTTAATGGGAAAAGGGATATACTTAAATCATTGAAACTATAATTATCCATGATGTTTTAATATTCTCATCATATATGGAATCATTTCTATAGTAAAGCTAATTTTATTTACCACATTAGTTGAAATGAAAGAATGTGATGTTTTAGTATCAACTAGTACATGCATAAGAGTTGAGTTTGGAAGAATAGTACCTCATAACATAAATATTCTCACTTTCCCCTTCATTGATAAATAATTTAAACAATACAATTATTCTTTTTCTCCCAGTGATTAGTCCATGATTTTTAATTGAGGCTACATTTCCTACGGTGTCTCGGTGATTATGGAGTCCCCCAAATTTCTTGATTATATGTTTGATAACTATTATAATATGACATACCTTTCGAGGAATGAGTGGTTTGTGTTATATAAATGTAATTCCCATAGTCTATCAATGTAGTATATATACAATTACAATAAATATATCCCATCTCATAGCATCAGAGACATTCATGTTAGGTTAGCACAAAACAATTCATAACATGGTCATATGAAAAAAATTAGAAACATCATGGATTATTACTACAATGAGGAGGAAAAGGAACTAATCATGTAGATTGATTCTCTTGTACACTATTACATTGTGAATTGTTTTCTCTGTCCCCCTTTTTTCAAATATTTCAATTCCCACATGTGCTTATATAGACAATGTTAATTTTGAGCTATGTAGAGTGTGTCTCTAATTTTGGAATATATATTATTAATTTATTAATTAAATATTACGAATGGACATTATATTTTAAATTCATTAATCAAAATAAAATTTTATTACTCAAATGATTTACATAATTATATACATTTTCATTTATATTATTCATTTCATATATTTAATAAAAATATTATTATTATTTATAATTATTTCTATTTAAATCATTAGAAAAATTAAAATTCATTTTATTTTATATAACATTGTAATGTGTATATATTTTATTACATAACATTATGCACCCTATTTCATATCAATGATACCCTTATATTTATGTTTAATTCTATCTCCATAGAGCATAAATTGTACACTAATATAGCCGAGTACCATTACGCATGCATTGGAAGTGATGGGGTACCCTTGAATGAACCATATCCTCTATATATTACTATTACATAACTTAGAGAAGCTCATATATACATTTACACTGGTGTATTTTATTCCCTTGAATTAGTATTGGAATAGCTATTACACACTAATGCATATTGGGATTGACCATTTCGTAAGCTTTAGAACTCACTATTTACCAATCCATGGTTTAAATTTTTTGATGCTTTATTCTTGGAAATTTGATAATGTAACCGCAATGTCTATTTTCTATTTCTTGGGATTTATTTTTTTTGAAAATAATTATTGGGATTGTAAGTTATACCTCATGCTCTATGTGACATAGATCATCGTTATGATCAAATATATTCACTGAATGTTATGAAGGAATTGCCACAGGCTCAGAAGGATCACATCCATGTTTTAGTGACAAAAAACATGATGAAAGTATTGTACATATGGATTGTCTATGATTATTATAAGACAAGTTACATTGAAAATATAATTTTTTTATTGAATATATCTTATGAACCTCACTATAAAATGATTGAATAAAAACCTCATCGTTACTCCAATGAATTTTGAATATTCTATTTTTTTTTGAAATTATACAAAATGGTATTATTATTAATTATTTTGATAAAATGATTAACTTCATCATTAATATAATGTTTTTTATTTATTTACATCATAAACTAAGAAAATCATATGAATAATATTTTTGAATTAATATTGAATATTTTTTCATTAACACGTCATCAATGTGAAAATAATATTACATTATATTATATGATATATTTTTATATTTTATTCAAATATATGTTTATTCATATTATATGAATCATTCTATTGGTTTTTTAAATCAATATATAATAAAAATTTATTTTATCAGCTATTAGTTCAAAAATATATTGTATAGTTTTTTGGAAATCAATGTGTTATATAATATTTAACAATCACTCTGTTTTATAAAATTTAATTTATCAAATTACTATAAAACCCTCATAATGGTTTTTTTGTTTTAATAATTTTAATAACTCCAATTTATTATAATTATCATATTAAAACTTTGACAACCCTGATCTTTTATTACACAATTAAACATAATTTATTACATGAACTTTAATTGATACAACATAGGTGATTGAGAGGTCTAGTGTCTTTGGGAATTAGGATCATTACATAACAACATAAAACATGAAACATGCAACATATTTATTGAAAACATCCTTTACATGACCACTACATTCCATTGTAATTAGCATTTCATGGGATAACCTGAGGACATGTATACGAAAAGGGTGAGCTAAAAATCCCAGTAAGGAATAAACATGGAATGACATGAGGAATATAACAAATGTTAGAAAATAGACATAGCAGTGGAGCACATGAGGAGAGTAAACATAAATACATTGTAAAACCTGATAATCATAACATGGAAATGTGGCAACAACACTTAACATGGAATTAGCACGAGGCAAGCCCTATTGCACATGGATAATGATTAAAACTTCATTACACATGAAGGATGAGTAAACAGTTTTTTCACATTAATTATCATGATTAAAATCACATTTCACATGACGTATCATGAGACCATTCTTTACCAAATGCATTGGAATGCTATAAGGGCGCACCCTTCTTAGACATTTCATTTCATGCAAGTGTTCCAAATTGATCATATAAAATGGATTCATAAAACATCATCATTTATAAAACTATAAATTAATGTATAATTCATACATGAATCTTTATAATCAATAGGTAAATGTGCATAATTTTGAATACCATTGATATGGAAATAAGCATGGTATTCACTACACAATGACATTGGCTTGGAAAATCGGAGCAATTTCGTCAGCGTAACGACATGGCGTTAGAATTAAAAAAATGGTTAATGAGAATGAAAGGGACGTATCATAATATTTAAATGAAATGTATAGTTATGGAGGTCATATAGATTCATTTCCCAAAAATTGTAATGGAATTTGGATTCATGATACAAAATAATTGCTTGAATGCAAATTAAGAGAGAGAAATTGCTTTCTAAATTTTGGCATAGTAACGGGTGTACATGGGAGGTATTTAATGAGAGAAAAAGGGGAATCTTATCATTCAAACAGAAATAGGGGAGTATGGGTGAGGTGTGAAACCATACCCCATCATTTATAATTTAAATTAAAAGGGCATAACAACATAAATAAAATTGGAAAAAAATGAGAAAGGAAGAAAAACCCTTACTTGGAAGTATGCTTCCAATGGCTTGAGAGAGGCTTGAGAGAGGATTATTGGGTGATTAGGGCTCCTTGGGAGGATTATAGGGAGAGTAGGGAAGAGGATATATGAACTCAAAAGGCTTTGAGTTTGGAGAAAGTAGGATTTTGGGTGGGTTTTTATAGGAAAGCTGAGGGAATTCTTTATTATTTAGGAATTGGACACCTCAGATAAAATTAATTCAAACCATGAACTGTCCCATGGATTATCCCATAGTTTTTTCCAAAGGGGATTAGAATAAAATCTTTAATAAGATCATAGTCTTAATTCTTAAAATAATGGGGTTGCTTATGTTTAGGGGAGTCATACTCAAAAGGAAAACAATTTAAAAAGACATGTTGTTTCAAAAGAATTGAATGGTCCATTAATGCTTTTTAAAATAAGTCAAAATAATAAAAAATCACACTATTTTAATGGTGAAACATATATTTCTAGAACATAAGGCTTATTGTAATTTATTACATCAGTATTGGGTCATTATGATGTCATAATACACATTATATATTTAAACGGTATTTAATTTTTACCCAGAAATTTGAATCTCAAAAAATAATGAAAAATTCATCGTTGGATAATTTTGACGTCCTAATTCCAGAAATAATTTAATTTTATTTAAATATTTTTCTAAATATGATAATTTTCACTTTAAAAATAAAAACCAATATTTATCGAAAATTCACAAGTTTGGAAAAAAATGGATTTCGCCCTTAGTAAAAAATAAAATTGCTTTCATAAAATTATAAGATCATTTATATTTAATAGAAACTAATTTTTTTATAATAAAAATATTTTATTAAAATATATTTTAATAAAAAAACCATTAATTCATGAAAATAGATTTCCTAGTTGAATATTAACTAGAGAAACTATTTGAGCTTTAAAAACTATTTACAAGGTAACAAAAATAAAATGAAAATATATTAATTATTATATAAAAAACAATGTACATAACCACAGTGATATGTTCTTATTACATGACCCCTTATATCACCCACATAAGTCCAAAAAATAAGGTGTGTGATGGTGACAGACTCTTGGGGTGGCTCAGATAACATTGCTCGGGTGGTAATCTTTATCGACGGTCACAATTCTTAAAGCCCTATATTTATACTAAAACATTCAACAAAAAGAGACAATTATTTAGATTAAGAGGGATTTCTATTAATTAATGTTTGGGTCATTACAGAAAAATATTTAAAATAGTTCAATATAGAATTTAGATAATGATAATATAATTATATACATATCTAGAACATTAAAATAGGTAATTAAATGGCTCATATATTTTTAAATAATTCTAACCATTGAATGGAAGTGATGGTTTTAAGAATATCTATCTGAACAACAATCGATTGAGAGAGCTAGATAACCATTTGATTTTTTTTATTATAATTATTATGAAATGTAGAGGAAGGTTTTTGTAAAAGATATTAATAATTGAATTATATATAATTCAACTACTATTAAATTTATGTGGTCAAGAATAATCATTAATATTCAATTCATTTATGTCAAAATATTTCTTTTTTATGAGCTACATTGAATTCCCCATATTCTACTCTATTACAATCAACATATTTTCCTTGTTTTCACTCCTTCATATATTATATCATTTATTAGTAGTTTTATGCCTTGGTTTATTATTTTCCCATTCAAAAGAATTTCTATTATTTTTCATTCGACCTAACCAAAGGAATGTTCATTGGTTTGTGACTCTTGATGTTATGTAAGGTTAATATTAAATTTTAGACCTGTAAAAAGTTATTTATAGATTGAAACTATTGTAAAAATTTATGTATTGTTTTTGGATCTAGGTATTGTAAAATACTAGGTTTTTATATAGGATATCACCTTATTAAATGTGATGATTCTTATTCGGTGCAAATACTCATACAGAGTAAATGGGATTGAAGAGTATTGTATGGTCATGGTGATCTAAGTTACTATAAAAATTACACAATTATATATTATTTTGAATTTATTATATTATAAACACTACCTTTCTCTATTTTATCATAAAATAAAAATGTAAGAAATATTATTTTGGATAAAATTATAAATGGAATATTCAAACCAATATTCTCGTATTTCCTTCAATCTGAACTAACAATTGGTTTGATATGGAAATGATTTAGGATATATGTTATTTTAATTACATTTATTACTAATAAAAATCTCCAATGCCTAACTATATTAGGAATTAGCATCTCGAATATTTAAGGTATTAATAAAATTGATGGTTTGATACCTCAAAAGCCCCCGTTTATTGATGGAAGTGATTCTGAGTATTGAACAGACTAAATGAATACAAACTTAAGGTAGTTTACTTTATATCATATGAAATTTAAGGAGATACTATATCAATTACTTGGAGTTTACCAAAAGATGGTTGTAATTAGTGACACAGAAAAGTATGCTTTAAGTTACCATATAATGAAAAATGTGTATTGTGCTATAAGTAATAGTGTGTAGAATTATGTCTTACTTTTTATGAAATCTCATGAAATTTGGGGAATTAATGAGTTATTCATTATTGGAGATACAAAATTAAAATAATGAAGCTATGAGTTCTTCCAACATAAAACCAAAATATCAAGATAAGAGATGTAGAGTTAGTAAACAAGATGTAAAACTATTTTACAATAATTAAACATGGAATTAATATAATTGGTGAATAACTAAAAAATAGATTTCATTGAAAGGGTTTTGAGAGAAAGTCCAAAATAATGGCATTTAAATTAAAAATTAATCTATGAATTTATGAATTTTAATGTGCATATATCAGTAGAATTAATTTTTCCTTTATTATGATATGAATTGGAATTGAAATATTCTTTTAAACTAGAGTATATGGAAGAAATGTGTTTTAGATAAGTCTAATGTTATATAATACTATATATTTTTAGAATTTTTATGATAGTAATTTCATAAATATGATGAATATTATTGAAAAAAGTATTATATGTTTAAAAAAATGAATTAAATTGATGTCGAAAAGAAAGAAAAAATGTGAGTATAATAAATTTAATACATTAAATAATATTATCTTTTTCTGACTATCCATTTATGAGTTCTCGAAGAATGTTTGAATGAGGAAATTTTTTCCTAAAATAATATATTTTAGGAATGATAGATTCAAAATAGGAGAAAATGATTTGGATTGTTTTGAGGCTAGGATTGTTCAGATAATTCATAATTAAGTAGTGACAAATGAAGTGAAAATAATATAGGAACATTTTATCATGGATATATTTTATAAAGAACTAGTAAAAGGTTTTATGAAATTGATAACTCCTATTAATGATGATCATAATAAAAAAATAAATGAAAATATGAAACTGAATCAGATTGGAGTTCTGATTATGATTTTATATATTCAAATGTAATAATATCGTCTAAAGAGAATGAATAATAATGGAATGACTAAGCCATGATTATTTAAATGTATACAAATATGAAAATAAAAAATTATAATTTTATAAGATGAAATTATAAAATGGATTGGGAATGAGAAAATATGAATACATGTTTTATTTCAAAATGAGGAAAATAAAAATGATTTTGATTCTATAAAATTTAATCAATATTAAGAAAATGACTTGCATGTGGATATTATAGAATATAATTGTTTATATCTATTGAGAAGTTTTTCATTAGTTTTAGATGATGTGAATAAATTTTTCAATGTGTGGAAGGAGTTCAACAGAAAAAATAAATCATTGAGAATTACAGGTTCATGTTCTGTGGAAAATGTATAGGGTAATTTAGAAGTTATTGAAAATGATAATATGGATTTAAACATGGGTTTTTAACACATAAATAAACATTATCAATTTTTTCATGGAAAATAGACATATTTATAGAAGATTTCAATGATGAAAAAAATAATAAAAGCGTGATTTTTTGTTTATTTTTTCAAAATGATAAATAATATTATATGTGTTAAAATATCAAAAAGAATAATTTCATGTGTAAATTGATTTAAATATATAAATAAAGGTAATTTTTCAAATGTGGGATATTTGTTATTTTCAAAAATATATTGGCATACTATATAATTTATTTATAAGTTTTTTGTAAAGAGACTCTAAATATATGTTTTAAATCTCTTTTGGTACAATAATTATCTCATAGTAATATAAATGGAACCATGTATATATGGGTATGAAACCATTATTATTGATTGATAAATATAAAGAGATATTCCTCATATGTACCAAATGTTCATGGTACTAGATTGTTGAAATTCCAAAAACATGAAATGTGATATTTAAAATATTCAATGTTTTGATTCATTTGATGGTGTTCTAGTGGAATTTGGATTCAATTATGAAAATGAGATTAAATTTATTAGAGAATTTGGGTTTTATAACACTATTATTATTTTAAAATTATAAAATATATATAGTGTAATACATAATTTAATAATATTATCACTTTTTGGAGATAATGTTTTAATTGTTTTTTAAAATCATAATTTAATTTTCATGAAAAAAACCACAATTAGTTTCATCACATAAAAAATAATTTTTACACTATTGTTTTCTTTTATCTAAATAAATATAAAGCCACATCATTAATTATAAATATTATATTGATATCATGTTGAATTTGAGAATTGGACATAAAATCAATACATTGTTGTAGATATTTTCATATCATTAAGAGGATATCAAATTTCAAAAGTAAAATATATGTTTTTGGTGTGTGATTATTTTTCATAAGGTAAGTAGAATATAACTCGATTAAATCTATGAATGACCTTAGTTTTGAATAATGTCTTTAACTGAAATATATAGTATCATTAGACCAATAAAAATTTTAACTAATGTGGGAAAACATTGTAATTTAATGGCATAATTACTATAGAATATTAATCTAGATTTAATTTATATCAGGTAAAAGAATAAATTTATCCAAATATTGTGCCTTCTTGAATGATTATAAAAAATGAATTATTATCATTTTCTCTATCTGTGATGACAGAGGTTATGAATTTATTAATTTATAATTTTATTAATGTATTGAAAAAAATGGATATAAACTTGGTGTTTCTTATACCAAGATACCAAAAAAATAATTTAATTGAATTAAACAATATTCCGTTTTAAATAATGTCGAGATAAATTCTTATTGAGTTTAATGTGCATAATCATTTTTTGGAAAAATATATTAATACATTGTTTCATTTCATTAATATAATACCTCTTAAATATTTTTAAATAAAACCACATTTCAAATATTTATTGGGTTTAAATATAGATTTGGATATTTCAGAGTGTTTGGTTTTGTAGTTTTTATTTTCAATACAAAAATAACACAGATAAGTTTGTTTCCAAATGGGCTGAAGGAAAATTATTTGGTCCTTCAAAATCTAATAAGTAATATATATTATTTATTAAAATAAATTGAATTGGTTAAGAGAATGATCATTATAATTTTAATGAAAATAACATTATAAAAAAGTATTTCAATTCAATTAAAGATGACGTTGAATTCAATGATTTCAATTTTGGTGAAGATAATAATAAATCCAATTATAGTACATAGTAATCAAATATTAAAATTAATGAATTATAGTTGTTAAAGGTTATGCGTATGAAGAGGGAATTTAATTTGATGATTTTTTTTCTCTTACATCCAAGATAATGTAAAATATATTTTTATTGTTAATTTCTTGTTTTCAAATAGATTTTTTAATTGGATATACATAGTTCATTTTTAAATGGAATAATTCTTGAAGAAGTATTTGTTAATATTCTTAATGTATTTGAAAATTAAAATTTTCAAAATCATGCCTCCAAAAATAATAATGATTAATGTGGTCCTATGAAATTTCCAACAACTAGGTATGAGATAATACCTTAATTTTTATTCCATAATGATTTTGTTATTTGAATATTGGTTCCAATATTATTTAAAAATAATTTGATAGATATATTTATTATCTAGATATATATTTATATTATAATATTTGGGTCAATAAATGATTTCTTTTGTAATGTTTTTTATAAATTATTAACTAGTGATTTTGAAATGATTTTAAAGGAATAATTGAAATTTATTCTAGTAAAAAAATTAACAAATAAAACATATTATATTCTAAAATAAAAATAATTATCCTAAAGAACTTGTTAAAATGTTACTCCTTGATTCAATAATGTTAATTAAAATTAAAACATAGATATTTTATTTGGATGATTTTTTAATGCGTGTAGATGTTAAAATTTATAATGGAATGATATGAATCATATTTTATTATAATTCATCTTGATTAGGTATAATTCATTCAGTATGTTTTTGTGAATTATTTTAGAGGAAGCCTATGGAAATTCTTCTTATAGCTATAAATAATGATTTTAAAAATAATAAAGTAATAGTAAGAAATATTTATTTTATTAAATCCAGAATAGTTTTGATTTATTATCATATTCTGACTGTGATTTTTATGGGTTTTTGTTTAACTGAAAAATTACAAGATGTGTGTTCCATTTTCATGTTAGGAGTTTATTTTCATGTAGTAATAGGTAATAAATTTCATTTACATTATCTACATCTGATGATGAATAATATTATAATTTTTTATTAAATAAATTTGATTAAATAAACATTAAGTTATCTTAATATTTGATTTAGTAAAACTCCAACGTTTTGTGATTAATCTACCATTTTTTACTCTTTATAATCATCATTTTAAACCCTATAGAACAAAACTTATAGTCTATATATTTCATTTTATAGTGGATCATGTGAAAAAAGTTATATTAAATTATAGTTTGTTAGGAAAAAAATTAGTTACAGATATTTTTACTAAACCTTGTAAATTTCCTTGATTTGAGAAAAAAAATTTATCATTGAAATATAAAAATTTAGTTTGAAAATATTTTAATTTTAATTGTCATTTGGATATATTTTTTAAATTCAAATAATTATAATATTTTTTTTTGGTAAATTAAAAATGGGGGTATAATTTTTAAAAATTAATATACAGTTTTGTAATTCATAGAAAATTGGGAGATTATTAGAGTTTGGGAAAGTGCATTCTAATTTAAGAATATATGTTTGTCATTAAAATACTCAAAATATCAAATTTCTATTAGTATTTTTATTTAATTAAAATATTTATAAAATATATATTAGTACTCTATATATATTTATTTAATTATATTATATTTTATTAATTTTATTCATATAAAAATAATTATTAATCTTTTTATTCATAATTATTATTTATTCTAAAATATTGTGATATTTTTAAAGGTATTATAATTACCTTTATATAGATTATAGGTGTTATGGATTACTATTATGAAAATGGTTGTGAATCATGATTACCCTTACGTGACAAATATAAGTTCAATGATTCCTTTATATAATGTTCATTTTACCGTTAGGTAGCTGCAAATGCTTACACAAGATTTGGAATATCCATGGTAGACATATGTGAAACTTAGGATCTGAAAATTTCCCTTATATGAACTGTGGAAACTAAATTATACATTTACATAGGAATTATTTTACGATTATGTAGGTAATGGATGAAATTATCTACACATCAACATAGTGGGATCGAACATTATGTGAGTTTTAGAACTTGTTGGTTACCCTGATGTTGTATATCTTTTACGATTCATTTTCTCACACCTATATGAGGTAGAGATTGAGGAATATTCTTTCTGACTCCCATTTCTATATTTAATTTTATTCAAACAATTGTATCAACCATGAGTTATACCTCATGGTCAATTCAAGATGTATAAACAATATTATTTAATATATTGACCACACATTATTAAAGATAAACCATACACTATGATAATTCAATAACAATTTAGGTGTATGAACTACAAAAATAAAGAATCAACTATAATGATCTAATATTTGTGTTATGTAAAAAGTACATATACTATTTAATATGACTTTTTAAAAATACATTATATACCTCAAGGCATGGGGATCAGTCGTAACCATCAATGTCACTATAACACGTTTTCAATTATCTAAATTTAATGGAATTTTGGAACATACACTAATTAATCATTATATTTGAATAAAACTATCTTTGAAATTAATAGAATTTTTTTAGAATTTTTTTCCTACTAAATTCATAAATATTATACAAGAAATATTTTTGAAAGAAGATTTAATTTTTTATTCATCAACACACCATAAACATGGTAATATGAATATAAATTATTTATGATGGAATTTTATATTTTAGTTAACATCTGGTTTATTGAAATAATTATAATAGTTATATTTATTTGTAAGATAAATATATATTATTATTATTTTGAAATTTATTTTGTATAGAAGGTGCCATATAATTATTTTTAGTAATTAACAATTTAAATTTTTTTTGTCTTATAGACTATTATTATAGTATTTAAATTATCAAATTTCATAAATATATTCTTAATGAATTTTAATTAATTTATTTATTTGAAAACACTAATTTATTATGAAAATAAAATACAAAATTCTGTTAATGAATTTAATATTTTAATTAGATTAAAAAAATTAATCTTTTAAAACATGAAAAAGTTTAAAAGACAACATCATCTTTTTATAATTGTAAATATTTCATACCATTGAATAATGGTGACAATATTAAAAAACACCCTCTCAATAAGAATCAATAGTGGGTGATAGACCTCAATTATTGATTTACCTATCAATAATGATGAAGACATGCAACATAAGTTTTCTAAAAAATCTTGATACTTAATATATATGTTCTATGATTAATTTTTCATTAATGGTAGCATGATGAAATATCAAAATTCTGATAACTGAAACTATAGTGATCATGGTTCTGTGAGTGACCATGATTTCTTTATATGAATCTCTATATTTTTCAGTGATTTTTTTTGGTTTTCAATATTTTATATTTTCTTTCTTCTATTTGAAATTATTTGAATCATTCATTGATTTCCCTAATTAAAATATTGTCTAGTATAAGTTATTATTCCTAAAAATTTATGTTATTTTGTTTGTGAATCTTTAGAATTTGTCAGTTTAATATTGGATTTGAATCCAATGAAACATTAGGTTTATGTTGTGAATTTTATATAATGTTAGGTATTGGTTGGGCATTAGGTTACTGTAAAAGTTATAGGTTTTAAATTGGATATCACTCTTTTAAATGTGATGATACATAGTGGGTGCTTATTTTATCACTGAGTACACAATATTGAATTGTTAAGTTGGATCTTTTTTATCCAAAATACTATAAAAATGTTCTGTTCATATTATATTTCAACATTCTTATATTCTAAACACTTCATTTCACTATTTTTTCATATAATAATTTCACCTCATAGGATATATGATGTAAATATTTTTAGGTACTATTCACCCCTTCATGTATATAGTTTCCATATTTATAAACTAATAAGTGATAACTCCCATATATTTCTAAATGAGGCCACTATCTGCCATAGAATAATTGTTTCCCATATATATATAATCGTCAAATTAGATCATAGTAATTAGAGAGTGAATATCTAATCACCATAATTAGTTGAATATAATAAACTTTAGGTACCCACATATAATTCAATCCTATTAAAAATGATCTATTTTTCCATAAAAATATATATGTATTGCACCGATGATATTTTTCACTTCTTCAGAATGAAGAATTATTTCATTTTTTATAACATAAAGGTTTTATGATTGATATTTTTTATTAAAATGTCATCCAATAAATTATAATTATAGTCTTGATAATATTTTGTTCAAAAGAATAAATCTCAACATTATCATAAAAGGTTAAATATAATGTATACTAAAAGATTCAAATTGGTATTATATGGTTTCCTAATGAAATGAATTTTTAATTAATAATTTCTTATCTTCTACTAGTTTTGTTCTTAAGGCCACAAAAATTATCCGAAAATTATGCTTCTGGAACACCAAATCACTCTCCATATTTTATAGATCCATATTTCTATTTCCCATTTCCACAACATGAAAATATTTTAAAAATATTTGTATAAGATTCTTGTTCACTTGTAGTTTAGGTTAAACCACTAATTTTTATACATCCCATAACTTATTCTAAGGTACTACAACTGATTCCATTCAACTATAAACCATATCAAAATTACAAATTAGTATCAACTTGAGTATTTAATAAAGGTATAGTATTTTATAAATCACCGAAAGACATATTATCATAAAAAATTCGAAACAAAAATTCAATAACACTAGAAAAATGAATTAATAGTGGAAATTATCTTGACAAATGAATGATACTACATCCTCATCTCTTAATCCCATGAAGATGTGTTGAAAACATTCTTAATATAATTTAGAATGAATTATTTACATGAATAATCATTTTAAATTGTGAATAATTATAAAAATTGTTGTTACATATTTTCGTATTATACATTTCATCTCCAAACATGTTATATCCAATTGCTACCAAAACAAATAACTAACCGAACAAAACATATTACACTTGTAAGATTCCTCACAATTACATTATTTTTTGAAGAGGCATAAATGCTTTTAATCTTTGTTGATGTCCCAAAGACCCCCTGTGTTTTGAAATAAATTCCAATGGATTTCTCTAATTGTGGGGGGAATTTTTCTATCGAGAAAAAAATGAAATAAAAAAATGACATGGCCTAAAATATTTCATGAAATAAAATATATACAAATCAAAATACAGAACCTAGATAGTAAATAATGTGATAATGGAAAAATCAATACATAGAAAATTCTAAAGACTTCATTCTTTATTTAATCTAATGTACCATAGTGGAACAAATATAATTACACTATATGAAGACATCCTTTTTCAACATCCTATAAAGCCCAAAAAAATATCAAGGTACTCTACTAAGAAATTCAGAGACCAATATATTTTGTGTACAATGGAAAAGTGATTATACATATGAATCAATGTTTATATTCAGGGGTGAGTACGATAACTGAATAGGATAACTCTGAAACTACATAGGAACTCTATTAAGAAAAGAACATGTTACCTAACTATTTTATATAAAATGAGGTTATATGAAATATAAATCAGTTTAACAAATCCATATATTTATAGAAATAGTAAAATAATTCTATTCCACATGGAATTCTTGTTTCTATTATTCACACACCTAATAAATGAATCAATACTTTGAATATATATATAAACCATGAGGCAAAAAAATGCACTTTATATACCCTTCATCACAATGATGTTTATCAATGTTCCCTTCCTGCACAAGCCCATTGGACATTCCTAACAAGGAACCATCGATTCAACTATATACAGACATGTTCAATGTATTCAAAACCAATAACCAATTGAATTTTTATAACTTGAACGCATACATAATTTTCAAATAAATTTTGAAAAATAAATTTTAAAATATAATACTTAATGTTATATGTAAAAATTGGTGAGAGTGTAAATCCACTAAACTATATAATAGTTGATTAGGAATTATATTTGAAAAAATATTATAAAACCATATTTTAATAATTTCCTATAGGAGAAGATATAAATTGATGAACCTATAAATCTAAATTACATTACAATTTTATTTAATTGGTTCATGAGATAAATTGTAATGGGAATGTAGATAATGTGGATCATATTGAATGAAAATTTAATAAATATTTTGAAACAACCACATTCACAATGTGAATTATGAATTCATGATTTTAATAATTGAGTTTCTGGAAATGAATAAAATCAATTATCTTCAATATAAAATACATAAAACCTAAATCATGTCACGATTAACATTTTATGGTATGAGTTGATATTCCGAGAGAAACTTTTACTCTCTAAAAGAATTTCATGGAATCCTCCAAGACACAGTTTACATCTGGAATAATTAGTCATGGCATAAAACAAACCCTATATCCATATTTTAGATTTCGAGTTTCATTCAACATTAAAAACATCATTAAATTTAACCCAACTCTATTTTCATAGAATATATAGTATAAAACAATTTCATTTTATATACAGTGGGTATCACAAAACATCTAATATTTCCATATTATTTTCGCCCTTTTATAAAAAATTTCTTCTGTACACATTCCCTCACAAGTACTGAATGGGGATTCAGCACCATGAAACTTTCCAAATTTTCCATTAACATTATATTTAAATAATTAATGATATGATGAGTCCACAACATCAATTGTGTCATGGAATAAGAAATTGAAATCTATATATTGGAAGAAGGGCTTGAATATATGCATGTAGATAGAGACCTCCAACCAGAACTACATAATGATACTTCCCTGGGATTTTTTGCCCTTTTTTCTTACAACTTTATGGTTTACTATTATTGAAATATATCATTCTCGTGGATGTCCAAAACTCTAATTGTTCATAGTTGGTTATTATTAATTCCATTAATATTTTCCAGGACTTCCCACTAAAAACTGATGTCACTAAAATAGAAATGTAGGTATATTGGTTTGATATTAAAATGTTTAACATTCCATATATTCTTGATTAATAAATGAGATAGTCTTGTGACATCAAACCCATGATGTATTTTATTGAGAATACATCATTACAGAAATATATTCTTCAAATTACCATAGTCTCGAAAAGTATTTGACAAATGAATAAAAAATGTCATGTTGGGCATTTATCAAATAGTTTTAGGATATCATAGTTCTTATCCATGTTCCTTATCATTATATTATTTAGACTTGCATTGATAATATACTGATATGTTGATGAATGTGGTGATAATTAATTCTACCGAACATTGAGTGATACCTCCATTCAAGGGAATGATTTTTTTGACCTGTCTTGATCTTGATGATGATTATTGGTTGGAGGGGAATATACCCACATGTCTTATAATATTACAGGAAATAAATGATCCCCATAGGATTCAAACCTCAGTTATATTTCTTTTTAGATCATTGTAGTTTCTATCTTCGAGTCTTAATATCATATATAGCCTTTCCAAAGATTCTAACTATGAAATACATTCATAAATATACATCTCTCCCACAAATATATTTTCTTATATGACATTTACTAATTTTATCATCTCCCCTATTATGAATTGGAAATTAAGAATCAATTTCATGTATGTATTCCTCATCAGAAAGCTGGAAAGTTGAATAAATAACGTTAAATAAATTACAAAATTATTTTCATCTAATTTCTTTTCTATTTGATGTGGTGGTTCCAATTTAACCATTTTGATGGATGGTTTATCTACTCATAATGACATGTCCTAAATATCATGTATATTATAAACTATCTTTGGGATCTGTCATAGTTTTTATTTTTTATCCATGGACATTTTAATAATATATTGAGTATATTTTATGTTGAATAATTAAGGTTTCAAACCATATAATTTAGTTCTTACTAAGGGAATAATGGTAGAAATTTATGAAGTCAACAATTCCTTAAGTATGGGTTGTTCATGATAGTTTTTTATCGAAAACATTCAATCATCTGTATTATTTAAATGTTTGACTAGTACTTGTTTCCATGTTCATTCTTCCACTATATGAATGGGGGATACACCAGAAACATAATCCACAGGTTTACGGAATTTAGCTTATATAGAGTCAACCATCTCCAGGATAATTTAAATGAAGTTAAATTAGTCATTAATAATATTCCCTATCATTATGCGATAGGGAAAACAATCTGAGTGATAATTACGATAAACCTACCTTAGTTTATTTATTTCTGATAATATGACCATATTGTTTTATAAGGTTGTAATTAATTAATCAGGGACATAATCCTTCAAAAAAGAATAATTCATATTATTTATATCCCCAAAAAAGGAAGACCTAGTCCACCATATATTCTTTATAGAGGACAGAATCATTGTAATGGTCACTCTAGGGGAGGCAAGTAGTGCTTTTTTGTTGTGCTTCAGTGTTAGGGAAAACACCTATTTTGGGATAAGAGTGAATGTAAATGTATCTACCATAATAATTTTTCTTCTCTATTCTTATGACATGGGATGAATGTTGTCCATACTAATGTTCATAATATATTCCAACTTTTATGAAATCAAATCAAATTCTTTGAATTAACCAATACATTCTAATAGGATGAGTTGTGTTCATAATTCTGCATTGAATTTATTTATTAACTAATCTAAAAGATATTCTTTAGATAGATATGTATACAGAGAATCTATAAGCCCTATACATCAGAAAAATAAAATTTTAGATGTATAATTTCTCATGATATTTTTAATTCCAATTTTTATAGATCATATAATTTCTCCTTTTGAATCTAATAATAAATAAGAAATGGAAACATAGGTCCTCCCAATTTAAAATGAACCATGTTTGGTGGTTATTATAACAATAAAATTACATACCCTCTAATTAATTAACTAAAAATCATAAATTTTAAACCTATTTATACTTATTTGTTCCCATAATGGGGAAAAAATATTACACAAAGTGTGTCAAATGTCCTTTTCAATCATTGAAGAAATTCATGGTCAGGATAACAGTACTCAAAAATTTGGGAAGACAAAGGGTCATAAACATCCATTGAGGATAAGTAATTCTCTCTAGTGGAACTAGATAATGCCTCTCCCTAATGGAATCTATAATATTTACATGGGATTTAATAAAATCAAACAAATCGGGTGGAATCAGCAATTGAGGATATGTATTACACTAAAGCTGATTCCTAATAAAAACTTTTTTATCTCTTATTATATCTCAATTTATGTAAGTCTTGGTCGATTTAAAATAAGATATGAAACACAATGTAATAGAGGAGGGGAATATTGTTTATCCATATGTAGTTTATCATGTTAAACTAGGGATATAGATGGAGGTTTTTCTAGGAAGTCAAATCCTTCTCGAATAAGTGGAAGTTGTTGTTTGGGTTGTTGATCTCAAATTGGAAGGGATAAATGTTTTGACACCATGAAATAGTGTTTAGTGGGAGTATTTTCCTTGAGAATATATTATTTGATACTCATCATTTATTTTATCTAAACCTCATATCATGTTCTTCTCCACTCAATGGATGTTTATTTAGCTCCGCCAAGTGAAGATTTAGATGGTGCTATCCCTTTTCCCTTATCCTCAGTTAATGAAATATTTGAGGGTGGTAGTTGGGTTGTTTTATTGTTCCATGGATTGAGTTTTTCTTTGATTTTGAGTATGGATTCCCTCCATATCGAGTTTCATAGTATACTGTACCACATTGGACAAGAACAACAACATCTTGTTCCCCAAGATCAGTATTTTCTTAATTAATATTGTCATTAATGAATTTATTCAATGTGTTTTTGATGGATGAAATCATATCCTCAACTATATCCAAATTTTATAGGGATAGATCATGCACTTATTATTATTATTTGGATTGTTAAAACATGATTTTGTAGTTATATTTCATGGAATGTTATTTGGTATTATGAACCCTATTTTATTTGATCTTTCTCGTGACCCACTATCCATTAGTGACTTATAAAGATAAACTATAAGGATCTATCAATTTACATTTTTGATCATGTCCCTAGTGGTAATGATATCTCATCTATTAAAAAAATCAATAGATATACTTCTGTTGAGGCTTCTCCATTCCTGGTTAAGAAGATGAATGTGATATTAATATGAATTCTCCCATCCAAATTGTATTTTGTTGATGTATCCATGCTTCCCTGAAATTATTGATTTTTTGGGATATAATTAACCTATGGATGGTATCTATAGTAATATGATTATATTTACCCCATCACATTAGTCTAATATTCTATCAGATACTGTTTAATGATACAGATAAATAGACATGAAATATTTTTAAATTCAATTACACTGGTATGAGATGGGTGAAGTGAATGTCATGATACATATGACTTCAATTATTATTATAATTATATGGAATTATCTTTTTTCCACCAATCATTCTTAAAAATTTCCCTAGTATTATAATATATTAATAATCAAATTAATCATTATTGAAGTGTTTATTGACAGTAGGATCTAGATCTAACTTGGATATGCTGAACTGACTAGTCAAAATAAAGTCATCCTTACCAAGTGACCTGGATCGAGTGATAACATTATAGGATGACTTCAGTAAATAGCTCTAAAAAATCATGAATGAAGTAAAATATAGTGAATCATATTCCCATAATCTGTTAATGTGCACATCAGATGAAATACACATAGGTATCAATTTATGTTTTTAAAAACAAGCATGAAAAATACATTATACATTCTTATTAAATTTTTTAAACATTAGTGATCATGATACCAACAGTGTACATGAATCAATATATTGTAAAATATCTCCATTTTTTTAATATGATCATCACATCCCTCATGTGATGTATAGTTCACATAGAGCTGTATGTAGTATTTTCACAAGTTAATGCATTCTTTTTGATACATATTATGATCTTATCTCTTGGGGATCCTCATATTGAGATATATCATTGGCCCAAAACATATCTAAAATATATCCAAGAGTTAAATATCTCCACAAAACTATAATATTTACCGCATTCTCAAAAAAAAAATTCATTATGTAATCTATGTGATCTGGTTATTTTTTAAGATATTGATGTTCAATCTATGGGAAGCAAGTGTAATAACCATACATAAAATAACCAAAGATGGTAGTTACTTTGTTTCATTTTCCACAAATTCAAGATATCACATAAAAATTGGATGAATAATTTAGTAGTTTTGAGAACTAGATACATACATGAATCCGTTTTTTTATATTGTAATGAAAATATAAAACATTTGGACATTAAATATTCATCATCCTTGGACTAATTCAATAATTCTTTCTATATTTCTTGGAGAAAGTAAATAATCAAGGATTAAATCAGATACATATTAAGGGTTATGTTCAGTAGAATATATCATCAATATACTTGTAATAATAAATATTAAAATATAAATAACTAGAAACCCATTCCATTTTATCAATTACATTTTCATGAAATACATCCAAGGATAATATAAATATACAAATATCATAGATAAAATTAATTATATTCTCAATGAATAAAATAATAATATTCTGATTTCATGATATCAGACATCATGGTAAAATTACCATAAATTCCACGTGACAATATATTTTAATTGATAGGTAGGAATTCACTAAAAACACTTCTAATAAATTGAGCCGACATGTTTTTCTCCTAATACATGTTGATGCATAAAAGGTTCATATAATTCCTTGTCCCACATATCACTAAATCTCCCACAAATTTTTTATATATAAAATTATAAATTTAATTAATTAAATATATTCCATAACAAAAAATATCGTTATTGAGTAAAGAATATGTAATATTACAATTATACTTGTCAATAAAATAATCGTTATAGTGAACCACCATATATAGAAATGAAATCATATTTATGAAATAAAAAAATCCATGAAATAAAAAAAATATATATTTAAGAGGAATTTAATGTACAAAAAATTTGATCGAAATAAATTCAGTGTTTTGAGAGAACATAAATGGCTAAAATAATATTAAGATATTAAAGAAACCATCAATTAAATTGAAAAATATTTTCTGTAACAAAATAATATAATTAAAAAATAAATCAAATGAATATGTAAAATTGATATTTGAATTCAATCTTGTTTTATATTTATAAAACCATGAAATATCGTTTAAAGATGATAAATATCCTAAAATGGTTACGGTTGAAATATAATATAATATTTTTTTTATATGTTAACTATAAAACATTCATTTTGGTTTCACATAATGAATGTAAAAAAATGATCATTTGAGAAAGAATTATTAAAATTCATCTAAAACATTTTATAAATTAAAGGTTAAAATAAAATTTCACTGATATATATTTTCAGTATATTAAAATGTATTTTTTGAAAAAAAAATTAACAAATTATTTATGGAAGAAAAATATAGATGATCTAAAATAGAAATAAAATTTGTTATTCATATCAAAATTTTATTGTTTGATTCAATTTACAAAGAGAAAGAAAATTGGAAAAAATTGGAATAAAATTAAATATAAAGAATTTCTGAAATATATGGATTTTATGAAGGATTGATAAAATCATTCCTTGGATGAAAATAAGAAATATCCGAAAAACTAGACTGAAAAAAACAATCTAACTTCTATGTTAACATAAATATGATAACTCCTTGAATAAATAATCATATATTGAAAATTAATAATCACTAATAAATTTTTTTTCATGTTAAATATATAAATACTATAATACATACACCACATTAAATTAATTTTCTTGTGCAATAACAAATATATCTGAATGGAGGAGAAAATGAGACGAAATCTCATATAATGATTGAATAATTGGGGCATGAATTTAATAAATTATGTGATTATGTGAAAAAAATGTAAATCCACCAAAATAATTGAAAAAAACATAATAAAAATATATTTCATTGCACACATATTAATAAATTACAGAATGATTTACATGAATTACCAAATGAATGGAAATTTAGTTATGAATCCCCTAACCTCACACTTATACATAGTTCAGCATGATTGTAACTCTTGTATTATAGTTTTCAAATTGTCAATTTTTTTAATAGAACCATATTAATATTTATAATATCATATATGATCCATTTATTAGATTTCAAATAAATATTTATTAATAATTTATTTTTCAAAATAACAATTTTTGAGTGTTAATTGCCATATTTTTCATGTACATTTCAGTTAAATGGTACCGGCCCTTTAGAAATTATCAAGGTTCTATCTACCAATAAATTATAATAATTATATAAATATAAATTATATTCTATATATAGATATTTATAATCATACATGGGTTTTAGATGTAGGATAATGAATTACAACATTCGTGGAGATGGAAGTATATAAGAAAATATGAATGTTGTTTTCACTTTACAATGGATGAATGGAAAGAATGGTAATTAATATATCAAAACTCAAGAATTATAATTATTTTATACATATAAAATTTATTTATTATGTCTTTTTATTATCACTTATTGAAAATATAAATGATAATTGAATGACATCTCTTCGTAGAGTTTTTAGTCTACACGTATGCACAAGTGAACTTGTAATTTTCCAATGGATTAGATTTTAAAAAGGTAGATATGATATAAAAATTAATGATTCATAATCATTTTATACATATAATACAAAAAAATTGATCCCATCATAATAACCATCCATGATTAATGGGACAGAAAATTAATATAGTAGCTATACAGAGGTGATAGTCGGCACATTTGCACGAGAGATAATTTCACTCCCAATTAAATAAAATAGAAGTAGGAAACTGGTGATTACGTAAAAATAAATGATTATAGGTCATTTAAAATAATAAAAATATTATTAAAGATAAATAAAAATTATTTTTTGAAGTTACAAGTAGAAATAAATTGAACGAGGGTGTGTAAGACGATAAACTCTTATTTAGTAGGACTCATTTAGTGTATTTTATAAGGGTCGTTGGATTGTCATATTAAATCAACCATCAGCTACACATCATGGATAGAGATTTTTATAATAAAATTTGCTTGGGGTAGTATTTCTATATTTTTACAAACCAACCAGGCCATCTGGACAGGGAAACCAAATCGTTCAGTCATGTAATATTGGTAAAACATGATGGAAAAAATGGTCTTGAATATAATCCAACCAATACATTTTGTGGAAAAAAAGTGGAAACATATGAGATATGAAAAAGAAATAAAATAAAATTTAAAATATGATAAACTATAATTTTTATGAAATCCCAACATGACATATAATCACTTTCAGAAAAACATAAATTGAAGGCATCAACAACAAGAGATGCTACCCAACCTGAAGATGTCATTCCCTTTACCTGAATCATGTAATGTAGTAGCTAAAAATGAAAAAAAAATTATTAGGGAGTGATAAAAAACTATTATGATGTATTTATTGTATATATATATTTTTATTTATCAATAATTCAATAATTATAGAGTTTATAACAAGATAGGCTTACATATAATTTTTAGAAATTAAATCATTTTTTATATCATTTTTTCATTTTCTCCTTTTAATTTCATAAAATATTTTCATATTATCTAACAAAAAATATGAAAATTAGAAGTGATAAAATATAAAATAATATCCACTCATTAATAGCAACAAATATCCATGAAATAACCTATCACATGATGCTTTGTGATTCAACAACATATAAAAATATTTAATAAAAAATGCAAGATAAAAACAATAATTTTACTAATAATCATAATTGAAAAATGAAAAAGAACCATATATTGGGCTTATAACTATAGTAAAATTCATTATAGAAATGTATAATCCTATTAAAAATATGCTGGATCCAATATATAGATAGTTATGATAATCAATATCAAAAAGTGTTTCCTCCCAGTGGTGCAACACACGCAGAGGTTACCTGGGTCTCTTCCAAAATGAACCCATGTTTCTCAATGTAAAACATTAAAAAAACATTTTAAAATCATGATCACAAATTTATAAAACTTTTCTAATTCCAAGCCATTCAACTTCCTATTTTGACAACCTGTTTACAAATCAAGTAAATACATTTTCATATAAAAACCCCTTTTTGAAAAGATTTTTCTTTCACTGAAATGGATTGAAAAAAAATCTCACATCAAATCAATATAAAATCCAACATTATTTACAAATAATTATGTTTAGATTAAATAATTATCATTTTTCATAGGAACACCTACATCAACACAATAGAAACTTAGCCACCTTCGAAAACGATTATCAAAAACCAAGAGAATGTCCTTTCAATGGAAAGAACGTGATGAAACTAAAAAAGGATCAATTTAAAACTCTATCTTGTCACATACGAAGCTAGAACCAAAACTATAAATAAAGACATAAAGGAACCAAAAGGGTTACACAACTAGATAAATTTAATCCCACCACGATGGTGATTAATAACTCAATGAAGTGACTTAGATTGGAATGACTCACCCAATATTGCCTATGTAGACCATCAGGGTTAATAGAAAAGAAACTTGTAATGAATGAAATAATAAACAACTCATTGAACAAAATAAAATCCTAATTAAACTCTATTATATGGTGTGTAATCTTCATATAAATCCTATAATCTATGAAGATTAGATACAACAAAAAATTTATCATCTTTTTATTAAATGTATTATATTTTTTATAACAAATTGTTACCCCTTTACTCAATATACATATATATCACACTATGTATCCAATTTAAGTATTCATCCTAGATTCATTTAGATGGTGTGTACTCCCATTACATGGTATTTAATCCCATAGATAATAAAAAAACTATATGTTTAAAAAGAAAATTTTGAGAAATCTCTCACTTTACTATAATAGGTATAGTCCTAATTATTTTTTTGAATTATTTATCCAATAAAAAAGGATTCTATATATTTCAGACAAAACATAACATATTTAATGTTCATAGTGAATTGAAATCACAAGATGATAAATAGCTTCAACCCTCATATATCCCACATGATCATAGATCCACAAAAAGAGAATACCACTACTACATATTAAAGTACTACAACTTCCTCATTATTTGGATATCTAGTAATCACTACCATAGTAACCTAACCCAGAATAACCATTTACTATGAAGTACATTATATTGGTGATTCATAATCCGAACTAGCTTCTCCACCAATGTGGTATCTTCACCAAGATCAACATCCTCTTATATTATCACATGGAAGAGATCTTGTATATATATCCTCAACTAGGAAACATGAAATGCATAATTTATAAATGTCATGATAGACGACAAGTCTAACTGATAGGCCACCATTCATAGTTGACTAAATATCTCAAATGGTCCTACAAATACTAGTGTCATCATACTTTGTGTACCAAATCTATAATCTCTTAATAAAGATGAAACATTACGAAATACCTAATAAAAAAACTAGAAGGTAACACTGAGGGTCCACATAATATTTCTAATGACTATTTTTTGTGATCAATATCATGCAGCTCAACTGCACCTTCTCCATTATCGAAGGATAAACACTTCATAAAACCAAGGCAATATCTCCCTAATCTTACTCACACAATGTAGATCTAAATGGAAAACCCTAAAAATACAAAAACGGAACCATTTTTATCGAGTCCCAATAAATAGTGTTATCTGAAAATCCAACCGAAGGCATATGGTTTCCCATGATCCTCTAAAATCAAGAACAGAATCTCAAAGCATATTCTCTAGAACATGGATGGACCCCTCTATTTGTTCATCCTACTATGGATGATATGTCATGCTCAATCTACTTTGGGAACAAATTTCCTCCTAAAAACCTTTTCATAACAATGATATGATCCTCAAACCCCTATCAGATACAAATTCATATGGAACCCCATGAAGTATCACAATATTTATAACATACAAATCCCAAACTACAACACATTATTCATATCTTGGATAGGTTGATGATGTACTAATTTCATGATTTGTCCCTGATAAAAAATTACTTCTTTCCCACTAGGCTTCAATTAAAAAATATTAATTATATCCATTAAGATATTATCCCACTTTCATATTAGAATGTGTCAAGGATGTAACAAAACCACATGTGTCTTTGGTTCTTCCTTAAATAACTAAAAAGTAAGTAACTATGATAAAAAAATACACAATTGACCATCTCATCCCCTAACATGAATACCAACATCTAAAAATAGGATAAATATTGGTATCCCCTTGGTGCACTGAAAATCATGATCTGTGTGCACAACAAAAATAATCATGCCTCAAGGATAGCAGAACAAAAAATGTTCTACGTAAAAACAAATATCCCCTAGGGGATTGAGAACACTCACCTTAGATCTTTTCAGTGCAATTTATTTCACTAAAACATCATCACATGGTTTGTTTCACCTGATCGAGCCATACTCACTCATCAAAATATGAGTCATCTTCTATCAAATCCAAAAACACATATCCACCAACCTCCTCCACTTCCAATATCATCTAATCAAAAAAAATCATCAAAATACACCACTCAACATATTCAATCATGTTTTCTATTGGTTATTTTTAATCAATTTTTTAGAAACTTGATTCATTTTCCAAAGGGTATAACAAATATAAAAATACAAATTTAGAAGATACTGGACCCTAAATATCTATAAACAAATGAGATCATATTGAGTAAAAATTTACTTCATGATATTATGATCATAATATAACATAAAACACCCTGAAAAGATATAGTGAAACTATGTTTTTTTTGTGGATGCATAACCACTTCAAACTCAAGAACATGGGTATGGTAGTTCTTGTCATGAGGGAATAACTCGTGAAATCCATTTCCACAATCCTTTTTCCCCGCCTCAAGAGACGTCCCAAGACCTTACCGTAAGAATCATAGAAAAAAATATATACCAATCATAATTTAAAAATTAGAAAAATTAGTGCTGATGTCAACCTCACATTATGATCCTCAAAATATCTCAGACACTTGTCATTCCATTCAAGCTATACACACCTTACAGGTTAAAGAAGTCATCAAAGATGCCATCTTGGAGATGTCCAGAACAAACCATCTCTAGTAACCATCCAAACCCAAGAATTTCAAGATCTAAAACACATTTATTGAATAATCCCATAAAATAACATCTTATGTATTTTCATCTTTAATTGAGACGCCCATCTTAGACATCACATGCCCCATAAACTTCATTTCTCACATATGAAATAGTGATTGTGAAATTATACCATACATGTGATGTTATTAAATTATTTGAATAATGACATCAAAATGGTCCACATGTTATTCATCTACTTTACATTATACCAATTTAACAACCTTGAGAAAAAACATAAAAGAGTCTAAGGTCCGATGAAAGATATGGTTCATTAAATACATAAACACTGAAGGAGAATTAATGAGACCAAATGACATAACTAGAAAATCAAAATTTCCACATTGAATCCTATAGGATTTGTTAGGAATATCGTATTCTAGGAATATCAACAGGTGATACACTGAATTCATTTCAATTATAAAAAAATAACAAGTCACTCTAAACTGATCAAAGGGATCAATAATCATTAGTAATGGATATTTTTTTGAATAGTCATCCAACTCAACTTTTTATAATTGAAACAAAGCCTAAGGAACATGTCTTCCTTCATAGAAAATTGGATATGGGAATCCCATGGAGACATAATAGGATGAATAAATCTGTATCTTCTTAGTCCTATAGATAGAACTAATCTTCCACAAACATTGGAGGTTCTATTTGATAATATGGAATATAATTAAGCATCATATCAGAGAGAATTTATATATGGAACATTACCTCTATCTAGGGAGGTAATATAGATAAATCATATAGAAATATCTCAAGGTATTCATAAACCACAAAAAGATGTACAAAATCCAATCACGATTCAACTGCATCAAGAATCATCTCTGAAAACTAGAATGATATTATCGTAGAATATGCAACAACAATCCCTTCCCTTCCCGATCAAGAGTTACACTCACCATTGAAAACCTGAGTGACCCCATCGGTATATAATTATTAAAACCAATGGAAACAATAGTGTATATACAACTTAAGGAAATTCATCTAATGCACTAAGATAATAAAATCAATAATATCAAGATAAATCCTGAAAAAGTACCACCCTCCAAAAAGATGGCTATAATGACTGTACAAAAAGGACATCTAAAATGCTTTTTGGACCACTGAACCGTCATATACTCATTAGTGACATGTTTTGGTACTATATTGTCCAAATCAACAATATATGTATTATACTCTAGATTGTTATATTCTCTCTATGAAAATTTTAAAATATCTACGGTATTTTACACATGTTGGGTCACTGGATTATACTACTGGTTAAATATTTTCTTGAAGGAAGAGAGAGTAAAATGTTTGTTAAATATATCTTGTAAAATAGAATCCCACCATATTATTATTCATACCTCAAGAACATACATGAAAAAACCATCATAGTGTCTTTAAAAGTATTTAAGATGGTGAATGTCATCAATATCTTCCATAGTCACTCCTATAATTATTTTTTGTCTTTATCCCCATAAAAAGAATGTGGATTATACTTAGTAATCCTAAATCCATGATCCAACAAGCATCATGGGATCGTAACACCAAATAACCATGAGTTGGAATTGTATGGATAACAACATCATCCAATGTGGGGCTGTGTACCGGGTTTTCCTACAGAACTACTCTAGGAGATTCCATTCATGGATTTAGACGATCTCAATATGGTGAAAATTTGTAATAAATTCCAAAAAAACAATCAGTCCCCAGAAACATCAAAAACATATTACCAACTTCTAGTACTTTTATAATAGCATGATATCATTGGGAAAATAAATCTACCATGAAAGGATATACATAAAAATGAATGGGTCAATATAAATAAAAATACCAAATAGTTCTTTCAAATGAACTTATTCCTCAGGTCTCAACCGAAGTAAAAATTCCTTGGAAACCCATGGTAACTCAATTTTGGTCATATAAATGAGCATTATTGGACACTTTCCAGACTAAGTATCCTAATTACAATGGTTCTAACTTCTTTCCTCCTAATAAATAGAACCAAACTCATGTGTTGTTATCACACATCATGTTTTTCATCCATATGATTCCAAATTATAATGAAATATCATGGGTCTACTAAACATTCCACTCGAAACAACTGATCATGTAATATTATTTGAAATGAATAAGAAACACTAGTTTTGAATATATTAAAAACAAGACATATAATTAGAGAAAAATTAGATATACATTATATACCAGAAAGAAAATAAATCAAAGAAAAAATATGGTAGACCAGAAAGTATATTGTATCCCCACTTGACCAATAGTCACCTCTATACCAACCCAAAATGAATACAATGACAATGATAGAATCCATCATTCAACAAGATGTTATTCCTTTTAAATTAATAATGTATCAAAATATCTACAAACTAAAATGGTCACAAGTAGTTTTTGAGACATATCATAGTAGGATAAAACCAATGTTTCTATATATGGTCTAATATTAAGAATCCAAAAGATAAATCTTTCAAAAAAATAGTTTTATATTGAATTTTTAGAAATTAAAGCCATCTTTAAAACATTTTCCCCATTTATTATTTGGTTTTAATAATATGATTTATATTCTAAAACTAAAAATAAGACTCATATAAGTGATAAAATAGAAAATCATATACATACATCAAGAGGTACACATATCCATGAAATAAACAATCATGTAATGTTATGTTATAATACTAATAGAAATGATATTTTCATAAATATTCATATGATTTTGAATGATTTAATATATTAAAACTATTATATTTGTTCTTATTTTCACCATTATAGTATTTCTCATGAATTTTGGGATTAAATTTTTAAATTAATCAATTCAATAAATTTATCAGTTTTCTAGTGGTTCTGTATTATAGAATAACTTTTAAAAGTTTGATCGAATTGATGTGATTTTATTTAGGATTCATTTTATTCATGGGCATCGAATATTTCTTCTAAATCTAGAGCCAATTCTAAATACATTTTTGCAGGAAAATAAATACAGTGGATTAATATTTATGGCTAATAGAATGGACACCATCCCAATAATTGAGGCTTATCTCGGACTAGAGACCTCCATATGAGTTTATTCATACTATATTAGAACAGTGACATCGAGACTCATTTTCACATTAAATTTCATGGAGAATTTCGTTCATTATGGAATCTAGGTAATGCACTAATGTGCAGGGAGTGGAAGAGTCTCCTAAAAAAGAAAATGATTTTCTCATTATTCTAGGAATAATATTTTGAATCTTGTCCAATGATGTAGAGATTTAGAAGGAAAAAAGAGAAATATAAATAGAATTTAAGAATATAACATCCCAATATTAGACAATTAATTATGAAAAATAAAATCTAGTATATAATGGAATGAATCTGGATAAAAAAATTACACCTGCATTCCTATAAATATTTGTGTCCACTTCCATTCAAAGGGTTGTGGATGTAGAAGGAGGGGATGTACTGGAGAATTGGAACCTATAAGTGTTGTGAATTTTATATTTTCCTTTTATTAGTTTTATAATTATATCTTTGACCCCATTAATCTCGGTTACCAATCACATTGAGTGGTAAAAATTTTGAATGATCATGAATGGGGGACTTCTCTATTTTAAATGTGGGAGTCTAGTAAATTACTTCAGAACTCTTTATTTTTCTATTGAATAATTTCCATTTTCGGTGGTACTCACTTAACATAACATGAAACTATTTTTTGGTTTGGAATCATTCATTTTTTATTGATTTGGTTGAATATATTTATGTTCAATCTTCCTATGGAAGGTTTTCACGATCCATCAGATTATGTTAGCTGGTGAGAGTCAAGCGATAGATGGCACATGTTTGGATTTAGTGAATTGATTCATGATTTATAATGATAAAAATGTCATGTTCAATAATTTCGTAAGTTTTTTTAATGGTTTATGAATTTTCAAGCACATAAGAGTAGTTTCCATTTCTTCCATAAGCCAATGGTAATTAAAAACTCGATCATGAAGTCTTTAATTTATCATTATATATGAAGATAAAGAGAATGATCATTATGACCATGATGAAAGTTAAAAAGGTTACCCTACCCAAACTCCATCACTATATTCATATGATTTGGTTCAAACATTAGTTTTTTTCAGATTTTTATTAAAAATAATTCCTTTTAAAAGACATCTTCCACTTATTTCCCTAGTTTCTAGTGAAAAGAATGATTTTTGTGAGATACAATCTGGAAAAACTGATGATGAACAATTTAATGAATTTTATTATAATAATTTATTATTTTTTTCACACACCATGACATGAACATGTCAAAACATGATTCCCTTTCCAGGAATCCCTGAAAACAATATAATTGTAACTATTTGATATATTTAGAATTTTAAAATAATAATAATAAATTTTTTTTCGTGATATTTTAAAATTATTATTCCTTAGATTCATATAATAATTAAAAATATGTGCAAAAAGCATCTATTGAATCCCCCATAACCATAGAGTATGGTGTTATATTATTGTTTATACATGTAAGGTGATTTTGGAAATAAAAAAAAGTGAATAGGAATTTGCGGAATTCATAGATTTCTTGATAGGTAATCAAGTTCCCCCACTACATTGAATAATTTTATCATGCGGCCAAGGTATCAGAAGAGTCCCCCTCAGTCTTTCATGATTATTAAAAAGTAATCCATGAGATTGTGGTCACACATAGAGATTATTGACAACCTAATTATATTAAGAACCCAATTTTAGAATACCATGAAATTCTAGAGAGTGTATATAAATACTCGTGTAATGATAATAATATATACAAAGATTTAGATCAATTTTGGATTAACTAGGAATAATTTAAAATTCATCAATATTTTAGCAATTACACGACTAAAAAGTCATAATTTGATTACAAATTACTAGCCATGGATGAATAAGAAAACAAAAAAGTTGTTTAATTTTAAGGGAATATGGATGATCTTAATTACCATACTCTACCTATATAAATTCAACACAAAGAAGAACTTTACACTAAAGAATAAATTGAAGATAAAAAAACTCATTTCCTTTTATTGAACACATTATATTCTAATTTTATTGAAACAGAATTGAGTGTCACCTAACCTAGTATTAAATTTTTATAATCAGAAAAAATATGTTTTTCCTTTGAGGAAGATGATGAAAATGAATATTCACCTATAGAAGAACATATAAGGGCCCATGATCTTATTGAAAATTTAATTGAGGGATCCCATGAAAAGAATGACATTTCATTATTATAGGAAATAGAGACAAATGTTGTGTATAAATAAATGGAAAATTTCATATAGAATCATCATATATTAATTTTGTTAAAAAAATTACAGTTTGAAAATGCCTTTGATTTTCTCTTTGATATAGAATATGTTGAGGAACCATTGGATAATTAATTATAAGTTGGTTATGTGGAAACCAACAAAAATGTGGTCTCATTTATTAACCTATCCAAATAACGAAACATGTATCTGATTCCCCTGGAGTTAGATTTTTCATACTACATGAATGCAATCATCAATAAAATTGATGATAAACCTATTAAAAAGAAGAATTTTAGGTGGTTCATGAGCAAGAAACTCCACCCACCATCATATTTAGGGTAACCTACTAGAACTTCCCATATTGAGGAAGTAAAAACATAGGGACCTCATTAGGGATTAAACAAAGATATATTATTTTATTCCCATTATTTTTCTATTTTATTTTCTTATAATAAATTCATTATGAATTATTTTGTTATTTTGTAGTAGGTTTTCAGTGTGAAAAACATAAGAGATTAACTCAACATTTCACTTTTGTAACACCCCAATCTTCCATGATATGCTTTTCTATGATTAATACAGTAGCGTGTGTTATACGCATCTTCGAGTTCTAACACACCCTGACCAATCAAAGTAGCCATTATGAATAGTAATAGCCACTTTTTGAAATTTTATAAATTTTATCTCTCAAAATGGACTTCATTTTTGGATTTGAAATATCAAAATTATCCTACAGTGAAATTTTGGTACTTTTCGGATAACTTTTATATTTTGATGAATAGTGAAAATTACTAAATTTTAATAAAAAACATCTATTTTAATCGAAATATTTAACAGTGATAAATTATGAATTTGAATAGGTTTAAATTATATTTGGAATTTATTTTTACCATTTAATACAATGTTGGTCATTGGACATAATTTAACAATTACACCAGACCTAAACAATTGTCAATCTTTTGATAGTTATTATATCTTAAAAACACACTTTTTATTTCGACAGCGAGAATTAATTTTAAATTAATTCCTAACATTTATGTGTTTTGAATTTGGAAAAATGGATTCCATATTTGAAATCAGGTTGTCCAAATTGTGTAAATAGATTACTTTTTCATACAGTTTTTGAATAATTACTTCGGTAAATATTTTATTTACCATGGTTAAAGGATATATCCGGTAAATAAAGGTAAAAAATACTATTATAATAATAATAAATTACTGTAAATGTATCGTAACCATATTCATGGATACATTTCCGACCATGGGCATCTTTGGGTCGATTTTGGGACCCCATAGAGCCACTTTTAGGTGATAGGGACACATTATTTTAATTAAGATAAAGTAAATACAAAAATGTCAAATGCTTATATCTTTTAGAAAAAAAAATTTTACATAGGGTTATATATTTTTGATTTTCTACTATAAATATTCATTATAAATATAAAAAGATTTCCTACATAATGATATTTTATTTATAATTATTAGAGATTTAGTAATGAAATTTATTTATGACACAATAATGATGTAGTATTTTCCTTATTAATGAAAGAATCAAATAATTGGTATTATAAATGTTAAAATTAATATTATTTTAAGGTTTTGATGACATCTATGAATTTTATTTCGTAATATTACATAATAGTAATTCTTAAATGAATTTATTTCTAATTAATAATGTTTTTAAGACTAACAAAAATCAATAATTGAATAGTGTCAAAATTGACATAAAATAGTTTTTAAAACAAATATTATATTGTTAATTTATATTTAATTCCTAGGAACCTAAGGTTCAGCCAATAGAATTATATCATTATAGGTCTATCATTAATGGACCACTAAAGGGCATCTAGTTTGTATATATTGTGTTTATTAACTATATTGTCTTTAAATACAAAGTGACATGGTAAATGTCAAACTAATTAACTAAGAGTTAAAACAAAAAAGATAAGGTTAATATAATGTCCCAAACCTATCTAAACTTTATTTTTTGAGTGGTTTTAGACCCATACCCACCATAGAAATTAAATAATACACTTTTGTGACATTAGAAAAATAATATGAATTTATTATAAAATAATATTTCTTGATTTTCCTAAGGTGCCCCTCCTCCCCCTTATAAAATGACACCAATTATAACAAATTATTCACACTTTAAAAGACTTTAGGATCAGACAAAAACCTGCCAAAATAATCTTTAAACTTCCCTAAATTCAACCTAGAGGCCTTAGTTATATCATAGAGACAACCTAAGGAGCCCTTTTGATCAAATCAAAAATAAGTACCCGAAGAAGAGGTAATGTTTTCACCACCCTTTTTCAAGTTCCTTTCTTCTTCAAATTCTTCTTTCTTTGTTATATAAATTCTAAAATAATAACTCCAGTATCTACTATATAATATTATTTTATTATAAATATGTTACAACCATATTCAGTATTCTATACCTCCTTTGAATGACATGTTACCATACGTGCATACGTACGGCTTACAATCTCCACGTCGTGGTGTAATTGTTATTCCATATATTATTATTTGTATGGGTATAAAAATGATGTGTAAATCATGTAAATAATAAATAAAACATAATAATTAGTCTGTATATACGATATACCATCCAATTATATATTATTTTAATATCAAAATAATGATATATGTCGCTCGTGCGTACGTACGGACTACCGTCTCCACGAACGCGGTGAGATTCATTCCCCATTGTATCCATGAAATTTTAATTCTCATTTGATGATTACAAATAATATTTATGGACATGATATCATTCAGTATATGAATATGATACAACCTATCCATAACAAACATTGCTTATGTAACAAAATATATAAAAGAAAATGAGTGAGTTAATACCCGAAATGATAATAATACTAAGATATTATTAACAAATAAATGTTAAAAGATCATATATTATATAATATTAATGTATATGATTTTTTAATAATTTAATAAAAATTATTTCACCATTATACAGGAGGTTACCCTACCCTCAACCAAGGAAAAGTACAATGTAAGGGGTTTCTTATCTCACTCTTAATTTCGTGAGAATTCCATTCTTCACCACTTATTTGTTGCATGTGGTGTATGTGTACTTCCAATGATTATATTCATTGTGTAATATAATTTAATTTATGGGTATTTACATCATCATTGTAATGGGTGTATATTTCGTAAGGTACCTAATTGATAAGGGAATTTTAAATTTCAATTTTTACTCATTCATCTTTAGGAATACTACATTGATTATTTTAATCCAAGATTATGTGTGGAATCACTATTCATTTAATTATGTCATAATTTCCACTCCCCTTTCTGTGGATATAAATTTTATACATATAATCACTCCATTGATAAATTCCCAAGTCATCGATTTGAACTTGATAAGGGTAATTTTAACACAATCTCAATTTGTTGAATTAAATATCCAATTCATTGGTGTTGTTTTACAATAATATGTGTGAATGTCATCTGATTGATTTTCACTAAATATCCAATCATATTGAGTGTATTTATATTTTTCACACATAATTATGTCGTAGACATATCCTTAACCTATGGATATGGTATTTATAAGAGAATTCATCTCAATTTACATTCCATTGATACTTGTTTTTTGTTATACACCAAATCACTTTTATATGGTGTATATAATGTACTTTGATATAGTATATCAAGAATCCATTTATTCTCATGTTATTATGATGTTTTTATTACTTCAATTATCTGTATTCAAGTGTCTCTCTTTTGGTTAAGAACTCTAACTAAAATATCATTTTAAAATGTTTTAATGATTTATTATTATAAATAATTCTCATTAATGTCCAAGTTTTAAAAATGGTTTTAACGATTTATTTATATGGAAATTATGTTTTTCAAAAAAAAAACAACTTTTAAAAGTTTCAAAGTGGTATGTGACACTTTTATTCAAAAAAACTATTTTAAATAGCTTCTTGAAAAATAGTGTCACTTTTAAATGTTTTAATGAAAAAGGGGGGATATTTCTCTCAATAGTTTGATGATTATTTTAATCTATGTCAATATCCTTCATTATTCTCGATTGAGGTTAATCTGATACAATAAAATCTTCAATATTGTATCGAATGAGTAATGTTTGAATGTGGATGTGCAATTTTTATACCATTCATTGACTGTGGTTAAAGTATTGACATTTTGTATGCTAGTTTTAATACGAATGATTATGTTATGTTTTAAACTTTTCATATGAGGAATGCATTGGACATTGTAAGTGACTGGTGAATCCTACTATAGCTCCTCGATGCATCAGTATGACTCATGAGACAAACTAGTGTGTTGGCACGAGGCCTTGAGAAAATCTTATTTGTAGTCTTGGCACAAAGCCTTGGCTACGTGGTAATGATAGTCTGCAATTATGCATTCCATCATTATGAAAGTGGTTATTGATATTTAATGTGATTATTAGACTAGTAGAATATCCATGTGAATAATTAAATGTAATTATTTCATATTATCTTTTCTATATTATGCTTAAGTTCATGTTTTAAAGGATATTGTTTTAGCTATACATTTCCATAAATGTTAATGATTATTTATGAATGTTCCTGCTACATTATTATCCATACAGAGCATCTGAGCTCACCCCTTTCAATGTTTTATTTTTCCCAGGATGTGAAGAAGTAATTTATGAATGACCTGTATGGATAATATGAGAGGATATGAAGACCATATATTATTGTAGTAGGTTTCACTTTATAATGTAATTAAAACATTATGAATGTATCTAGTTATTCCAAGGCTACTAAACCAATCGGTCTTTTGAGACTTGATCTTTCTTGTGATCATGACAATGTTATGAAATAATGCACCGACTCTGGGAAACTGGGGTCGGGGCGTTACAGTTGGTATCAGAGGAAGTTTAGTACAATCCATGGGAGTTATATTTAGATAAAATATGATTAGAGCACATAGCCCTAAGATAGACTTTGATGATTAGTATAGAAAAACTCCCTAGAATTTTAGTATTGTAGGGATTTTGTCATTTGTCCAAGAAATACATCCTTGTTTGGATACGAGCATGTAGAGGCCTCTCTGGAAAAGATGTACCGAGGGGTAAAACCCAAAAACACCACATTGATCTAGACTCGAACGGGAACTGGTGCATGACAACGGGCCTTGTTTCACTCATTTTTATGACACTCCTGAGAGATATGCTTAGGATAATTTACATTTTCTTTACAAATCCATTTGAAGTATTATATATAAGATGAGATTAAATTACCTTGGTTAATCCAAATGTGTTTCAAATTGAGAATATAGTGACATGTTAATCTCTAAATGATTTTATGAATACTGTTACCCACACACTGATTTTAGTTTTTAGTCAAAGGATGGATTCCAAGGAAGTCATATTGATTTTGGGAATGATGTATAAGGTGGAAATAGTGGTGGAAATGAGAAAAAAATGGAATGTTGATAGGCATAAAATATATCATCTTCAAGCCAAATCAATTTTCCAAAAATAAGATCAACACCATATATATTAACCAACTCTCAGTCTCAATAAAGAAAAGAATGGTGATGAATGATAAGAGCTCCAGCAGTGGAGAATGTGGAGAAAAGAATCCTAAATTTCCATCATGTAGGAAATGTGGAAGGAGACACCCGGGAATGTGTCTCAACGAAACAAAGAAATGCTTTACGTGCGGGAAAGAAGGACATAAAGTGATGAATTACCGAGGAAAAATGAATAATACTATGGAAGAAAATAGAAATGGTCCCAAGATTCCATTTATAGTCATTTACCATAAATGTAGGGGAGATGATCATTACCCAAGTTAATGCCCAATTCTATAGGATATTTTCTTGGTCAATGAAGATGCTATGTGTGTAACACTCCAAGCTTCCACTGTATGTTTCCCTTCGAATAATGCAATAACGTGTGTTGTACGCAACCACGAGCTCTAACACACACCACAACTAATTAAACTAGCCGTTGTGAATAGTAATACCTACTTTTTGAAATTTTATAAATTTTATTTATCAAAATGGACTTCATTTATGGATTCGGAATATTGAAATTAGCCTATGTTGAATTTTTGGTATTTTTCTGAGAACTTCTAAATTTTTATGAATAGTGAAAAATACTTAAAAACAACTTTTTTAATCAAAATAATTTGTAGTGATAAATTATAATATTTAGTGGTTTTAAAGTATAATTAGAATATATTTTTACCATTTTATCCAATGGTGGTCATTAGAATTAATTTAACATTGAAATTGGACATAAACAATTGCCAATCTTTTGATATAAATTGTTTCTTAAAAACATGCTATTTGTTGTAACAGCGGGAATTAATTATAAAATTAATTAATACAACTTATATGTTTGGAATTTTGTAAAATAGACATCATTTCTGAATTCGGAATATCAATTATAGCCTAGGGTGAAATTTTGGCCGTATTCTGAAAAACTTCAATTTTTGATGAATAGTGAAACCACTAAGTGGTTGTTAAAAACTGATTTTTCGTTAAAATGAAATATTATCACTTCTGTGATTTGATTTTCAAAAATCCGATATACATGGTTTTCATTAAGAAGTAAAATGTGGTTCAATGAGGTTAAAATGATTTTTTGGTGAATAGTAACTTTTAAGTTCTTAATCGCGATTAGAGGCAATTAGTGTTGTTTAAGGTAAAAATAATGTTTTAATAATATGAGATGAGCTTGACACTTGTCCTAATCCTATTGGATGAGTCATGTCCGACCAACACAACCCATGTGTCAACTTGGGGACCCCATGGAGACACTTTAGTTGGGAAATGACATTAATATATATTTATTTAATGTTAAAATTAAATTGACACAAACATGAGTTGTTTTACTAAAACAGTTTTTAAGTGGGGTAAAACAAGTCCAAATTTTGACTACAAATATTCATTAGAAAGCTAAAAAGATTTCCTACATCATAGTATTTTGTTTTATAATTTTTAGAGATTAAATAAATTAAATTATTTATGACATCATTATGATGCAGCGATGACCTCATTATTTAACGATTTAAATAAAATGAGAAGATAATGCAAAATCCAAGGATTACACTTGTCCAAAGCCTATTGGATGCGGAGATTTCGAACCCTTATCACCTTAGCCACAAATTATATAAGTGTGGGACCTTTAGAATCCGAAAATAATTGTATAATAATGTAACATTTCAATCTTTCCAAAAGAGCCCCTCCTCTCCTCTTATAAAAGGCCCCCACCTCTACCACCTTTTTCACACTTCCATGCCTTTTGGTTCGGCCAACATCTGCCAAATTACTCTCCCAACTTCTCTCCCTTCATCCTAGAAGCTTTAATTTAGTCAGAAAGCCACCCTAATGAGTCCTTTTGATCAAATCAAAAGGAAGAATCTGAAGAAGAGGTAACTTTTTCATCACCGTCTTTCAAGTTTCTTTCTTCTTCCACTCCCTCTTTGTTTATTATTTCAATTCTAAAATTATAACTCCAGTATCTTCTATATACTGTGATGTTATTATAAATATGGAACAACCATATTCAGTATTCTACCCATCATTTGAATGACATGTCACCATACGTGCATACGTACAGCTTACCATCTCCACGTCGTGGTGTAATTGTTATTCAATATATTATTATTTAGATGGGTATAATAATGATATGGAATTCATTTAAATAATAAATATAACATGATAATGATTTTTTATATATGATATACTATCCAATTATATATTATTTTAATATCAAAATAATGATATTGTCGCTCGTGCGTACGTACGGACTGCCGTCTCCACGAACGCGATGAGATTCATTCTCCGTCGTATCCATTCAAGTATAATTATCATTTGATGATTTAAAAATAATGTTTAAGGACATGATATCATTCTGGATATGAATAAGATACAACCTATCCATGAAAAACACGACTTAAATAACAAAACATATAAAAGAAAACGAGTAAGTTAACACCCGAAACAACGATAAATCTAAGATTTTGTTAACAAAGCAATGTTAAAAGATCATATATGATATCATATGAATGTATATGATTATTGATTAATTTAATAACAATTATTTCACCATTATACAGGAGGTTAACCTACCCCAACCAAAGAAATGTACAAGGTAAGGGTTTACTTCACAACCTCTTCATTATCCAAGGTTGTTTATATATATTTATCTACTGGGACCTCGTTATCATCCAAATCCATGTTTCTTAAAAATGACTTTCAAAACATTTTTACTATTAAATGGAAAATGGGTTAATGTCATTTATACCCTTATACGTGTTTGAAAGGAATCTTACCGTCGTTTTCCAAACAATGTACTTTTTGACCATTTTGACAAATTTAAGGTAAGAATGTTTTTTTTACTTATGCGGCGGGTGCGGCTATTTTCCGCCATTATAACTTCGTCGAAGCTTCCCTAACAATCTTATAAGAATATTTTCAAAGTAAATGTATTATTTTATAATTATGGGACTTTTAAATGATTTCAAAAAGGAGAGATATTTCTCTCAAATAGCTTTGATTTCATCCATGTCAACATCCTTTGATGGGTTTTAAGTTTAATTGAAATTGATTTATGATACAAAACTTCCATTGAACATTTTGTGAAATATTTGACTGTGGATGTGTTATTTTATACCATCCATTGTATATAGAGAAATTGTTGACATTTCGTATTCTAGTTTTAATACGAATATTTATGTTATGTTTAAACCTATTCATATGAGGAATGTATTGGACTTAATATGTGACGGGTGGAGCCCGCTATAGCTCCTTGATGCATCAGTAGGTCTCATGAGACAACTAGACGTGGAATTGGCCGAGGCCCTTTCCCAATTTGATTTATGGTTTTGGCCGAGGCCTTAATCATTTTAGACGTCTTGGCCGAGGCCTTGACAAAATGTTTCAGAATGTCTGGCATTATACATTCCCTCATTATGAAAGTGGTTATTGATATTTCATGTGATTATTCGTCTAGTAGAATATCCATGTGGGTAAGTAATGGAATTATTTTATTTTACTTTTTCCATATTATGCTGAAGTTCAAGTTCAATAAGGCTTTTGTTTTAGTTATACATTGCCTTAAATGCTTATGTTTTCTTATAAAAGCTTCTGCAATATTGTTATCCTTACTGAGCATCTGAGCTCACCCCTTTCAATGTTTAAATATTTTCTAGGATGTAAAGAAGTGTATTATGAATGACTTGCAAGAATAGTCAGTGAAGATATGAGTGTGGACTATGAAGACCATGTAATTGTAGTTTTTTTAATTTTGATGTAATGAAAGACTTGTGAATGTATCTAGTGTTTCCAAGCCTACTAAACTAATCGGTCTTTCGAGAATTGATCTTTTTTGATCATGCCAATGTTACGAAGTAATGCACCGACTCTGGGTAGCTGGGGTCGGGGCGTTACAGTTGGTATCAGAGGCAGTTTAGTACTATCCTTGGAAGCTAGATTTAGATAAACTCTGATTAGAGCACATATCCCGAAGATAGACTTTGAGGATTAGTATAGAAGAACTTCCTAGAATTTTGGTATTGTAGAGATGTTGTGAGTTTTCCGAGCAATACATCCCTGTCTGGATACGAGCAGGTAGTGGCGGCTCTGGAAAAGATGTACCTAGGGGTAGAACCCGAAAACACCGCTTTGAGCTAGACTCGAACGAGAACAGGTGCACGACAACGAGCCTTGCTGCACTCTTGGTTACGACACTCCCGGGGGATATGCTTTGGATAATTCCCATTTTCTTTATAAACCACTATGAAGGGTTACGAGTATATACTTCCTCAAAGAAAACATTTTTATAATTATGGATTATATCCATAATTAGTTCAATTTATATTAAGTGTTTTACAAGTATGGAATTATGTATTTTGATTCATGAACTAATCTAGTTTACGCCATTATTTAGAAATGGCGCCTAGTGGAAGGAATGGAAACCGTATCAATGCACGCACTCCGTGTAGGGATTGCCCTCCTGCTCAGGATAATTATGGTGGAGCTAGTGATACAACTGGTGCTGATTAGCTTCTCATCGTACTGGGACAACTCACGCAGGTTATGAATAACAACCTTACTCGTATGGAGCACCCTGATCCACAACGTGGAGGATCAATGCTAGACCGTTTCATGAGGCAACAACCGCAAACCTTCAATGGGAGTACAAATCCTATAGTAGCTGAGCAATGGATAAATTCCTTAGTGAAAATATTCCATGCCTTGAGGAGTAGTGAAAGGGAGAATGTTGTCATGGCAGTTTACCGCCTCACTGGAGATGCCGATCAATAGTGGTCACTATTTCAAAACACAAAGGAAGATGATGAATTAACAAACATGGAATGGCAGGAGTTCAAAGAGATGTTCTTAGAAAAATACTTTCCTCGAGACCATCGAGCGGATATGGAAAGGCAATTTCTGAGTCTGAGGCAGAAGGAGGATGAGAATGTCGCAAAGTATGAGGATAACTTTACAAAGTTAGCAAGGAATGCTGCAGATTACATACGTAACCCAAGAAGAAAGACTGATCGTTTCTTTGATGGGTTGAAACCATTTCTCCGTCGAGATTTAGTATCACAAACCTTCTCTTCATACGAAGGTATTGTCTCGTGCGCTATCAAGACGGAAAAGGAATTCTCTAAGTCTTATGACTTTAAATCAAAGCAAGATAAGAAGAGATCCGCTGAAAACTCTGGGAAAGGAAATAAGGAAACAGGGAAGAAGGATAGAAATGAATTTCCACCCTGTGATAATTGTGGTAGGAATCACCCTGGTGCCTGTCTAAAAGGAAAACAAGTATGTTACAAGTGTGGTGAAAAAGGCCACCAAGATCATGAATGCAAGGGAAAGAAAGCGGTTGTCAACGTGGAATGTTATAATTGTAGAGAGAAGGGACATTATGAAAATGAATGTCCTAAGCATCAGGGGAACTTACCTCAGACGAGGCCAAGGGATCAAGGCCAGGCTTATGCTATCACTACTACTGAGGTGGAAGCTCCGAAAGACATGGTGGCAGGTAATTTAATGGTTTCCTCAAGTTTAGCAAATGCATTATTTGGTTCTGGATCATCGCATTGTTTCATATCTTCCCAGTTTTCTAAGAAAATTAGATATTTCCAATTTGATTTAACAAGGGAGTTGTCGGTCAAAACCCCTAAGGGAAGTATTGTTGAAACAAAGTTTTGTCGATTAGTTCCCATTAGAGCACCTAAATGTTCTTTACCTGCTGATCTCATCGTCATACCCATGATTGAATTTGATATAATCCTCGGTATGGATTGGCTTTCGGACCATGATGCAAAAATTTATTGTAAGAGGAAAGAGGTTACGATTCTTGATGATGATGATATGGAACACATTATCATTAGAGCAGAATCGTCGCCACATAATTCTTATCTAGATCCACCCCCAGTAGCTCAACTAAATTCAATTATTGGGGAGGAAGAGAAGGAAATTACTGAGGATGAGGAAAGGAATATTCAAATAGAGGATGTACCTATTGTGAAAGAATATGTTGATGTGTTTCCGGAAGATTTACCTGGACATCCTCCAGAACGAGAAGTTGAGTTTTCCATTGATTTAATTCCTGGATCAAGGCCCATATCGAAGACCCCTTATAGAATGGCCACTGTGGAATTAGTTGAACTAAAGAAACAACTAGAGGAATTGAGTAATAAGGGATTTATTCGCCCTAGTGTTTCTCCTTGGGGAGCCCCTGTTCTTTTTGTTAAGAAGAAAGACGGATCTATGAGGTTGTGCATTGATTATAGGGAGATCAATGCTATAACAATAAAGAATAAGTATCTCATACCTCGAATTGATGATTTGTTTGACCAACTGCATGGAGCTCAATACTTTTCAAAGATTGACCTTCAGTCTGGATACCATCAGTTGTGTGTGAAGAAGGAAGATGTTCCAAAGACAGCATTTCGAACAAGGTATGGGCATTATGAGTTTACAGTAATGCCTTTTGGATTGACTAATGCACCCTCTGTTTTCATGGATCTAATGAATAGAGTTTTCAAGGAATATCTTGATGACTTTGTAGTGGTATTTATTGATGATATCTTGGTATACTCCAAAAGCCACAAAGATCATGAAAATCACTTACGCATTATCCTGAAGACTCTTAGAAGACATGAATTATATGGGAAATTTAGCATGTGTGAATTCTGGCTTCATGAGAATTCTTTTCTTGGCCATATTGTCTCTATGGATGGAATTTCCGTTGATCCTTCTAAAACCAAGGAAATCCAAGAATGTCCAGCACCGACAAGTATAACTGAGGTACGCAGTTTTATTGGTTTAGTAGGTTATTATCGACGTTTCGTCCAGAATTTTGACAGATTGGCTAACCCATTGACAAAGCACACACGTAAAGGGATTAAATGTTTCTGGACAAAAGAGTGTGAAGAATGTTTTGAAGAACTAAAGAGAAGATTAGTCAATGCCCCTGTATTGACTCTACCATCGGGGAATGATGGGTTTGTTATTTATAGTGATGCATCGAAGAAAGGACTTGGTTGTGTCCTTATGCAGAATGATAAGGTCATTGCCTATGCATCACGACAGCTAAAAATTCATGAGCAAAACTATCCTACTCATGATCTTGAGTTAGCAGCTGCGATCTTTTCTTTAAAGATATGGAGATATTACCTCTATGGTGAAAAATGTGAGATTTATACTGATCACAAGAGTTTGAAGTATATTTTCACACAAACAGAACTCAACATGAGGCAAAGGTGATGGCTTGAACTACTCAAGGATTATGATTGCACGATACATTACCACCCGGGGAAGGCAAACAAGGTGGAAGATGCTTTGACTAGAAAAGACCATGGAGTTTTGAATGTGATGAGAATTGAAAGGGATCCAATTTTCTTGGATCTAGTGAAGATGGACATGGGAATAACTAGGGAAGGTGAAAAATCAATGATTTTTCAAATGGTTTCCAAACCATCATTACTAGAAAGGATTAAGAGTTCTCAGACCAATGATGAAGAATTTCAGAAGAAGATTAAAGGTGTGAATGATGGAAGATTGAGGGACTTTGTGTATAAGGATGGAATTTTGAAATTCGGGAAGAGACTTTGTATACCCGATATACCTGATCTAAAAAGGGAATTGCTGGATGATGCTCATAGTTCCAACTTCTCTATACACCCTGGGAGAACCAAAATGTATAGAGATTTGAAGGAACATTTTTGGTGGGACAATATGAAGATGGAGATTGCTGATTTTGTGTCGAGGTGTATGGTTTGTCAACAAGTGAAAGCTGGAAGGCAACATCCTGGTGGAGTATTGCAACCTCTTCCCATACCTGAGTGGAAATGGGATAATATTACGATGGACTTTGTCATGGGACTACCAAAGACTCCTAGAAGGAATGATGCAATATGGGTCATTGTTGATCGACTTACTAAGTCAGCACATTTTCTGGCTATACGGGAGGATCTACCACTTGAACGTCTAGAAAGACTATATATTAATGAAGTTGTAAGACTTCATAGAGTACCCCTATCGATTGTTTCTGATCGTGATCCTCGTTTTACTTCAAGATTCTGGAAAAGTCTTCAAAAGGCCTTGGATACTGAACTTCGTTTGAGCACTGCCTATCACCCTCAAACAGATGGACAATCAGAACGAACTATTCAAACCTTCGAAGACATGTTGAGATCATGCTCTCTAGACTTTCAGGGTATGTGGGATCAATATTTACCACTGGTAGAATTTTCCTATAACAATAGCTTCCATTCGAGTATTCAGATGGCACCATATGAAGCGTTATACAGAAAGAGATGTCGTACACCAACCTGTTGGGATGACGTTGGTGAAAGAAAACTTGTAGGCCTAGAACTGGTGGAGGAAACGGTGGAAAAGGTGAAAGTAATCCAAAATCACATCAAAGCAGCTCAAAGTAGCCATAAGAGCTATGCCAATAATCGAAGGAAGGATTTGGAATTTCAAGTCGATGATCATGTTTTCCTGAAGGTATCTCCATGGAAGGGAGTAATACGTTTTGGTAATAAAGGTAAATTGAGTCCCAGGTACATCGGACCTTTCGAAATTCTAGAACGAATTGGGGTTGTAGCTTACCGATTGGCAATGCCGCCAAGTCTCTCCAAAGTTCACGATGTGTTCCACGTATCTCTATTGAGGAAATACATGCCTGACCCAACTCATGTACTCACCTATGAGGAATTAGAACTGGAACCCGATCTTTCCTATTGTGAAGAGCCCGTCAGGATTCTTGATGTGGGGGAGCAGGTGCTGAGAAACCGGACGACTCGTCTGGTGAAGGTTTTGTGGAGAAATGATAAAATGGAAGAGGCAACGTGGGAACCTGAGAAATTTATGATGAAAAACCACCCGAGTCTTTTTATGCAGTAATACCCTAGAAATTGCGAGGACGCAATTATTTGAAGGACGGGATAATGTAACACCCCAAGCTTCCACTGTACGTTTCCCTTCAAATAATGCAATAACGTGTATTGTACGCAACCTCGATCTTTAACACACACCACAACTAATTAAACTAGCCATTGTGAATAGTAATACCTACTTTTTGAAATTTTATAAATTTTATTTACCAAAATGGACTTCATTTTTGGATTCAGAATATTGAAATTAGCCTATGTTGAATTTTTGGTATTTTTCTGAGAACTTCTAAATTTTTATGAATAGTGAAAAATACTTAAAAACAACTTTTTTAATCAAAATAATTTATAGTGATAAATTATAATATTTAGTGGTTTTAAAGTATAATTAGAATATATTTTTACCATTTTATCCAATGGTGGTCATTAGAATTAATTTAACATTGAAATTGGACATAAACAATTGCCAATCTTTTGATATAAATTGTTTCTTAAAAACACGCTATTTGTTGTAACAGCTGGAATTAATTATAAAATTAATTAATACAACTTATATGTTTGGAATTTTCTAAAATAGATATCATTTTTGAATTCGGAATATCAATTATAGCTTAGGGTGAAATTTTGGCCTTATTCTGAAAAACTCCAATTTTTGATGAATAGTGAAACCACTAAGTTGTTGTTAAAAACTGATTTTTCGTTAAAATGAAATATTACCACTTCTGTGATTTGATTTTCAAAAATCCGACATACATGGTTGTAATTAAGAAGTAAAATGTGGTTCAATAAGGTTAAAATAATTTTTTGGTGAATAGTAACTTTTAAGTTCTTAATCGCGATTAGAGCTAATTAGTGTTGTTTAAGGTAAAAATAATGTTTTAATAATATGAGATGATCTTGACACTAGTCCTACTCCTATTGGATGAGTCATGGATGACCAAGACAACCCATGGGTCAACTTGGGGACCCCATGGAGCCACTTTAGTTGGGAAATTTCATTAATATATATTTATTTAATGTTAAAATTAAATTGACACAAACATGAGTTGTTTTACTAAAACAGTTTTTAAGTGGGGTTACACAAGTCCAAATTTTGACTATAAATATTCATTAGAAATATAAAAAGATTTCCTACATCATAGTATTTGTTTTATAATTTTTAGACATTAAATAAATTAAATTATTTATGACATCATTATGATGTAGCGATGACCTCATTATTTAACGATTTACATAAAATGAGATGATAATGCAAAATCCAAGGATTAAACTTGTCCAAAGCCTATTGGATGAGGAGATTTCGCACCCTTATCACCTTATCCACAAAATATATAATTTTGGGACCTTTAGAATCCGAAAATCATTGTATAATAATGTAACATTTCAATCTTTCCAGAAGAGCCCCTCCTCTCCTCTTATAAAAGGCCCCCACCTCTACCACCTTATTCACACTTTCAAGCCTTTTGGTTCGGCCAAACACTGCCCAAATACTCTCCCAACTTCTCTCCCTTCATCCTAGAAGCCTTAATTTAGTCATAAAGCAATCCTAAGGAGTCATTTTGATCAAATCAAAAGGAAGAATCCGAAGAAGAGGTAACTTTTTCATTACCCTCTTTCGTGTTTCTTTCTTCTTCCACTCCCTCTTTGTTTATTATTTCAATTCTAAAATTATAACTCCAGTATCTTCTATATACTGTGATGTTATTATAAATATGGAACAACCACATTCAGTATTCTACCCATCATTTGAATGACATGTCACCATACGTGTGTACGTACGGCTTCCCGTCTCCACGTCGTGGTGTAATTGTTATTCAATATATTATTATTTAGATGGGTATAATAATGATATGTAATTCATGTAAATAATAAATATAACATGATAATGATTCTGTATATATGATATAATATCCAATTATATATTATTTTAATATCAAAATAATGATATTGTAGCTCGTGCGTACGTACGGACTACCGTCTCCACGAACGCGATGAGATTCATTCTCCGTCGTATCCATTCAAGTATAATTATCATTTGATGATTTAAAAATAATGTTTAAGGACATGATATCATTCTGGATATGAATAAGATACAACCTATCCATGAAAAACATGACTTACTTAACAAAACATATAAAAGAAAACGAGTAAGTTAACACCCGAAACAACGATAAATCTACGATATTGTTAACAAAGCAATGTTAAAAGATCATATATGATATCATATGAATGTATATGATTCTTGTATAATTTAATAACAATTATTTCACCATTATACAGGAGGTTAACCTACCCCAACCAAGGAAAAGTACAAGGTAAGGGTTTTCTTTACAACCTCTTCATTATCCAAGGTTGTTTATACATAATTATCTACTGGGACCTCGTTATCATCCAAATCCATGTTTCTTAAAAATGTCTTTCAAAACATTTTTACAATTAAATGGAAAATGGGTTAAATTCATTTATACCCTTATACGTTTTTGAAAGGAATCTTACCGTCGTTTTCCAAACAATGTACCTTTTGACCTTTTTGACAAATTTAAGGTAAGAATGTTTGTTTTACTTATGCGGCGGGTGCGGCTATTTTCCGCCATTATAACTTCGTCGAAGCTTCCCTAACAATCTTATAAGAATATTTTCAAAGTAAATGTATTATTTTATAATTATGAGACTTTTAAATGATTTCAAAAAGGAGAGATATTTCTCTCAAATAGCTTTGATTTCATCCATGTCAACATCCTTTGATGGGTTTTAAGTTTAATTGAAATTGATTTATGATACAAAACATCCATTGAACATTTTGTGAAATATTTGACTGTGGATGTGTTATTTAATACCATCCATAGTTTATGGAGAAATTGTTGACATTTCGTATTGTTGTTTTAATATGAATATTTATGTTATGTTTAAACCTATTCATATGAGGAATGTATTGGACTTAATATGTGACGGGTGGAGCCCGCTATAGCTCCTCGATGCATCGGTAGGTCTCATGAGACAACTAGACGTGGAATTGGCCGAGGCCCTTTCCCAATTTGATTTATGGTTTTGGCCGAGGCCTTAATCATTTTAGACGTCTTGGCCGAGGCCTTGACAAAATGTTTCAGAATGTCTCGCATTATACATTCCCTCATTATGAAAGTGGTTATTGATATTTCATGTGATTATTCGTCTAGTAGAATATCCAGGTGAGTATATAATGGCATTATTTTATTTTACTTTTGCCATATTATGCTGAAGTTCAAGTTCAATAAGGCTTTTGTTTTAGTTATACATTTCCTTAAATGCTTATGTTTTCTTATAAAAGCTTCCGCAATATTTTTATCCTTACTGAGCATCTGAGCTCACCCCTTTCAATGTTTAAATATTTTCCAGGATGTGAAGAAGTGTATTATGACTGACATGCAAGAATAGTCAGTGAAGATATGAGTGTGGACTATGAAGACCATGTTATTGTAGTTTGTTTAATTTTGATGTAATGAAAGACTTATGAATTTATCTAGTGTTTCCAAGGCTACTAAACTAATCGGTCTTTCGAGACTTGATCTTTTTTGATCATGCCAATATTACGAAGTAATGCACCGACTCTGGGTAGCTAGGGTCGGGGCGTTACAATGTGGAAATAAATTGTTGGAGAATGTTTTAAAAATTATTAGTGCTCCTTATTGTTGGGGTTACTTTGGAATAATTTTCTCTCATATTTGTAAACCTACATTTTTCCATGTGATAATGATATTTGAGGAAGAATTATCTTTTTTCTTTTGGATATAGTTATAAATAACCATTTTGTTTTATATGATTATTGGGTTTGTATCAATTAAAATTTATTATAATTTGGGATGAAAATGCAAGGTATGAGATAAAATTTGTGGTTAAATTATGTTATGGTTATTTTGAGGAACTTATTTTCTTTAGGTAATGTTATAAAATATAGTTTTTGAAAAAGGACAACACGCAGACCGTGTGACAACCCATCGCATCGGACAAAGCTATCAGAATCGAACCCACAACCAAAGTGCGATTGGGATTTATTGCCTACCACTGGACTACATGAAGTCACTGGTTAGTATGACTATTATTTTTAGTTAAATGATTTTATTGATCTATAATAATATTATTTGGGATCTTATGTCTTATCAAATGAATACCCTTAGTATAGGAAAATGATTTTGTGATTAAGTGATAAATGTTATTTTGGAAGATGTTCTCTTTGTTGGGAACACTATATGCCCATGGAAAATAGAATACTATAGGATATCATTTGAGGAGTAATGGTGGATTTTTTATCTATGTTTTTATTGTGGATTTCTAGTGATTTGGGTTATTTATGGAAATGATTAACCTATAATAGAGAATATGTGATTAGGTTAATTAATTTTAATTATGTGACTTTAAGAGTAGTTGATGTCATTTGAAGATACCATTTAACGTGGAAGACTACATAACCAAATTAATATATGTTTTGAGTTTCAATTGGATTTTATTGAAGGATTATAAGGACAATTGATTATTGAATGGTATTTATTTATCTTTGGGGTATTTTTGGTTTAATGTTAGAAATTAAGATTAGTATTTTTTTCTCTAATGGAATATCCATTTGGGGGATCATCAGATCTTATAATAATCGTTTTGGTTTTGATTAATCTCTACTGGCAAGGTAAATATATAGTTTATACTTCATGGATCATGTGATTCTATAATAATTGTATTCTATCTCTTCTAGTGTGACAAAGTCATCTGGAATATCATCTTTTAAAAATGAGTTAGTAGTAGTAATTTATTAAAGAATGAAACTTTACTCAAAAAGTATGTATATCTCATTATTGTCTTAGTCAATCTAAAATATGAATTCCTCATTTTTATTGAATATTTTTCCGATGTGGGACATTCCATTATATTACAAGGCCCAATTTTAAAAATTTCAAGGAAGCAATTTATTGAAGGAGGGGAGAATGTAACACCCCAAGCTTCCACAGTAAGCTTTTCATTGATTAACACAGTAGTGTGTGCTGTACACAACTTCCTGTTCTAACACACCTCGACCAATCAATGTAGCCGTTATGAATAGTAATACCCACTATTTGAAATTTTATAAATTTAATCTCTCAAAATGGACTTCATTTTTGTATTCGTAATATCAAAATTATCCTAGGGTGTTTTTTTGTACTTTTCAGATAACTTTTATATTTTGAGGAATAGAGAGAATTAATAAATTTTAATGAAAAACTATTTTTTTAATCGAAATAATTAACAGTGATAAATTTTGAATTTGAGTGGTTTTAAATTATATTTAGAATAAATTTTTACCATTTAATACAACGTTGTTGATTGGACATAATTTCACAATTAAACCATACATAAACTAGTGTAAATATTTTGATAGTTCTTATATCTTAAAAACACACTTTTTGTTTTGACAGCTGGAATTAATTTTAAATTAATTTCTGACACTTATATGTTTTGAATTTGGAAAAATGGATCCAATATTTGGAATCAGGATTTCCAAATTTTGTAAATAGTTAACTTTTATTTTTACACATTTTGAATAATTAATTCGGTAAATATTTTATTTTCCATGGTTAAAGGTTAAATCCGGTAAATAAAGGTAAAATATAATAATATTATAATAATAATAAATTACCCGAAAACATGTCCTAACATTATTGGTGGATACATTTCCAACCATGGGAATCTTTGGGTTGATTTTTGGGCCCCATGGATCCACATGTAGGTGATAGGGACACTTTTTTTTAATTAAGTTAATGTAAATACAAAAATGACATAAGCATATATCGTTTCACAAAACAATTTTTACATATTGTTATATATGTTCGATTTTAGACTATAAATATTCATTATAAATCTAAAAATATTTCCTACATAATGATATTTTATTTATAATTCATAAAAATTTAATAATTAAATTTATTTATGACATAATAATGATGCAGTATTTTCCTTATTAATGAAAGAATCAAAAAATTGGTATTATAAATGTTAAAATTCATATAATTTGAATGTTTTGATGACATCCAGGAATTATATTTCTTAATATTACATTATAGGATTGCTTAAATGCATTTGTTTCGAATTTATAAAGTTTTTAAGACTCATCCATGACTAACAAAAATCAATTATTGAATAGTGTCAAAATTGACATAAAATAGTTTTTTATTTAAAATATAATATTATTAATTTATATTCAATTCTTAAAAATATAAGGATCTGCCAATAGAATTATATCATGATAGTTGTATTATTAATGGACCACTTGGGAGTCTCTTTGATGTATATAGTATGTTTATTAAATATATAATATAAAAATACAAAGTGAAACAGTAAATGTCAAACTAATTAACTAAGAGTTAAAACTAAATGATAAGTTTAATATAATGATCCAAACCTATCTAAATTCTATTGGTTGATTGGTTTTCGACCCATACGCACCTTAAAATTTAAATAATCCACTTTTAAGCCATTATAAACCGAATCTGAATTTATTATAAAATAATATTTCTAGATTTTCCTAAGGTGCCCCTCCTCCCCCTTATAAAAGGACTACACTTCTAACCAATTTTTGGAACTTTAAAAGCCTTTTTATTTGGCCAAATTCTGCCCAAATACATCTTTAACTTCCCTCACTTAATCTTATAGGCCTTATTATTATAAAAAATCAAACCTAAGGAGCCCTTTTGATCAAATCAAAATGAAGTACCTGAAAAAGAGGTAATGTTTTCACCACCCTTTTTCAAGTTCATTTCTTCTTCAACTTCTTCTTTCTTCGTTATTTCCTTTCTAAAATAAAAACTCCAATATATCTTATATACTGTGATGTTATTTTAAATATTTTACAACCATATTCAGTATTATATCCATCCTTTGAATGACATGTCACCATACGGGCATAGGTACGGCTTACCATCTCCACCTCATGGTGTAATTGTTATTCAATATATTATTATTTGGATGTCTATAATATTGATGTGTAATTCATGTAAATAATAAATATAACATTATAATTATTCTGTATATATGATATACCATCCAATTATATATTATTTTAATATCAAAATAATGATATTGTCGCTCATGCTTATGTACGGACTACAGTCTCCACGAGCACGATGAGATTCATTTCCCATCATATCCATGAAATTATATATATCATTTGATAATTAAAAATAATGTTTATTGACATGATTTAATTATTTATATAAATAAGATACATGATATCTATAACAAATACGCCTTATGTAACAAAATATATAAAAGAAAATGAGTGAGTTAACACCCGAAACGATGATAATACTAAGATATTATTAACAATGAAATGTTAAAATATCATATATGATTTTATATTAATATATATGATTCATGAATAATTTAATAACAATTATTTCACCATTATACATGAGGTTAACCTAACCTCAACCATGTAAAATTACAAAGTAAGGGGTTTCTTATCTCACTCTTAATTTCGTGAGAATTCCATTGTTCACCACTTATTTATTGCATGTGGTGTATGTGTACTTCTCATGATTGTATAAATAGTGTAATATACTTTAATGTATGGGTATTTACATCATCATTGTATGATCCTTCTTTCATGTGTGTATGTTTCATAAGTTACATAATCGATAAGGGAATTTTAAATTTCAATTTGCACTCATTCGGCTTTTGGCATACTACATTTATTAGTTTACACCAAGATTATGTGTGCAATAACTATTCATTTGACTATGTCATAATTTCCATTCCCCTTTCTGTGGATATACATTTTATACACATAATCACTCCATTGATAAATTCCCAAGTCATCGATTTGAACTTGATAAGGGTAATTTTAACTCAATCTCCATTTGTTTAGTTAAATATCCAATTCATTCGTGTTGTTTTACAGGAATATGTGTGACTGTCATCTGATTGATTTAGACTAAATATCCAATCATATTGAGTGTATTTATATTTGTCACACATAATTATGTTGTTGATTTATCCTTAACCTAAGGATATTGTCTTTATAAGAGAATTCATCTCAATTTACATTCCATTGAGATTTTTTTGTTGTTATATAACAAATCAATTTTATATGGTGTATATAATGTACTTTGAAATAGTATATCATGGATCCCTTTATTCTCATGATATTATAACGTTTTTATTACCTCAACTATTTGTATTCAAATGTCTCTCTTTTGGTTAGGAACTCTAACTAAAATATCATTTTAAAATATTATAAGGATTTATTATTATAATTCTTTCTCACTGATGTCCATGTTTTAAAAATGGTGCTAAGTATTTATTTATATGGACATTATGGTTTTAAAATAAAAATTAATTTTAAATGTTTCAAAGTGGTATGGGAAACATTGATTTAAAAAATCTATTTTTAATAGATTCTTGAAAAACAGTGTGACTTTTAAATGTTTCCAAGAAAAAGGGGGATATTTCTCTCAATAGTTTGATGATTATTTTAATCTTTGTCAAATCCTTCATTATTCTCGATTGAGGTTAATATGATACAGAACAATATTTCATATTGTATTGAATGAGTTATGTTTGACTGTGGATGTGCTATTTTTAAACAATTCATTGTTTGTGGTTAATGTATTGACATTTCGTATGCTAGTTTTAACACGAATATTTATGTTATGTTTTAAACTTTTCATATGAAGAATTCATTTGTCTTAGTAAGTGACGGGTGTAGCCCTCTATAGCTCCTCGTTGCATCGGTAGGTCTAATGAGAAAAACTAGTGTCTTGTCATGTGGCCTAGACAGAATCTTATTTTTAGTCTTGGCACGAGGCCTTGGATACGTGGTTATGATAGTATGGAATTATGCATTCCATCATTATAAAAGTGGTTATTGATATTTCATGTGATTATTCGACTAGTATAATATCCATGTGAATAATTAAAAGAAATTATTTCATTTTATATTTTCCATATTATGTTGTAGTTAATGATTAAAAGGCTTTTGTTTTAGCTATACATTGCCATAAATGTTTATCCTTATTTATGAATGTTCCCGCTACATTGTTATCCTTATTGTGCTTCTAAGCTCACCCTTTCAATGTTTTAATTTTCCCAGGATGTGAAGAAGTAATTTATGAATGACCGAAAGGGATAATATGAGAGGATATGAAGACAAGATGTTGGTGTAGTAGTTTTCAATTTACAATGTAATGAAATCTTTATGAATGAATCTAGTTATTCCAAGGATACTAAACCAATCGGTCTTTCGCGACTTTATATTTCTTGTGAACATGCCAATGTTATGTAATAATGCACTGACTCTGGGAAACTGGAGTAAGGGTGTTACAACATCCAATAAGTCTGTTTGTACCTCACATTAACACATTCATTCATTCTCATATTAAATTTAAAATATTATTATTTGTTAAATATAATTGAATTCATTTATGGAATTTCATCATTTAATTGTTATCTTTATTATTTTAAATCTTTTTCTATTGAAAATGGTATCTTTAAAATATTCTTGTGTTTTTAAAACTTGTGACCTGAAATGATTATCATTCCATTTTTCAAACTCATGTCAGTGTATTAAAAATATTATTCCATTAAATTGAGATTTAGTTATTGAAAAATAATTTTATTTCTTGTTCAAATCATTGGGAAAATCATGAAAAGTACACCAATATCTGAATCCCAAACTAAATTTGACTATCATTATCTATTAAATGATATTACTGTGAGTATTTAAAAACATTATTTAATTATTATATTGTGAAATCATTTTTTTGAGATTCTAAAACCATTATTTCTTTAACCATAATTGGATTTATTCTCATCAAAACATTAGGGTTTGGGGTAATCATGTTTTAAAGGATTAAGACAATTCTTTGGTATTAAATCTCACTTTTCATGAAGATCCTTTTCATTCTAGACTACCTTGTAAATTTAATATTTTAGGCCTTATAATCCATCAAAATAATATTTTATATCCACATTATAATCCAATTTTTCCTCTCCAACATACACATGAAATTAAATTGCATGATCTAGTTGAACATAAGTGTAGGTGGATGTTGTCTTGTGTCTTTATTAATCATTTTGTGATAATCTAGTTAAAAATGAATATTTTACATAGATATTTTTATTATGTAAATTTTTTTGTTATTTTTAATGTTGTTCCTTCTTAAGTAATTAATGATAAATGATTTTTTTCCTATTAGTATATTCAAATGGAGGTAGAAAGTCATGACTACATGAATCATTCCTGAAAGATTATGTTTGATAATATTGAAATTTTTTATGATGTAATCTTCAATTTTGTTAGAATTCCTTTATTTTTAATGATGTTGAATCTGATTTTATACAATTTGGATGGAGTAAAATACATTACTTGAGTGAAAATTCGAATCTTTCGGTTTTCCTTAAAAATGACCCAAGACCTCCTCATTTGGCCTTAGAACTTATTCACATATAAATTCTGGAAACCAAAAGACACATATCAACAATATAAATTCTATATAATAAAAAAAATTCCTTTAATTACATTAGGTGGATATGTAGGAATTTTTTAAGCATATGGTGACCTTTTTATAAGTTTATATGAGAAAAAAATTATTATGAATATACATTTGTGAGAAGAGAGAAAATTCTTGCGAGAATGTGTTTTGTGTGCATGTCTGTTGATACGAAGATGAAATATATTGAATGACCTGAGTATAGAACGTGAAATAATTTTTTTGGATGGGGCATTATATATTTTTCATCATGGTGTGGAATTTGTGGATATCATGTCCATGAGTTTTGAATTTTCTTGGATTTGATTTTGGTGCTCACTTGTCTAGGGGTATATATTTTATGTGTGGGGTAATTGATGGAGATAATATTTTCATATTTATTCATATATTTTTCTAACATTAATCCCTTCCAATTAATCAATTTGATATAATATTTATCCCTGTAGTATTTGTTTTGGAAATTATTGGACTTAATTGTGAAGATTTCTTATTTATAGAAATTTAATATTTTTTATTGCTTCTATACATCGATATTACCTTTTAAAACATTGATCAGGTTTATGTGATTTTTTTTGGAATAAATTTTTTTGATTCAAATTTTTCTTCTTGATTCAGAGCCTATTCAAAACACAATGGAAAAGAAAAATATATCAATTTGAATAATATCAATGGATGAAAAAATGGACATCACATCAGTTATTATGGAATATATTTTCTTATAGACCTCAAAATTAATTGATTCCAGCTTTATTAGAAGGATTACCACAAGAATAAATTACATATTAAATATCAAGGAGAATTATTGTTATTAATGAATCTATTTAAATCTCAAATATGAAGAGTCTCCTTAGACAGAAAATGTTTTATTTAGTAAACGAGGCATACTGTAATCAAAAAAATTTCAATGAACCTAATATTTTGAGAGAACATAAAAGTTAGAGAGAGAAACATGTTTTAAAAAAACTTTCCATGATATATCCATTTAATTTTACTAGTAAACTGAGTTTTTTGGTGGAGTGAATCTCGGGGAAAATATTTCCATCTCTCATCAATATAAATAGGTGTTTGCACTTCCATTAAATGTGTTGAAGAATGAGAATGATGGGTTGTGATGGACATTTGTACCCTTAAAGTATTGTAGATTTATTCTTTTACGTTAATTAGGTACAAAATTCTCTAACATTTCCAATTCATTCCTATTACCCTTCACATGGAGTGGTAAAAATTATCAGTGATATTATACGTGAGAGTTTTCCATTTGAAATTTCAGATTGCTGTGCATTAATTTAAGACTCTCCCTTCTAATAGTAAATCATTTCTATGAATATTTGTAAAAAATTATATTAATGTGATCATATTTTTTTATTTTGTGTCACTGATTGTCTATTGCATTAGTCGATGTTTTTAAAACTAACACCGGCTAGTGCAACATGTATCAATTTAGTAGATTCTATTTGGTGGAGAGTGTCTAACAATCCTTGGCATGTGTGTGGAATAAGTGAATTGTTTATAGATTGAATGGGTGAAAAAAATATCAATAAAGACAAGAATTTTAATACTGGTAATAATTTAATAATTTTTATTCCCACTCAAGTGGTTTCTATTTCTTCCTTTAACAAAGAGTGATTTTAATACTCAATCGATGAGTCTTTCATTTATCATTCAAGAAGAATAGAGGGATAATTATTTTTATGACAATGATGACATTGAAAATGTTTATCCTACCTTAAAATAATCAACATATTCATCAATTTGGGATCAAAATTCAATTTTTTATTATTTTCTTTTTTGAATAATACAATTTCAAAAACAACCTCCACTACATTCTCTAGTTTCAAGTTAAAACATGTTTTTGTGTGATAATCTCTAAAGACAACCCAAGATGACCACTTTATTACATTTTAACTTAAGAAATAATTATTTTTTCACACCACATGATGGGAACCTTTTAATACCTGACACTATTGTAAGCAAGGTAGTTCCAACAATCTAATTATAAATCTTAATCACCTTTTAAATTGAAAAAATCATTAAAAATTTTTTTTTGTGATTTTTTAATTATAAATTCATTAATTGAAGGAAAAATTACCAATAAGTGGAAAAAATTATTGTCTCATGATTTTCCATTAAGTAAGGTGTTTCTATTTTTTAGATATGTATGGTTATTTTGGGAATCAAATAATGCAGAGTACAGATTCAGGGAATTTGTATCAAGCCTAAGGGGGACACTAATAAACAAATTATTAATGCAATATTATTAGAGATAACTATGTTCCCCCATTGAATTCCTAAAATTTTTAAAGAGGCCATGGTCAATGAGTATTCCCCCTTATTCTTCTATGATACTATGAAGGAAATCCAAGAGATTGGGTCTGTATTTGATGAATATTCTTATCCCAATCATCTTATGAAACAATTTATAGAATAACATGATGAGATAGAAAGTGAAGATGAAGTCTCATGTTCTAATAGAAATATGGGAAAACATTTCAATAAATTTTGGATAAATTATGTAGAAGATGATATGAAATGAGATCTTATCACTTATAAGATAGAAAATCATAAACTGTTTAACTATTTGTTACCATGGAAGATGATTAAACCCCCAAATTTTTAAAATTTGAATCAAATATGGATGGGATTGGCTACTAAAATCTATATAGTGAAATTAAATTCCATGTGGACCTTCCCTCTAATGAAAAAATTGATGATGAACGGGCATTGGTAGATGATCATTTCTTGAAATAAATTTCATCTAATTATATTGAAACTAAATTATGTGTCAAAACCTCATTCTTAATGTTTTCATATAGAAAACACTTTTTTTCCATGGTGGTAGAATAACTATAAGATAAATCACTTGTTTAGGATCATATAGTTCTCCCTGAACATGTTTAACATTTTTTAGAGGGAGATCAAGTGGATACTAAAGTGGATTTTATAAATGAAATAGAGACACAATTTTCATTCATTGAAATTTAATGATATTATATTAAATTTTCATGATTTAGTTTTATAAAAATAGAATTACTATATGTAATTACCTTTTATTTTTCCCTTAATATGACATTTCTTGAGAAAACAATAGAGAATGATGAAGAAGTTATGCAATTATAAACCATGATAAAGTAGGAATCATTCATTATCTTACCCTATCCTGAAAGTTGATTCTTATTTTCATGGGTGTGGATTTGGTGTACTTTATTCTGGGTGTCATAAAAAATAATGGATTAACTACATTCTATAAAGTATAATATTTTGTCTTTCTGGAGTATGAAACTGAACCGACCATCAGATTGGGGATAACCCACTAGAACTAACCATCAGGAGGCAGTGGAATCCCACATCCCACATAGAGGATTAAACCAGGATCTATAATTCAATTAACATTATATATCTATTTCCATTTTCATTTAATAATTTTTTGTGTTTTCATTGGTTCTTTTTATGTAGGTTTTCAGTGTACAACATGTAGGAGAGTACTCAATGTTTCACAACCAATATGGTAGGTTGTAACTCTCCTTGACACTTTCATTCTTGATGTGATTCAGTTAAAAATATTCTTACGTATTAAACATATATGAATTAATTTATATATCTACATCATTTACCTGTGGGGGAGGGAATAATTGAAGTTTAGAATTTTTTATTATTTGTTTTTCTATTATTTTAAAAAACTATATCATTCATATTATTTTGTGTTTTTGAATCTACTGACATGAAATGACTTTAATATCTATTTTTGAAACCCATTAAAATGATTGAAACAATTTATTTCATGAAATTGATGATCAATAAATGCTGAAAAACACTTTGTTTCATGATAAAATATATCGTAATTTCATGAAAAGCACTCTGATTTCCGAATCCCATGCCATATTTCACTATCATTATATTTGAAATCATATTCCACAAAGTCTTCTGAATTATTATTTTCAATTTTTTTTATTAACGTCAATTATTGAACGACCAAAACATGGATTATTTTTGCCTATAATGTGATTTATTCCTATCAAAACATGACGGTTTGGTGTATATGTGTTTCAAATGATTGTGGTATTTATATGGTTTTAAATCCCACCTTTCAAGAATATCATTTTCACTATATAATTCCATATACATTTAATAATCTTATGACTTATAATCCATGAGCATCATATTAGGTTTTCCACATTACAATCAAATATACACTGTCCAATATTCGCATGATGTGAACTTTCATGACTCGGATGAACATAAGTATGTGTGGATGTTGTCTTATATTCTGATACCTCACTGGGTGATAAATTAAGAAGAAAAATTAAATTTCTATGAGACTTTTTTTACGATTTAAAAAATATTTATGTTGAAATTTTTTATTTTCTGGAGCATTCATGATAAAATATTATTTTACCTTCTAAATATTCAGAATGAGAAATTAATTTATACTGATATAAAGCTTTCAAGAAAAATGTTATTTGAGAGGATTGAAATTTTGGCTATTAAAATGTTTAAAGGTTTGTAAATTCCTTGAGTTTTCATGGTTATGGTGATGATTTTCAACTCTATGGATTGAGGAGGAGACCATATGTTATTGAAAATAATAATCATTCAATTTTCAAAAAAAAATAGCTAATCCCCACTCATTTGTATTCATAACAATATTAAATCTAAATCCTACCAACCAAAACCCAAATAAAACCCTATAATGTTCTCATGATAAACACTTGTCCTTGACTCACATCTACTGAAGACATAGGAATTTATCGAGCCAATAGAGACCTTTTAATTATTTTGCTATAAGAAAAGCATTGTTGAAAATGTAAATTTGTGATATGAGAGATAATTCATGTGAGGTAGGTGTTTTGTGTTCATGGGAAGAGAAATGAACTGGAAATATAGTCAATGTTTCAAATAGATAACATGAAATAATGGATTTTGATAGATAATGATATCTTCTATTTCATTGTATAGAATATATGGATCTCATGGTTTTGTGATTTGAATATAATTTTATGTGATTTTGAAGATGAATTATCCTGGAGTATAAGTCATAAGTGAAGGAAATTTGATAGAGATAATTATTTTTTAATTATTCATATGTTTTTTAATTATTTACTCCCTAACGATTTATCATTTTTTATCATATTTTCATTATTTTAGTTTTTTTGGTGAATTTTCATCTTAACTGTGAAAATTACAAAATTATTGAAATTTAACATCTCTATATACCTTCTATATTTCTATCACAACAATTGAAAAATTTATCCAATTGAATTGAATATTTTGTATTCCCTTTTTAATGGGATGGAATGATTTCATTTGGATCAATAGAAAATTCAAAACACACTAGCCTTGAAAATAAATCAATTAGAAAGAGATTTTTGGATGACACAGTGTACCCACATTAGTAATTGAGGAATATCTTATCACAGAGACATGCAAATGAGTTCAATATAAAATTATTGGATAGTGAACTCTAACAATCATTTTCACATTAAATTTCATATATAATTACACACATTAATACATCCATTTAATTATCCAAAGTGGATAGAGTTAAAGAGTATACTCAGATAGAAAAATCATCTTTAGTAACCATTGAATAAATTTTTAAAAACATTCCCAAAAAATACATATTTTGGTGGGAGAGTGAAAAAAAGAGATAGAGGAATAACACTTTTGAAGAAAAATTCTCATTATTCATCCATTTAATATAAGAAATAAAATAAACATATTTGTATAATGAATCCATATGGAAACTTTTACACCCGTAATCCATATAAATATATTTGTCCACATCCATTCAATAGGTTGTATAAGGACAAGGTGGGTGTGTACATGAAAATTTTAACCCTGAATGATTGATGTACATTCTCATATACTTTATTAGTTTCATAATTCTCTCTTCTTCCCCATTAAACTCTATTACCCTTTAGTGGATCTCAATTTTATTAATGAAATCATATTTTTCATTTTGGTTTCATTCATTTTTTATATGTTTGGTTCAACATATATAAACTACCTATACCAAATGATGTTTGTCTCAAAGTAGTTGATTTTATTTTGTTGGTGAGATTATAGAAATATTCGACTTGTGTGTGGAACAAGATAATGGTTATAGATTTATAAAGAGAAACAATTCTCAATCCAGAATTTACTTAGTTTTTTGGGAATGGTTTATGAGTTTTCATGTAGATATGTTTTTTTTCCATTACAGCCTTTATACATGGGTGACCGACAAATAAATCAATGACTCTATTATTTATCATTCAATAGTAATATAAGTGAATTATTTTAGGAAACATTATGACATTGAAAAAGTGATCCTACCCTGATCCCATAACTCTCTTCATTAATTTGGGTTCACTCTTCATTTTTATATAGTTATTTGTTTTAAAATCAATAATATGTATTAAACAAATCCCACTTATTTATCCAGTCTCAAGTGAAAAACCTGATTATTTTTTGATCCTATCTAGAAAAAACCTATTTTGGCCACATTAATGGTTTTTACCTTAGGGAATATTTTCTTTTTTTTTTCACACCCCATTATAGGTACGTGCCCAAATACTCATATAAGAAATTTGTGATATAAAATATATGATAAAAATAATCATGTAATAAATTATAGTAATTGAAAAATGACACAACGCCTTTTATTAGGCTCTAACCCAGGGGAATATTTATACAACACACTCACAAGACTAAAAAGTCATATTTTTCATCTAACAGATATGAAGCAATTCCAGTATATATGACAGAAGGTTACCTTTTAGTAGTTTAACACCAACTAAAGATACCAATATTTCATTCTCGATGATCATATGGTTTTCAATGTGAAATTTTCCTGTTCATTTCAAAACCATGACCAATGTTTTGTCAAACATTTTCAAATCCATAAAAATCAGCTTCAATGTTTCAAAACCCATTTCCAAATCAGGGAAATCAATTTTCCATGTAAAAACCCTCTTTGAAAATATTGCCATTAGAAATAAATCAATAGATAAGATTATCACATAAAATTAATGATGAAGGAAATGTAATTTATCAATATCTATATGATATTAATGAAATTAACACATTTTATAGAACCACCTTTCTCATCACATTAGAAACATACCTTAATTCTAAAAATATGACCAGAAACCTAGAGAATGGCCTCCAAAAGACAGGGAAGACTATGAGACTACAAAAATCTATCAAAAAAAGTATCCAATCAAAAACATAGTTGGATAAACAATTATAATAATTCTAAATAGTAACTAAAAGTATTACATAATCATATAGAATAAGACCAACCACAAAGGTGAAAAAATCGCTAAATGAAGTTACCCAGAAGGGTAGAAATCACCCTAAATAATCTAGGACGATCCTCTAGGTCATGAGAATAGATTAATGAAGAAAATTAAATAAAAGACTCATTTTGGATCACTATAAAATACTAATTGGTGACTATTATATGACATTTAATCCACTTAGAAATCATTAATTCCATGATTCTCATATAAATTAAATCCCACATAATCTTTTTATAAATTATGCATCATTTTATATTACACTATGTGATCCCTTTACATGGTAGGTAAACCTCTCACTTTGTGTATCTAGTTCATGTATTTTCCCCAGAGACCATTAGAAGGTGTTTAATGAGCCATAAAATAGCAAAATCAATTGGTCTATGTTAAAATTTTCATCAAATCACAGACTTCACTAGTTTTGGTGTGTAAAATCATGATATTGAAGACATTAATGAATTCACAGTAAGTTCAATGCTAATTTATTACCTAAATGGCCTCAAGATACATCCAAATCATCAAAGGGGTCTTTTTTTCAAATCTCCCCCATAGAGTCCCTGCACCAATGTGAGCATGATGGATGTTGGAATTGGCTCTGTGAGTTTGATGATGCCCAATCACTCTACAATGTCAAATTTTCTACATGGAATGAAATGTGAGTTCCTCGACTCTATGATCATGGGAACCAATGATAATGTCATTGTCAGTATAACAATGTGAAATAGATCCCAACTGCTCAGTAGAGTCACACATTCTCCATCCTAAACCCCATGATTGCTATATTTATGGTCACTTGTAATGTCCAAAAACACTAAGAATCACGTTTTCTTCCCTAATTCACTTTTTCTTCATGAAAACATATTTTTCCTTCACATGGATCCCCGAAAGCACCGAAAACACACATTTCCTATAAATAAAATTATTAACCCCTATCCAAACCATTGTTACACTTATCATTCTCTTTATAACCTCAAATTTCATGAATCTCACAAGCATAAAAAAACAGAAAGAAAAATGGATAGCCCCAGGTAAATGAGCATCGTGAACCATGATTTTGTTAGTTCTTCATGGCTTATACTGGTATGTATTCCCATCATAGAGGCCTTCATCCATCAGAAAGGTGGTATCCCCTTTGTGGCTCTTGAGGCTTTATGAAACATTAAGACTTTGCATAGCGCTCTATAAATAAAGGGCTCTTTTCTACATAGAATCTCTGCTCAGCATAAGTATTTCATTCATGAAACACCCTTCCATTGGGAATATCCCTTACATATCAAAGCCCTGCTAAGTGATCCCACTTTCTTCATAAACCCCTTCCCTATGCAGCCCTCCATTCTTGTACAAAGTGATTTTCTGGGTTCATTGAGTGGTGTTTCATAATGAATCACCCATCCTTATTCATGTTCATATAGGTACATTAATTTATTTTTATTCCACACATATTTACACTAATATGAATCCCTTAGTTGACCCCTCTTCTACCTCACTCCTATCAAGAATTTCTTATGCCTTCACTTCTCCAAGTGTGGGTAGGTAGAAGTTATGTATGTCCGAGGGATGATGAGTGAGTTCTCATCATCCAACCTGTAGGGTGTCAAAAATCCAAGCACTAAAATCATCAACAAATGATTTTAAACTGTATGTTTCCATGTGTGTGGAAATTCGTAGAGGACCAGATACGAGATAAGACGGACATCCTTTCTCCTCCCGCCTTTTCAATCCCCCTTATATCTGACATAATAATTTGTTGCAATGTGAACCTTGGGCAGTCTCCACAAAAGCCACGAACCAACTTCTCAGCCTTCCCACATAGTGTAAGTCCCAATCTATGACTATCTGAGAAGCTACCCATGGTTAATACCACCACCACCCCCCATGGTCACAATCATAGTGACACGATCTTCTATTCTATTGTAACCACATGTTTCTCACACCGAGAAAGACACATGTTGGATTAGAGTATGCAGCGACCATGAAATTCTATTAATGATGCTAACCACACATAATCCCTTGGCATGTCTTGGGGTTTGTGTCCTTTGTGTATAGCCTGATTCCTTACTGCCATTCAAAACAACATGGACTTTTATCCCTTTTATTCAAATATGATACGGAGGAAGCCTCTTCAAGATCCAATCCCATCACTCCCCAAAATATCTTTGTCTTCACTCTTTCATATTTGCTCGACTTCATTCTACATAACATAAAACTAACCCCTAGAAACAATTTTGGTTTGGATCCCTTTAAGGTGCATAGGGTATCTTGTTATCGTTCAATCCAATCCAATGGTAAACTCTTCTACACCCTTCTAGGGATGTTCCCTCCTGATGTGACATGTCACCTTTTTTGGAGACATCTCTGGAATCCATCCTTTTAGGTGTTATAACATACATGGGTATCTAAGAATGAATAAACCAAACAATTCACCACACTCATCCAACCTAGAGTGCCTCTCTAGTGAAGGGCCTCTAACCACACATAATCCCCCGATGTGTCTCTGGGTTTCATTCATTTGTATACACTCTTATTCTATGCCCATCATGAACTACGTTTACATTGGTGGCTTTCTCTCAAACTGTGTTTCTATAATGTCTCCCTGAGATTCAATCACACCAACCATATCTATCCTTATCTAAACTTTAACCATTTGTGTCTTGATAAGATCATGTCTGAATCCAGAGGTTCTCGATTCTTTAGGTCCTTAACCATGATCTCCATTCTCATGGGCCACCTCCCTAAGTGTCCTATCACTCCACCAAACAGTGTGGAAATTGATTCTCAACCACTATGATATATATGAATACTTACTAAGGTTCCATCCCATTACCGTCATCTTCACATCCAATCCACATCATTTGTTCCACCTACCTCATCCCAATCATCCATCATCCATCCTAATCCTTTCTCAAGCCGCCACATCCTAGTAGGATAATTGCAACCATTCGTGCTGAAAACCATGTCAAAGCTCCCTAAATTGTATCCATCTAACCAATAGTTCCCCTATTATGAAGGGAAGCTAACCATGTGTATTCCCCAAACCACCCATTTGAAATATGAGGGCGTTTATCTATAATATTGATACATATGAAGCCTCGTTGATTTTCAATCCAATCCAATGGAAAGTCTTGGCATCCCCCTTTTTGGGGTTCGCTTCTCTGATCCATCCTCTATGATGTCCATATCAGCCATTACTGTGTGATACCTGCCATTTTTGGGACATGCCATCATAGATCTGTCCTTATTGGGCGTTTTGGTCCATCTATTTTGTAAACATTCAATGTGTTCCCTCCTCAGAATGTCCATAACTTATCCAATATCATTATTGTTATGATCAGTTTGATTTGTCTTCGTTGACCATTAATCCTATGTCATACCCCTTCTTAATCATGGGAAGATGGGGAAAACCCAAGAGAGAAGACTCTGATATATGATACCCCACAATCAATATGAAATTCCTCAGTCTTTTTCACCCTTTAGAATCGATCTAATATGCGATAATTCAAGTATACTAATATGCCTGCATCTAGACATTCCAGTGGCTCCCAACATGACTACTCTCTAAAAACAAAGTATTATCCCCTAACATGAACATTTGTTATGTCCTAAAAAATCATCATAATTTATCGGGATCCATAACAATGTGGATCTAGGGAGAGATTCATGAACAATGTCTTAATCTCTAAGGGAGACCCGGACTAGGCGATGAATTCTGAAGAGGAATCCATGGAAGGAGGAACCGAAATCCCATCATCCCTTTTATATCAAGTATAAAACATCAATGACGATGTGTTTAATGAATCATGACTTTGTAATGAGGGAATTAATTAAAAAACATAGCTGTTAGTGTCATCGACACACACACGAATGTGGGAGGAGCACCATGACAGAAAGCATAACAAACAGAAAATAGTGAAACCGACATGAATATTTTCTCATTCAACCATGAGGATTAGTATTATTAAATACATTAGAAGATAGGATAATAATATCTTGTATGAGTACATTAAAAGAAAATAGTGGTCTTGGTGTGGATGTCACCTAAATTTGGGGTAGTTGGTGATTGGTTATTTCGGTCTGTGACATCATCGGCATGGTTATCTCTATCCATTCATGGAAGACTAAACAGTGCTGGGAACTAGGAAAGGATTTACTATAATTCATAAAAATAGTTGAATCTTTGTAATTTTTATGACATGGTCTATAGGAAACCAGTCACCTCTCTCATGAAGAAGAAGTGTAAGGGAAAATCCTAATGCGTTAATCCTACAAGGAATCACCATCGCCACAACATTATCAATAACCAAAGCTACTAGGTTCCCACTCCCTGTCTTGCCCTAATTATTTAACTAGAGAAGGGTTATATACACTATTATATAGTAGTTCATATAAGAGGTTTTCATCTCAATAATGTATTTGGACCACCATGATTTGGAGGCTTCTATGCCCCACCATCATCCCCTCCCCCCAGGGTCGTGTAGGATGCCGCTACTCCCCACTCCTACATCCTACTGTATTAGGAGCCTCCACCCATAATGGTTATGTCTCATTCTCTGATGCTGAAAAGGTAAGGGATGAGAGTGACATCCAAGAAATGACAACTTCCCAGTATCTATTGAGAATGTATCCCCCATTCCATGTGAACATCCACATCCATCCGCACATGCTAAGGAATAGGCTCTTGAATATTCCCTTTACGGAGCATCATCTTCTAAATCTTAAGTGGTATAGTCCACCACTGATTCATATTATCTGTTCCCCACAACAATAAAGGAGGGAAACATCCATGTATGCTCATGATTGTGTCCCTAGCCACCACATGGGTAGGTTGAGAGGACATTTATGTTCACTAGAATGAGCAGCAGCCATCACGAGCCAAAATGTGATGATGAAATTTAGTAAGGAGGACATCCATGTGCCGTTGTTGGTTAGAGTGGAGTTCGTCCTTGATCTCATACTCATCATGGAGATCCACCTCATTCCAACAACAATGATATATATAGATGCATGTCCCACTCTAGTATCAGCCCACATTGAGGTTTTCCCTTACCCATAATCCCAGATATAGATATTTCCCCCAGGTCTTAGGTAAATAATGTGAAGGACCTCCTTCAATCATCACCAACTCTAGAAGAAGTCATCACAAAAGAAACATAAACCAAAGATACTTTCCGGCTCACTCTTTCACCATCCAACATGATGTTCTTCCCCATGTTCTTAGATGATCCAGCAGAGTCCCTCACCTCTCCATAATTCCTAACCATGGAGGTCCCCTCACACATAAATAATGAGAAACATAGGTCCTACACATGTTGTATTTTACATATTCATGGGTTCTCCTCATGCCACAGATCACATAAGCAGAGGTTCACCCTACTCCATCACCAACTCACACAAAGGTTCCCCCTATGTGAAAAATTTACCATGATCTATAGAGTCATCCTTTGGTGGGAGGGGGAACTGTCACCGCCAATGGAAGAATCATGTGAAGTTCCATGCCATAGTAATTCCCATGATAGTTTAGGATTCATGAAAAAAATGTTACTTGATGATAGAGCCGTTAACTTGATCCTCTAGATGAGGGTCAAGGACATGAACCCACTATGATAGCTTCGTCCTTATGAAAAGTAAAATGCACGGGATCCCCAACATTATCCTTAGGTACATGGAGTAGGAAGATTTGTATCCTTTCCTGGTCCTTTCTATGGTGTCATGACTTTTGTCACACAGATCATTATCTACCTTGACACGAGATCAAAGAGAGTTCTTATGTGGTCTAATATCCAATTAGTAACAACCTCATATACCACCAACATCTTCCACCTTCTCACATGTATTAGTTTTTATCACTCTATCCTATAGGGACATGATGATGTATTTAGTACCATCCATGAGATATGTACTACTGAGTACTGACATGTCACCTCATTCATTGTTCGGTCAACCAACCATTACATTTCAATAATGGTCTACTTCAATGCATCTATGGGCCCTTCAACCACCCCTATCGTGGAATATGTAAACTGGATTCTGGATCCTGCTTCTGAATGAAGAATCTTGTTGGACATTCTCTTGGTGGACCACTTCTCTAAGATGTTCTAGCCGATAACAACTATGTACATCAACATCCGAGACACACTCACCCCGGATGAGGTAGTGTGTTTCCACTAGACTCACTATGAGATTCATTTATACCCTCATAACCTTCAATTTTTTATTTATGATCAGGGAGAATTGTTACTATAGAAGCCATTAGAGTCACATGGTCGACCTAACAATTCTTCCCATCTCTTAGTATCCTTCATAACCAAATTATCATAGAAACCTACTGCAAATATTCATTTATAGATTCCCTATTCATGACAAAATAATTTTTGAGGGATCCCCACTTATTATGGTCTGTGGTTGGGGAGAGTACACATCTCTCAATTTCAACCTGATATTACATCAGCCCAAACATTCATGTGATATCGAGTATATTCCACCATGTGTTGTATTATTAAACAATTCTAACATCAATACTCTTAAGGATAAGGATGTAGAGATAGGTATCATTGAATATAACACTCCCTAGGAATGACAGAACATTTACTAGATCCCACTCGTGTTGGTAATTTCCATCAAAGAATCATTTTGGGACTTTTTAATCCTATTGATTCATCACCTCTAGGTCGGGACCCAAATGTGTTAAATGGACACACTGGGATTGTTAATCCCTTTAACCAATATTCCTTGATTCAGAGGGGAGAATATGTTCCTAAAAAGGCCAAATTTCTTCAACAACTCATGAAATAAAAGAAAATTATTAACGACTTCCTTCTATGTGACTGCAAAACTGTTGCCCAGATTATGGTGATCTTAGGTATGATATCTTCCACTCATTACAAGCGAATCAGGGGAAACCATGGGTTATCCTTGGCATATCGACTCTCATTGATTTCAAGATCCGTACACATCTCGATAGGGTATAGGGAAGAGTTTCTAGAAAAAAATTGTCGTAAGAGTCACCAAATCCACGCGAGCTGTGTGAGAATCATCTTTGAGACCAAGCATCACAAGTCATTCTTCCACCAACCACACATGTCCCACTTCAGGTTACACCTCCAGCCATGCCGCAATCAATGCCTCTAATATTTTTTCAGGCTATTCATCCAACAACTACCTGAGCCTCTATGTTGTATTATCATGTTTAAGAACCTGAAAAAGTATTGGTAGTCAGGGATTCTTTCTAGTACCGAAATACACCTCTTCTGGATATGATGGAAAATATCAATGCTCTACATAAGGCTCTCAAAATCTGAAAGTTAGCGATCTCACCTGCTGGAAATCCATACCCAGCATGGGTATATAACATGTTGACGCCCCTAGGTTATTGAAATCCTACATTAACCCCCATTAATGAGATTGGTTACATGTAGCAAATTCACACCCACTTCATCTCCAGACACGGGCCCATGTTTTGGACTCCTATGAAATAGGAATCATACAATCTTTGTTTCACTATATTGACAATGGAAGGGAATCTGTTTGTTTAGAATGTCCAGTAACCAATTAGATCTATAGTTGGTGGGGTGTTTTTTTGTAGGAAATGTTTTTTTATATTTCTCTAAACCACTCAAATGAAATTTTTTTTGAACACTACATGTTCATAAAATGGCTAGATGAGCACTTTATAGAATTTTTTTCTAGTTGGGAAGGACTCATGTATTCACTAGATATCCCAAGGACTCAATAATAGTAGTTGATGATGTGTTTGGAGAACTTTAAGATTAAACTGGTACCATTACTCATTACTTAGAATTTTCTAGGAGGATTCTGAGATTTCTATGACACGACTTATCGCCAAGTGGAAACCATACAACATGTCAAACAAGCACTTATGTGTCTTACCATAGCTTTTGCAAGAAGATCATACAAGGATGAGAATATTTTCATTCTATATGGAGAGGCCCCTATGAATGTGGATCAATTATCAACAGATCCGCATTCATATCCTCATCGAGGTCCATAGCCTCAGGCCAAGACTTAGGATCAACATAACCCACCGAAGAATGAGAAGGTGCCTCCACATAATGCACCACCATCCCCAAGGAACGATAATCAGGTTCCTCATCCTCAACCAGATATATCCCCTCATCAGGGCCAAGATCCCACATTTCCCACCCAAGACTAACAAAATCAGACTGACTTGTTTGTGGTATCCCAGGTCCCTAGTTGTTTTTGATGTTCCTTAGAACATGGGTTCATGAAACTTCCATACTGGAGGAATCCACAAGAGGTAGATCACGCTGATCTCTCTAACTACTTCCCATATCATTGATTCCTTATACATACTCTCCATAAGTTCAATGTGCTCAAGGATTGGCTCCAGGACCTCTTTGTAAACCATATTGTCATTTTGGATCCTACTCAAAACAGGTGGTGTGTATCTCTGTAGAGACAAACGATGGCACCAATGGTTAATGGTGGTAGGTCTCCAGTCATGAGTTTCATAAGTATGATAATTGGTTAGTCAATAGGATTGTATCTCACTCCCATTTTATCATACGTGCCTGTCTGAATAAGACCAAACATTATGAAGTAGCTATGCTCCCTATCACTAATGTTTCTATATATACATCATAGAGTCTTATACTTCTGAGAAGATAAAACACCATCATCGTAAGGGAAATCAAATCCCCCATCTGTTTCCAAATCCATCCTATAATCTTATCAAATTTATTCCTCTAGGGATAGGGATTTCCTCAAGGGTCCATGATGTATTATAGAATTATTCATGTAAATTGTAGGTGTATGACTCATTGGATACCATCGAACTAGTGGACCCTTACATGGTTATCGATGATGAATAATGGCAGGATGTTTCTCTTAATATTCCTATCTAGTTTCATCATCAACGTAGTCATGGATAAATAAACCATCAGAATGCTCCGTCCAGGGCATTAAGACATGCCCTACATGCTACAGTCACCAGACAGTATGCTCAATGCATATATCAACATGCACTACCTACTTACCCTATCTCATTAGTTTCGCATCCACTACCATTTGTGTTACTCGATCTAGCAGATTTTCCAAAAATGTGATGTGATCAACATCAGTTTGTCAAAGACAGACCTTTTTCATACAACACATATAATCTTGTAATAAAGAATGATTCATAAAATTAGTGACACGATATCCCCAGTAACATCAAGAATCTATTAGGTCAACTAGGAGTGCCCTTCATACCCCTAGCCACATAGAAACTTTCTGCCAGCAAAAATGTGTAACTAGCATAAAAGTATTATGTTCTTAAGAACCTCCCCAGCATTCATGAGAATCACTCAATAATTGATTCTCTCTTACTATCTGAATATAGGAATTAATCCCATGAATTGTATTTTAAAAGAACCCTCTAGTTTTTGGAATAGGTAGCAACTACGAATGACTTCTATGCTCAGGATGTTGATCAAGTGAAATTCCCAACCATTATCTCCTCTCAAGTGATGATGAAGGTTCTCCTGTAAAATTGATAATTCATCCATTGTACAACACTAGCCAGTTCAATGTCTAATATGTCCACCGATGTCTTATGGAGAGAATTTTTAAGATCAATCTTATCTTGACATAGACACTCATTATGATATGGCTATCTTAAGTAGAACAAATTCCCTCTAACATGTTTATTCGAGGTTATGACCATACATAATAAAGGTAGTGTCATATGATATGTATGAAGACCCAGTTCGGTATCCTGATTTCAAGTACCAAATTCAATTTCATATCAAAAGACATATCCTACAACATATTGAGGGGTATTCCCTAGATTCACCTATATGTAACGGTTCCCTCCTCATATCACTAATTCTTCATGTACACTTTTAATGGTCTAGTGGGATTGCTCTAGGGTGATGAGTCTACTTTATCCTCCACCACCTTCTATGAGTTTTTTATAGGTGAATGTCATTATTGAGATAGATCCTAGGCCAATGTTGATCAGTGCAACTATTCCAACCAAAGAATTGCAATAGTATGTGGAATTCCTGAAGAACCATTGTGATGTTCTTTCTTGGTGCTATGATGAGATTCCAATACAATATCCTAAGGTACTCTTCCACCACCTTTGTATCCAGAAATTTCATCATGGGTTCAAGAATGCTACTAGAAAGATGCACTCTTCTCATAGTTTCATGGATGATGACAAAGTTTAGAAGCTCCTCAAATAAAACATCGGTAATGATTTTTAGTATCCCAAATTGTTGGCCTTCATCACTCCCACCAGAAAGAAAAATGGATAGATTGGGGTATTCATTTACTTTTGTGATCCCATATATAAGTGTTCAAAGGATGATTTCTCCTTCTTAGGATATAGTTTTTGATTGAAACCTCTTCAATATTTTAGGGTATATTCAAATCCGGATGGCCCTTGAGGATAAATAATCCACTACATTTAGTTTAGCATAAGGTACATTTTTATACTATTTATTTCTCTTCGGTCTTAAAAATATATGAGACACATATCTGGGTTCTATAATTCACATTTTCAATAAAATACATAGGATATTGGGGGAATGCAACGTGGTTGATTTTGTGGGAATATACCACAAAAATATAGACCATATCATAGATCTTGAGAAAGTGTTCAGCTTCCTCCGCTCCCATCATTTGAAGAGGAACCCTATGAGGTGTGCCAACAGGGTTGCTAATGTAAATTTCCCCAATGGTTTTGTCAATTATAGAGGCATTTAGATCAAATATAGATAATATCCAAGCTATGATTTAGATGAAACCACTAAGGAACGACTATGATATCTATGTTTTTCAATTCCACATAGACTATATACTTTGATTGATTATGAATATGCTTGGAATGTGTATTCCATTTTCCCAGATCATGATAAAAGGTGACATCTATGATTGTGATAAATAATTATAGATCTCTTTTGAATAAACAATTCAGTATCAACTGAAAACTCCGTTTTTGATGACACATGTCTCTGACAGTCCATTGGTCCTCTATGTGAGTGTCATTGAACAATAAATTAGTACCCTTATGTCCCAAATGAATAATTAAGGGACATATAACAGTTTGTAATATCTCAATAACATGCTTCTAGAAACCGAGATGAGATATTCCTTTATCAATAAGCGGTGTCTTGCACATGTTTTTTAGAGAAGAAGTTGTGACATTATATGTAGAATCATGAGATATATCTGTTGTCCAATGTGGATCCTATGAATTATATTTTGAACCACCCTATGTTGATAGGACATGTTTCCTATTTGAAAGTGAACTTTCAGTAGTTAAACAATAGGTTTGTCTCGTAGAAAGCTATCAAGTGTAAGGTACTGGAAGATTTTCTATCTTCCCATATGGCCCTGGAGAGAATTCTCTTGATCTTGAATTTCCAAATGAGTCCATCATGTTGTTGGGACAGTCCATACTGTGTTAGAAGATTCACTTTGATGGTGCCTCATGAATCCCCACCAATAGTAGATTCAATGATCCCAGGCCCAATAGAGTTGGCATGGGAATCATCCACATCATGCTTACAGAAGTTTTTTCACATATTCATTCTTTTTTCAAAAGGATTCACGATCAGTGAAGCAGTGTATCCTTTTATTAACCATGTTCTTTAGATTTCCCTTGAGATTGATGTACCCACTTACATGTTAAGGAGGACTCTGAGCTAGTAAGCAAGAAGATCACCCGCGAATATATTTTGAGAATGTCAGAACATGTACCTCTATTAGATTACACTCACCAGTTGATGGCCCAATTCCATTATTTTACAGTGGCCAATCATGTTACTTGACCATAGAATAGTCATTTCATTACCTTAGACAACCTCAACTCATCTCTCGTAGAGCCTAAAAACGACTTTTTTATCATCCATGTGGTGTGTCGAGAGGTCATCGCTCCCACCACTCTAGATGAAGATGATATATCACATGTAGTTCACATTAACACCAATGCCTCCACATAATGAAACCTAGGCCCCCTTCTATATAAAAATAGACCAATGGTTTTAAAAATAATTTTTTCAAGAATATCCAATAAGGAAATCTCCTGACATATAGAGCCGAACCTATGTGGTTCTATCATTGTGCAGTGTAGTTCACCATCTAGAGTTGTCCCAACCATGAGAATATCTACTACCCATGAGAGTATGAAGGAGTTCTCCACTGTTTAATTAAGGGATATTAGGTTCTCTAGTTCATGCGGGAATTCCATGCTGGTTCTTTTAGAGATAATCAGGATGGGTTAAAACTCTCCCAAGATATTCAAAGGTCGGATTACTTTTGAACCACCATGGTCCATGACTCTTTCGACTTCTCCAAGAGGTGTCATGTGTGTCAGGTCCATGCAATTGTTTTCCCCGACCACCTGATCCCATCCACACTACCAAGAACTTTTTTCCTTTTATATCCTAGGGAATTGTATTCATGAGACCATATACACTAGAAACAGCTTTCCAGTTATGGTTTATTCAGAACACCACAGATTTCATCTCCATGTGCGCATAATAGATTCTGCTCAAGGAAATCAAGGCATGTTTTATCATTTTTTTCAGCTCTAACATCATCCATCGATTTGGAGTTCCTCACCCTATCCACAAAAATAACAGAACCAATTTTTTAGTATCTAATCTGAATATGTTGTACTCCAAGTACAACATCCAGTCCAACAATAATTCTCTCTATCGTGAATAAGAAAACAGGAAGATCAAGGTGTTGAATAAGTCCATCCATAACCATTTATATAAGATGGTGGTTCAGAATAATAAAATTTGGCTGGAAAGGCTCCCCAATTGTATTTGATATTATCATACAACAACTCATAATTCCACCCAGGTGACCCCTTATTCCCTAGTTTATGGGACAGAAGCATACCTACCCATCATGATTCAGATTCCATCACACCATACAACATTCTATGATCATCATACGTTATAATATGTTGAAGAATTCTATATGGATGAGCTAGAACCCCTTGATGAGAATATGATTTGGGACATACACTGACTAGAGAGGCACAAAAACATGATAGATAAGGCTTTCAACAAGAAAGTTCATCTCCACTCCTTCCTCCAAGGTGACATGGTATTGTCTGTTAAGACACTGATAATATATAACAGGAATCTATCAGTGTGAGATCTAAAATGGGAGGTACCTTACATAATTTGTAACACCCCCAGCTTCCATGGTACGCATCTCTTTGAATAATACAATAGCTTGCGTTGTACTCAACTTTGAGTTCTAGCACACCATAACCAATCAAATTATAGATTATGAATATTAATATGCACATTTTGATGTTTTAAAAATTTTATTTTTCAAAATGTAGTTAATTTTTGGATTTCGAATAGCGAAATATGCTTAGGGTGAATATGTGGTATTTTTTAAAAACATTATATTTTTGATGAGTAGAGAAAAACAATGAGTTATTGTTTAAAAACATATTTTTATTTAAATAATTAAATATTTTATTTAAATTTATTTTAATTCAAAATAAATAAATAATACCTATATTAGTTCAAAGTAATTCAGTGGAGTTATTTAATAATATGATTAGATGTATAAAATTTTATTTATCTTTTTAACGTCTTTTTCCCACTTTCTAGGCACTTTTTCATATTTTCGTAAAACATAATTATTTCAAATATGTGAATTGAATTTATAAAATCTATGAGAAACCATTGAAATCAGTATATAGAATTTTTTTCAATAGGATGAAAATAATTATTAGTGTATAGTATCTTTTGAATTTTATTTACCACGGTTAAAAGTAAATTTGGTAATTAAAGGTAAAAATTATATTATAAATATACTAACACTTTTTTTAATTCTATTGGATTAATATATTTCTACCAAAATAAACTATAATAATAATATATGAACCTCTTTGATCAACATTGATTATATTATGACGTTTATTATTATTTTATTTAAAGAAGAGTTAGGAGTATTAAATTCAATGTTTCAAAACTAAAAAATTTTTAATATAGGTTTATATATAAGATAAATATGACTATAAATATTCATTAGAAAGATAAAATTATTTCCTACATAATGGTATTTTATTTAAAAAATTTGGACTTTAAATAATTATTTTTATTTATGACACAATGATGATGCTGTAATTACCTTATTAATGCAAGATTACCATAATTAATATTATAAATAAAACAATAAATTTTAATTAAGACTTCTGATGAATTCCATGAATTTTCCAGATTAATATGACATGATAGTATTTATTTAATTTATTTTATTATAATTAATTATGTTTTGTTGACTATCAAAAAAACCAAATACTAAATGCTGTCAATATTGACAAAAATGACTTTTTAAAACAAATACAATATTATTAAATGATATAATATTTATAAAAATATAAGGATCAACCAAAGTACATAATTAATTATATATATGTCATTTCTATACCAGTAGGGTTTATATTTCCCTTTTATAGTATGTTTATTAACCATGTTATATAAAAATACAAGAAGATATTGTAATAGTTAACCTATTTAACTAGAAGTTAAATCTAAAAGATATGGTTAAAATGTTGATCTAAACATGTATAAAACCAATTGACTAAGATTATTTAGACCAATAACTACCTTATCATCTAAATAAATTTATTTTGAGATATTAAAAACCGAAAATGGATTTATAACAAAATAATATTTCAAACATTTCTTAAAGTGACCCTCACCTCTCTTATAAAAGGGTACTTCCACTTCTATTAATTTTACAACACCAAAGCCATTTTTTTCAACAATACCATGCTCAAATATCCTCAAAAATACACTCAAATCATTCTAGATGCCTTTATTTTATCACAAAGTCAACATATCTATCCCTTTTGGTCAAATAAAAAGGAAGCACCAGAAGAAGAGGTAATAATTTCATCACCTATTTCGAAGTTCTTTTCTTCTTCCAGTTCCCTTTATTTGTTTTTTCCATACCAAAAATTCTAAATTCAAAACCTTCTACATAAATAGAGGAAATTATAAAAATGGTAAAACCATATTCATTAGTTAATCCATCCTATGAATGACAAAGGCGCCATACATGTGAATGTACGACTTATCATCTCCACGTCGTGGTGTAGTTTGTCATTCAATACTTCACTATTTGGATGGGTATAATAATGAGTATATTAGATTTTAATGACTACTATAAAATGTTACTAGCTCTGTATACATGATATAAAATTCAATTACATATGATTTTACCATCTAAATAATGATGTTGTCGCTCGTGCGTACATACGGACAATCCTCTCCATGAACACGATAAGATTCATTTCCTCATCATAACCATTCAATCATAATATTCATTTTATGATTATAAATAATGATTATGAACATAATATCATTCTGGATATGAGTAAAATACATAATTTCAATAACAGACATGGCTTATGTAACAAAAAATATAATTGGAAAAAAATCAGTTAACTCCTGAAACAATGATACTACTAAAATATACTTATTAAAGCAATATTAGAAGATAATATATGATATAATATTTATGTATATGGTTCTTGTAAAATTTAATAAAAATGATTTCACAATTTTACAGGAGTCTAACGTACCATCGAACAAGTAAAAGTACATGGTAAGGGGTAATTCTACAATCTCTTCATTATCTGAGGTTGTTAATACGTGACTATCTACTAAGACCTCTTTATCATCTCCATATGTGATTCTTAAAATTGAATTTCAATTTTTGTTAATATTTCATAAACTATGTGTTAATATGATTTATACACTTTTTTTAAATTTTTATAAAATGTTTATAAAGGAATCATTCGGTCATTTTCCAAACAAGATCCTTTATGGCATTTTCGAAAAAATTAAGGAAATAACGGTTTTTATCTTATACAGTGAGTGAGGATATTTTCCTCCATTATAACACCTTTAATGAATCATTTAACCGATTATAAGAATATTTTCAAAATATATTTTTTCATTTATTGTTATTTTACTTTTAAAAGATTTCAAAATAGAAAGATATTTCTCTCAAATAGATTTGATATCATATATTCCAACATAATTTAAAGGATTTTACAATTGTTTGAGTTGATTTATTATGATACAATATTCTATATTGAATTCTTGTTTTTTTGTTATTTTTTTATATGGATGTGTAATTTTTATACAATTCATGGATTATGGTTAAGGTATGAAAATTTCATACGCTAGTTTTAAGGAGACTGTTTATATTATGTTTCAACCTTTTCTTTTGAGGAATACATTGGACTTAGTATGTTACGGGTGCACCTGCTATAGCTCCACGATGCATCATTAGGTCTCACGGGACAAAATTGTGTCATGGAATAAGTCCTTGAAAAAAATATTATGAGTAGTTCTGTCATGAGGCATTAACTACCTGGTTATGATGTATAGCTTTATGCATTCCATTATTATGAAATTATCTATTGATATTTCATGTAATTATTCGACTAGTAGATAAATCCATGTGAATAATTAAATGAAATTATTTTATTTATCCTTAAATATTGTGCTGAATTTTATTTTTAAAATTCATGTGTTTTAATCATATACATTACCTTAAATGTTTATGTTTTTATAGATGTTTCTGCTATATTGTTATCCATACTGAGCGTCTGAGCTAACCCCTTTCTTATATTTTTATTTTCCCAGGTTTTGAAGAAGTATAATATGATTATCTTACGGTGATAGGCCAATGGATATGAGTGTGTTCAAAGGGGACACAATTTTTTTATTTCATGATGTAATGTAAATCTTCTATATGTATCTAGTACATCCAAGGATACTATAATAATCAGTCTTTCAAGATGTGATCTATTATGATCATGCCAATGTTATGTAGTAATGCACTGACTATGGGTATGTAGGGTCAGGGAATTACAACATTCATAGGGTTTACCCCAACGGTTCATACTTTTTGATAACCATGTATGGTGAGTGAATCACTTATCCCACCAATGTCGTGTTCCTCAAGAAAAACTTATTAGAAGCAAGTCTTACCTCTTACATGATGAAAAACTAAAAATTATAAACACAACCCTTACAGTAAAATCTCTCTTACCATAATCTAATATCTCTTTAACATTTCATGATGATAAACTACTAACTATTAACACATCCCTTATCTTCCTAGCTCAATGACCTTAAACTACGATCTCTTTCATCCCGTATCATGATAATGTGAAAATTGTAAACATAGTTTTCACAGTATGGGATTTCAAAACTCAATCTAATATCTCTTTCATCCTACATGACATTAAACTGCTCAACCTTGCCTAGGATGCAAGATGTTAAACTACCCAGCATCATCGTCTCACATGATGTCAAACTGCATGACACGTTATCCCACTTGATGTTATTTTGTTGATTCGTCCTTACTGCAAAAATTTAAACTACTTGATATTCAAGAAATATGTGTGGATTGATTCCAACCCATTCATGATAAGTAAGAAGGCTCAAAAATTTGGTCTTTTGGTCTAGCCCGATGTTCCGTAAATCTTTTCATTTCTTCAAACCACATTTGGAATGAGTTCTTTCAAGGGATCACATGGTGTGATATGAGACTACTATGTTTCTCATTCATTTCTAGATTACAATAGATGATCTATGTCCACAACTAGGAAAATTCATCCATTCTTTCATCCTTTTTGAATAATGGTAAAATGAACGACATTCAAAAACAATGTGTGGATTGAGCTTACCCATTTCTCATTTTTTCTATTTCATAGGATGTGAAGAAGTATAGAATGATTTAACTATAGGGATAAGACAATGGATATGAGTGTGTTAAAAGGGGACAAAATGTAGTTTTTTATGTAATTATGTAATTTAAAACATATATATGTATCTAGTACTTCTAAGGCTACTAAATGAATCTGTATTTCAAGACATGATCTCATGTGATCATGCCAATGTTATGTAATACTACACCGACTCTGAGTAACAAGGGTCAAGGCGTTAGAGTTGGTATCAAAGGATGTTTTGTACAAATAGTGAAACTTGATTTAGAAAAAAATTTATAAGAGAAAATTACACTAATATTGACATTTATGATTAGTATAGAAGAACATCCTTGAATTTTGGTAATGTAGATATTTTTTGTATTTTACAAGAAGTTTATCTCTATCTGGATACCAGAAGGTAGTGGCAGCTCTAGCACATATGTGACTAGGAGTGAGAACTCCAGCCAGGAGTTTTGGGCTTGACCTGTGGTATCCTAGTACATGAAAACTGGCCTTTTTTTACTCTTGGTTACGACACTCTCAGGGGATATGCATATGATAATTAACATTTTATATGAAAACCATTATGAAGGATTTATAAGTAAATAAATCTCAAATAAAACAATTTTTTATGATTATGGATCATATTCACAAACTATTAAATTAATGTTAGGTATTATACATGTTTAGAATTATGTATTATGATTCGAAAACTAATATAATGTATGACAATATTTAGAAATGTCACCTATTATAAGGAATGAAAAAAAAATCAACACACAAAATCCATATAGGAATTTACCTCCTACTGAAGATAATTGTATTGGAGTTGGTGATGAAATTTCTACTAAACAACATATAGCCATAAAAGGAAAACTCACTCAGGTTATAAATAATAAACTTACCCATATGGCGCACCCTGATCCACAACCCGGATGATCAATGTTAGCCCACTTCATAAGGAAAAAGCCATCAACATTCAACGGTACAAAAATCCATTTGATGTTGAGAAACATATTAGTTCCTTAGAGAAAATATTTCAATCTTTGGTAGTATCGAAAAGGAAAATTATTCATTATAATTTATCACCTCACATGAGATGTAGATCAATGGTGATCATTAATTCAAAATAAAAAATAGGATAAAGAAGTATCAAATATATAATGGAGAGAGTTTAAATATATTTTCTTTGAAAAATACATTAATCATGACCCTCAAGAAGATATGGAAAGACTATATCATGAGTCTAAAGAAAAATGAGGATAATAATGTCACAATATATAAGGTTACCTTTACAAGGCTATCAATGAATTATGTTTATTAAATATGTAACCCAATGAGTTTGATTGATCAATTTTTTTAGGGGTTAAAACTATTTCTCCATCGAGAATTACTCTCATAATACTTCTCTTCATATGAATATATACACTAATATGCTATCAACATAGATTCTTAATTTCATACAACTATAAAGAAAAGCAAGAGAATATGAGATATGTTCAACACTCTGGAAATGGAAATAATAGGAAGAAGGGAAAAGATGAATTTTATATCCTGCAGTAAATGAGGGAAGAAACACCTTGGTACATGCATGAAGTGAATGGGAGTCTGTTACAAGTGTGGTGAAAAAGGCCACCAAGCTCTTGATTGCAGGAGAATTAAATAGGATGTCAATGTATAGTGCTAAAATTTTATAGAAATTGGGCATTGGGAAAATAAATATCCTATGCACCAAGGAATCTTACCACAAAAATGGAAAAGGGAGCAAGGATAAGCTTTTGTGATCACTACTGTTAAGGTTGAAGCTCCGAATGACATGGTGGAAGGTAATATAATGGTTTCCTCAAATTTAGATAATGCTTTATATGATTCTGGATCATCACATTGTTTCATATCATCTGATTTTACTAAAAAGTTACATATTTCCTATTGGTTTTAACACGAAAATTTTAGTAAAAACTCCTAAGGGAAGTATCATTGCACCAATTGTTTGTCAATCAGTTCCCATTAAGGAATATAAATGTGATTTATCTGCTAATATCATCATCATTCCCATGATTTAATTTGGTATAATTCTTGGTATGGACTGTACTTTAGACCATGATGCGAAAATTTATTGTATGAAGTTGGTGGTTAAAATTTTCTATGATGATAAAGAGTAATTTATCTTTTGGGTAGAAACATAACCAATTGATTCTTATCTTGATCCACCCATAGTAGTTCTCAAAAATTAAATTATTTGGGAGGAAGAGAATGATATTACTATAGGAGTGGAAAGGAATCATAAAAAGGTGGACGTACCAATTCTGCAGGAATATGTTGATGTGTTTCCAGAGGATTTACCTGGACATCCTCCAGAACGATAAATTGTGTTTTCCTATGATTTAATTTCTGGTTCAATGACCATATCAAGGACGTCCTATAGAATGTCCAGTGTGGAATTAGTTGAACAAAATAAAGAACAAGAGGAATTGAGTAGCAAAGGATTAATTCCCCCTATTGTTTCTCCATGGGGATCATGTGTTCTATTTGTTGTGAAGAAAGAAGGATCTATGAGGTTGTGCATTGACTATAGGGAGATCAATTCTATAATAATAAAGAAAAAATATCCACAACCTCGAATTAATGATTTATTTGATATACTTAATGGAGCATAATATTTTTCAAATATTGAGCATCGATATGGATATCATCGGTTTTGTGTTAAGAAGGAAGAAATTCTAATGGCAAAATTTTGAACCAGGTTTGGGCGTTACAGGTTTACATTTATTCCTTTTAGATTGAATAATTCACCCTCTTTCTTAATGTATCTAGTGAATAGATTTTTCAAGGAATATCTTTATGAATTTGTAGTGGTATTTATTGATGATATCATGTTATACTTCAAAATCTATGAAGATCGTGAAATCACTTGCGCACTATTCTAATGATTCATAGAAAAAATAAATTATATGAGGCGTTTAGCAAGTGTGAATTTTGACATCAAGAGATTGCGTTTAATGGTCATATTGTCTCTAAGGATGGAATCTCTATTGACCCTTCAAAGACAAGAGAAACACAAGAATGGCCAATACCGACGAGTATAAGTGAGTTATGCAGTTTTATTGGTTTAACAAGTTATTATTAGCGTTTCGTCCAAAATTTTTCCCGATTGGCTAACCAATTAACCAAGCTCATAGGTAAATTGGTTATATTTGTTTGAACAAAATATCATGAAAAATGTTTTGAATTATTGAATAACATATTATTCAATGCTCTTATATTGACTCCAACCATCGGGGAATGATGGGTTTGTTATTTATAGCGATGATTCAATGAAAGGTAATCATTGTGTATTTATGAAAAATGAAAGAGTTATTACATATTTATCATGAAATCTAAAAATTCATGAAAAAAATATCCCACTCATGATCTTGAGTAAGAAATTATAATCATTTCTCTACAGATATAGAGACACTATCTATATGGTGAAAAATGGGAGATTTATACTGATAAAAAGAGTTCAAAGTATATTTTCTAACAAAAAGAACTCAACTTGAGGAAAAGGTGATGGCTTGAGCTACTCAAGTATTATTATGCCACCATACACTAACACCTGAGGAAGGAATATATGGTGGAAGATTCTTGGAGCAGAAAGGATCATATAGTTCTTAATAATATATGAGTTGAAAGGGATCCTATGTTCGTGGATCTAGTAAAGATGGATATAGGAATAATCATGGAAGGTAAAACATCAATAATTTTTCAAATGATTTCAAATCCATATTTAATTGAAAGGATTAAATGTTCTCAAACCAATGATGAGGAGTTCCAAAAGAAAATTAAATCTGTGGATGATGAGATATTGATCAACTTCATATAGGAAGATGGAATTTGGAAATTTATGAAGAGTCTTTGTGTTCCCAACGTTATATATCTAAAATGGGAATTGATGGATGAATCTCATAGATAAAATTTCTCTATACACCCATGTAGCACTACAATATATAATGATTTCAAGGAACATTTTTGGTGGGACAATATAAAGTGGGAGATTGCTGATTATGTGTTAATATGTATGGTTTGTTAATAGATTAAGGATGGAAGGCAACATCTAGGAGGATCCATGCAACCTCTTCCCATACCGAAGTGAAAAAGGGATGTTATTATGATGAACTTTTTTATGGGTCCACCAAAGACTGCTAGATGGAATAATGCAATATGGGTCACTGTTGACCGTCATACAAAGTCTGTACATTTCCTTTCTATAAGAGAGGATTTAACACTTGAATTTTTAGTAATACTATTTATTAATGAAGGTGTAAGACTTCATGGTGTGCCCATGCTGATTGTTTTTTATCATGATCGTCCTTCGACCTCACGATTCTGGAAAAGTCTTTAGAATTCTATTGATACTGAACATCATTTTAGGAATGCTTACAACCCTCAAACTGATAGACAATCGAAAGAGACTATTAAAACCATAGATGAAATGTTGAGATCTTAATCACATGACTTTCAAGGTATGTGGGATCAGTATTTACCTCTGATTGAATTTTCCAATAATAATTGCTTCCATTTATGTATTTATATGGCACCATATGAAGAATTATATAGAAATATATGTCACAGACAAACATGTTGGGAGGATGTTTGTGAAAGAAAACTCATAGGACCAAAACATGTTGATGAAAAAATGGAAAAGTTTAATATTATCCAAACCCACATCAATGAATCTCAAAATTGAAAAAAGTGATATTCCAATAAACGAATGAAGGATTTAAAATTTCACATATGAGATCATGTTTTCTTTAAGGTATCTCCATGGAAGGGTGTTATAAGATTCAGTATGAAGGGTAAATTACATCCTAGGTATATCGGACCATCTGAAATTCTAGAATGAATTAGAGTGGTAGTTTATCGTCTGGTAATGCCACCATGTCTCTCCAATGTTCATGATGTGTTCAATGTATCGCTATTGAAAATATAAATTCATGAATCAATTCATGTACTCACCCATGAATAAATGGAACTGGATCCTGATCTGTCTTATTGTGAAGATCCTTTCAAGATTCTTTATATAAGAGAACATGTGTTCATAAACCAGATGACTTGTCTGGTAAAAGTTTTCTGGAGAAACCATAAAATTTGAGAGGCAATGTTGGAACCCGAGTAACATATGTTGATGGACCACCAAATTCTATTTATACATTAATATTCTTGAAATTTAAAAGTTGAATTTTTTTTATGTAGGTAATAGTGTATCTCCCAAAGTATCCATGGTATGATTCTCTTTGAATAATACAATAGCCTGCACTGTATGAAACTTCATGTTCTAGCACACCATGAATAATCTAAGTAGCCGTTATGAATATTAATACCCACTTTTTTAATTTTTATAAATTTTATTTCTCAAAATGGACTTCATTTTTGGATTCAGTGTATCAAAATTAGATTAGGGTGAATTTTTTGTATTTTTCTGAAAACAAGCATTTTTTTATAAATAGTTAAAAAGATTATATAATTTTTTAAAACTAACTATTTATTTAAATAATTAATTATTTTATTTAAATTAATGTTATTTCAAAATAGATACATAATACCTATATTATTTCAATATAATTAATTGGTGTCATTATATAATAATATTATATGTATGAAATTTTATTGAAATTTTTAACATCTTTTACCAACCTTCTAGGAACATTTTCAAATTTTCATAAAACATAATTTTACCACTTCTGTAAATTGAATTTGGAAACTCCAAGAGACACGGTTGACATAAATAAGTAATATTTAGTTCAATAGGATGAACATATTTTGTGATGAATAGTAACCTTTGAATATTATTTTGCACGGTTAAAAAAACAAGGGTAATTAAAGCAAAAAATGATATTATAATTACCATAGAACATGTAATAATTTTATTGAATACGTGTATTTTGATTAAAATCAACCCTAGGAAAAAATTATGATCTGATTTGATCCAATTGGATTAGATTATGACATTTTTAAATATTTTATTTAATGATGAGTTAAAAGTGTTAAATTCAAATTTTAATATCTAAAACATATTTAATATAGGGTTATACATTAGTTAAATTAGACTAGAAATATACATTATAAAAATAAAAATATTTACTATATAATGGAATATTATTTATTATTTTTTGAAATCAAATAATGAAATTTATTTATGACACAATGATGATTAAATAATTACCATATTAATAAATGATTGACATAATTAATGTTATAAATATAATAATAAATGTCAATTGAGACTTATAATTCATTCAAACAATTTTTTAGGTTAATATGACATGTTAGGAATGATTTAATTTATTTTTTTCTTAATAATCAAGTTTTTATGAATTTCAAAAAAACCAAATACTAAATAGTGTCAAAATTGTCAAAAATGAGTTTTAAAACAAATAATATATTAATAAATTATATAATATTATTAAAAATATAAGGATCAGAAAAAGAACGTAAATAATAATATATATATAATTAATAAACAACATGGGGTTCTCTCGAAATTTTATACTTATATTATTAACCATGTAATTGAAAAATACAAGAAGACATTATAAAGTTAAACTATTTAACTAAGAGTTAAATCTAAAAGATAAGGTTAAAATAATAACCTAAACTAGTCTAAAACCTATTGGTCTTGAGTATTTGGACCCATACCCAACTTATATTTAAAATAATTCAATTTAGAGCCATTTTAAACCAAATATGATTTTATAATAAAATAATATTTCAAGCATTTCCTAAAGTAACCAACACCTCTCTTATAAAATGGTACTCCACCTTCTCTTAATTTAATTCATCCAAAAGAATTTGGATCAGCCAAACCCTGCTCCAATATCCTCCCAACAACCTCAATTAATAATAGAGGACATACATTGATCAGATATCCAACTTAAGGTGTCGTTTTAATCAAATAAAAAGGAAGCACTCGAAAAGAAGTAATAATTTCATTACCTTTTTCAAAGAATATTTCTTATTACAGATACTCATTCATTATTTTTTCCATAAAAAATTAATATCTCCAAAAACTTCTACTCACATATATGTTATTATAAATATTTTACAACCATATTCATTATTCTATCCATCCGATGAATGACCAATTCACCATACATGCGTATGTACGGCTTACCGTCTCCATGTCGTGTGGTATTTTGTTATTCCATAATTCATTATTTGGAAGGGTATAATACATGGTCTATTAGATGTTAAAAATAAATATAAAATGTTCAAAAAAAATTATATATTATATACCATCCAATTAAATTGGATTTTACCATCAAAATAACGATATTATCCCTCGTACGTATGTACGGATTACTGTCTCCTCGAACGTGATAAAATTCATTTCCCCATAATAACCATTGAAGAATAATTTTAATTTGATGATTAAATATAATGATTAAGAAGATAATATCATTCTAGATATGAATCAGATAAATCTTATCCATTATAAACATTAATTATGTGTCAAAACGTATTAAGAAAAAATAATCAGTTAACCCCCGAAACAATGACAGTACTAAAATATTGTAAACAATGAAATATTAGAAGATATTATATGATATAATATTTATGTATATGGTTTTTTTATAATTTTAAAACAATTATTTGACTATTATATTGGAGGTTAATGTACCCTTGACCATGGAAAAGTACAAGGTAAGGGTTAATTCTATAATCTCTTCATTATTTGAGACTGTTCATATGTGAGTATCTATTGAGACCTCTTTATCATCCACATCTGTGTTTCTAAAAAATATATTTCAAAACAATTTTAATATATCCTATACTATGGTTTCAATTCATTCATACCCTTTTTGAATTTTTATAAAATGTTTAAAAATGAATCATTCCATCCTTTTATAAAAAATGTATTTATGACCTTTTTGACAACATTAATGAAAGAATGTTTTTTAACTTATACGGAAAGTGCTGCTATTTTCGGCTGTTATAACATCATTGAGGCATCCCTTAAAATCTAATTGATATATTTTGTAAATAAATGTTTTTTTATAATTATGTTACTTTTCAATAATTTCAAAATATAAATAGATATTTCTCTCAAGTAGTTTTGATTTCATATATATCACCTTCCATTGAAGGATTTTACAAATGTTTGATGTGTAATTATTATGAAACAATATTCCATATTGTAATGAAGGTTTTATGTTATGTTTTCTTGTGGATGTGTTATTTATATACCATTCATGGTTTATGGTTATAGTATTAACATTTTGTATGCTAGTTTTAATATGAATGTTTATGTTATAGATCATCCTTTTCATATGAGGAATACATTGGACATTGTAAGTGACAGGTGCAGCCCACTGTACATCATTGATGCATTGGTAGGTCTCATTATATAAAATAGTGTCTTGGAACATGGCCTTGACAAAATATTATTTTTATTCCTGGGATGATTCCTTTACTATGTAGTTATGATATCCGACATTATGCATCTAATCATTATGAAATTGGTTATTTCTATTTATGTGATTATTAAACTAATAGAATATCCCTGTGAATATGGAAATTGCATTATTTAATTTTTCCTTTCCATATTATAATGAAGTTTTTGTTTAAAAGGATTTTGATTTAGTCTTATACATTTCCTTAAATGTTTATGCGTATTTATGATAGTTTCTGCTATATTGTTATCCATACTGAGAATCTGAGATAACCCCTTTCTTTTGTTTTCATTTTCCCAGGATTCAAAGATGTATATTATGATTATCCTACAGAGATTGTCCAAAGGATATGAGTTTTTTCAAAGGGTAAAAATATTTGTTTTTTATGTCATGATGTAATGTAAAACATATGTATGTATCTAGTACTTCAAAGGCTACTATACTAATTGGTCTTTCGAGACTTGATCTATTGTGATCATGCCAATATTAAGTAATCATTCACCGACTAAGGGTAACTAGGTTTAGGGAATTACCACATTCACATGGTTTACCCCAATTGTGGATACTATTTTATCACCATGGATGGTGAGTGAATCACTTCTCCCACCAATGCCATGTTTCTCAAGCAATACATATCATAAGTTAGACTTAGCTCCTACATGATGACTAACTAAAAATTATAATCCAAATCCATAATGTCTAATATCTATGAGCATAATCTATGATCTCTTTCACCTTTCGTAATGTTAAACTGGAAGTTGTTAACACATCCATTATGGTCCTAGCTTAATGACCTTAAAGTATGATCTCTTTCATCCTGCATGATGATAATGTAAAAAATGTAAACATTGTATTCAGGGACTGAGCATTACAAACTAAATCTAATATCTATTTCATCCTACATGAAATTAAACTGCTCAACCTCATCTGGGATTAAAGACATAAAACTGCCCAGCATCTTCATCTCACATGATGTTAAACTGCATTACAAACTTTCCCACTTGACTTTATTATGTTGACTCATCCTTACTACAAAACATTACACTTCCTGGTATTCAAGAAATATGCATGGATTGATTCCAACCCTTTATTGATAAGTAGGAATCCACAAACAAATTTAATTGGGTCCATCCCATTGTTCCATGAATCATTTCATCTCTTCGTACCACTTTTGTCATGAGTTCTTTCAAGGGATCATATTTTGTGAAATGAGACTATTATCTTCCTCATTCATGTATCTCATAAAATTAATGCACCATGTACCATATTAGGAAAATTCATACCTTTTTTTATCATTTTTGAATAATGATAAACATAATGACATTCCAAAACTATGTGTGGCTTCATTCATACCCCTACATGATACATAGGAATGCCCGAAATTCTTATCTTCGGGTCCATCCACAGGTTCCTAAACCTTTGTATCCACTTCTTCCCTACAATATAGATCGAGTTATAAAACCATAATTTAAGATCTCTCACATCCCAAATGACGATAATCTATTTTATCATGCATGTAACTCATGAAACAGAATAGTTTTTATGGTCCTTTCATCATGACCAAATGAGTTAAGTACCTATATCACCCTAGATGGCATTAAGCTAATGCTTCATCCTTACTGTATGAATTTAATCATCATGGATGTCAGTCTAAATTCCTTTCATATGAGAATTTTTCCTGAATTATTTTATGGTAGAACATGGTGTGATATAATACCTATTTGGTCTACATTCACATCGAGTTTAGACCAGTCACACTGTCTATCTCCCTCATGAATTTCCTTGTTTCTACAGCCTTGCGGTAGGAAATTACACTTAAAAATATTCAATAACTATGTGTTTCTTCATTCCCATGCTTATGGGATACATAGGAATATCTGAGCATGTTTTCATCATGTTGGGACACTAGGTTTCTCACGTTCTGTCGTCCTTTTGGCCCCATTGGCCTGATCTCTCTCCTAGATGAGTGTGGTGTGGTGTGGATTTATACTTCCCTCATTAATATTAGGTATTGATTTCTGGATTCACAGAAATACACATTGGGGTACCCCCCATAATGTACTTACCACATGCAATTAAAAAATATGATATTTTGAGAACTATATATAGATTTATTCCCATCATTGTGGGATATGTAGGAAAGGCCAACAATTTGGTCTTCATGTCCATCCCTAACTTTACCAACACATTTTTATTCATCCCTCCACCAATAATATTAGGAAATATACCATTAATTGAATCCCTCAACCACTATTATGCCTCTTTAGCATGCCCAAACGCACTATCATGTAGATCCTTGGGTGTTGGATTCTGTATGGACCTCATTTCATTCTATCATCATGCCTCGCATGATCCATTGTTTGTGTCCCCATCATTTTTCCGATCTGAATGGACCCTAAAACAGTATGGATGATCTACCTCATGGCTCATCATCCATTATAGACCAATGTCTCAGATGACCTCAGACAAAATTTTGAGTTTGGCCCAGAGTCTTTTAATTCAGTCAGCGTTCCACCCTCATTTAATTGTTTCAATCCATGTATACAAGAAATGGATTTTGTTTTTTGAATGTGGTCAAAAGTTAGAATCCATCATTATGACACCGCCATTATTCCCCAAATACAAGATACAATGACTCACATCACTTTTCACATATTCATGTCAAGACGAAACATCAACACCCTCTATGTTATCCCTACGTGCACTTTTGCATTTTGACAGGGAAGACCAAAGTCATGGGGTCATCCTTGACTCTAAAAATCATCATCCTTGTACTTTTTTGGGTTGTGAAGACTCTCTCTATCCTTTGATTCCTAATTCGTGCCTATATAAAATGGGAATAGGGGTTAAGATGGGGTTTGTTTTACTGCATGAAATATTTCCACCATCATATGGTCCAAGCCTTATGACCATAAATGGTGCGCATTTTTTCCCACAAGGGAGAGTGGTGTGGCATGGATATTTTGGATCCACATTCATACTGGATACATTATGGAACTAAACATAGGCATTTCCTCCTTGAGATATGAGTTCTATAACCTTTTACTATGATATATTCCTTCACACATGATGAAAAACTAATGTGTCCAACCATCAAAAAATTAAAATTCAAAGTTTGTATAGTCCTTGTCCGGCATGATTTTAAACCGAATGGCCCCCATGATGTTAAACTATTTCTTCATCCATGTTTCATGATGAAAAACTGCATAATTCCTCGATGTCCTCATTGGATAGGTCATAACCTCTTCGGTCTCTTAGTCTATGTTCAATTTGGGAAAACATGTTCTAATGTGGGTCTCATTCATCATTATTCTCAATGGGTTTACTTATGGTGTTTCACTATGTATTCTTGTTTTGGAGGTTTTTTCTTATGGTCTTAGCTCAATGACCATAAACGAATATCCATCACATACTTGTCTCACCATGATAAACTACGCAATGGACTTCATTATTAATACATTATATTAAAATACACAACATTTAAGAACTACATATGGATTGATTCCCATCATTGTGGGATATGTAGTGATGCCTGAACAATTTTTCCCCAGGTCCATCTGTAAAGTCATAAACTATTCCTCTCCCCTCTTGGTCTGGGTTCTCTAGGGATTATGGGGCATGTTTTATACCTCAGCCATTATGGATGATCAGCCTCATAGATAACCTATCATTATAATGCAAAGACACTAAGGATATCAAAAGTCATTTTGAGACAGGTCCTGTGATTCAAACATGGTCAGCATCTGACCCTAGTTGATTATTCTCTTCATTGGTTACAGGATATGGATTCTGCATTTCAAATAGGTTCAAACATTATTCTACATCCTTATCCCATCTCCATTGTGTCCATAATAACATGATTAGTGATTCATAATCTCTTGTCCTTCTATTCTTATAGGTATACAACACCCCTAGTGTTATTCCCCTATACATCCATGTACTTCGGGTAGGAATGCCATCCTAGTTGGGATTTTACCACCAAATGTTTTTCATTCATGCTTTTCCAATTTCATATTAAGGGTATTTCATAACATTAATATTTGTTTCTCTAACCATGCATGGCTCACATCGTATTAGGAGATTTGGAAGGATTATACCCAAATAGAGGATTGTGCAACCCCATGGTCCATGTTCTATGACCATAAACTAAGATGTCTTTTTGTCCATGAAATATGATTTTAAACAACATTAACTTTTCCCTAAAAACATTAAATTGTTTTGTATTCACTACATAAAATTAAAATTCATGTATCGGTCCTTTCATATGACCTTAAACTGTGACCTTATCATCCAGGATACATGATAAAAAACCACACAACATTATAGTGTACTCACTTTATGGGTAATAAACAATGGTACCAGTCATCCACCATGCCTCTTATCAAGATATTTATAAGGCTTGACCCTAGAAACAACACCAGTAATTCTCATCATAGACTGGTCCATAAAAAAATGAGAATGAAAATAACAAACATGAATCATCTAATGTCTCATCTATATGTGGAGGGGCCTGACCTGCAGGGAAAAATTTTCCTTCAAGAACTACATTTGGATTCATTTTTGTAACACCCCATGCTTTCACGGTACGTTTCCCTTTGAGTAATGCAATATCTTTCATTTTACACAACTTCGAGATTCTAACACACCCCAATCAATCAAAGCAGCCGTTATGAATAGTAATACCAACTCGTTGAAATTTTATAAATTTTGTCTTTCAAAATGGATTTCATTTTTGGATTCAGAATATCGATATTTTCCTATGGTGAAATTTTGGTACTTTTCAGATAACTTTCATATTTTGATGAATAGTGAAAATTAATAAATTTTAATTGAAAACATCTTTTTTAATAAAAATAATTAATAGTGATAAATTATTAATTTGAATGGTTTTAAAGTATAATTAAAATATATTTTTACCGTTTAATACAATGTTGGACATTGGACATAATTTCACAATTAAACCATACATAAACAAGTGTCAATCTTTTGATAGTTATTATATCTTAAAAACACGCGTTTTGTTTTGACAGCAGGAATTAATTGTAAATTAATTTCTGCCACTTCTGTGTTTTGAATTTAGAAAAATGGAATCCATATTTATAATCATGATGTCTAAATTTTGTAAATAGGTAATATTTTTAGACATTATGAATAATTATTTCGGTAAATATTTTATTTACCATGGTTAATGGGTAAATCCGGTAAATAAGGGTAAACAAAATAATATTATAATAATAATATATTACCCTAAAACTTGTCATAGCCTTATTTGTGATTAAATTTACGACAATGGGCATCTGTGGGTCGATTTTGGGACCCCATGGGTCCACTTGTAGGTGATAGAGACACTTTATATTAATTAAGTTTAAGTAAATACAAAAATGACATAAGCTTATATCTTTTAGCAAAAAAAGTTTACATAGGGTTATAAATGTTATATTTTCTATTATAAATATTCATTATAAAGATAAAAATATTTCTTACATAATTATATTTTATTTATAGTATTTTAGACATTGAAAAATTAATGATAAATATGAAACAATAATGATGCAGTATTTTCCTTATAAATGATAGAATCAAATAATTGGTAATATAAATGTTAAAATAAATATAATTTGGAAGTTTTGATGACATAAAAAAATTTTATTGGTTAATATGACATGATAGGATTTCTTAAATGAATTTTTTTCTAATTAATAATGTTGTTAAGACTTTAACAAGAATCAATTATTGAGTAGTGTAAAAATTGACATAAATGAGTTTTTAAAAAAAATATTATATTATTAACTTATATTCTATTCCGTAAAATGTATGGTTCAGCCAATGGAATTATATCATTATTTTATTATCATTAATGTACCACTTAGGGGTCTCTCGGATGTATATATAACATTTATTAACTATATATTATAAAAATACAACGTGACATGGTAATTGTTAAATTAATTAAGCAAGAGTTAAAACTAAACGATAAGGTTAATATAATGCCCCAAACCTATCTAAAATATATTTTTTGAAATGATTTAAACACATACACACATTATAATTTGAATAATCCACTTTTTATCCATTATAAAATGAATTTTATTTAATTATAAAATAATACTTTATGTTTTTTCTAATGATCCCCTCACCCTTATTAAAAAATGCACCCCCCTTCTCATTATATTACACCTTAAAATACATTTGGGTCTACCAAAACCTACCCAAATATCCTCCCAACTTTTATAACTTCATCCTAGAGGCCTTAGTTTGATCAGAATTCCAACCTAAGGAGCCATTTTGATAAAATCAAAAGGAAGAACCCGAAGAAGAGGTAACGTCTTCACCACCCTCTTGAAAGTTCATTTCTCCTTCAAATTATTCTTTCCTTGTTATTTACATTATAAAATAATAACTTTAGTATTTTCTATATACTATGATGTTATTATAATTATGGATGAAATAAATTCATTATTCTATCCATCCCTTGAATGACATGTCACCATACGTGCGTACGTACGACCTACCGTCTCCACATTGTGGTGTAATTGTTATTCAATATACTATTATATATATGGGTATAATAATGAAGTATAATTCATGTAAATAATAAATATAACATGATAATGATTCTATCTACATGATATACCATCCAATTATATATTATTTTAATATCAAAAGAATTATATTGTCGCTCATGCGTACGTACGGATTACAGTCTCCACGAACGCGCAGAGATTCATTCCCCATCGTATCCATTCAAGAATAAATTTAATCAATGATTAAAAATAATATTTAATAACTTAATATCAGACTAGATATGAGTATTATACAACCAATCCATAACAAAAACAGATTATATAAAAGAAAATGATTAATTTAACACCCAAAACGACGATAATACTAAGATTTTATTAACAAAGCGATGTTAAAAGATAATATATGATATCATATTAATATATATGATTATTTTATAATTAAATAATAATTATTTCCCCACTATAGAGTAGGTTTAAATACCATCAACCAAGGTAAAAGTACAATGTAAGGGTTTTTAATCTCACTCCTTATTCCCGTGATATTCTTACCATATTGCCACTGTTATTTTTTGTGTGGTTTATACGCTGCCCATAATTGTATTCTTTGTGTAATAAACATTAATTTATATGTATTTACATATTCATTGTATGATACCTCTTTCATGGTGTGTATTTTTTATATCTCACCCAATTGGTAAGGGTTTATTTCACAATCTCTTCATTATCTGAGGTTGTTTATACATAATTATCTATTGGGACCTCTTTATCATCCACATCCATGTTTCTTAAAAATGTATTTCAAAACATTCATAATATTTTACAGAATATTTGTTAAAGAAATTTATACCCCTGTTTTACTTTTTATATGATGTTTATAAAGGAATCATTCCGTCGTTTTCCAAATAATGTCCTTTTTAACCTTTTAGACAAAATTAAGGTAAGAATTTTTTTTAACTTATACGACTGGTGCGGCTATTTTCTGCCATTATAACATCAACGAAGCTTCCCTTACATTCTTATAAGAATATTTTCAAAATAAATATCTTCATTATGTGACTCTTAAATGATTTCAAAATATAAATAGATATCTCTCTAAATTAAAGGATTTGATTTCATCTATGTTAACATCAATTGATGGATTTTAAGTTCATTTGAAGTTGATTTATTATGATACAAAACTTCCATTTTGTATTGAAGTTTTTGTGATATGTTTGACTACGGATGTGTTATTTTTATACCATTCATTGATAATGGTTAATGTATTTACATTTCGTATGCTAGTTTTAATACGAATGTTTATGATATGTTTAATCATTTTAATATGAGGAATGTATTGGTCTTAGTAAGTGATGGGTGGAGCCCGTTGTAGCTCCTCGATGCATCGGTAGGTCTCATGATACAACTAGATGTGGAATTGGGTGGGGCCCTTTTCCAATTTGATTTATGGGTTTGGTCGAGGCCTTAATCATTTTAGACTTCTTGTCCGAGGCCTTGACAAAATGTTTCAGAATGACTGGAATTATACATTCCCTAATTAGGGAAATAATATATATGGTTCATGTGTTCATTAGAATAGTATAATAGCCATGATTATGTTTAATTATGGAATTATTTACTCAGATCATAAACTTACAATAAAAGTATTCAGGTTTATTATTGGTAAAGGAATGTGGTTTTCAATTATTTATCATGCTTAATATTTAGGTCATTCTCTACTGTCTTACATACCCTTACTGAGCAATTGAGCTCACCCCTTTCTTATGTTTCATTTTCCCAGGTTATGAAGATGTTAGTTATGAGTGACCTGCATGCATAATCTTGGAGTCTAGGATGCTTCTAATGAAATATATTGTTTTTGTATTTCTCTTCAAGCTGTAAAGTGGATCATATGTATGAATATTGTTTCCAATAAAACTAAACATATCGATATTTTGAGATATGATTTCCTTGTAATCATGAAAGTGTTATGTAATAATTCACTGACTCTAGGTAACTAGGGTTGGGGTTTTACAGTTGGTATCAGAAGATGTTTATTACAAACCTTGGAAACTAGATTTAGATAAACTCTAATTAGAGAACATAGCCCTAAGATAGAGTTTGGGGATTAATATAGAAGAACTTCCTAGAATTTTGGTATTGCAGATATTTTGTGAGTTTTCTGAGAAATAAATTCATGTCTGGATACGAGTAGGTAGAGGCGGCATTGGCACAAATCTACATTGTTGTAAAACCTGAAAACACCACTTTGATCTTGACTTGAACGGGAACTGGTGCATGAAAATGGTCCTTGATGCACTCTTGGTTACAACACTCCCATTGGATATGCTTAGGATAATTCTCATTATCTTTACCAACCATTATGAATAGTTATGTGTATATACTTCTCAAAGAAATTTTTTTATCATTATGGATTAAATCAATAAACTGTTGAATTTATGTTATGTGTTTTAGAAGTTTGGAATTATATATTTCAATTCATAAACTAATATAGTTTATTTCATTTTTTAAAAATCGAGCCTAGTGGAAGGAATGGAAACTGTATCAATGCACACACTCCATGTAGAGATTCCCTCCTACTAAAGATAATTTTATTGGAGCTAGTGATTCAACTTGTGCTGATCAGCTTATCACCATACTGGGACAACTCACTAAGGTTATGAATAATAACCTTACTCATATGGAGCACCCAGATCCACAGCGTGGAGGATCAATGCTAGATCGCTTCATGAGGCAACAAACACAGACATTCAATGGGAGTACAAATCCCATAGTAGCTATGAAATGGATAAATTCCTTATAAAAAATATTCCATGCCTTTGGGAGTATTGAAATGGACAAAGTTGTCATGGCAGTTTATCGCCTCACTGGAGATGCGGATCAATGGTGGTCATTGATTCAAAACATGAAGGAAGATGATGAAGTATAAGATATTAAATGGAGGGAGTTCAAAGATCTATTCATAGAAAAATACTTTCCTCGAGACCATCAAGCAGATATGGAAAGGTAATTTATGAGCCTGAGGGAGAAAGAGGATGAGAATGTCACAAAGTATGAGGCTAACATTACGAGGTTAGCGGGGAATGCTATTGATTATATATATATAACCCAAGGAGTAATATTGATCATTAATTTGATGGTATAAAACTATTTCTCTGTCGAGAATTAGTCTCGCAAACCATATCATCATACAAAACGTTTTCTCATGTGCTATCAAGACAGAAAATGAATTCTCTAAGTCTTATGACTTTAAATCAAAGTAAGAGAAGAAGAGATCTGCTGAACACTCTGGGAAAGGAAATAAGGAAACATGGAAGAAGGGTAGAATTGAATTTCCACCCTATGATAATTGTATAAGGAAGCACCATGGTGCCTATCTAAAAGGAAAAGGAGTATGCTAGCAATGTGGACAAAAAGGCAATCTACCTGGTGATTATAAATGAAAGAAAGATGCTAACGATGTTCAATGCTACAATTGAAGGGAGATGGGACATTATGAAATTGAAAGGACAAGGGATCAAGGCCAAGCTTATGAAATCACTACTGGTGAGGTTGAAACCCCGAAAGATGTGGTGGCAGGTAATTTAATGGTTTCCTCAAGTTTAGAAAATGCATTATTTGATTCTGGATCATTGCATTGTTTCATATCTTCCCAGTTTTCTAAGAAAATTAGATATTTCAAATTTGATTTAACAAGGGAGTGGTCAGTTAAAACTCCTAAGGGTAGTATCATTGTATCAAAGTTTTGTGAATCAATCCCCATTAGAGCACATAAATGTTGTTTATCCGCTGATCTCATCATCATACCTATGATTGAAATTGATATAATCCTCGGTATGGATTGGCTTTCTAACCATGATGTGAATATTTATTATAAGAAGAAGGAGGTTATGATTCTTGACGATGATGATAAAGAACACCTTATCTTTAGAGAAGAATCGTCACCACCTAATTCTTATCTAGATCCACCCCCAGTAGCTCAACTAAATTCAATTATTGGGGAGGAAGATAATGAAATAACTATGGGTGAGGAAAGGAATGTTCTAATAGAGGATATACCAATTGTGATAGAATATTTTGATGTGTTTTCGGAATATTTACATTGACATCCTCTTGAATGAGAAGTAGAGTTTCCATTGATTTAATTCCTGGTTCAAGGCCCATATCCAAAACCACTTATAGAATGGCCACTATGGAATTAGTTGAACTAAATAAACAACTATAGGAATTTAGTAATTCGTGATTTATTCACCCTAGTGTTTCTCCATGGGGAGCCCCTATCCTTTTTGTTAAGAAGAAAGATGGATCTATGAGAATGTACATTGACTACAGGGGGATCAATGTTATAATAATAAAGAACAAGTATCTCCTACCTCACATTGATGATTTATTTGACCAACTGAATGGAGGTCAATACATTTCAAAAATTTACCTTCGATCTAGATATCATCAGTTGTGTTTGAAGAAGGAATTCATTTCGAAGGCCGTATTTCGAACCAGTTACAGGAATTACGATTTTATAGTAATGCCTTTTGGGATGACTAATGCACCCTCAATTTTAATGGATCTAATGAACAAAGTTTTCAAAGAATATCTTGAGGACTTTGTATTGGTATTTATGGATGATATCATGGTATACTCCAAAAGCTACAAAGATCATGAAAATCATGTGCGCGTTTTTTTAAGTCTATTAGAATACATGAATTATATGGAAAGTTTAGAAAGTGTGAATTCTAGCTTCAGGAGATTTATTTTCTTGTCCATATTGTCTATAAGGATGGAATATCTGTTTATCCTTCTCAGACCATGGATATCCACGAATGGCCAGCACCAATGCGTATAAACGAGGTATGTAGTTTTATTGGTTTAGTAGGTTATTATCGACGTTTCATCCAAAACATTGCCCAGTTGGGTATCCCATTAACAAAACTCACACATAATGGGGTTAATTTTTTTTGGACAAAAGAGTGTGAAGAATGTTTTGAATAACTAAAGAGAAGATTAGTCAATGATCCTATATTGACTCTACCATCAGGGAATGATGGGTTCGTTATTTATAGTGATGCATCAAAGAAAGGTCTTGGTTGTGTCCTTATGCAGAATGATAGAGTTATTGTCTCTGCATCACGAAAGCTGAAAATTAATGAGAAAAACAATACTACTCATGATCTTGAGTTAGCTGCTGTAATATTTTCTTTAAATATTTGGAGACACTATCACTATGGTGAAAAATGTGAGATTTATGCTGATCTGAAGAGTTTGAAATATATTTTCTCACAGAAAGAGCTCAACATGAGGCAAAGGATATGGCTTGAACTAGTCAAAGATTATGATTGCACGATACACTACCACCTGGGGAAGGTAAATAAAGTGGATGGTGCTTTGAGTAGAAAGCATCATGGAATTTTGAACTAGATGAGAGTAGAAAAGGATCCTATATACATGGATGTAGTAAAGATTGACATGGGAATCACCATGGATTGTGAGACATCAACAATTTTTCAAATGGTTGCCAAACCATCTTTACTAGAAAGGATAAAGGGTTCTCATTCCAGTGATGAGGAGTTTCAAAAGAAGATTAATGATGTGAATGATGGGAGATTGAATGACATTGTTTATGAAGAAGGAATTTTGATGTTTGGAAAGTGACTTTATGTTCCCAATATACCTGTTCTAAAAAGGGAATTGTTGGATAATGCTCATAGTTCCAATTTCTCTATACACCATGGGAGCACCAAAATGTATAGATATTTAAAGGAAAATTTTTGGTGGGACAACATGAAAAAGGAAATTGCTAATTTTGACATAAGATGTATGGTTTATCAATAAGTGAAAGCTAGAAAGAAACAACCTGGATGAGTCATGCAACCTCTTTCCACACCTAAGTGGAAATGGGATACTATTACGATGGACTTTGTTTTGGGGCTACCAATGACTCCTATAAGGAATGATGCAATATCGGTTATTGTTGATCGTCTTACCATGTCAGCACATTTTCTCTCTATAAGAGAAGATATATCACTGGAATGTCTAGAAAGTATATATATTAATGAATTTGTGAGACTTCATGGAGTACCCCTATTGATTTTTTCAGATCATGATCCCCATTTTACTTCATGATTTTGGAAGAGTCTTTAAAGACCTTGGATACTGAACTTCATTTGAGCACTGCCTACCACACTCAAATAGATGGAAAATCAGAATGGACTATTCAATCCTTAGAAGATAGGTTGAGATCATACTTACTTCACTTTCATGGTATCTGGGATCAATATTTACCTCTGGTAGAATTTTCCTATAACTATAGTTTCCATTCAAGTATTCGGATGGCACCATATAAAGAGTTTTATGGAAAGAGATGTCGCACACCAACCTGTTGGGATGACGTTGGTGAATGAAAATCTGTGGGCCCAAAACTGGTAAAGGAAATGATGGAAAAGGTGAAGGTAATCCAAAACCACATCAAAGCAGCTAAAAGTAGGCAGAAGAGCTATGCCGATAACCGAAGGAAGGATTTGGAATTTCAGGTAGGATAACATGTTTTCTTGAAGGTATATCCAAGTAAGAGAGTTATATGTTTCGGTAAAAAAGGTAAATTGAGTCCCAGGTACATTGGACGATTCGAGATTCTAGAATTAATTGGGTTTGTAGCTTACCGATTGGCAATACCGCCAAGTCTCTCCAAAGTACATGATGTGTTCCACGTATCACTGTTGAGAAAATACATGCCTGACCCAACGCATGTACTCACCTATGAGGAATTAGAACTGAAACCCAATCTATCTTATTGCGAAGTGCCCATTAGGAATCTTGATATGAGAGAACAAGTTGTGAGAAACCGGGTGACACGTCTGGTAAATGTTTAATGGAGAATCCACAAGATGGAAGAGGCAACGTGGGAACCCGAGGAACATATGATGAAGAACCACCCAGGTCATTTTATACAGTATGTTTCTAGAAATTTTGAGGATGCAATTATTTTATGGAGAGGAGAATGTAACACCCCAAGCATCCATGGTACGTTTCCCTTTGAGTAATGCAATATCGTGCATTGTATGCAACTTCGAGATTCTAACACACCATGATCAATCAAAGTAGCCGTTATGAATAGTAATACCCACTTTTTGAAATTTTATACAATTTTACATTCAATATGGACTTCATTTCTGGATTTGTAATATCTAAATTATCCTAGGGTGAAATTTTTTGTTGCTTTTTGGATAACTTTTATATTTTGATAAATAGTGATAATTACTAAATTTGAATTATAAAAAAGATTTTTAATAAAAATAATTAATAGTGATAAATTATTAATTTGAGTGTTTTTAAATTATATTTAGAATATATTTTTAGCATTTAATAAAATGTTGGTCATTGGACATACTTTCACAATTAAACCAGACATAAATAAGTGTCAATCTTTTGATTGTTATTATATATTAAAAACATGGTTTTTGTTTTGACAACATGAAGCAATTTAAAATTAATTTATGCCACTTATATGTTTTCAATTTGGAAAAATGGATTCCATATTTGGAATCAGGATGTCGAAATTTTGTAAATAGGTAGCTTTTATTTTTAGACATTTTGAATAATTACTTCGGTAAATGTTTTATTTACCATGATTAAAGGGTAAATCTTGTAAATAAGGGTAAAAAAATAATATTATTATAGTAATAAATTACACTAAAACGTGTCCTAAGCTTATTGGGGAATTAATTTCCAACCATGGTCATCTTTGGGATGATTTTGGGACTCCATGGGGCCACATGTAGGTGATAGGGACACTTTATATTAATTAAGTTTAAGTAAATACAAAAATGACATAAGCTTATATCTTTTAGAAAAACAATTTTTACATAGGGTTATATAAGTTATATTTTCTATTATAAATATTTATTACATGTCTAAAAAGATTTAATACATAATTACATATTATTTATTATTTTTTAGACATTGAAAAAGTAAAAATATATCTGACACAATAATGATGTAGTATTTTCTTTATTAATGAAAGAATCAAATAATTGGTATTATAAATGTTAAAATAAATATAATATGAAAGTATTGATTACATAAACGAATTTAAATGGTTTATATGACATGTTATGATTTCTTAAATGAATTTGGTTCTAATTAATAATGTTGCTATGACTTTAACAAAAATCAATTATTTAGTAGTGTCAAAATTGACATAAATGAATATTTAAAGAAAATATTATATTATTAATTTATAATCTATTCCTAAAAATATATGGTTCGTCCAAAGGACTTATAGAATTATTGGTGTATCATTAATGCTATAGTTTGGGGGATCTTGGATTTATATTGTAAGTTTATTAACTATATATTATAAAAATACAATGTGAAATGATAAGTGTTAAATTAATTAACCAAGAGTTAAAACTAAAGCATAAGTTTAATATAATGACCCAAACCAGTCTAAAATCTATTGTATGAAAGGATTTCGATCCATACCCACTTTAGAATTTGAATAATTCCCTTTGGATCCATTAGAAACCGAATATGATTTTATTATAAAATTATACTTTATGTTTTTCCTAAAGATCCCCTCACCCCTCTTATAAAAGGGGACCCCCCTTCTCATTAATTTAAACCTTCAAAGCCATTTGGATCGGACAACACCTGACCAAATATTTTTCCAACATTCGTAAATTCATCCTAGAGGCCTTAGTTTGATCAGAAATAAAACCTATTGATCGCTTTTTATCAAATCAAAAGGAAAAACCCGAAGAAGAGGTAACGTCTTCGCCACCCTCGTCAATGTTCCTTTCTCCTTCAACTTCTTCATTCCTTGTTATTTCCATTCTAAAATAATAAATGTAGTACCATCTATATTCTGTAATGTTATTATAATTATGGAACAAACAAATTCATTATTTTATCTATCCCTTGAATGACATGTCACCATATATGCGTACGTACAACCTACCATCTCCACGTTGTGGTGTGATTGTTATTCAAATATACTATTATTTAGATGGGTATAATAATGATGTATAATTCATGTAAATAAAATATAAAACATGATAATTATTCTGTAAATATGATATACCATCCAATTATATATTATTTTTATATCAAAATAATGATATTGTTGCTTGTGCGTATATACAGATTACCATCTCCACGGACGTGATGAGATTCATTCCCCATCGTATCCCTTCAAGACTAAATTTTATTTGATGATAAAAAATTATAATTTAGGATTTAATATCATTATGGATATGATTATGATACAGTCTATTTATAACAAACACGTCTTATATAAAAGAAAATGAGTAAGTTAACACCCAAAACAACAATAATACTAAGATTTTATTAACAAAGGGATATTAAAAGATCATATATTATATCATATTAATATATATGATTATTGTATAATTAAATAACAATTATTTCACCATTATATAGGAGGGTAACCTACCATCAACCATGGGAAACATACAAGGTAAGATGTTTTCATCTCACTCCTTATTCTCGCGGGATTCATACCATATTGCCAATATTACCTTTTGTGTGGTGTATGTACTACCCATAATTGTATTCTTTGTGTAATAAACATTAATTTATGGGTATTTACATATTCATTGTATGATTCCTCTTTCATGGTTTGTATTTTTCATAATTTACCAAATTGGTAAGGGTTTATTTCACAATCTCTTCATTATCCGAGGTTGTTTATGTTGAGAAAAGTATTATTTTCAATAATGCATATTTATGTTATTTAAAGGGGGAGATTATTGAAAATAATACTATGTATCTTTATGATAATTTTGATGCTCACAAATACCCTTAGTTGTTTTCTAAAGATTTCACTTAGTATTTTACAGGTGGTTATTAATTTATTTTACTCTTGAAATAACGATAATTTATTACTTAGCACAGAATCTGTTTTAACTTGTTTTGGAAACACTGCTCACATCTTACGTAGATGAATATAGCACAAAATCTGTTTATGCGTATTATGGAATCACTGTTCATACCCTACGTGGATAAATGTAGCATAAGGATGAAAAGCATGTATTCTTTTTGAGATAAGAGAAAGTATGGTTAAACAACCATATGTTTTCCGAAAAGTATGGAAGAAGAACCTTATGTTAGTAAGGAACCATACGTTTTGGTTATCAGCAAAGTATGGAAGGAAAACTGTATGTAATATCTAAAGGTTACATTTATTTCTAAAAAGTATAGTTCATCAACCTTACTTTTGTAAACAACCATACATTCTTGGAAAATTATGGATCAAGTAAAAGTATGGATCTTTTACCATACGTTTGAATGTTGAAGAAAAAGTATGGATGATCAACCCTACCTTTGATATCAACATTATGTTGTCAACCGTGCATTTGAAGACTATGTTATTAACCCTACTTTTGGAAGCCACGTCATCAACCTTACGTTTAGCATCAGAATTTTCAGCAGACGGATTTTATGTACAACGATCTGTAAGCTGATTTCTGGGCGGATTTCAAGCCAGATTTAAAGTCTTTTTTAAATTACAACTTTAACAAATTCAAAGCCATTTTATTAATGGATTTAAGATCAAATTAAAAGGATCTTTTTATGCCGAGCCGTAAGAGAAGTTACATCTACTATGTAAATTCAAAATTTTGAATATCGCGAATCAGAAGGTGATTTTTATGGATCTAAATATGCCAGAGATATGTTATATATGCTCTCTCTAAAACAAAAAAAATTTGGTGTGATCGATCTATTATTGAAAAAGGTGGAAAACAGATATTGTAACTATTAACGAGTGATCTACTGATTCAACAGGAGTATAAAATCTCTGTTTGTTCAAAATAAAGGAACTTGATAGAAGATTCACCTATTCTACATCAAATATATTATGTGGATCTACTACTGCTGAGGTTGTGAACAATATCTCTATATGTACTACAACTGGATCAACTCAGAACTCTTTTGTCTTGAAGATCAATATATCTAGAGACTTTGATCCCTCTGCTTTCAATTGGATTCTATTTCAATTGTGAAGATCAACCGGAAATTTCTTTCTGAAATTATTTTTTTATTCTTGAGTGACCAGCTTCTCGTTCTAAGCTGTGTAGGTTCGTGTTTGAACAAGAAAGTTTTTGATTGGATTTTAAAGGTCTCAACTGCCTTTACTCAGTTGTAAATCGGTCTATGGAAAAGAGGACTAGATAGTGAAAATCACCAACCTCATGGAGTAGAGCATTGGTGGAGTGGACTAGGGGATTTCTGTTCCCCGAACCACTATACATCATTTTGTTCTTGTTTTTAATTTTTCCATTGTATAACCAAATCTGATAAAGTTTAACGGATAGAACTCGTTCAAAATAAGAGTTATTGAAAAAGACACAATTCACCCCCCTTTTGTGTATAATATGTAGATTCCGTTCCAACAATTAGTATTAGAGGAAGAGCTTCGGATAGAGCCTTAGAAAGCCAGATGTTTTTAAAGATTATACAACATAGCGTTATGACTGATACAAGAGAAGGTATGTCGATGGTTAGAGAACCATATTTTAATGGAGACAACTATGGTTGCTGGAAATCGCGCATGATAATATATCTGAAAAACCATGGATATAGAGTCTATTCAAATATTCTGACATGTTATGAAATTCCTAAAAATACTGAGGCATGGAGTGCTGCTATAGAGGAAGAGTACGATATGAACTCGAAGGATATGAATGAAATTATCTACGGTCTTGGAATAGATAAATTTAACAGAGTATCTCAGTGCCCGACAGCATATGAAAAGTGGTAAACAATAGCTGTGGCATATGAAGGAATAGATAATGGAAGGCAAATGAGATATGCAACTGAAAAACTGAAATTTGATACTTTCAAAATGATTGAAGGTGAGAGAATTACCCAAATGAATGGGATATTGACAGAAATTGTCAATAACATAACTGCACTAGGAAAACCTATCAAACAAGTTGATCAAACATTAAAAGTACTGAGAGTACTTCCTACAAGATGGAATGGTATATCTGCTGAAATCAGACAATCAACACCTGTCAATGATCTAACTATGAGAGAGCTGATTGGTACACTGATGATGTATGAAGCTGAAATGCAGGATGAAGCTAATGAAAATAAAGTTCTTATCAAAAGAAAAGATATTTCCTTGAAGGAAAATTCAATACAAAAGAATAGAAAAATGAAGAGCAAAGATGTCAGGGCTAAATCAGAAATCTCTGACTCATCCAACTTAGATGATGAACTGGCTCAACTAGCCAGAAAATTTAGAAAATTCTAAAGCAAGAAAAGAGGCTTCAAAAAATCCTTTAAGGGATATAATAATGAATTGAGATGATATGAATGCAAAAATATGGGACATATCAGACTAGATTTCCCACAATTGAAGGATACAAAGAAGAAGAAATTTTTCAAAAGAAATGACTTTGAGCAGAAAGCCAAGAAAAATATGAAATCCACTTGGAGTGTGTCTAAAGAATCTAGTAGCTCGTCTGAATCAAGCTCAGAGAAAGAAGAAGTCAATATAAAGCCTAACATGTGTTTTATGGCAGAAACTAATGAGGTACACTCATATTACTCCTCTGAATCACATTTTAAATCAAGCTACGCAAATGAAAAACTTTCAGCCCACTGCAATATGCTTGATGAAAGATATGACTCTCTATTTAAGAAACATAATGCACTGAAAGCTATACATAAATCCGTTTCAGATGAATGAGACACAATGCTGAAACAATATAAAAAATTATGTGATAAATAAAATTAGATTAACACTAACTATGTTAATTATGTATCAATAATAAAATCACTGAAGGATGAAGAGGAAACTTACAAACAGGCTGCATTTGTTTTTACAAAAGGAGGGAATTCATTAAATTAAATTCTGGGAAAAACATTCATTAAAAAGGAGAGATTTGGAATTGGCAGTAAAGGAGAAAACCAAAGCTATATAAAATTTATTTTGTTCCTAGCTCTAAAAAGATTAATTGTAATTTTTGTGGGGAAAAGGGAGATGTAGATAGAAACTGTTTCTTAAGAAAACCTCAAATTTGTGGTATTAGGAAAGCCTATGTTTCAAAAGACTTATATGATTCAGCTAATTTTAAATGAACATAGAAAATTTGGATACCCAGATCATTTCTAGCTAACACTCCTGGACCCAACAAAATATGGGTACCAAAGAAATTTGTTTGAATGTATTTGCAGGTAGCAGGTCACCAGAGAAGAAAAGAAATATGGTACATGGAAAATGGCTACTCAAGACATATGAGTGGAAACTCATTGAATTTTTCTTCAATCACTCAAAAGGAAGGAGGGCTTGTCACATTTGGTGATAATGCCAAATGAAAAATCATTGGCATTGGAACTATTGGAGATCCAAAAACAGTCTCCATCAAAAAAGTATGTTATGTACAAAAAATAAAACACAATCTAATAAGTATATCACAACTTTTTGATGATGGATATAAATTTGATTTTACTAACAATTGTTGTACTATTTTTAAGATAAACTGTTTAAATTTAAAGCACCAAGAACGGAATATGTCTACACTTTGGATTTAAATTTCTTTTGTAAACAACAGGTAATCTGCTTGACTGCTAAATTATGTGAATCCTAGATCTGGCATAGAAGACTTTGTCATTGCAATGTATATGTTTTACATAAATTATACAAGAACCATTTAGTTTCTGATTTACCTTCTCTCAAATTTGAGAGTGACAGATTTTGTGATGCATGTCAACTTTGCAACCAACACAAATCATCCTTCAAATCTATTAATAAGGTTACTAAATCTAAAACTCTATAACTTACTAATATTGATTTGTTTGGACCTTCAAGAGTAGCAAGCTTAGCTGGTAAATTATATGTATATGTTTTAGTTGATGACTATTCAGGATTTACATGGATTTTCTTTTTGAAATATAAAAATGAAGCTTTTTCTTTATTTGAAAGTTTATGCAAATCTGTTCAAAATGAAAAAGGTTTCAATATAATATCATTAATAAGTGATCATGGTGGAGAATTTGATAATCTGGAATTTAATTCCTTTTTCTCAAATATGGTATTAAACACACCTTTTCTACACCAAGAACACCTAAAAAATGGGATTATAGAAAGAAGAAATAGAACAATTCAAGAAATGGCTAGAACTATTTTAAATGAATATAGCCTACCTATATATTTCTGAGCAGAATTTATGAATACAACTTGTTAAATAATTTATAGAGTTTTAATTAGACCTATTTTGAAAAATACACCCTATGGACTATGGAATAATAGAAAACATAAAGTAAATTACTTTAATGTTTTTGGATGCAAGGTTTATATCTTAAACATGAAGGATAATATTGGTAAGTTCGATCCAAAATCTGATGATGGTATTTTCTTAGGATATTATGCTACCTCCAAAGCTTATAGAGATTATATTAAGAAGTCAAATATTGTTGAAGAATCAGTTCATGTGAAATTTGATGAATCTGATCTTTTTGAGAAAAGGACAGAACAAATGGATGAACATGACTCTAATGATAACCTGAGACTTGAGAATTTAAAGAATGATTTTGAAAATGATATAAAAGAAATTCATTCTAGTTCAGAGCAACATGATACTGAAGAACCTATAAATATTCTACCTAGATAGTCCATAAACCTAAAGAATCATCCTTTAGAAAATGTGATTGGTAACTTAGAAACTGGTGTTCAAAGTAGAAAAAACATAGGAAACCTAGTGGAATTCTCTGCCTTCCTATCTGAATAAGAACCCAGGACTATCGAAGAAGCATTAGATGATGAAATATGGGTAATAGAAATGCAAGATGAATTAAAATAGTTTAAAATAAATGAAGTTTGGGATTTACTTGAAAGACCTAAGAATTATCTTGTAATAGGAACCAAATGGGTTTTTAGAAATAAACAGGATGACCAAGGCACAATAACCAGAAATAAATCCAGATTAGTAGCTAAAGGATATAATCAAGATGAGGGAATAGATTATGATGAGGCTTTTGTACCTATATCTAGGTTATAATCCATTATAATCATTTTAGCCTATGAATCTTATGTGAATTTTAAATTATTTCAGATGGATGTCAAATCATCCTTTTTAAATGGATATTTAATGGAGGATGTTTATGTTAAGCAACCTCCTAGTTTTGAAAACTCACAAAAACCTGATTCTGTTTTTAAACATAGTAAATCTCTTTATGTACTTAAATAATCTCCTAGAGCATGGTATGAAAGATTAAGTTCTTTTCTTTTGAAAAATAATTTTACTATTCGTATGGCAGATCCATCGCTATTTAAGAAAATTATGAAAAATAATGTTTTATTGGTTGAAATTTATGTTGATTATGTAATCTTTGGATCCACTAATAAAACTCTTTGTCATGAATTTTCAAAATAAATGCAAGAAGAATTTGAAATGAGTATGATGGGAGAATTAAATTTATTTTTGGGTCTTCAAATATTTCAAAAATATTTTAGAAATGTTTTATATCAAAGAAAATAAATTACTGATTTACTTATAAAATATGGACTTGAGAATACAAAGACATTTACAACTCCTATGTGTACTAATATAAAACCTGATTTGGATGAAACTGGGAAATCAGTTGACAATAAGTTAAATAGAGGTATGATTGGTAGGTTGTTATATCTTACTGCTAGCAGACCAGATATAATTTATTTTGTATGTCTTTGTTCTAGATTTCAATCAAATCCTAAAGAATCCCATCTAACGACTATTAAAAGAATTTTTATATATTTAAAAGGAACTATTTTTCAATCACTTCTTTATCCAAAAAATTCTGATTTTAATTTGATTTCATATTCAGATGCTGACATTGTATGTTTTAGATTAGATAGAGAAATTACATCAGGTACATGTCACTTTTTAGGAAAGTCCTTAGTATCATGGTCTAGTAAGAAACACCATTCAGTTTCCCTGTCAACAGCTGAGGCAGAATATGTTTCTGCTGGCAGTTGTTGTGCATAAGTGTTGCGGTTGAAAAACATCCTTATGTACTTTGGATTGAATTTTAATAATTGACGAAGCGTTGTCATGCACGCTCTCAAAAATATTTATAGCTAAGTGCAGCACAGGGACTGACCTAGGTCGTCCTCTTGAGGAGCTTTTATGGTTAATAAATCACTACTTCTATTCCACCTAATCTAAATCTTTTTTTTTGTTTAATATTTTATGAAATAAATGTAATTTAATAAAATATATGAAATTCATAAATCATAAGAAACATAAATTTAATTCTAAATTACTATGCAATGCTAAACAGAATGTAATTAGGGAAGAAAGGAAGTTCCCCCGAGATAATATTCAGGGAGCACCTTCATTGGCCAGCTTCAAATATTCTTAGTGTACACACTCCATCGTATGTGTTCACACATTATTCTACCCCGGTTGTGAATGAAAATCCTACTTAGCGATCGCCAAGCACACCCTCCATCCACCTCCTCAATCGAGGGAAAATGGTTGTAGATTAAGAAGTTAACCTTTAGACGACCATAGTGAGGATTACACCCACTATAAATTATCCTTAGAATTAACTCAAAGAATATTAAGAAGATGGCCTTGGGTTCAAGAACCGGATTAATCCTTTGGGATATTCCTCTTATTAGTAACTCATGATCATGAGTATTATTGTTCACGATGGTAAGATGAGAGGAAGAAAAGAGGGTGAATCAGTGGACACAAAAATAAAAACAATGCATGAATTTATTAGAAATCTAAATTACAATTAAAAACTAAAAATAAAGAAAAGAAATAAAATAAAAATAATGGTGGAAGATTTGCGGCCGGCCTCCCTCGGTGGAGATCTCCTCCTTGGTGCCTTGAAGGAATGGATGGAGAATGGGATGCTTTGAGGAGGAGGTGAGGGCCTCCTTTTATAGGCAGAATTTGTCCCTCAAATGTTGACGCATTGTAGACCCCTTTAATGACATATTCATGCGTTCCACCCTTCATAAATGTTGTTCATAAATGTCTTGGACGTCTTCTCTCCAAATGTAAGCTGATTTGGAAACCGTATGTAGGATTTATTAATTTTTCATTCTCGGTTACTGTTTCTGGACGAAGCATCCAGGAAGGTTCCTCCAAAATAATGCCATTCAATAGCCTCCTTAATGATCTCTAACATCCTCCAAATTTATTTTAGAGATGGCCCTATCTGTCCTAGAGATATCCCAGGTGGAAACACATCATTTGGATATGTGTAAGCCACGTTTTAGAGACGGCCCTATCTGTCCTAGAGATATCCCAGGTGGAAACACATCATCTGTCAAAAATCCAGAATTAGTTGTTTTTCACATTTTGGTTCAAAATAACACTAAAACCTTAAAACATGATAATTACCCATTCAATAAAACTTTTGTGGGATTATAAACAATGTTTTACAGTATAAAATATATAAAAATGTGAGCTTCATCACTCCCCCACACTTAAACATTGCACTCCTGGGCAATCATCTTACATCCAAATCAAAATCCACACAACAATCAAAAATGAGAAAATAATAATGATTTTATCCAAAATAGAATTCCATCATGTCTCATTTATGAATAATAATTATATCATTTTCATTTCAATCATTAAAATTTGTTCAACCTCATAAATCAATCCACGGCCCAATCACAACCTACCTCACATTGATTTTTATGTCACTCTTCACTCAAGAGAAATTGATTCTGGAGTTATTCTCATACTTGAAAATCACATGTATCACCATAGGTTTGTGAAAATTATCATTTCTCCACAGCGTGAAACATGAAAATTAATTTAATCATGAGGGCTTTAATTAATGGTACAAATGATTCTGTGGCTTAGGGTCGGTGGTAGAATGATTGAAAAATGTTCCAAGCTAGAAAGAGGAGGTTGAACTTTTAAGTACAATGCATGATTAAATCAAGTGAAAACACTGGAAATTCCTCACTCAATATAGCTTGTAAATGTGAAAAACAACCCCACCCCTCATTATGACATGGTACATGAGCCAATAAGTGATGATAATGAGGGATATCATCTATGTTCTCCTCCATTTTTAACGCTCCAGAAAGGCACATATTTATTTTCTTTTTTTCTTTTTTTTTCATAGAGGATGAGCTGAAAAATTAAATACAATGAATGAATGACAATTCATCCCCTTGATTTTTGGGAGGGACATGAGTCATAAAAGAATGTACAATGAGAATTCAAGCTCAACTCCATTTTTTCTTCATTTTTTTAGGAGAAATGGATGAACCAAATAAAGCAAAATGAAATGATGACACATGCCCAATTCTCTTGTTATCCACAGCCCAAAATATTGACACACACTTCACACTACCCAGAAATGGTACACATCCCAATTAACACACACGAAAGGCCCTTCCCCCACACTCAAACGTTTAATATCCATGCAAAAATACTAAAAGTGCGGGTAGGTATGGAAAAATTGGCTTGTAATGTGGCTTAAACCTATAAGGCAATTCATGGAATCTAAGGGCTTACGAAGGATAAATGTAAAGGGTGGTCTCAAGATAAAATGTGGCTAGCCAAAGAGATGCCTCAATCATTTCAAATACATTCCATGAAATCCAAAGCTTCGAAAGAGAATATTCACAAATTCTGGTTCTCACACAATATTCGTGTTTCCCTCAAGAAATTGTGGGTATTAGGAAGAATATGTAAAAGTGGTTTAGAATACCTCACAGGATTGGAAAAAATATTTTGAGTCAGTGTTTCATGGTCATGGATTTCAAAAATCAGTCAAACTCATAAAAATGATTGACAATCCAATACATGAAAAATGTTTTCACAACAACAATCATTTAAAATCCATTATTTCAAAAATCATTTCAACTCTTTATAATCAATTGATGTGTGAAAAGTGATAAGAATATTCATTAATGGTCAAAAATCCTAAAAAAAATGAAAAGCACACAAGAAGAACTAAGAAGGTTGACACTCCCCCACACTTAAATTTAACTACCCCTTATTTCAACTCAACAAAATATAAATATAAAGGTAAAAAATAAAAGGGAAGGAAAGATACAACCTGACATTATTTAAGAAGTGGATGCCTTGAGTTAAGCTCCCAGAAGCAACCACTTTAAGACTACAATAAAGTAATAAAAATAAATAAGAAAAAATAAATAAAAAGAATGAGAAAAAGAAAAGAAAATAGATAATGCTTGGTTTAGACCCTCAAGCGGGTGCTAGGTTTTTACTGCCCCTAGTCAGGCAGTTTCAGTGGATTATCCCCAATAAAAAGGTGGGTGTGGTTTCTTTGAGATGAACCACCACATATGAGTTTTCCCGATATCCATGAGTAAAACCTGAAAGTAGATAACCCCAAATAATATTTGAATGTTCCCAACCCCCGATAAAGAATAAAGAAGAAATTTTAGGTTTGAAGTGGGGGGGAATAAAAGATAAGGGTGCTCCCTGTTAACTTCAGTGGTGTCCTCCTCCATATGGTATGAACATTTTTGTTGAGGAGGTAGTCGCACCACTACCACCTTCTCCAGATCTTCTTCCATGATCACCACTACTTTAGTGGTATCTTTCATATCATCCATGGTCTGCTCCATTTGTGTTGTATCAGAAATTTCAAAAGAAGAGATGTCAGAAAACAATTTAGCTTGAATAAGATTAAAACATGAAGAATTAATAAAGAAATCTTCCCTTTCATGTAATTCAGCATGGTAATTGATCTCTTCAGACATGACAATTGGAAACTCAATTTTATCCGGTGCGTCTTCTTCCATATCGTCCAAAGAAAGAGAGAGGTAAAAAGTGTCTGGTGTTTCATTATTAACTATAGGAAGATCATGTTTCAAGTTATCTTCAACAAAGTTATTCCAAGAATCTTCCAAAAAATGTTGACCTCCCATCAGTGCACCAGTTGGAATGTTTACTTCTGGGACCTCCTCAAGCAATGGTTGAGTGCAGGATGATGTGATTAATTATTTTAGTAGCTCCTTCTCACCCTCCTCAGTTTCTATAGAATAAAAAATTATGGGTGAAATCTCTTCCACCACTCGTTCTGGTTCAAGTTCCGGTTCAGGTTCGGGTTGTTCTTGGGATGCATGTACATATTCTGCAATCAATTCTATTTGGCCCTCTATGTTTTTCACTTTATTACTAATCCTATGAAATTGATCATCATGTTCATTGAAAACATTTTCTGGCAGATGAGATTGTTCAGTCCATGAATAAAAATTTGAATTGAGAGACATGATGAACAAAGAAGATTTTTTTTAGTTTTTGAAATTTATGATTTTTTTGTTGTTTTTTTTAAATTAAAGAAAAATTATTTACACAATGTGAATAAAAATAGTGAATTAAAACCACTTGGCTTCCCGGCAGCGGCGCCAATTTTACTAAGCGTTGTCGTGCATGCTCTCAAAAATATTTATAGCTAAGTGCAGCACAGGGGCTGACCTAGGTCGTTCTCTTGAGGAGCTTTTATGGTTAATAAATCACTACTTCTATTCCACCTAATCTAATTCTTTTTTGTTGTTTAATATTTTATCAAATAAATGTAATTTAATAAAATAAATGAAATTCATAAATCAGAAGAAACATAAATTTAATTCTAAATTACTATGCAATGCTAAACAGAATGTAATTAGGGAAGAAAGGAAGTTCTCCCGAGAGAATATTCAGGGAGCACGTTCGTTGGCCAGCTTCAAATATTCTTAGTGTACACACTCCATCGTATGTGTGCACACCTTATTCAACCCCTGTTGTGAATGAAAAGCCTACATAGCGATCTCCAAGCATACCCTCCATCCACCTCCTCAATCGAGGGAAAATGGTTGTAGATTAAGAAGTTAACCTTTAGACAACCATAGTGAGGATTACACCCACTATAAATTATCCTTAGAATTAACTCAAAGAATATTAAGAAGATGGTCTTGGGTTCAAGAACCTGATTACTCCCTTGGGATATTCCTCTTATTAGTTACTCATGATCATTAGTATTAGAGTTCACGATGGTAAGATGAGAGGAAGAAAAGAGGGTGAATCGGTGGACACAAAAATAAAAACAATGCATGAATTTATTAGAAATCTAAATTACAATTAAAAACTAAAAATAAAGAAAAGAAATAAAATAAAAAGAAAGGTGGAAGATTTGTGGCCGGCCTCCCTCGGTGGAGATATCCTCCTTGGTGCCTTGAAGGAATGGATGGAGAATGGGATGCTTTGAGGAGGAGGTGAGAGCCTCCTTTTATAGGCAGAATTTGTCCCTGCAATGTCGACGCATTGTAGACCCCTTTATTGACATATTCACGTGTTCCACCCTTCTTAAATGTTTTTCATAAATGTATTGGACGTCTCCTCTCCAAATTTCAGATAATTTGAAAATCGTATGTAGGAGTTATTAATTTTTCATTCTCGGTTGCTGTTTCTGGACGATGCATCCAGGAAGGTTCCTCCAAAATACTGTCATTCCATAGCCTCATTAATGATCTCCAACATCCTCCAAATTTGTTGTAGAGACGGCCCTATCTGTCCTAGAGATATCCCAGGTGGAAACACATCATTTGGATATGTGTAAGCCGCATTTGATTTCCGTTACTTTAGGTGGGTCCATGCTGTCCGTCCTGAAAAACTCCAATCTTCAATGATTTTTTAGACCCTTTATCTCACCGAATCAGCTCCTGGTCCAGAAGCCAAAAATGAAGGAAATATATTTAGTATTCTAACAAAATTTGAATCAGAAAATTTGGAATTTTATTGTTCCTGAAATTACCAAAATACCCCTGACGTAATGTTCTGTAAAAAATCCAGAATTAGTCATTTTTCACATTTGGGTTCAAAATAACACTAAAACCTTAAAATATGATAACTACCCATTCAGTAACAATTTTTTGGGATTATAAACAGTGTTTTACAGTATAAAATATATGAAAATGTGATCTTCATCAATAATAGACCTATTTTATGTGATAATACGAGTGCAATTAATATTTCAAAAAATTCTATCAGTCATTCTAGAACTAAGAACATTGATATAAGGAATCAATTTTTAAGAGATCATGTTATTAAAAAGGATATATTTTTAGAATTTATAAATACTGAAATTCAATTATCATATATTTCTACTAAACCTCTTCCCACTGCAATGTTTGATTTTATTAAGGGGGAGCTAGGTTTATTTAATTTTAAATAATTTTTTTTCATTTTTGCAAACTCTATTTTGTTTATTGAATACTGTTTAAGTTTTTCTTTCTTTCGTCATATAAAACTTTTATTTGTTTTTAAATATATGCAATGTTGAGTGATTACATGGGAATTAAGGCTTTTATATACTTTTCGACTTTTAAACCCTTTCACTTCTATTAAAATCCTTTCGAAATCCAAAAATCACACTTCCTCTTCTGAACCCCTAACCATCGAACTTCTAAAACCCTAACCTTCAAACCTTCATAGACTCTCGCAGAAATGGTAAGGACTAAAAGAGCCAGTGTGGTCGAGCCGAGAAATGCAAAGAGACAACGCACTGATGGAAGAAAAATCTTACAGGGTAAGGTAATCGATCTTGACTAGTTATTTCAGACGAATCTGTTCTTGAAGAATGAACTGTCATTTCAGAATCATGAACATATGTTCAACAGTGAAATTATGTAATTTCTAAATGAAGTAGAACATAGATACATCTACAAATCTGAACAGTTTAGTCTGGGAGATACCGAAGACAGTATGTTGGCTAAAATAGAGGATAGGGATTTCTCAATTTCATCAGTAGAGATTAGTCAGATTCTCAACTACCCTCATGAGGGAGTTTTTCATTTTGTCATGAAGAATATAGGAGATTATATGCCTAAATCTGAAGACATTATGTCTTTTCTTTTTGGTACAAAGGCAATAATGAAAATGTCTCTTAAGGATTTCGAGCCAGATCAAACGATTTTTGTAAAATTTATTCAAACCGGAATAGCTCCACGGATTGCAGAAATGGAGAAGATTTTGTACCCTAATATATATATAATGTTTCTTTTTCTAAGTGATATTAAGTTAATTTTTCCAAGATACATGATAAGGTATCTTAGTTATTTCTGTCAAAGCGAGGCTAGGATGAATTTCTATCCTTTTGGTAGATTTATATCTAAGCTGCTGTTTAGGAATGACATGGTGAGATTAGTGGATGCAAGAGTTACTTGTCATCACAGTAATGCGTTTATTCTAGAACCTTGAGAAAAGTTGGATATTTCTAGAGCACAATTAAAGGAATGCTTTTTCCAGTAGGAGCTGAGGAAGACTCAGAGAGTGTTCATGCTCAACCTGCTAATTCTAAGGAAGGACAAGCTGAATCTAGAGTCAGCAATGTAGAAAGAGAGATTTGCTTTGAAGTGAAAGATGTTGAGGAAGACAAGAAGCTAGGAGGGACTTAAATCAAGAAGAAAAAGACCAGTAAATGAAGAAGTTACTTCCACTACTTTAGAAACTCCAACAGAACCTTTCTTTTCTTATTATTTTGTGAGATAAGATATTGTTGATAAAACCATGGATGATGTTACTAAGAGAATGGCTCCGTTAGGGAAATAAAGAGCTCAAGAAGAACCTCAATGGGACAATCAGGAATATATTGTTGCTGATGTTGAAGTTGCACTTCAACAGGAACAAGAGATGGAGGCAGTGCGTGGTGAAGAAGTGGCCAGACCTCAGGAAACATTTGTAGATATTTTTCTTGAAATTCTAGTGGAATACAAAGATGCAGATGAATGTGATGAGCATGCTTCTGATGCTCAAATAGAGGTACATCAAGAGGAATTTTTTTGTGGAGGAGTTTGAATACTCTAAGGAAAAAATTGTGGACCATCCTTCTCAGGACAATGAAAAGGAGAAATCTGATGCTGAATCATTTCCTTTGGTACTGCTGCATCAACCTGAGAATGTGAATCACACACAGGGTGCATCTCATTCAAGGAAAGAAGAAGTTGAAGAAATATATAGAAAAGTATCTCAGTTGGAATCTGAGAATTCATCTCTTAGAAATGATTTAGACTTTAAACATTTGAAGTTTCAAAGGATGAAGGAGTGTACAGTCTCAAGGAAATAAGATGAAATTTATAAAGAGGGTATGTTGACTGCTGTTACTCAATTAATATCCGAAATGGTTATGAAGTCAGATTTATCAGATCTGAAGTTGTTTATGGAAAACCAATTTGCATCAGCTGCAAATAATGCTGTTAGTGGATCATGTTCTTCACCTGATTTCATCAGAAGGTTTCAAGATATCACAGCTTCATCGAGCAATATGAAGGACATGATACAAGATCTTCAATGCAACAGTGCTCCTTTGTCTATGTTGCTGGACAATCAGAAATTCATAGTGGATCAACTGACATCTATTGAGCCATCAATCAGAATTCTGTTAGATAAATTATCAAGGAAGCTATCAGTATTTGTTGAAAAGTAGGAAAGGATGCATGAGTTTTTCAGAGTCAATTTAATTGAGGATATTCATATGACTCAAGAGAATAAGGAGCACATTATCAAGCTTAGATATGGGATGATGAAGAGACATCGGGAACAATTTACAGAAATCAAGTCCGTAATTCAGAGGAGATAAAACCTATTTCCTATCTTACCCAAACCGTGATTACTGTGTATATCATTGTTATGTATATACAACTGTATTTTGAATGAAAATTTTCTTCATTGTTTATTTTTCTCTTTCCTTATTTGTTTTACTGACTTTGTTTTTAATATTCCAGTACTCTAGATTTAATTACTGGTAAATAGTTTGTAATAGCATTAACTAACAGTTTAGTGCAATATTAAACATGTTAAATTCCATGATTTTTTATTCTTTTGGATATCACAAAAGGGGGAGAATTCGGATAAACACAAAAATCAATATTTAGGGGTAAAATTAATTTTACTGAGGGATAAAATTAAAGGAGACATTTGGATTTATTATTAATATTTAAAACATTATAACGAATTTTGAAAGTTAATTTTGATTTGTTTAAATAAATTTAATTATTTTATGAGTTTTTAAGGGTTTTATGATCATCAAAAAGGGGGAGACTGTTGAGAAAAGTATTGTTTTCAACAATGCATATTTATGTTTTTTAAAGGGGAATATTATTGAAAATAATAATCTATCTCTTTATGATAATTTTGATCCTCACAAATACCCTTAGTTGTTTTATAATGATTTCACATAGTATTTTGCAGGAGGTTATTAATTTATTTTTCTCTTAAAATAACGAGAATTTATTACTTAGCGCGGAATCTATTTTTGCGTGTTCTAGAAACACTATTATCATCTTACGTAGATAAATATAGCACGAAATCTATATTAGCGCGTTCTGGAATCACTGTTCATACCCTACGTGGATAAACGTAGCGTAAGGATGAAAATCATGTATACTTTTTGAGATAAGAGAAAGTATGGTTAAACAACCATACATTTTCAGAAAAGTATGGAAGAAGAACCTTATTTAAGGAAGGAACCCTGCATTTTGGTTATCAGCAAAGTATGGAAGGAGAACCATACGTAATTTCTAAAGCATACGTTTATTTCTCAAAATTATGGTTCATCAACCTTACTTTTTTAAACAACAATAAGTTCTTGGAAAAGTATGGATCAACTAAATGTATGGATCTTTTACTATATGTTTGAATGTTGAAGAAAAAGTATGGATGATCAACCCTACATTTGATATCAACCTTACATTGTCAACCCTACGTTTGAATAATATGTGTTTAACCCTATGTTTGGAAGCCACGTCATCAACCTTACGTTTGGCGTCAGAATTTTCAGCAGATGGTTTTTATGTACAACAATCAGTAAGATGATTTCTGGGCGGATTTCACGCCGTATTTAAAGTCATTTTTAAATTATGACATTTACTGAAACAAATTCGTTTTTTTAATGGATTTAAGATCAAATAAAACGGATCTTTTTATGTCGAGTCTTAAGGGAAGTTACGACTTCTCTGTAAATTCTAAATTTTGAATATCCCGAATCAGAAAGCGATTTTTATGGATCTAAATGTGTACGAGATGTGTTATATATGCTCCCTCTGAAACAAAAAAATATGGTTTTTTCGATCTATTATTGAAAAAGGTGGAAAACAGAGATTATAACTATTAACGATTGATCTACTGATTCAACAGGAGTATAAAAGCTCGTTTTTTCAAGAAGAATGAACTTGATAGAAGATTCACCTGTTCTACATTGAATATTTTCTTGTGGATCCACTACTGCTAAGGTTGTGAACTATATTTATAT